>CM040126.1:193948840-195148840 GCA_022559845.1 Amorphophallus konjac | reverse complement strand
ACCAGCCACACCCCTCCCTGCTCCCCACCACTGTGGTACGTCCCCAGCCCCCCCTCTCACACCTCTGGCCTCCTCTACACATCCTCCCCCAATCCCTCTCCCATGTTCTCCCATCTTTCAGGAGGCCCCACGCCGCACCAGCAACCCTCCTCCTGTTGTGCCCCTTAGGCACAAGCATATGCTATTTTGTTTTGATGATAGCAACACAGTGAGAGTATCACAGTGAGTCAGTCTTTGTGTTTAGCATACTTTACACTTGTTCACTGTATAGGTGCATTCATCAGTTGCACGCATGAACATCACATAAGTCTATACAATGCATGCTTGGAAAGTCTATACATGGTGCATTCAGGCACATAAAGTCTATACACTCCATTGCCTTGCTGCATTACTGCCATGCAGCATTGCACGACATATAGTCTATACATTATTTGCTGCAACGTTTGCACATCATGCACTAGCAAGTCTGCACATTGTCACAAGTCTACACATTGCAGTCTATTCGTGTGCATCGTCTCATGTTGCGTCTCAGCAAGTCTATACATTGCTGCATATTCATCAAGTCTGCACATTGTTTTGCCATTGCACACGAAGTCTGTACAGCGGTTGTCTTCATGCCTAGAAAGTCTGTACAGCGGTTGTCTTCATGCCTAGAAAGTCTGTACATCGTCAGCCTGCTCATGCATCGTCAAGGTGGTAAGTCTATACATTGGCCAAGTCTATACATTGTCATCTTTACCTACGTTCACTGTTGCAAGTCTATACATTCTTCGGATGGCATCAACCAAAGTCTGTACATTGCTCTGCTTCAGGCACGCTAAGTCTATACAGCCTTTGCATTGCACATAAAGTCTATACATTGACTATGCATTCATTTGTCTGGCTACAGAACACTAA
Source organism: Amorphophallus konjac (assembly GCA_022559845.1). NCBI lineage: Eukaryota > Viridiplantae > Streptophyta > Magnoliopsida > Alismatales > Araceae > Amorphophallus > Amorphophallus konjac. The sequence goes on along the minus strand of CM040126.1, from coordinate 195,147,943 downwards.
GTCTATACATTGCACTGTAGCATGCACGAACTCTAACTCTGTACATCCGTTGCGTCTTGTGCATGCATCATTCAAAGTCTGTACAGCCTGTGTTCGCAACACAAAGTCTGTACATCGTACTGCTTGCACAAACACCAAGTCTATACATTGGCTTTGCTTGCACGAGCTGAAGTCTATACATTGTCCACTTGCAGCATTAGCACAGGTCTGTATAGCCTGTGTGCTTCATTCTCAAAGTCTGTACATTGCTTCATGCATTGCACGAAGTCTGCACATTGCTGCATTCTAAGTCTGCACATTGTTTATACATTGAACGCAGAGTTTACACATTCGTTTGGCATGCCTGAGCATTTATCGTCAATGTACATACTTCACCATATGCATACTGCAGCATGTGCTATCAAGTCTATACACTCATAAGCTTAGTTAATGCATTCTGTGCTTCACGCATACACTAAGTCTATACAACGTTCACACACTTAGTTTGTGCATTGTGCTCTCATGTTTTAACACTAGGCATTGCAATGTCTATACATTGCTGTCGCATTATAAAGTCTATACATTGCAAAGTCTACACAATGCATTACACCCTACAAAGTCTGTACAGGGTTTTAGACTTAAACTGATAACTCTATCCTCTGTCTGACAGGTACTCTTTGTAAAGCTTAATGAAGGCACGTGATCCAAGGATGGATGAGGTGCCCAGATTGTGACACGTGTACAGCAGCAAGTCTGGATGCTGCCACGTGACCAAAATGATTGGGCGGGAAATGTGGAAGCCACACGCCCTCCTATTGCTGCTGGTATAAAAGGAACATTTCTTCTATCTGGATTAGATGTGAAGATCGAAGCAGAAGAGCAGAGAGTGAACTTCAGCCTGCACGATCCACAGAGAAGAAAAGCAGAGAGTCACCGAGAGCAGAGAAGAAAAAGAGAGAGAAGAGAAGTTTGAGAGTGAAGAGTTGAGAGAGATTTGTTCCTCAGATTTTTGCTTCAAAACCAGATCTGAGTTTGCTCACTTGTTTGAGCTTTATTCCCTGCAGGGATACATTTTGTTTTTCGTTTTGTTTCTGTTTTGTTTTCGAAACTCTTTTGTTCAAGCTGTATGCCAGCACTTGCAGTGGATGATTCCACTGGACGGCTCAAGCTGTAGTCCCCAGCGGTTACAGAGGTGTATCCTCTGGACAAGTTAAGCTGTAATTCCTCAGCGGGCGAGACTTGGTCTCGGACAGCAAGCTGTGAAGCTCAGCGGTCTGTAGACAAGCTGTGATGCCCAGCGGTTCAAGCTGTGAGTCAGCAGTAATCCACACTCGGGTTGAGTGTGGGGTGGACGTTGGTCTGGAGGACCGAACCACCTAAAAATATCTTGTGTACTGTGTGATTGTTTTGTGGTTTGCATCGCTTCCTTATTTCTGTTCTTTGCGCTGTAGATGTTTGCTTAGGACGGTTCTTCAGCTGCTCTGGTTGGTCTTTGGTTTGTGCGCTCCATCTGTTTAGCAGAAGTTCTTACATTCCGCATTTGATTCTGCTGTAGTCATTTTTATCGGGTGATTGATCTATTCACCCCCCTCTAGATCACCTTTAGCGTCCCAACAATTGGTATCAGAGCCTAACTCTTTGTGCAGGACTAACATCCTAAAGAGGAACGGCCATGGATGCTAGAGGGTTAATAGCAGAGGGAAAGTCCACCACAAAGCCACCATTCTTTGACGGATCCAACTACCCATATTGGAAGAACCGTATGCAGGTCTTCCTCAGAGCCAAAGATTACAATATCTGGAAGATTATAAGTAAAGGTCCCTATGAGCTACATGAGAATGAGGAAGTGTGGACTAAAGAAGAAATTCGGAAATCTACTCTGAACTGGAGCGCCATCAACGCCATTTAGTGTGCACTCCATCCCACTAAATTTGATAGAGTGTCATCTTGCAAGACGGCAAAGGAGATGTGGGATACCCTTGAAGTCATTTATGAGGGAACGTCTCAAGTAAGAGAGACGCGGGCAAATATGCTAGTGACAAAGTATGAAGCATTTCGGATGAAGCCCGGTGAGACAGTGACCGAAATGTATGCTCGTCTGACCATTATAACAAATGGTCTAAGAAATCTGGGAAAAAGCTATACCGATCATGAAGTTGTAAGGAAGATCCTTCGATCGCTGACTCCAATGTGGCATACCAAAGCGACTGTGATTGAGGAGTCAACAGATTTACAAAAGATGAAACCTAATGAGCTGATAGGCTCTTTGATGACGTACGAGATGAATCTTCTACAAGCTGAAGAGCTCGAATACAAGAATCCTATTGCTCTGAAGGCCAAGCATAGTTGCTCAAAACAGTCCAGCAGCACTGGATCATCCAGTGATCGGAGTCCATCTGGATCGGACCTTGAAAAGGATGAAATAGCTATGATCACAAAAGAGTTCAGAAGATTTCTTAGAAGAGAAGGGAAGAATTTCTACAGAAGACACCGCAGCAGGAAGCAAAACAGGTATAAATTTAACTCTGCTGAAAAATCTGATGCTAATGCTTGTTATCATTGCAGGAAGACTGGCCATATGAAGGCTGATTGTCCAGAGTTACAGAAAATGAAAGGAAGACCATGGAAGAAAGCGCCAAAGGGAAAGGCCATGGTCAATACATGGAGTGATGAGGAAGAAGGCACGCTGAGCACTTCCTCAGATAGTGAGAAACAAGAAAAGGACATCTGCTTGATGGCCAAGAATGGAGAAGAAGAAGAAGAGTCTAATCAGGTATCATCCCCTTTCGAACATTATACTATTTCTGATTGGGAAGATGCTTATGGAGAACTGTTAGATAAAGTGAATGATATTAGGAAGGAAAATAGACACTTGAATAAGAAAATGAATTCTCTGGTTAATGATAAAACACCTTCTGATAAAGTTGCATGTTTACAATCAGAGAATGACAGATTGAAAAGTGCATGTTCTGAGTTTGATGAATTAAAGCATGTTGTGATTGATTGTAGGAAAGAAAAAGAATTGCTGAAAAATGTCATTAATGAGTTGAAATTGACATCTCAGAAATTTGAAAATGAAATAAAGATTTCAACTGAAAAATATGAAGCTATCTTGTCAGTGAATGCTGAATTGAAGAAAATTATTAAAAATCTGGAAAATGGAAATTCTGACAAAAAGAAAATCATTGAAAGCATGACCCAAGGAACAGAAAATCTTAATGCCTTGTTAGGGTCAAAAGTCAACTTCCGAAAGGAGGGTCTCGGTTTTAATCCCTCAGCTAAAAAGAGCTTTGAATTGAAAACCATTTCATTAATGGGAGAAAAGAATAAAGGACCACTCATAAAAATGGTTAGTGAAAAATCTGCTTTCATAAATGAAAAATCAAAATTGTCCAGTGCTAAGGACAAGGGAAAGCAGAAAGTTGTAGAGCCTAGAGCTGCATGCTCTTCTTCCAAGGGTAAGTCCAAGGTTAGGGATCAGCTAGCTAGCACATCAAAATCCCAGTCCAAGGCTGCTAAGTCTCCACCACCATCAACTGCTCAGAAAAAGACCCAATATAAGTCAGTGCAGAAACCTAGAGGGTCAAAGGTGGCAGAAAGACCAAGTGTAGCTAGGAACCAGTTTGCACATCCCTATTTCCCTAGAGCCCAAGTCTATCATCACATTCACTCACAATCACTTAATAGGTTTGGGCGGAATCCCGTGTACATGAGGTCTGGGTATTAGAATTTTCCCACTTAGCCCTATAGATCTCAGCCAGCTAGGAGATGGGATAGTCACTTTAGGACATGGAGTCCTAGTCAACAGGTGTTCTATGGTCAGCCTAGGACCAATTTGGGCCACAACTTCCAGTACACTCATTGGCCAAGGCACTGGTAGAAAAATAACAATGTTTCTAATAAAATGAATGCCAGGACTACACAAAAACCATCACAGCACCAGAAAAAGAAAGCTAAACCTGTTGGTGCTGAGAAAAAAAAAAAATAACAAAAAGAATTCTCAAGCTGTAGAATCCACCAAACCATCCACTTTCACACAAATGTGGATCCCTAAATAGCTTTTGTCATGTTTTCACTCTTACATGTCTGTTTCTGTCTTGGGGCCCAAACCATCTTGGGTTCCAAAATCTGCTCCTTAAGTGTGTTTGCAGGTATGCCTGGTAGTCGGGAACAAAATGATGAAACAGGAATAGCTACTCCAGGCATATGACAAGAGGCTGTTAGCACAGCGAAGAGTGATATAGAAGGGGGGGGATGAATAGATCACTCCCGATTTTAAAAACTTCAGCGGAATATTAGTTCAACGGTTTGCAACCCTTCAGAAACGACACAAAGAGTATTGCTAACGCAGTCAATAACCAAGACAGAAAGAGTAAGAGCGATTGAACGAGCTGTCCACAGACAAACACAATGTCAAGCAGATGGAGAGCACAAACGATAACAGCAAATCACAAAAGGAGACAAGAATTTTTAAGGTGGTTCGATTGTAGTCCACAATCTACATCCACCCCTCACTCCAACTAGAGTGAGGCTTCCACTAGCCACGGCTAGAAACTGCAGACTCAGTCTGCGAACAAGATGCTGCCACACAGCTTGACCAGGGGAACAACCTCCCCTCTTCCTCCACACCGGAGGGATACAAACAGTGACAACAGTCACTAGCAACCTAGAGACCGAGGTCTCTCTTCCTCCACCCAGGAGGGAACCCACAAGCGACTCCCTGTCGCTTGCAAACTGGAGGATCAATCCTCCCTTCCTCCGATCACAGGAGGGTAACAATATACGATAAGGAAGATGAAATGAAAAATGAAAACTCAAAAATCAAAGCACAAAAATCCTCTCTGAAAATAGGAAACAATGTAGCTTCCGAAGAAGCAATTCTTCAAACCACAGACACTGCTCTCTCTCTCTCAATATATTTCTCTCAGATCTGGATGAATGGAATTCTCTGTTCTCTCTCTTTTCTGGATCGTGCAGCCTCACAAGAATGCATTCTGCTCTTTCTTTCACGATCAAGCTTCTACTGAAAGAAGATGCTCCATATATATAGCAGATGTTGGGCGTGTGTCCTTCAGGTTCCCGCCCAGAGAGCACCTCGGATCACGTGCCAGGTACCACCTCGGATGACGTGTCCAATCATCAGCTTGAAACATTTTGCAGGTAGAGACAAAAGGAATGTATCGAATTAGTTTAGTTCAAGCTTTTCACAAGGCGTGTATAGACTTTAGAACAGCATATAGGCAAGTATATACAACGTTAGAATGTATAGACTTGAAAACCTTTCAGCGACCTTAGTGTATATACTTGCAGAATGTTGCATTAACATAACAGAGGGGAATGTGTAGACTTCAGTGTAATTCATGAAGCAATCGAATGTATAGACATGAAAACAAAGGACAGTAGTGTACAGACTTTGTGATGCACAAGCATAACCAGTGTATAGACTTTGATGTAAAGGCTTGAGTTACACTAGCAATGTATGGACTTTAGGTAATGCATGCAATGCAACACAATGTATATACTTAGTTGCTGTGCAACCGATGTTCAGACATGTTATGCTTATTGTGGGAGATGTATAGACATGATGTGGCTGTACAGACTAGCAAACGCATGAAGTAGCAAGCCAATGTATTGACACTGCTGTATGGACTTTAAGCGAACGCTGTACAGACTTGACAATTGATGTATGAACATTACAGAAGGGAATGTACAGACTTTTATGAGCTTGAACACTGCTATGTATAGATTTTTGAGAAGCACATGCCAAGGCAGTACAGACTTCAGACTTTGAACGTGTGTGCTGTGAACGATGTATACACTTGGCCCTTGAAGGATGTACATACTTGAAGAACCGAAGCCCACGATGTATAGACTTGGCATTATGAGGCATTCAGGCTGTATAGACTTGCGATGCCATGAAGACAATGTGTAGACTTGTGAAGCTTGAGGCCAATGTACAGACTTGAAGAACCGAAGCCAATGTATAGACTTGACGAATGGCTTGAAACACAGACACGCTGCCAATGTATAGACTTGCACAGTGCTACCAATGTATAGACTTGGATGCCCAAAGGTAATGTATAGACTTGCAAGTGTGAGACGCTGAAAGAGACGGTGGATGTTCAGACTTTGGCAGTGTGCAGACTTTGCCTACATGTGAATGTATAGACTTGAGATGAGACACAGCATGAGACGATGGATGTACAGACTTGGGAATGGCTGTATGGACATTGGAAGATGATGCATGAGACGAAGGACAATGTATAGACTTGGTGTGTAGCTAAAGTAGCGAACGTAGGAAAAGGTGGGAATGTATAGACTTACGTTCGATCAGCAATGTATAGACTTCAACTAAGCAAGCTACAGTGTAATGTCTAGACTTAATGATGCACACGATGTATAGACTTTGGAATGCTTGAAGTGATGTACAGACTTGAAACCAATGTGCAGACTTGACAATGTAGTGTATTCATGAGGGCAATGTACAGACTTGAGAATCTTGAGGGGGTCGACCCATCTAGAAGGGGGGGTCGACCCACTTCTGTCCAGACTATGTTGTGTGTGTGTGTGTGTGTGTGCATATGCCAATGTATATACTTTATGAGAATGCTTGGACTATGCACATGAATGAAGGCCACTCTCGCTGTACAGACTTGATGGAAGGCATGTGCAGTGATGTATGGACTTGCTAAGTGATGCACTGATAGCCACATGAACTGCACTGTCCTAAGTGATGAAGCATGAATTGATCTAGAGATTAACAGATTGATTTATAGTGTGAGACATCATGAAAACCGTAGGGATGCAACAATCTCCCCCTTTTTGATGATGGCAACACTATGAATCAAGCAATATCAAGGCTTAAAGGAAATCAACTGCAGCTTTAACAATCAAAGCAAATTCAAGGCAAGCTCATGCAGACAAATTAAACAAGACAAATTACACACTGCTGCTGAAACACTTCTTTCTCCAAAACCACTCCCCAAAACTCACTCTCAGATATTGTGAACAATAACTCCCCCTAAACTCATGGCAATTCATGACTTACAGATATTGCAAAACCTCTCTCCCCCTTTGACATCAGCAAAAGGAAATGTAGAATATATGAAAGTGCTGGAGACATGAGGAGGAAGTGCAGTTAACATCTTAGTGTAGAAAGGCACGAGCAAATCTTAAGAGAATAAGTGAGGTGCTAAACTCAAGTGAAGATTCTTGAGCTCCAGTAAACAGTAGAGAAATAGAATGATAGAAAAGTTTATCAGCATACATAGTGTATGATTTAGAGCAGGAGTTAACAAGTATGGCATGATTTAGCTGAACAGGCAACTATCCCAAAAGACAACAAGAGACAAAGTCAGAGAAGGTGTTCTCAAGGTATTGAGGACAAGCAATCCATTAGTTGCATAACTACAAGGGATTTTTGAGATGATTTTTAATAAGATCAATGAGTAAGTTGGTAATTCACTCTTTTGACACTAGGGAGACACCTTGATTAGAGGCCTTTCCTCATTACCTCCTCCTTTTTTTTTAAAGGAACAGAGTTAGTAACTGTGGCTTTTGACATGAGGAAACACCTTGATTAGAGGCCAGAGTCCCCAGTTACTCACCAGCTAGCCACCATTGCTCTGTCATGTCTTTTCATTCATTTTAAGCATTTGACACCTCATGACATAGGAGAAACCTTCATTTCATTGATGAAGCTCCTAGTTTCTTAGTGAACAAATCAAGACCTTTGTTAATTCAGATTACCCTTGTGTAGAGAAGATGGAATGATTGAAAACAATACCAGAAGGACTATTTCTTGAAGTGAATCTTGAAGTCTAGATTTCTAGTTGTTTTGGTCAGATATCAAGACATACAGGTTTTGGCCTGAACTGTAATCACTGACAATGTAGGATGATAAACTTTCACAATTAATTCAGATCTCTGATAGACTACCAGAGAGAAGATTCTTACTGGACTTTAGTATCACAGACTTATAGACTTAAGAGATTAGTGAGATTCTACTGTCTAAGAGAACCACACAAGATCAGTCATGAAAACCAGCAATGACACACATCTGGTCAATCTTTTTGAATCTGTCAAAGAACTCTCCCTTTCATAGCTCAACCAGCTCCCCCTCAAACATAGCATTACAAAAAGCTAACCATCAGACATACAGAACTCCCCCTCACAAAAGGAACAGACTTCACATTTAAGACAATTTGTATAAGCCTAATTCTCTTCTCAGTGTAGTGAATTTTTCATTATCCAGAGGTTTAGTGAAGATGTCTGCAATCTGATTATCAGTGCCTACATGAATCAGTTCAAAATTGTTCTTAGAAACCTCATCTCTTATGAAATGATGCCTTATCTCAATGTGTTTGGTGCGTGAATGCAAAACAGGATTCTTGGCAAGATTGATGGCACTGGTATTATCACAATAGATAGGTGTGCACCCCAGGTCTACTTGGTAGTCCTGAAGCTGGTGTTTAATCCATATGACTTGTGTACCACAGCTCCCTGCAGCCACATATTCAGCCTCTGCAGTGGAGAGGGCCACAGAGTGTTGTTTCTTGGATCCCCAAGAGACTAAACACCCACCTAAAAATTCACAGTGACCACTAGTGCTTTTTCGGTCTAGTTTACATCCCGCATAATCTGCATCTATGTATGTAATTAAATCTAGTGAGTGTGAAGCAGGAAACCATAGACCAAGTGAGGGTGTAGCTGACAAATATCTAAAAATTCTTTTCACTGCAGCTAAATGTAATTCAGTGGGTCTAGACTGATACTTTGCACACATACCCACACTGAACTGTATATCAGGTCTAGAAGCTGTCAAGTAGAGTAAAGAACCAATCATACCTCGATAGAGTTTGGCATTTACTTCTTTACCTGTCTCATCAGCATCCAGTGAGGTGTTGGTACTCATAGGTGTTGTTATATGCTTCAGGTTGATCATACCAAACCTCTTGAATAGTTCCATTGTGTATTTGGTCTGGTTGATGAAGCATCCATCCTCCAATTGTTGTATCTGTAAGCCAAGAAAATATTTTAGCTCACCTACCAAACTCATCTCAAATTCAGCAAACATCATTTTAGAGAATTCAGCACATAATTCACAGCTAGTTGATCCAAACACAATGTCATCTACATATACCTGATCTATGATGAGATCGGTATTTGTACTCTTGGTAAATAAGGTTTGATCAACTTTACCTCTCTTGTAGCCCTTGCTGATCAGAAATTCAGTCAGTCTTTCATACCAAGCTCGAGGGGCTTGCTTTAGACCATACAAGGCTTTGTTTAACCTGAAAACTTGGTTATATTGAGGAGAAAACTGAAAACCTGGGGGTTGTTCAACAAACACTTCTTCCTTGATGATGCCATTCAAAAAGGCACTCTTCACATCCATTTGCTAGAGTTTTATGTCCTTAGAGCATGCAAATACTAGCAATATTCTTATTGCCTCCATCCTAGCAACAGGTGCATAGGATTCATCGAAGTCTACACCAAATTCCTGACAGTAGCCCTTGGCTACTAGTCTGGCCTTATTCCTAGAAATGATTCCATCTTCATTCATTTTATTTTTAAACACCCATTTAGTTCCTATGATATTAACACTTTCTGGTCTTGGAACAAGTTCCCAGACATTATTTCTTTCGAACTGACCTAACTCTTCAGTCATAGCATTGACCCAAGCTTGATTAGCCAAGGCCTCTTCTACAGATTTGGGTTCAATTTGTGAGACTAAAGCAATTAGATCTTCATTATTCACATTCCTAAAATGAGACCTAGTTCGAAGAGGATCTTCAGGATTGCCTATGACATTATCTATCGGATGGTCTTTAAGAAATCTAACATTTATTGAAGACTCACCTGTTTCTCTTGGTTCTTCCTGGTTGGGAGGATTTGATGTTCCACTCGGCTGAGTCTTTTCTTCTTCTTGGTCTTCTAGGAATTCCCCATCATGATTGGAATCCCTGTCAAAATTTTCAAAGTTAGAAACACCTTTCTTTTCACTAAAAATGATGTGTGGAGACTCTTCAACCTTCTGGTCTGTTTTGTTAAAGACCCTATATGCCCTAGACACTTCAGAGTATCCTAAGAATATTCCAGGGGAGCTTTTAGCTTCAAACTTATCTAAATCTTTCTTGTCATTGTTATGAATAAAGCATTTAGCTCCAAAAATTCTGAAATGAAACAAGTTTGGTTTCTTACCTTTTAGTAGCTCATAGGGTGTTTTCTTGTGAATGAGTCTTACCATGGCCCTGTTGATTATGTAAGTTGCTGTATTGGCCGCCTCTGCCCAAAACCTCTTGGTAATTGACTTTCAATCAGCATGGTTCGGGCCATCTCCACAATAGTTCTATTTCTTCTCTCCACAATTCCATTCTGTTCAGGTGTCCTAGGAGAAGAAAACCTGTGTGTTAGTCCCTCTCTTTCACACAGGTCAGAAAATATGGAGTTTTCAAACTCACCTCCATGGTCAGATTGAATAGAGCAAAATTTGTGTTTTCCTTCTTGTTTGACCTTATTGAAAAACTGATTAAACTTTTGAAACGCATCACTTTTATTAGCTAAGAAAAAGATCCATGAAAATCTAGAATGGTCATCAATAATCACATAGCCAAACCTATTCTCATTAAGACTCTGAGTTCTAGTAGGACCAAAGAGGTCCATATGGAGAAGTTCCATTGGTCTAGTGGACAATGGCTCAGATCTTAGCTTGAAAGAATTCCTGGTCTGTTTGCCTAGAGCACATGCATCACATGATTTTGAAATAGAATTGAATTTAATTCTAGGCATGCCTCTAACTAAATCATGCCTGACCAATTTATTTAAGGTAGAGAAGCTAGCATGACCTAGACGTCTATGCCATTCAAAAGCATCATTTTCAGAATAAGCAGATAAACAAAGATTTGAGTCAGATTTCTGCATCTAAGTCTACCATGTAGACATTATTAATCCTGTTGGCTACAAATTTAACCACATCAGAATTTATTTCAAAGATTTTGCATGAATTATCATCAAACACAACCCTGTGACCCTTGTCACATAACTGACTAATGCTAATCAGGTTGTGTTGAAGACCTTCCACAAGTAGGACTTTTTCAATAGAGTTTGTGGAAGACTTACCTACTGTGCCAACTCCAATTATCTTACCTCTGTTCTTTCCTCCAAACTTGACCAGACCCCCTACCTTCATCTCTATCTTGCTGAACTTGGATCGGTCTCCTGTCATGTGCCTGGAGCAGCCACTGTCGAGGTACCACTTGTTGTCTTCAGCTGCCAGGACGACCTACATAAATAAAATCAAGCAAAGTGATTTGGAACCCAAGATGAGTTGGGCCCAAGGACATTATTCAAATCTCTAATCAAATGTTTAGGTATCCAGATTTGCTTCAGCATGATTTTCTCTGGCACCTTTACTTCTGGTTTATTGAAGTTATAGCCGGGGTTCTATCCAGCTGGTCTGGAGAAATAAGTTCTATTCCATTCATTAGGCTTCCCATTCCTAGGATATCTCTTGTAAGCTTGTTGATTAACAAATTTTTGAGAATGATAGTTGTTTCTCCAGTAGTTTCTATTTGTACCCATCTGATTGTAGTAATTCCAGCTTTTCTTCTGACCCACTTGCTTGGTCCATTTACCATTTATGTTCTGATGAGTGGGTTTAGTGAAGTTCTTCACAAAATTCATTCCCATTTTAAATGGTTGACCAGCACTGTTTTTTAAAGTTTCTTTCTGACATTGAGCTCCTTGACTGCTGTTTGAGCTGGATGGTGTGTCCAGCTTCTCTTTTCCTTCTCTGGGTAGAAGGTGATGGTTTTGAATTGTAGGGGTCTCTTGTTAGTTGGGTCATAGCCTAGACCCTCCTTATTGAAGTTAACCCTAGTCCCTAGTATAGCATCCAAACTAGTTTTTCCTTGGACAAATTTTTCCAAAACATTCTATTTGTCTTCCAGCTCTTTTTGAAGAGATTCAGAATTTTTTAGAAGTTCAGCATTGACTTTCTTAACAGCTTCATATTTTTCTGAATTCACTCTACTTTCATTCAGGCTTTCTTCAATTTTGATTTTGAGTTCATTGAGCTGGTTTTGACTGTCCTGGTTTTCTCCCTTGAGCTTTTCATTTTCTTTTCTTAGGGAAGTTACTTCTTCCAATTCTTCTTTTAGTTTCTGATTTTCTACACAGATTTGGGTTTGTTCTTCAACAGTGGTATTGAATTTTCTTTTCAGAACCCTATGCTCTTTACTAAGTGAATTGAACTTATCTAATAATTCAGCATAGGCATCTTCGCAGTCATCAATAGAAAAATTTTCAAAAACATTTGTTACCTCCTCTTCGCTGTTTGCCATTAGGCAAATTCCTTCTTCATACTCCTCTGAGGAAGTGCTTTCCAGATCTTCTTCCTCATCGCTCCATGTGCAGACCATTGTCTGTGGCTTCTTCTTTTTCTGCACCTTTGAGCCCTTCTTCTGAAAGTAGGGACCCTTCTTCTGGAGATCTGGGCATTCCCCTTTCATGTGTCCCTGTTTGTTACAATGAAAGCAAGTCAGTCTCTTATTATTTCTATCCTTATGATTGCTAGATTCAACATTCTTACTAAAGAAGTATGGGTTCTTCCTCCTAAAGGTTTTCCCCTTCTTCCTTAAGAATTTACTGAACTGTCGAGTGAGCATTGCCTGCTCCTTCTAGTCGAGATCGGAAAAACCATCGGACTCACCGCTACTGCTGCTACTGCTACTCTTGTTACGGGATGCCTTGAGAGCTACATTCCTAGCCTTCCTGTCACTTCCTTCACCACCTTCTTTGAAATTCATCTCATAGGTCATGAGGGATCATATGAGTTCATTCACTGTCAAAGTCGTCAGATCCTTTGACTCTTCAATCACGATGGCCTTAGTGTACCATGCTGGGGATAGGGATCTAAGAATTTTCCTGACTATATCTGCCTTAGCTAGCTCTTTCCCTAGCCCCTTAAGAGTATTCGTGATCAAGGACAACCTGGCATACATTTCAGTAATGTTCTCCTCTGATTTCATCTTAAACAATTCATATTCAGAGGTGTAGAGATTTACCTTCAAGGCTCTCACTTGAGCTGTACCTTCGTAGATTAGTTGCAGCTCATCCCACATTCGCTTGGCAGTCTTGTAGGCAGATATGTGGGCATATTCATCTGGGTGAACAGCAAACTGGATGATGTTCAGCACCGTCCAGTTGAGTGAAGATAGCTTGACATGATCATCTGTCCACGCATCCTCGTTCGGTGGCAGATCATACGGCCCAGTTGTGATTACCCTCCACAACTTGTGACTCTGTGCCCTGATGAACACCTCCATCCTGTTTTTCCAAAAGAGATAGTTATTACCATCAAAGTATGGAGGGCGACTAATGGATTGACCTTCAGGCATGAAACTTCGAGGACCATTAGCATTTCCCTGACCGTTTGCCCACATGATGCAAATCTGCTTTGATACCAAATGTTAGCGCAGCGAAGAGTGATATAGAAGGGGGGGGGATGAATAGATCACACCCGATTTTAAAAACTTCAGCGGAATATTAGTTCAACAGTTTGCAACCCTTCAGAAACGACACAAAGAGTATTGCTAACGCAGTCAATAACCAAGACAGAAAGAGTAAGAGCGATTGAACGAGCTGTCCACAGACAAACACAATGTCAAGCAGATGGAGAGCACAAATGATAACAGCAAGCCACAAAAGGAGACAAGAATTTTTAAGGTGGTTCGATTGTAGTCCACAATCTACATCCACCCCTCACTTCAACTAGAGTGAGGCTTCCACTAGCCACGGCTAGAAACTGCAGACTCAGTCTGTGAACAAGATGCTGCCACACAGCTTGACCAGGGGAACAACCTCCCCTCTTCCTCCACACCGGAGGGATACAAACAGCGACAACAGTCACTAGCAACCTAGAGACCGAGGTCTCTCTTCCTCCACCCAGGAGGGAACCTACAAGCGACTCCCTGTCGCTTGCAAACTGGAGGATCAATCCTCCCTTCCTCCGATCACAGGAGGGTAACAATATACGATAAGGAAGATGAAATGAAAAATGAAAACTCAAAAATCAAAGCACAAAAATCCTCTCTGAAAATAGAAAACAATGTAGCTTCCGAAGAAGCAATTCTTCAAACCACAGACACTGCTCTCTCTCTCTCAAATATATTTCTCTCAGATCTAGATGAAATTGAATTCTCTGCTCTCTCTCTTTTTTGGATCGTGCAGCCTCACAAGAATGCCTTCTGCTCTTTCTTTCACGATCAAGCTTCTACTGAAAGAAGATGCTCCATATATATGATAGGGTGCTAAGCCCGGATACAGAGGGGGGTGAATGTATCCCCTTCAGAAATAATGCCCAAATTAAAACACAGATGCTAGACGCAATCACAAAATAAAACTAATTCAATTAAACTCATGAGCAAACACATGGAGCGTGCCTAAGCAATCATCTAGCGGAAGCAAACACACAAAATAACCACTACTCAAGAGATTTATAGGTGGTTCGGTCACCAAGACCTACGTCCACCCCTCACTCCCAACTGGAGTGAGGCTTCCACTAGCACAAGCTAGAAAGTAGACTCAGTCTGCAAACAAGTTGCTGCCACACAGCTTGACCAGGGGAACAACCTCCCCTCTTCCTCCCAACCGGAGGGACACCCCAAGTGACTCCCAGCCACTTGGAAACCAGAGACACACAGTCTCTCTTCCTCCAGACCAGGAGGGAACACACCAGTGACTCCCCGTCACCAGCAAACCAGAGGTCGCAGACCTCTCTTCCTCCAGACCAGGAGGGACCCCTGGACTTGCAACCCACAAGCCCAGAACCGGAGATCAGATCTCCCTTCTCCTGAGTCCACAGGAGGAACCCGACCTCACTACTGAGAATCGAAAAAACAATAGTAACTTGAGTAACAAAAGGAAAAATAAGAAAACATAAAAGGCACAGCGACAAAAGCTGGAAATGAAACACAAGAAATATAGCTCTCAATGAGCATAGTCGTTCTGGATTTGATCCACGAACAGACTGAACAGATCTTCAATAGAACTCTCTCCTCTCTTCCTTTCTTCCTCTTCTTTCTTCTTCTCAGCTCACGCAATCTTTCTCTTCTCTGCTCTCCTTTTCACTCTTACTATCTTTCTCTTTTCTTTCAGTCCTCACGAGCTCTCTCTTTCTCTTTTTCTTCTGCTGCTCTCACTCTATATCTTCACTCTTCTTCTTCTTCTTTCTTCTTCTTCTACTCTCCTTTTCACAGTCTAGATCAGCCCTCTTCTATTCTTGTTTTTTTTTTCACTTCAGTAGATGAAGGCTTCTATTTATATCAGCTTCAGTAGGTGCTAGGGCGTGTGTCCTTCAGGTTCCCGCCCAAAGAGCACCTCGATCACGTGCCAAGAATCATCCTCGGATCATGCGCCCAGTCATTAACCTGAGTCATCTGTAGACAGAGACAAAACGAAATGAAACGAATTAGTTAGTTCAGGTTTATAACAACGAGTGTATATACTTTAGAACAGCAAATGAGTAAATGTGTACACCGAGAGAGTGTATAGACTTGTAAGTCTTCATGCGACCTCAGTGTATATACTTGCTTAAGAATGCATTATCATAAAAAGGGGAATGTGTGGACTTCTGTGAAATGTATGAAGCCATCGAGTGTATAGACTTAGGGACATCAGTTACGCAAGTGTGTACATCGTGAGAGAGTGTATATACTTGTTGTGAAGAACAGCAGTGTGTAGACTTGTGAAGCATAACGGTATGCAGTGTATAGACTTCATGAATCAGAGCTGAAGCAGTGTATAGAGTCGCTGAAGTGTAATGCAATGTGCAGACATTGTTCAATGTATGTACTTTACAATGCAAACAACAATGTATATGATGTGTCCCCTATGGTTCGGGAGTTTTGATGATGACAGTATTATGCCTCATTATGTTTACATCCTTGATGATATAATCCTGTTGCATTATGAGAAACTATCAGAACAGGTTTAAGGATGACTCACAGGTCATGAAATTAACCCAAGTCAAAGTCAAATCATGACAGGTAAGGTGAATGCTCAGATCAGGTAATGCTTTAATTAGTTCTCCAGCATACATTCAGTTCTTGTCCGCTATATGCATTCAATTCATTAGTTCATGTTCATTGTGCATTGCCTCACATCAAGTCTAGACATCCTGGTTGCATTCCAAGTCTACACATCCTGCTAGGTCGGTCTTCAAAGTATGTACATTGTCTTCAAGGCAACGAGTCTATACACTGGATTGGCCAAGTATGTTTAGTTAGTATGGACAGTAGTGGGTCGACCCACACCTACTGATGCGTCGACCCATCAGAACATTGAGTGTCTGGGTACCAAAGTCTATACACCAGCTTGATTGATTAAGTCTGTACATTGGCATATCATCTTCAACTCTATACATCGGGCACCTTCCAACTGAACTCTATACACTGGAGTGTCAAGCTTCATGTCCATACACTGGCTACTGCATTCTCATGAAGTCTACACATCCGATAGTGTAAGTCTATATATCGCCCAGTGTCATGCTTGCATAATCTGTACATCGCCTGCTTCACACACTCAAAGTCTACACATTGCATGTCAGCAGGCTCGCACACACTAAAGTTCATACATCTCACAAAGTCTCTACATCGCATTTGGGAATCAAAGTATGTACATTGGCAGCAGAACTGCATCAAGTCTATACACTGCCTTTGTTTCAAAGTCTCTTTGTTTCAAAGTCTATACATGCTGCTCTGGCCAACTCTGTACATCCGTTTGCCAGACTCTTGTTTCAAAGTCTACTCATTCATTGTTAAGGCAAGTCTATACACTAGCTCAAGCTCGTCAAAGTCTATACATCACCGTTGGGCATCAAGTCAATACATTGTTCACCATCTTATTAAGAGCCTTGCTTCAAGTCTATACATTGTGTTGTTCGACCACAACTCTATACATTCGTTTGCTTATCACGCTGCATCTTTTAAGTCTGTACACTGCCGCTTATTCATTAAGTCTATACACTGTCTCACGATTGTACACACTTACTCAGTTGTTGTTTCTAAAGTATATACAGTCGTGGTTGTATGACTGAACTAACTAGTCATGTTTTCATTTGTCTCTGCCTGCAGAGGATTCAGACTAATGAGAGCACGTGATCCAAGAATGGATAAAGGCCCAGGATCGTGACACGTGTGCTGAAGCTTGCTGGAGAGCTGCCACGTGGTCCAAGGTTTGGGTGGGAGCTGTGGAGACCACACGCGCCCAGTGCTGCTACTGATATAAATAGAAGGGTTCGTCTTCGGATGAAGATATATTGAAGCAGAGAGAAAAAGGGGAAAAGTATATACAGTGAGAAACCAGCAGCAGAAGAAGAAAAAGAAGAAGAAGAGAAAAAGTAGAGACAGAGAGAGAGGCTGCACGATGAGTGTCAGGAAAAGAAAGAGAAAAAGAGGAGCAGAGAGATAGTGAGAGTTCGTGGAGAAGAAGAAAGTAGTCTCGACTGAAGATCTGTCCACTGGACCGTGGATCAAATCTAGGCCAGTCAGCTCCGATGAGAGCCACATCTGATGTTCCTTCATTTACAGCTTGTGTTCGCTGTGTTATTTTCATTTCTTATTTTTCCTTTTATTCGATCTGATTTACTATGTTCTTCCGATCTTCTAGACTGAGGTCGGGTCCCTCCGGTGTGTGGAGGATGGGAGTATTACTCCAGTTTCCCTCTGGGTTGCAGAGGAAGAGAGATCGGTGATCTCTGGTGTTGTTAGTGACAGGTTGTCATTAACAGTTTCCCTCCGGTGTGTGGAGGAAGGGAGAGGACTCTCCGGTTGTGTTCTAACTGGGAGCTAGAACAGGTTTCAAGTTCTGTGGGTAGCAGAGCTTGGTTGAGGGATTTGTTTCCCTTGGTTGTTCAAGCTGTGCGGCAGCATGTTGTTCGCAGACTGAGTCTGCAGTGTTCTAGCATTGTGCTAGTGAAAGCCTCACTCCGGTTGGGAGTGAGGGGTGGACGTAGGTCTGTGGATCGAACCACCTAAAAACCCTGCTGTTCTGTGGTCTGCTTGTGCTGTGCTCTTCCATATCTTCTATCTGTTTCACAGGTTGTTTGAATAGTCTTGTTTCGAGTTACAGTGGCCTTGAGCTTCACATCTTGGTAAGTGAGTCTAGTTTGCATTGTACTGTCATTTGGCATTAGACTTCATCTGGTTCCACTAGTATAGTCAGCAGCTCATCTCGTCGATCAAATGTCTATTTGAACTCGATAGGTTTTAATCTGCAACTGTATCTAGTAGCAGGCGAATTGTTTAAATTTGGGCAATATTCTTGAAGGGGATACATTCACCCCCCTCTGTATCGATCGCACCGTCCCAACAATTGGTATCAGAGCAGGTTGTCTGCTTAGAAGGTCCAGCGATCTGTAGATTCGATCCTGCTATCTTGGTGCTTCATTATTCCTGTTGCATTTATCTTATCAGCTTTCATGGGTGATCCACCGGTTTTCAATGGTTCTAATTTTAATGCGTGGTTTATCAGTCTACGAAATTATGTTGATGCAGTTAATCCTGATCTGTGAAAATTAATTTCACAAGGTCCTCACAAATTACCAAAGAAAGTGTCCAAATGGACTAACAGCCACAGATCAAACGATGGAGAAAATCAGAAAGCCTTCAATCTGATGAAAACAGCCACTGACAGAGCCTTACACTCTTGTTTTTATGATTGCAGGTCTGCCAAAGACATCTTGGAGGAGCTGAAGCTAACTCACAGGTTAAATGAAGACAACTGCATGATGGCTAAAGGAAGTATTCATAGCAGCAGCCAAAATGAAGAAGAAGATGATGAGGAGGAGGTAAACATCTTCGAGAATTTTTCTTTAGATGATTGGGAGAATGCATATGCTGGGCTGTTTGAGTCTCATGAACAATTGAGAAAACGATACAAGAACTTGAAAAAGAAAAGTGATCAGGGTAGTTCAAGTTCACCATGTGAAAATTGTTCAAATGTGAAGCAATCTCATGATGCCTATTTGTCAGATATCCATATGCATAAAAACCAGAGTGAAAAATTGATGAATGAACTTAAATGTGTTTGCTCTGAACTAAGTAGACTGAAATCTGAAAATGACTTTCTTAGAAAAACTGTTAAAGAAAATGAAGAAAAACTTGAAAAACTTGAGCAAGAGAAGAATTTGTTTGCTGAAAAATCTATTGCCATAGAATCTGTAAACATGGAATTGCAGAAAGACCTTGAAAAACACCAAAAAGAATTAAAAGAGTTTGAAGCTGGGTTGGAAAGTTCAAGGAAATAAATTGGCCTACTTAAAGAAGAAAATCAAAAACTTGTATGTGAAATCACTGAACTAAAAGAAAAACTTAGCTCGGTTGAGAATGATCAGGTTCATGTTAATGATTTAGTTCAGAATGAAAAACTGTTGAAAGAATTTGATTCTGTTAACGCTAAATTGAATGTTCTAAAATCGGAAAGTGAATGTCTTAAGAAATAATGTAAAAAACTCCAGGTTAAAACAATATGTTCGGTTAAATCTGCATGCAATGAGTGTCCATTTCTCAAGGAAATAAATGAAAATCTTCACTCAAATTTAGAATGGCATAAGGAGTTTATTATTTCTCTAAAGGAAGAAAACAAAGATCTGTTAAACAAGATTCTGGAGCTTGAACAGATAGAGGAAGAGCTGAATGATAAAATGACCTCAATAAAAATTGATAAAGACTCTGTTGAAGAAATTGAAAATCTGAAATCAAAAAATGACAAATTAATTCAAGAAGTTGAAGGATTGAAGCAGTTGAACACTGCTATGTCAGAGAAACTTCTTCTCTTAGAAAAAGGAAAAACTGTTTACATTGAAGAGTCTAAAAAATTGAGAAATCTGGAACAAGAAATTGAGGAATGTAAAATTGCAAACAAGGTGCTAAGCGAATGTGTAAATTGCAATGAACAAGAGATTGCCAGTTATGAAATACACATCGTTTCTTTGGAAAATGAAATTGAAGATTTGAATAATTCCTTGTCAAAATTTGTGGACGGAAAAAATAATCTGGACAAAATTCTAGGAACTAAGGTAAATTTTCAGAAGGAAGGGTTGGGCTATAATCCCTCAAATAAGAAGAGTTTTCAAAACAAAGTTCAAACTTCCTTTGTGTCCAGTTCAACTTCTCAAAGCCCTCAGACCCTTCCTGGTCATCAGTCAACTGCTCAAAAGAAAACAACAGAAAAAGAGAAAGAAAAACATCAACATGTTCCTCTTCCCACTCTGCATGTTTCACCCACACACTCGCATGCATCTAGAAAGAAAATGATCTGTCACTACTGTCACAATTATGGACATTTGATGCATGAGTGCAATTTGATGGAAAAAGATGACCTAGAAGCTGCTCAAAACAATCAGGGTAGAAATCATGTCCTTAGGGAAAAGAAAATTCATTGTTATAACTGTGGAAAAATAGGACATGTTGCTGCACAATGCTGGTTAGGCCCTCATAGAAATACCTTTTCTAATTGTTCTCATTGTGGAAAATATGGCCATACAGTCAAGGACTGTTGGCATGCTCAGGGAAGAACTTTCTCTCAGAATATAAAACTCCCTGCAAATAAAAATGTTTTTGGAAGAAATAAAACTGTTTTTAAAGAAAAGAGTCTGGCATGCTTTAAATGTGGAAAATTTGGCCACTGAGCTTTGGAATGCTGGTGGGCAGGTAAAGGTAAACCAAAATTTCATGCAAGTAACAGAAATCTTCACGCCAATGCACATAAAATTTATGTTCAGAATAATGCACACAGATTCCATGCTAACAATGTTGTGCATAAAAAGAATTCAAGATCTGCTGTTTCCTGTCACGATTATGGGCAGGTTGGGCACTCCATGAGTGAGTGTAATTTAATGAAGTCTGATAACTTACATGCCCAAAGAATGTGGAAAGCACCTATCAGAGGTGTTACTAACAAAGTAGGACCCAAGAAGTCTTGGGTACCTAGAAACACAAAATGAGATCTGTGCTTTGCAGGTATGCCTTGGGATGAGGAATAAAAGGGGGTCAAATAAACCAAGGCATCCAAAGTATGGTAAACCCCAACTCTGCTGATTAAATGTTTGTTCACCTGAATTTTTATTTTAATTGAACATCATGCTTAATATGTCAATGCATACATGTCCAGAATTGCATCTGCCTTTTGTAATTTTCTTTTATCATGCACTGGTGCATACATGAGTTTAAAGAATGTCTGCATTTGATGCATACATATGTCAATTACAGTTAGTTGATATTTTCTAAAATGCATAATCTCTGAAAAACAAATTGCATTCTAAAAAATATGAAAAAGTGAGTTGAGTAAGTCTGCTGCTTGGATGATGTTTCATGCTTAAAAATATTCATCTGCACATTTGACATGCACATGCATCACAATTGCATATAAGTGGCATAGTGTTAGCTAAAAGATGCATGTAGAACTGCATATGCATTGGATTGTCATGCATGACTCTTGGTATATAAATAGTAAGATACTAAAGGGCAGATGAACTCTGTCTGGAAGTGCTTACTATGTGTGAGGTAGTCTTTAGACTAAGTCCTCCGCCTGGTACCATAGGTCAGAGTTGCATACATTTAGGAATGTTAGATCATGCATAAATTTAGGGGGAGCATTATTCATATTCTACCATCTGAACCTCCCATCTTCAGATTGAACTGCTATCTTGCCTAAATCTCTGTGATGAATGTGTAATGCAACACATTTCAGCTTACTGCTTCAACTGTTATCAGCCATCTTCACTCATCCTATTCATTGGTATCATCTGTTGAATTGGCTGTTCCCAAAAATGTTTCGGCCTTTCCTGAAAACTCAGAAAGAATTCTCTGTACATATCCTGATCATAAATCTGAAAATAACTTAAACAGGAATCTTCTATTATATAGGATTATGAATGTCTGATTCTTTCAACCGGTTGATGTTTCATGTATGTCTTGTGTTTGCTTATGAACATATCTTGAAAATATCTGAGTTGGTCTTAATAAACTTTAACCAACATTTTCATGTTGAGTCTTTTAAACTCTTCTGAGTTCTGAAAATTCTGAAATCATGATATTCCTTGATTGATATGTATGAAATTAGTATTGATTTTTAAACATCTGAGAATATGGATTATGTCTAAGGGTAAATCCTGTCAGAGCAATGACCTTGGTCACTGAGAAATCATGTCCAAAGGACTGTGTCATGAGGTGCCATAGTTAACTCTGCTTAAAAATGATTGATAATCTGGCAGAGCAATAGCATGCACACTGAGAAATACATCTCACTCATCAAAGAAATGATCTATAGTGTGTCATGAAGTGTAAATGCAATCTCTGTTCCTATGAAGCATGACAGTTAGTCCATCCAAGTGCTTAGGGATACTGGCGTCTAAACAACGTGTATCCTCTAGTTACAAGGGTGTACTAAACTCAATTGCTCATGAAGAATGTTATGAAAATTACTGCTAATCTAGTATACCATTTGAAAAATATGTGCAAAAGAAATATTATATTGGAACTTGACAGAAACAAATGTTTTTTCTTATGTGTTTAACTTCATTACTATTGATTGCATCTCTTAAAGGAATCTTTGAAATTGAGTGAGTAAGAAAGAAGAAGATCAAACAAGACTGTCAATATGAAAGCAAGGTTCACTCTTATTAAAACTGATTTCAGATATGAGTACAGGAAACTTATAAACAAGCCTTGCATACATCATATTCTGATCTGACTTGTCAATGAAGATCATTCATAAATATCTATAATAGAAGAGTCTGAAATACGTATTTAATCAGATTTATGAAATTGATATCACATTGAAGACCTTTCTCATTCACTCTGTGTGCCTTCTCTCTCACAATGGACCCCATTATGTCAGATCTAACTGTTGACTTCTATATTTCCTGAGCTTCACTCAAATCACTGTTGATCTAAGGGGGAGAATTCTTGCATGTCCCTGTGGTTTGCTTTTGATGACTATAACTCACAGCATTGCATAATAGCTCCTTCAACAGTCAATGAACATTCGTTTTTTTGATGTTGTCAAAGGGGGAGAACTCTTGTGAGTCATCATTTTTATTATTTGCATCATACTCATTTCTGACTGAGCTACTCTATGGTGCATGAAATATGGTATCTCATAATCACCATGATGAATCTATTGCAATGACTCATAATATTGCCATCATCAAAAAGGGGGAGATTGATGTGTCCCCTGTGGTTCTGGAGTTTTGATGATGACAGTATTATGCCTCATTATGTTTACATCCTTGATGATATAATCCTGTTGCATTATGAGAAACTATCAGAACAGGTTTAAGGATGACTCACAGGTCATGAAATTAACCCAAGTCAAAGTCAAATCATGACAGGTAAGGTGAATGCTCAGATCAGGTAATGCTTTAATTAGTTCTCCAGCATACATTCAGTTCTTGTCTGCTATATGCATTCAATTCATTAGTTCATGTTCAGTGTGCATTGCCTCACATCAAGTCTAGACATCCTAGTTGCATTCCAAGTCTACACATCCTGCTAGGTCGGTCTTCAAAGTATGTACATTATCTTCAAGGCAACGAGTCTATACACTGGATTGGCCAAGTCTGTTTAGTTAGTATGGATAGTAGTGGGTCGACCCACCCCTACTGATGCGTCGACCCATCAGAACATTGAGTGTCTGGGTACCAAAGTCTATACACCAGCTTGATTGATTAAGTCTGTACATTGGCATATCATCTTCAACTCTATACATCGGGCACCTTCTAACTTAACTCTATACACTGGAGTGTCAAGCTTCATGTGTATACACTGGCTACTGCATTCTCATGTAGTCTACACATTCGATAGTGTAAGTCTATATATCGCCCAGTGTCATGCTTGCATAATCTGTACATCGCCTGCTTCACACACTCAAAGTCTACACATTGCATGTCAGCAGGCTCGCACACACTAAAGTTCATACATCTCACAAAGTCTCTACATCGCATTTGGGAATCAAAGTATGTACATTGGCAGCAGAACTGCATCAAGTCTATACACTGCCTTTGTTTCAAAGTCTCTCTGTTTCAAAGTCTATACATGCTGCTCTGGCCAACTCTGTACATCCGTTTGCCTAACTCTTGTTTCAAAGTCTACTCATTCATTGTTAAGGCAAGTCTATACACTTGCTCAAGCTCGTCGAAGTCTATACATCACCGTTGGGCATCAAGTCAATACATTGTTCACCGTCTTATTAAGAGCCTTGCTTCAAGTCTATACATTGTGTTGTTCGACCATAACTCTATACATTCGTTTACTTATCACGCTGCATCTTTTAAGTCTGTACACTGCCGCTTATTCATTAAGTCTATACACTCTCTCACGATTGTACACACTTACTCAGTTGTTGTTTCTAAAGTATATACAGTCGTGGTTGTATGACTGAACTAACTAGTCATGTTTTCATTTGTCTCTGCCTGCAGAGGATTCAGACTAATGAGAGCACATGATCCAAGAATGGATAAAGGCCCAGGATCGTGACACGTGTGCTGAAGCTTGCTGGAGAGCTGCCACGTTGTCCAAGGTTTGGGCGGGAGCTGTGGAGACCACACGCGCCCAGTGCTGCTACTGATATAAATAGAAGGGTTCGTCTTCGGATGAAGATATATTGAAGCAGAGAGAAAAAGGGGAAAAGTATATACAGTGAGAAACCAGCAACAGAAGAAGAAAAAGAAGAAGAAGAGAAAAAGTAGAGACAGAGAGAGAGGCTGCACGATGAGTGTCAGGAAAAGAAAGAGAAAAATAGGAGGAGCAGAGAGATAGTGAGAGTTCGTGGAGAAGAAGAAAGTAGTCTCGACTGAAGATCTGTCCACTGGACCGTGGATCAAATTCAGGCTAGTCAGCTCCGATGAGAGCCACATCTGATGTTCCTTCATTTACAGCTTGTGTTCGCTGTGTTATTTTCACTTCTTATTTTTCCTTTTATTCGATCTGATTTATTGTGTTCTTTCGATCCTCTAGACTGAGGTCGGGTCCCTCCGGTGTGTGGAGGAAGGGAGTATTACTCCAGTTTCCCTCTGGGTTGCAGAGGAAGAGAGATCGGTGATCTCTGGTGTTGATAGTGACAGGTTGTCATTAACAGTTTCCCTCCGGTGTGTGGAGGAAGGGAGAGGACTCTCCGGTTGCGTTCTAACTGGGAGCTAGAACAGGTTTCAAGTTCTGTGGGTAGCAGAGCTTGGTTGAGGGATTTGTTTCCCTTGGTTGTTCAAGCTGTGTGGCAGCATGTTGTTCGCAGACTGAGTCTGCAGTGTTCTAGCATTGTGCTAGTGAAAGCCTCACTCCGGTTCGGAGTGAGGGGTGGACGTAGGTCTGTGGATCGAACCACCTAAAACCCTGCTGTTCTGTGGTCTGCTTGTGGTGTGCTCTTCCATATCTTCTATCTGTTTCACAGGTTGTTTGAATAGTCTTGTTTCGAGTTACAGTGGCCTTGAGCTTCACATCTTGGTAAGTGAGTCTAGTTTGCATTGTACTGTCATTTGGCATTAGACTTCATCTGGTTCCACTAGTATAGTCAGCAGCTCATCTAGTTGATCAAATGTCTATTTGAACTCGATAGGTTTTATTCTGGAACTGTATCTAGTAGCAAGCGAATTGTTTAAATTTGGGCAATATTCTTGAAGGGGATACATTCACCCCCCCTCTATATCGATCGCACCGTCCCAACAGTATAGACATTTCAATCGACAGGCAGATAATGTACAGTCTTGTACATGCTTCAGGACTAAGTATGGACCTGAATGAGCGAGCATGCAATGTATAGACTTGCTCAGCCTGAAGCAATGTGTAGACTTCAGCTCAAAGCCAATGTATAGACTTCAAAGTATGCAATTTACAGACTCTGAAGAACAGCAGCCAGTGTATGGACTTAGGCAGGCTTCAACTCAATGAAAGCACGATGTACAGACTTGAATTCAAGTGATGCACAGTGTACAGACTTCATGTGTGAAGCAGCCGCTGTACCGGCTTAAGCAATATGAAGACTTGACAGACAACTAACGATGTATGGACTTCAAGTGTGAAGACGTTGTGAATGCAAATGCAATGTACAGACTTCAAATATGCATGAGACTCTAAGAGAGATGGGCGCTGTATAGACTTCACCAGACTTCACTCGATGTACAGACAATTTCACTAGTTGAAGAGGCAACAATATAGAACACTGAGATAATGTCAGTGCGTCGACTCCACGCTATTGCAGCGTCAACTCATCAGAATAAAAGGCAGAGACATTCAATGTATGGACTTGCCAAAAGAAACTCTGTACATACTAGATCAAAGCAAAGTAGTTGACTGTATGGACATCCAGTGTGTAGACATGCCAAAGACAACTGGTCGATGTACAGACTTGAACAAGGTAAAGTCTGTACAGACTTGGAAGTTCACAGTGTGTAGACTTTGGCACAAGAAATGGCTGTACAGACTTTAGCTCAACAGCGATGTATAGAGTTTTGAAAGCTTGAACGACGAAGCACGCTGTACAGACTATGAGCGTTGTATAGACTTTGCGAAGCACATGCCTTGGCTGTACAGACTTCAGACTTGAACGTGTGTGTTGTGAACGATGTATACACTTGGAGGCCCTTGAAGGGTGTACACACTTGAAGAACCGAAGCCAATGTAGAGACTTGACGAATGGCTCAGCAATGTATAGACTTGGTGAGCTTCAGAGCAGAATGTGCAGACTTTACCACTGTATAGACTTGAAGTTCTGAACGTAGGTAAAGGCTGGGATTGTATAGACTTGCACAGTGCTGCCAATGTATAGACTTCCAATGAATGCAACCGCTGTACAGACTTGCTCAAATAGACCGATGTATAGACTTGCCAACGAGAGGGCTGTACAGGCTTGAGCAATGCAAAGGCAATCGATGTATAGACTTGGGTTGAGCAAGCTACAGTGTCGTTGTATGGACTTGATCTTCAAGGAATGGCTGTACAGACTTTGAAGGCTTTGGCGGAGGATGTACAGACTTGAAATATGAAAACCAATGTATGGACTTCAGGTGAAGACCAATGTACATACTTTGAATATGAAAATCAATGTATGGACTTGGAATATGAAGGGCGATGTGTAGACTTTGGGGTTCAACTGGGTGTACAGACTTGGAAGATGGAAGGCGATGTGTAGACTCTGAAATGAACGGGAGAATGTATAGACATGACCCCTTAAAAGGATGTATTGGACTTCAGATGCAAGCTTCAGTGTCGTTGTATGGACTTGAAAAGCAAAGGGGGTGTCGACCCATCAGAAGGGTGGCGTCGACCCATCACTGTTCAGACTATGCAGACAGTGTGTAGACATGATCAAGAAATGCATGTGCCAATGTACACACTTGAAAAACCGATGTGAAGACTATGCTTGAGACGGTGAGCCATGTACAGACTTTGAAGCTTAAAAGAGACACAGGATGTACAGACTTCATGAAATGCATGCTATTCAATGTACACACTTTGAATTCATGCAAGCTGATGTATAGACTTCAGTTGAAGAACGATGCTATGCAATGTGTGGACTTGACATGCCTACTGAAGGCGATGTACATACTTGTCGCGTGATGCTGATGTGCAGACTTATGTAAGTGTATGTGAATGCTTCATGCAGCAAATAACATGGTTGAACATCAAATATGTAATGCTTTTAGACCTGATAAACTAACAGAACAACAGACTGACTGAACATATGAAGATGACTCATACAGCAAGATGACTCACAGTGATTAACTCACAACAAAAACCAATCATCAAATGATTAACTCACATCAAAGCCAATCATCAAAACCACAGGGGCACGACAATCTCCCCCTTTTTGATGATGGCAACACTACACTGTGAGTAATTCTGATGACACAAACTATTCTCCCCCTTTGACTTCATCAAAAAGAAAATAGTTTAAGAAGTTAAAGCATGTTTAAAATACAGTCAATGTCTCCTCCGTGCAATAAACAAGATGAACCATGGAGAGGTATGAATGCAGAAATGCAGATGCAAGAAGAAGTGCAATACCTCCCCCTAAATATATGAATGCAAAGACACAATTGTTACCAATTGAGATGAACATGATTCGATATTACAGGGAAGCTCCCCCTGAGTAGATGAACATGATTCAATTGATATGCATCTGTTGCATTTCTCCCAATTGATATGGGTGAGAGGGAGACCACAGTGGAATTCAAGGACAGTGAGCAGAAGAGTTTCAAATAACAGATTTTCAAAGAGGCTCCAAGCAGAAGAAGTTCAACAAGATTTTCAAGGAGATATCAATCTCATAAATCCAAAACATAATTTTTTAAAGTCTTCCATTATAAGGGCTTATGAATGAAGTTTATTGATCAGCATGGTTTAAACATGATGTATGCAGAGTTTATCAATAAAATTTTGTATTGATATCTAAAACCATGGTTTAATAAAAATGAACCAAGCCCTCATTTTTATCTTGATTAACCTCCCTTTCTCTTACACAATCAAATTTATTGACTTCAATCGGAATTACATGCACTAGAATTGAGATCAAGCATTTATGAAGTCATGTGAATTTGTCTACGGTTGTAGCAATTTGATTTTAGCATCAATATTCAGACATTTCAATTTGTTCAACAATTTTCATGCTACAAATTTTACGAGCACTCTAGTTCAGTGCACACCTTGTAACTAGAGGATATACCTTGATCAGAGGCCAATATCCCTAAGCACTTAGTGTGACTCACAGTCATGCTTTATATAAACAGAGGTAGCATTTACACATCATGACACACTTCAAATCATTTCTTGATGAGTGAGTTGTATTTCTCAGTGTGCATGCCATTGCTCTACCTGATTAACACTCATCTTAAGCAGAGTTAACTATGGCACCTCATGACACAGTCCTTTGGACATGTGTTTCTCAGTGACTAAAGTCATTGCTCTGACAGATATTACCCTTTAGACATTTCAGAGAAATTCATTTGCTTCAAAACAATACTAACTTCATGTACTTAATCAATTAAAGCCATGTATTCAATAGTGCAGATTTCAGAAGATTTTACAAGACACATCATGAAACAGTTGGTTAAAGTTTATTAAACATGTTTCAGATATTTTTAAGAAATTTTAAAGTCAAACTCAATGAATATATTAAACTTAAACCAGCTGAGTTATTTCAGTCATTCATAAAATCGTATAATAGAGGATTTCTAGTTCAAAAGTTTTCAGATTTATGATTGAGATAGTCCTATTGAAATCTTCATGAGAGATTGATAGAATTCAGAAATCAAATGATAGAGGAGATTTTGAGACCCATTGTTTTCAAATTATGATCAAGGTTTGTCAACAAAGTCAATAAGAAAGGATATGCAATGAATTCTCACAAGAGTATGCATTTGACAACCTACATGCAATGCATTGACTTCCCCTGACAATATGCATTCAGTCACTCTCTTTGGTATTTTACAATGAAATGCAATGCAATTAACTCCATGTATGCAAAGACATGCAAAGACTCAACATTGAATGCTATGCAAAGACATGCAATTAATTCCCCCTGAAAACATGCAATGTTTTACACTGAAGACTGAACATATGACAATGTGACTTATGCTCAATCAGACTGCCCTATTAAGTAAAGTGACCCATGGTACCAGGCGGAGCACTTGGTCTAAAAGACCACTTCACACATAGCAAGAACCTCCAGATAGATTTCCCTACCTTTTGGTAGCTTACCATTTATATACCATAGAGGTCAATCATGATAATTCAACATGCAGTCCTATATGTAATCCAGATTTTCAGTGAGCTATGCAACAGACAAATTTCAAACCACATTCATATGCAGTTCAGATTTATCAGAAATTTCAAAATGCAATTTGTTTTCAGAGATTATGCATAACAACAATTATCAAACAATTGCAATTGGCATATGTATGTATCAGATGCAGACAACCCCTTTTTAATCTGATATTTGCACAGAACACTCAGCAAGTGTATGATCTGAAAATGATGCAAATGGCAGATGATGAATGAAAATGGAAAAATAGATTTAACTTACTATGCATTAAAACTAAAAATAAGAAGAGCAAGAAGTTTACCTGAAAAGTTCAGAAAGGGGTTTTCATTCATGAGTGCCTTAGATTAATCCACTCTTTATTAATCAGCTTCCAAGGTATACTTGTAAGTTAGCAACCTATTTTGCACAAATAGGTACCCAAGAAGTCTTGGGTCCTGAATTGACAATATCACTCCTAGCAGGTTTTCTCAGCACATTTTTAACTTGATGATCATTAAATTTCATCAGAGGATGATCATCCATCAAATGTCCAGATCTACCATAATGATGGCAAGAAGCAGCAGTTTTCAGATCTGATTTATGCACATTCTTATGAATATGAATTTTATGTGCATTGGCATGGAAATTTCTATTATTTGCATCACCAAACTGTTTTCCATAATCAAAACATTCAAAGTTTTTCTTTTTAAAAACAACTTTATTCTTTTTGAGAGCATTTGTATTTGCAGGGAATTTAAACCTTTCAGAGATGAAATTTTTCCCTTGAGCATGCCAACAGTCCTTGAATGTGTGGCCATGCTTTCCACAGTGAGAGCAATTGAGAGAATTTCTTCTATATGAAGCTGACCAGCATTCAGAGGCCCTGTGACCCCTTTTGTTGCAGTTAAAATAGATGAGGTGCTGGTTCTTTGAAACAGATTTGTTCATATTAAAAACATGCTGATTTGAAAAGTATTTTGTATGACTTGAACATGATTTTTCCTTACCACTTGCAAACCAGCAATGAGCAGTAGTGTGTCCTACTTTATCATAATTAGAACATGTGACATTCTTTTTCTGACCAAACACAGATTTTCTAACATGCTTTTTGTCATCTTGTTTCATCACAAAACAGTTACTCATAAAGTGTCCATGCCTACCACAATAATGACAGGAGCCATTTGATTTCTTTAAAACATGGCATTTATCAGATGAGTTTTTAGCATGCAGACTGTTCCTTTGAGTTTTTGATGTTTTATAATTTTCATTTTGTTTTTCTGTTTTCTTAGCCTTGTACTGAGGTGGTGATGAAGTAGAAGGCTTTTCCTGTTCAGATGATTTAACGAAAATAGTTTTCAGCTTGTATCCATCAACCTTTTTCGACTTTTCAATTTGTTTTTCGGTTCTCTGAACAGTAGACTGAGAAACATGTGGCTTCTGAGAAGTGTGAGAGGTAGAGCTAGGAACAAAGGATGTATAAATTTTATCTTTAAAATTCTTTTTATTTACAAGGTTATAGCCCAACCCTTCCTTCTGAGAATTGACTTTTACTTCCAGCAGTTTGTTCAGATTATCTTGCCCACTAACAAATTTAGACAATGAGTTTTTTAAATCTTGAATTTCTTTTTCTTGAGAGGAAATGTGTAACTCATAACTGGCAATCTCTTGCTCACTGCAATTCATAGCTTCATTCAAAACTTTATTGGCTGTTTTGTATTTTTTAATTTCTTGTTCCAGATTGCTCAGTTTTTTAGGGTCTTCAACACAAACATCTTTTCCTCTTTCTAAGGCTAGCAGTCTCTCAGACATAGTGGAGTTCAGCATTTTTAACTTCTCATTTTCTTCCTTAAGCTTATCATTTTGAACCAATTCATTTATTAGAAGCTGATCTTCTGAATTGACTTTATACTTTCTTCCAGTCTCAAGTTCCTTCAAACCTTTTTGCTATTTTTCAAGATCTTTCTGTAATTCTATGTTTACAGATTTTATGGCATTCAATTTTTCAGCAACCAAACTCTTCTCTTGCTCAAGTTTCCCAAATTTTTCTTCATTATCTTTAACAGATTGTTTCAGAGAGTCATTTTCAGATTCTAGCCTACTTAGTTCAGACTTAACACATTCAAATTTTTCCAGCAAATTCTTACTCTGAACAGAATCATTACAAGTTAGGCTAAGCTTCCTTTCAAGTTCAGAG
This sequence comes from Amorphophallus konjac, assembly GCA_022559845.1. Lineage (NCBI taxonomy): Eukaryota > Viridiplantae > Streptophyta > Magnoliopsida > Alismatales > Araceae > Amorphophallus > Amorphophallus konjac. Next base: position 195,115,974 of record CM040126.1, on the reverse strand, counting down.
ATCTCTTTTACATGATCTTGATTCTCAATCTTCAGTATCGAAATTTGCTTTTTTAACATTTGAATATCAGACACAAAAGCATCATGAACATTTTTCAGTTCAGCACAATTTTTACATGGAGAATTGAAACTGTCTGACCTACTATTCTTCTTCAATTTTTTGTATTGTTTTCTTAACTGTTCATGAGATTCAAGCAATTCAGCATATGCATTTTCCCAGTCATCTAAAGTATAGTTCTCAAAGGGATTTACCTCATCATCATTATCGTCTTCATTCTGATTGCTGTCTTGATCGCTGCCACTTTGATTACTTCTGTTGGCCATCATGTAGCTGTCCTCATCTCTCTTCTGAGTTCGCTTCAGCATGTTCAGAATATCTTTAGCAGAGCTGCAATCTAAGAAACATGAATGAAACGCTCTATCAGTAGCTGCCTTCATTAGATTTATAGCTATCTGATTCTCTTCATGCATTGATTTATGAATGTCAGTCCATTTGGACTTTTTCTTTGGTAGTTCATAAGGACCATGCGAAATCACTTTCCACGGGTCTGGATTAACAGATTTAGCATAATTTTTCAGACTAGCAAACCATACACTAAAATTGGAACCGTTGAAAATTGGTGGTTCACCCATGGAAACAAACAGATATAATGCAACAGGAATATTGATGCACCAAAAGCAAATAAGCACCTAAGACTGTAGGATCGGATCTACAGGTCGCTGGACCTTTTATGCAGACACCGCTCTGATACCAATTGATAGGGTGCTAATCCCGGATACAGAGGGGTGTGAATGTAACCCCTTCAGAAATAATGCCCAAATTAAAACACAGATGCTAGACGCAATCACAAAATAAAACTAATTCAATTAAACTCATGAGCAAACACATGGAGCGTGCCTAAGCAAACATCTAGTAGAAGCAAACACACAAACAAACCACTGCTCAAGAGATTTTTAGGTGGTTCGGTCACCAAGACCTACGTCCACCCCTCACTCCCAACCGGAGTGAGGCTTCCACCAGCACAAGCTAGAAAGCAGACTCAGTCTGCAAACAAGTTGCTGCCACACAGCTTGACCAGGGGAACAACCTCCCCTCTTCCTCCCAATCGGAGGGACACCCCAAGTGACTCCTAGCCACTTGGAAACCAGAGACACACAGTCTCTCTTCCTCCAGACCAGGAGGGAACACACAAGTGACTCCCCGTCACCAACAAACCAGAGGTCGCAGACCTCTCTTCCTCCAGACCAGGAGGGACCCCTGGACTTGCAACCCACAAGCCCAGAACCGAGATCAGATCTCCCTTCTCCTGAGTCCACAGGAGGAACCCAACCTCACTACTGAGAATCGGAAGAATAATAGTAACCTGAGTAACAAAAGGAAAAATAAGAAAACATAAAAGGCACAGCGATAAAAGCTGGAAATGAAACACAAGAAATATAGCTCTCAATGAGCATAGTCATTCTGGATTTGATCCACGAATAGACTGAACAGATCTTCAATAGAACTCTCTCCTCTCTTCCTTTCTTCCTCTTCTTTCTTCTTCTCAGCTCACGCAATCTTTCTCTTCTCTGCTCTCATTTTCACTCTTACTGTCTTTCTCTTTTCTTTCAGTCCTCACGAGCTCTCCCTTTCTTTTTTTCTTCTGCTGCTCTCACTCTCTATCTTCACTCTTCTTCTTCTTCTTCTTTTTTCTTCTTCTGCTCTCCTTTTCACAGTCTCGATCAGCCCTCTTCTATTCTTATTTTTTTTCACTTCAGTGGACGAAGGCTTCTATTTATATCAGCTTCAGCAGGTGCTAGGGCGTATGTCCTTCAGGTTCCCGCCCACAGAGCACCTCAGATCACGTGCCATGAATCATCCTCAGATCATGCGCCCAGTCATTAACCTGAGTCATCTGCAGATAGAGACAAAACGAAATGAAACGAATTAGTTAGTTCAGGTTTATAACAACGAGTGTATATACTTTAGAACAGCAAATGAGTAAGTGTGTACACCGAGAGAGTGTATAGACTTGTAAGTCTTCATGCGACCTCAGTGTATATACTTGCAGAAGAATGCATTATCATAACAAGGGGAATATGTGGACTTCTGTGAAATGTATGAAGCCATCGAGTGTATATGGACATCAGTTAGGCAAGTGTGTACATCGTGAGAGAGTGTATATACTTGTTGTGAAGAACATCAGTGTGTAGACTTGTGAAGCATAACTGTATGCAGTGTATAGACTTCATAAATCAGAGCTGAAGCAGTGTATAGAGTCGCTGAAGTGTAATGCAATGTGCAGACATTGTTCAATGTATGGACTTTACAATGCAAACAGTAATGTATAGACATTTCAATCGATAGGCAGATAATGTACAGACTTGTACATGCTTCAGGACTAAGTATGGACTTGAATGAGCGAGCATGCAATGTATAGACTTGCTCAGCCTGAAGCAATGTGTAGACTTCAGCTCAAAGCCAATGTATAGACTTCAAAGTATGCAATTTACAGACTCTAAAGAACAGTAGCCAGTGTATGGACTTAGGCAGGCTTCAACTCAATGAAAGCACGATGTATAGACTTGAATTCAAGTGATACACAGTGTACAGACTTCATGTGTGAAGCAACCGCTGTACCGACTTAAGCAATATGAAGACTTGACAGACAACTGATGATGTATGACTTCAAGTGTGAAGACGTTGTGAATGCAAATGCAATGTACATACTTCAAATATGCATGAGACTCTAAGAGAGATGGGCGCTGTATAGACTTCACCAGACTTCACTCGATGTACAGACAATTTCATTAGTTGAAGAGGCAACAATATAGAACACTGAGATAATGTCAGTGCGTCGACTCCACGCTATTGCAGCGTCAACTCATCAGAATAAAAGGCAGAGACATTCAATGTATGGACTTGCCAAAAGAAACTCTGTACATACTAGATCAAAGCAAAGTAGTTGACTGTATGGACTTCCAGTGTGTAGACATGCCAAAGACAACTGGTCGATGTACAGACTTGAACAAGGTAAAGTATGTACAGACTTGGAAGTTCACAGTGTGTAGACTTTGGCACAAGAAATGGCTGTACAGACTTTAGCTCAACAGCGATGTATAGAGTTTTGAAAGCTTGAACGACGAAGCACGCTGTACAGACTATGAGCGTTGTATAGACTTTGCGAAGCACATGCCTTGGCTGTACAGACTTCAGACTTGAACGTGTGTGTTGTGAACGATGTATACACTTGGAGGCCCTTGAAGGGTGTACACACTTGAAGAACCGAAGCCAATGTAGAGACTTGACGAATGGCTCAGCAATGTATAGACTTGGTGAGCTTCAGAGCAAAATGTGCAGACTTTACCACTGTATAGACTTGAAGTTCTAAACGTAGGTAAAGGCTGGGATTGTATAGACTTGCACAGTGCTGCCAATGTATAGACTTCCAATGAATGCAACCGCTGTACAGACTTGCTCAAACAGACCGATGTATAGACTTGCCAAAGAGAGGGCTGTACAGGCTTGAGCAATGTAAAGGCAATCGGATGTATAGACTTGGGTTGAGCAAGCTACAGTGCCGTTGTATGGACTTGATCTTCAAGGAATGGCTGTACATACTTTGAAGGCTTTGGCGGAGGATGTACAGACTTGAAATATGAAAACCAATGTATGGACTTCAGGTGAAGACCAATGTACATACTTTGAATATGAAGATCAATGTATGGACTTGGAAGATGAAGGGCGATGTGTAGACTTTGGGGTTCAACTAGGTGTACAGACTTGGAAGATGGAAGGCGATGTGTAAACTCTGAAATGAACGGGAGCATGTATAGACATGACCCCTTGAAAGGATGTATGGACTTCAGATGCAAGCTTCAGTGTCGTTGTATGGACTTGAAAAGCAAAGGGGGTGTCGACCCATCAGAAGGGGGGCGTCAACCATCACTGTTCAGACTATGCAGAGAGTGTGTAGACATGATCAAGAAATGCATGTGCCAATGTACACACTTGAAAAACTGATGTGAAGACTATGCATGAGACGGTGAGCCATGTATAGACTTTGAAGCTTAACAGAGACACAGGATGTACAGGACTTCATGAAATGCATGCTATTCAATGTACACACTTTGAATTCATGCAATCTGATGTATAGACTTCAGTTGAAGAACGATACTATGCAATGTGTGGACTTGACATGCCTACTGAAGGCGATGTACATACTTGCCGCGTGATGCTGGTGTGCAGACTTATGTAAGTGTATGTGAATGCTTCATGTAGCAGATAACATGGTTGAACATCAAATATGCAATGCTTTTAGACCTGATAAACTAACAGAACAACAGACTGACTGAACATATGAAGATGACTCATACAGCAAGATGACTCACAGTGATTAACTCACAACAAAAACCAATCATCAAATGATTAACTCACATCAAAGCCAATCATCAAAACCACAGGGGGACAACAATATATAGCAGATGTTGGGCATGTGTCCTTCAGGTTCCCGCCCAGAGACCACCTCGAATCACGTGCCAGGTACCACCTCAGATGACGTGTCCAATCATCAGCTTGAAAAATTCTGCAGGTAGAGACAAAAGGAATGTATCAAATTAGTTCAGTTCAAGCTTTTCACAATGCGTGTATAGACTTTAGAACAGCATATAGGCAAGTATATACAACATCAGAATGTATAGACTTGAAAACCTTTCAGCGACCTTAGTGTATATACTTGCAGAATGTTGCATTAACATAACAGAGGGGAATGTGTAGACTTCAGTGTAATTCATGAAGCAATCGAATGTATAGACATGAAAACAAAGGACAGCAGTGTATAGACTTTGTGATGCACAAGCATAACCAGTGTATAGACTTTGATGTAAAGGCTTGAGTTACACTAGCAATGTATGGACTTTAGGTAATGCATGCAATGCAACACAATGTATATACTTAGTTGCTGTGCAACCGATGTTCAGACATGTTATGCTTGCTGTGGGAGATGTATAGACATGATGTGGCTGTATAGACTAGTAAACGCATGAAGTAGCAAGCCAATGTATTGACACTGCTGTATGGACTTTAAGCGAACGCTGTACAGACTTGACAATTGATGTATGAACATTACAGAAGGGAATGTACAGACTTTTATGAGCTTGAACACTGCTATGTATAGACTTTGCGAAGCATATGCCAAGGCTGTACAGACTTCAGACTTTGAACGTGTGTGCTGTGAACGATGTATACACTTGGCCCTTGAAGGATGTACAGACTTGAAGAATCGAAGCCCACGATGTATAGACTTGGCGTTATGAGGCATGCAGGCTGTATAGACTTGCGATGCCATGAAGACAATGTGTAGACTTGTGAAGCTTGAGGCCAATGTACAGACTTGAAGAACCGAAGTCAATGTATAGACTTGACGAATGGCTTGAAACACAGACACGCTGCCAATGTATAGACTTGCACAGTGCTGCCAATGTATAGACTTGGATGCCCAAAGGTAATGTATAGACTTGCAAGTGTGAGACGCTGAAAGAGACGGTGGATGTTCAGACTTTGGCAGTGTGTAGACTTTGCCTACATGTGAATGTATAGACTTGAGATGAGACACAGCATGAGACAATGGATGTATAGACTTGGGAATGGCTATATGGACATTGGAAGATGATGCATGAGACGAAGGACAATGTATAGACTTGGTGTGTAGCTAAAGCAGCGAACGTAGGAAAAGGTTGGAATGTATAGACTTACGTTCGATCAGCAATGTATAGACTTCAACTAAGCAAGCTACAGTGCAATGTCCAGACTTAATGATGCACGCGATGTATAGACTTTGGAACGCTTGAAGCGATGTACAGACTTGGAAACCGATGTGCAGACTTGACAATGCAGTGTATTCATGAGGGCAATGTACAGACTTGAGAATCTTGAGGGGGTCGACCCATCTGGAAGGGAGGGTCGACCCACTTCTGTCCAGACTATGCTGTGTGTGTGTGTGTGCATATGCCAATGTCACGCCCCGAGAGCGGAAGATACCCGGAGACGCGTGACGAGTTTATATCAATCATGTCAATCAGAGTATTAGTGTATTCGACACCAAAATCAGAGATGCGCAAAAGTAAAGATAACCCAATCCTTTATTCCTTCATAAGAATATGTCTATTACAAACCTTTGAAGTACTAACTAAAATAAAGGAAAAATACAAGGTTGACTCAAGAAAATATAAAAAAGACTAGATAACACGGAAGAAGCTCTATCTCTTTCACTCTTGATTTTCCCCATCCGTTCGAGTTCCGTCATCGTCGGACTTACCTGAAAAGTAGGGAAACACTAAGTGAGCGAACGCTCAGTAGGAAATTATATCTCAAGAACTAGCAAGGGATTTAAGTGATTACATCTTTCATGAATGCACTATAGCTATGCATGCTCGCATAAAACGACAAGATAGAGAGAGTGTATAACAATACGATAGCAAGAAGAACTAGTCATGAACTTTCAAGAACTTATATCAAAAAGATATCAAGATATTCAAGCAAGTGTATTCATCATGTCATGTTGGAATTTGGCTATCACGTTTCAAGCACGCAAGTATGAAATTACCCTTTTTTTTTCGGGCCACGCAAGTCATGTAATATCAAGTTAAGTACAAGTACAAGATTTGTGAAATGTTCAATCAAGCTAGTCATGCACTTCGGTATAATGCCAATACCGTGATCAATCAACTCCCATGGGCACAAATACTTTCGGGTGCTCCTCCCAGGATCAGATCGGGCCCTATATGCGCAGGCATTAATCATGTATTTTAACATCCACTTTTGTGTATAGCCAATATGGAATTTCAAGAATAAAGCTTATAGATACGTAGGATAACTTGGATAGAATAGAGTCCAAAAATATGACACTTGACATAGAATGACGATAATAACGGTACAATCATGATTATCAATAAAACTAGGTGGAATTGGTTCCCTAACTTGGGTACCATGACAAACAAGTATGGACACTCTTTATATAGAATTGAGGTCCACATGAACAGCACATCAATGGCAAGACGTCCTCATTCTTAATATAGAATTGAGGTCCACAAGAACATCATGTTGAATATAGAATTGGGGTTTACAAGAACATCATAACAATGTTGATATAGAGTTGGGGTTTACAAGAACATCATGACAATGTTGATATAGAATTGGGGTTTACAAGAACAGCATCAAATGGCATGATAACCTCATCCCATTAAGAGAATTCTCATGATACACACTTTGCATAACATGAGGGCCGGTATACCATGTTTTTTTAGAGTGACATGGTAAAATAGTGTAATGGGTTTTTATGGTACAACCAGCTCAGTCGGCCTTGAGGGAATCCAAGGCTGCGAGGAGACTTACGGAGGTCTCTATGACTAACTCGCTAGTCCAAAGGAACAGAATGTCCAATGGAGAGCTTGTATGTCAATGAGAATTAGTGGATAAACGATAAATCATTGAAACGTGGGACTATATTAACGGACTGGAATATAGTGCCGATATATATATAGATATACATATGGAACCTTCGGTTAACAGTAACAGTGTAAAATAGTATCACAGGAATTATCGACTTAATCTAAGTCATTACTTATCAAATTAACGCCTTTTACAGGGGCGTTTATTTACAATTTTGACGACTTATACAGTAGTCGTCCATTCTGTATTTCTATTTTGCAGAATTTAGATAATATGGAATTTTAACAAAAACGCACCCTGGAAAGGGGCGTTACTTTTCAATTAGCGCCCTGGTCTGGGGCGTCAGTTCAATAAGAGACAACCTTGTTCAGGTCGTTAATCCAGCAATTTTCCAAATTTCAGTTAATAAAATTTCAGGAACAATTTATATAGTCAGGACCAGAAAATTAGCAGGATTCAATCAGGATGAACATGCATTAGATTAGGTTCATGGTTTCATAGATATCGAATTTTAAACATGGGTAATTATCAATTTATATGAAATTGACGACTACTAGGCAGGGCGTCAAAACAAGAATTAGCGCCCTTGTCAGGGTTGCTTCTTTCAAAATTTTATAGAAAACATTTAAAACCATGATGAAACTATATGCATGGACAACATATGATTTTATTAAGGATCTTAAATTAATTTGGGCTATGTTTCTTGAGAAAACCTACCTGATGATTATCTGGGTGAAGATACGTGAAGAGAAACGATACTCTGTTTTGCAACAGAGTCTTCTGATCACCGGTAGAAGAAGAAGAAGATGATGATGAAGAACTCCACGTTCTTCAACTATACGAGAGTTCCTTCTCGATGCAGGTAACCTACAGGAGAATAAGATGAAGAAGCATTAGTTTTCTCCAAAATACTCAACTGAAGGCAGAGGAAGAAGAACACCTGTTCTTCACGGTTGACAGTAGCAGCACGATGAAACAGATCGCCAAAATAGCGGTCTAGGTCGATCGGGAGGATATTTATAGAATTTTAGGGGATCCTATTAGGGTTAGAGTTGTATTGGAAGTAATACTTCCATGATAGAGTCCTTACCATACTCCACCTTCGACGTAGTTATCCATAACTTGCCCTAGATAGACTCCTGGGTCGAACGAAACTCGAACTGAATTAACGTCTTAAGCGAGGGCGTCGAATTTAAATTGACGCCTTGTCGAGCGTCGTTACTTATGTAAACGCGCCCATGTAGAGGGCGTTTCATTTCCTTTCCTCAATTTTATTTTTCCCGTCGTTTGAAATTTGACGCCCTATTATCTAGGCGTCCCTTTTAAATTAACGCCTTATGTAAGGGCGTTTCTTTTCGAAGTCGCGCCTTGACCAAAGGCGTTATGTCTTCTTGATTAATGATTTACCCATTTAGGCTCTTTGTCATCTAATTACTTATCTTTTATTTTAATTTGATTTATTTAAAAATCTTGTTTTTATCAGGGTTGCTACAGCCAATGTATATACTTTATGAGAATGCTTGGGCTATGCACATGAATGAAGGCCACTCTCGCTGTACAGACTTGATGGAAGGCATGTGCAGTGATGTATGGACTTGCTAAGTGATGCACTGATAGCCACATGAACTGCACTGTCCTAAGTGATGAAGCATGAATTGATCTAGAGATAGACAGATTGATTTATAGTTTGAGACATCATCAAAACCGTGGAGATGCAATAGAGGCAGGGCCAAAAATTCTAAAAGCTGAAAGAGATTGGAGGCCTTGTCAACATGCTAATGCAACACCAAGGGTAAAAACAAATCAGTCAGGTAAAGCAGGTAAGTGATTTACCTTCATGAAATAAATTCTCTGAAAAAGGATAAAATGTTCATGACTTGGATGCATAAACTTGAATTGATTGCATACCTGCTGTATGTATCATTGTTGCATAGTCTGCACAAATTTGATGCTCTTCTCTTGCCATTTATTGCACTGAGTTTGAATGGTTCATTTAGTGCATATAGTCGATGCATGTGTCTAATGTCTGCATATATCATTTGCATGACTATCAAGGAAGTCGTTCAATGCATATAGGACTGCTCTATACTGCATATCATCAAATTTGAAAAATCTGAAAAGAAATGATTCATTGCATAGCATATTGTTGCATCATGGTGTCAGGGGGAGCTGAGAGTTCAGTTTAATACTTTGAATCCTTTTCACTTCTCATTGTCCCCACTCAATTCATTCATATTCTTTGACATCAGATGCTCTTGGATCTTAATGACTATTGCTATCATTTCCCTATCACTTTCACTGAACAACAGTATTGCATCTGATTTAGTACATTGAGCTGTGGTTATTGCAATTGTTCATTTATAAGAATCACACTTGTAAATTGAAAGGAACTAAAGGTTTAACTTTTATAAATTGAAGAGTTAAGTGTCTGCACTTCAGAACTTGAGATAAAAGAAAACCTTTATAGCTCTTAATCTTTGTCTCATGGTTAGAATAGAAAAAGTTTTTTTTAATGCCTGAATGTGTTAAACTGGAAATGTCTAGAAAAGGTGAATAAGAGTGTGTACTGTTTTTAAACAATCACTCTAAAAGAAATCAGGTCAGCAGTAAATAAGAACATTAATGTAAAGAGCTGAAAATAGTGACAGAGCAATGGCTGAATTGCACTGAGAAACTGTGATCTCCTCCAAAGAAGCAGGAGAATTCATAAGTCATGAAGTGCTTCAGACTACCTCTGTTCATAGGGTCAAATCTATAGGGGGAGTTTTCACCAAGTAATTGGGGGTACTGGCCTCTGATCAAGGTGTGCCCTTAATGTCAAAGGTGAAAATTGTTCCTTGTAGGTCTTGATCTGAAATAGATCTAGTAGTTTATGCCTAGTAACTGGGGGTACCTACCTCTGATCAAGGTGTACACCTAATGTCAACAACATAAATGCCACTGGTCTATTCACTTAGCTCAGTTTCTGAAAAATTAAAAAGTGAAATGCAAACTGCTGTAACCCTTTGATATCAAAAGTCATTGAGTGAAAATTGTTTTTTCTCAATACATATTCAAGTTGCCTTCTTGAACTTCCATGTTTAATCACAAAGGGTATTGTTTCTAACTTTTCTATTAAAACCATGTGTCTTAGATTCATTGCTATAAATGGAGTCTATAACTCTTTTTCAGTGGTCAGCTGCTTTACTCTATCTTTATCACAGTTAAACTTGAATTTTTTTTTCAAAACTGTATATTTCTGATTCTTATGCTTTAACAGTTGTTTATAATCATGCTCACCTTCTGAACCAATGCTTCAACTGTTGTGTAGTGACCCCTTCTTTATTCATGTTCCTTCCCTCCTACCTTCTCTACCTTTTGATTATCTATTTCATCCATCCATATTCCTTCTCAAAGGGGGAGAAATAATTTAGGGGGAGTTATTCATTCAGGGGGAGTTTGAGCTGTTCTAAGGGAAATCTGCAATGTATTCTGCATGTTGCACTCATGTGTTTCTTTCTTTTTGATTATGTCAAAGGGGGAGAAAATTTGGTTGGTGACTCACTGTCACTTTGTTGCCATCATCAAAAAGGGGGAGAATGTTGTGCCCCTTAGGCACAAGCATATGCTATTTTATTTTGATGATAGCAACATAGTGAGAGTATCACAGTGAGCCAGTCTTTGTGTTTAGCATACTTTGCACTTGTTCACTGTATAGGTGCATTCATCAGTTGCACGCGTGCACATCACATAAGTCTATACAATGCATGCTTGGCAAGTCTATACATGGTGCATTCAGGCACATAAAGTCTATACACTCCATTGCCTTGCTGCATTGCACGCCATATAGTCTATACATTCTTTGCTGCAACGTTTGCACATCATGCACTAGCAAGTCTGCACATTGTCACAAGTCTACACATTGCAGTCTGTTCGTGTGCATCGTCTCATGTTGCATCTCAGCAAGTCTATACATTGCTGCATATTCATCAAGTCTGCACATTGTTTGGCCATTGCACACGAAGTCTGTACAGCGGTTGTCTTCATGCCTAGAAAGTCTGTACAGCGGTTGTCTTCATGCCTAGAAAGTCTGTACATCGTCAGCCTGCTCATGCATCGTCAAGGTGGTAAGTCTGTACATTGGCCAAGTCTATACATTATCATCTTTACCTACGTTCACTGTTGCAAGTCTATACATTCTTCGGATGGCATCAACCAAAGTCTGTACATTGCTCTACTTTAGGCACGCTAAGTCTATACAGCCTTTGCATTGCACATAAAGTCTATACATTGACTGTGCATTCATTTGTCTGGCTGCAGAACACTAAGTCTATACATTTCACTATAGCATGCACGAACTCTAAGTCTGTACATCCGTTGCGTCTTATGCATGCATCATTCAAAGTCTGTACAGCCTGTGTTTGCAACACAAAGTCTGTACATCGTTCTGCTTGCACAAACGCCAAGTCTATACATTGGCTTTGCTTGCACGAGCTAAAGTCTATACATTGTCCACTTGTAGCATTAGCACAAGTCTATACAGCCTGTGTGCTTCATTCTCAAAGTCTGTACATTGCTTCATGCATTGCACGAAGTCTGCACATTGCTGCATTCTAAGTCTGCACATTGTTTATACATTGAACGCAGAGTCTACACATTCGTTTGGCATGCCTGAGCATTTATCATCAATATACATACTTCACCATATGCATACTGCAGCATGTGCTATCAAGTCTATACACTCATAAGCTTAGTTAATTTATTTTGTGCTTCACGCATACACTAAGTCTGTACAACGTTCACACACTTAATTTATGCATTGTGCTCTCATGTTTTAACACTAGGCATTGCAATGTCTATACATTGCTGTCGCATTGCAAAGTCTATACATTGCAAAGTCTACACAATGCATTACACCCTACAAAGTCTATACAGGGTTTTAGACTTAAACTGATAACTCTATCCTCTGTATGACAGGTACTCTTCGTAAAGCTTAATGAAGGCACGTGATCCAAGGATGGACGAGGTGCCCAGATTGTGACACATGTACAGTAGCAAGTCTGGATGCTGCCATGTGACCAAAATGATTGGGCGGGAAATGTGGAAGCCACACGCCCTCCTATTGCTGCTGGTATAAAAGGAACATTTCTTCTATCTGGATTAGATGTGAAGATCGAAGCAGAAGAGCAGAGAGTGAACTTCAGCTTGCACGATCCACAGAGAAGAAAAACAGAGAGTCACCGAGAGCAGAGAAGAAAAAGAGAGAGAAGAGTTGAGAGAGATTTGTTCCTCAGATCTTTGGTTCAAAACCAGATCTGAGTTTGCTCACTTGTTTGAGCTTTATTCCCTGCAGGGATACATTTTGTTTTTCATTTTGTTTCTGTTTTGTTTTCGAAACTCTTGTGTTCAAGCTATGTGCCAGCACTTGCAGTAGAGGATTCCACTGGACGGGTCAAGCTGTAGTCCCCAGCGGTTGCAGAGGTGTATCCTCTAGATAGGTTAAGTTGTAATTCCTCAGCGGGCGAGACTTGGTCTCGGACAGCAAGCTGTGAAGCTCAGCGGTCTGTAGGCAAGCTGTGATGCCCAGCCGTTCAAGCTGTGAGTCAGCAGTAATCCACACTCGAGTTGAGTGTGGGGTGGACGTAGGTCTGGAGGACCGAACCACCTAAAAATATCTTGTGTACTGTGTGATTGTTTTGTGGTTTGCATCGCTTCCTTATTTTTGTTCTTTGCACAGTAGATGTTTGCTTAGGACGGTTCTTCAGCTGCTTTGGTTGGTCTTTGGTTTGTGCGCTCCATCTGTTTAGCAGAAGTTCTTACATTCCGCATTTGATTCTGCTGCAGTCATTTTTATCGGGTGACTGATCAATTCACCCCCCTCTAGATCACCTTTAGCATCCCAACACCTCCGTCGTCCATCATCTCCGAGTTGCAGATCAACACCGGCAGGTCATGCAGATCCATGAGTAGAGTTTGGACTTTGTTGCAGACCATCTCCCAGTGTCTATAGGGCACCCCTACTCGTGCCAGTTTGTAGGTTTGCACCTCTTCGTGTCTACTTCGCAACAAGACAAGTCTTGTCCCCTTCCGCTGTCGGAGTAGAGCGTGGTGACATTTTCCATGGACCTGCGTCGACCCTGCGAACCCCTGTTCGCACAGAGCGCGAAAGCGAGTTGCAGAGTCTGCCATGACTATCCTGCCACTCTGCCGACCACATCCTTCCTTGGGGGCGTCCCTCCCCTTTTCCTCAACTTTCTCCAACTGGTCTGGTCATGTTCGGAGTCCCGAGGAAGCCGCACTGTCTCGTGCCGCTGGATCGCGCAAGACTGCGACCCAATTTTCCAGAGCCCAACTTTGAGGATGACTGCGCCATGTACGATCATCAGACAAAGGTCATCTCTTCATGGTACATCGAGGGTTCTATCCTATTTCTTCTCCAATTGGTTTCACTCCGATCCGACGTTCGTGGAGTCCGTACCAACTCCGACAAGAGAGCTACGCGATCCTGTCCTACAGGGTAGACTGTCGGGGGGTGGCTCTTTCGGCCTCCACCGCCTCCCAGCCACATCAGATTGCCACCAAATATTCAGGAGCATGACTGCACACCCTCCTTTGTACATGAGCTCTGACGGCACCTTCATCGGATCTCCGATCGTGGCATGACAGCCGAAGCACTCCAGTTCTGTTCTGCAGGACAGACGTAGGGCAATCAGCCCAATTCCCCTCCCCATGATCCCCCCTCCTACCCGAGGGTAATTTTTGTATTTTGTACACCCATCCTCGAGTTCCCCCTCCCTGCATGGAGGTTTGATGTTGGTTTTAAACACAGGTTCGCACCAGTAGCCGCTGTCGACGTGCTGGTCGGGTGGGCGAGTACCCATGCGCGTACCCGTCCCGCACCAATTACCCCATCCCCCATTCTTCTATCCCTTTGTAATGCTTCTTTCTAGTTTTTCTATCATGTATGCATTCCGGAAGTAAATGAATGAATGAAAATCATTTTGTTAATTGTGTGTTGTCTGTATTCCTCTCTCTTTCTTTGTAATTGAATAGCGGTCAGGGCATTCCGCGGACCAAATAAATTGCCCCTTTCATGGTTATATGTTTTGATCATCGCCCTTCGTTGAGTCTCTATGACCTTCCGAGTGTTAGAGTATTGTTTAAGTCCATCGGAGTGCCCCTTCGGGCCTACATATGATCGCATCATTTTACTTCACCTTCTTCTTAACTTGGTGATTCCCCTCGCGAACAAACCCCGTTGGCTGCCAGGGATTCATCAGCATCTTCGTGTGACCCCTGGAAGTCCCTGGAAAGGGGCAGGTTCTGGCTTCGTTCTCTCTGCTCTGCATCAGTGGTTTAGTTCCGTTTGGATCCCCTCTTTTATTCCAGAATTCATCAAATTCTGACCGTCGATTGTCTCCTCTACTGGAAACTAGAGACTTGCAAGTCTCCCAGCAAGGTCTCTGGCTTCCCAGGACGAATGAGGGATATGCACCTCTGATATTTCTCTTGTTTTATAGTTTGAAACAATATGTGCCCCGGTCACCGTCTCACCGATACTTACCCAGTCTGAACTCGGATTTAGCCCACTTCTTGACTCAATGAAGCACCCTGGCTCTGCATAGCATCCCCCTTGAGCAGCTGAGGCTCTTCCCAGTGCTGTAGATCTTTTATTTCACCTTCTATAAGTTCAGAATCCCTCACATGGCGGCAGGCCCCTTTGGCCCCGATCCGGCGTGTGTAGTGCGCCGGATCGTCGCCTTCTCATTTGGCCGCCGGGTACTCCCTAAATGTAACACCCTGAAATTTTACTAAGATTTTTTAAGGATTAAATAAAATTATTAAGTATTTAAAAGGTTTAATGGGCTAATTAAAGGAATTATATTAACAAAGGGGTTAAGCCCACTTTAAACAAGCCCATGAACCCAATCCTAAGGCTTTTAGGCCCAAGCTCACTTCTAGAAACGTAAATAGGGCTGTTTTTGGATTTAAAGTGGATAAATAGGTCAGTTAGAGGATAAATAAGGATAAATATAAAATCCAAAATTTGTGGATAGAGGACTAGAACACGGTCTATCGGGCGACCTCGTTCTTCAAGAGGCGGTTCCCATACGATCGCGTCTTGCTTCCGTGAACGGGTAAGAAGAAGCATGGAAAAATGAGATTTTTACCATCCCAATCACCTAGGATCGAAGTGCTCTAGCATGTAAACCCATCTAGGACTCTTAGGGATTGATCTTAACCCCAATTAGGACTCCCAAATCGATCTAATCCTCAGCCCTAGGTAAAACCCTATAAATAGGGCCCAGAATCGACATGCGTGAACCCTTGTTTTGGCTCGCCTGGTTTGACGGTAAGATGGTGGTATTTCATGATAGTCCTTTAGAGAGTTTTATTCTCCTTAGTTTTGTCTAACATTCCCCCAAATCTCATGCTAGGAGGTTAAGCCTTTGGGGAGTTAGGAGGACCGGAATCCGCTGGTTCCCTTCAGATCGCACAGGAACAAGTGTGTCTGTCCAGCGAAGATCAGAAGTGTAGAAGCCCTAGCAGAGGTAATTTCACGTTGAGTCTTTAGAATAAATTGTTCTCCTTTTTATCTTCTACCTACCCTCCAATTCTGATGAATTAAGGTCAAGCGGTTAAAGAGTTAGAAAGCCAGGAAATCACTGGTTCCACACAGGATGCGCAGGAGCCAGCATCATCTTTCAGTCAGAAATTCAAAGTTTAGAGTATTTCACAAAGGTAGGTTATCGCATGGATGGCTAAAATAACATATTAGGAGTAAAAACCCTCTGCTTTCATAAGATTTCATGCTTCCTACTCGATGAATTTCATATTTTACTATCACTACATAGCTAGGTTATTTTTTCATGCATAACCCAGCACCCTTAATAGAAAAGATGATAACTTTGGCCAAATTCTTGTAAATTCATGCACCCCATGATTTAATTTTGTTCTATTATGCCTTATCTCTTTGTTTACCATGATTTCCATGCATTAATTGCCCGGATTAGGCATTGCACACATGATTTTCACCCTTATATCGGAGAGGCAGAAGGCGGTCTCACAGAGACCACAGTTTCCAAGAAGCGGTCTCAGAGTGACCGCGGTTTCCATAGGGCGGTTCCATAATGACCGCATCTTCCTTTCTATCTATGGTTCACCCTAAACAGCAGCCAGAACACCCCCTTTTGGTTCCTAGTTAAATTATCTATTGATTATATTTTATCCACAAGATTACTAGGATTTGCTTATTGTTATATCATGCATCAATCATGCTAGGTTTCATGTCCATCATGTTATAGAAACTTGTTTTTATCATATGTTATTTTCATGCCAAAATTCATATAGTCTTGTATTAAAGCTATTTTCTATGATCGTGAAACACGTTGCATTGACGTTTTGATCATTGTTTTATCGTGAATCACTCTCATATCCAGTCTTTCTTAAGTACATAGTGCGTATTCCGGTACGTGGCTATTAGTTACACTTTGCACTTGATAGGCACACTTTCTTAGACTTATGATCCTCTCCGTTGGATATTACTTCTGCCAGACAAGGTGATCATGTTTCAAGGCCTCTGTAAGTCTCTGCGAGCCTGGGATTCCCACTAAGACGTTGAGCTGGTTGCACCCTAAAAACCCATTGGTCTAAAAAGCACTTGAGTTTTCTACATTTTTCTGTACTCGGGACAAATCGCGGCTCCCAGGCGACCGATCGCCTTCTTCAAGTAGCGGTCAGCCCACGACCACATTCTGCCTGCTGTTGTAGACACCCAATTTTGGCTGATAAAGTGGGCATTTTCTTTGTTCTCCTAGTTAATGCCCCAATTGATCCCTAATTGGTTGATTTTCTGGGATTTCTCCCTATTCTTGGCCCCACAATTCAATTTCCATACCTTGGATCTTATCTCGAATTCGACATTCTCGCGCTATTCACTCACATCACTTTCTTGTTCATAGCGCATTATAGACCTAATTGGATGATCATTTGGATAGTCGATATTCCTTGATGTTTGATCTTTATAACATCCACTATGGATGTTATTCTTATTTAATATTTGATTGAACGACTACCCAATGGGTATTTATTCTTTTTATGATCATTTGGTGAGCCAATTATTGTTGCGCTATATCGTTATAGCGCGTTCTTCATGAACGTGCTATACGCTTGTAGCGCGTTCTCAGTCAGAAATCGAGTCCGACCTGGACTCCCCTCTTTCATCTCAGAGTCCTTATTTGGTAAGTTTCCAATCGTTTTCCTTCCAAAGGAAGGTTCCAAACCCTAATAGGAGTCTTTCCCCCTCATTAATCGGCAGGATTACCTCAATTTGAGCCGCCAAACCCTTGGATTGAATTGAACTCCGACCTAGGGTTGCTTCTCGATCTTTTTCCTATAAATTGCACTCTTTGGCCGTCGTTTCAGGAGGATGCAACTCGAGATCTTGACGAGAGGGAGGCTGCGTTTTGTTCCAAGTCAACAAATCCTCGCTCCTCACGCATCCAAGGGAGTATTTAGGGATTATTCTCGTGTTCTTCCTCTTTCTACTCTCTATTTCCCCAAAACACTGATTTTTATTCTTGCATAGCATTGCATCCCAGTTTTAAACACTCTTTTACGAAACACATGCATACACACACACCACACCTATCTTTTAGCCCTTCCATAGGGGTTTAAAAATCACTAAACCCCCAGGTAATCGAGCCCCCCGTTTGCATGCTTTTGATTAAGAATAGGGGTAGATTCTACTAAAATCTCATTCTAATGGGCCTTTTATTTGTTGTTTATGATTGTTTGCAGGCACTAGAAGACTAATACGTGGAGCCCTTGCACCTTGGCCGGCCTTGGAGCAAGGAAGGAATGAATCCAAATAACCCCGCTTCCTGTCTGATATCGCGCTATAGGTTCCTGGCGCGATCTGAAGAACGCGCTGGGACGATACAGCGCGTTCATCCCCAGGCCAGCCCTTGGCCATCTTGAATTTCTGAGGTATGTAACATGCCCTATCTTGATCTTTATATTATTTGGCATGTTGTTGGCCTCAGTGGCGATCACAGAATTTGATTATTACATGTAACCCCCCTTTTATCATCAATTGTAGTTCTATATCTCGTCAAGTCATCTCTCATGCAAATCATTTAATTTGGGGGGCGTTCTAATTTTATAATCTACAAATTGGCGATCACGGTGGGACACTTTGTGCCACCACGTTCGTTCTTTTGGTTGCCTGCTTGTTAATCCATCAAAGTGTGTGCGATTATTTATCTTTTGGGGTTCCCCCACCCTGTCATTGGTCGCGCTATACATCCATAGCGCGTTCTATCAGATCGCGCTATGGACATATAGTGTGTTAATCACCAGAAGGTATTTCACCTACACCTTCTGTCGGGGTTCTGATTGTCATCTTCTCTGGTTGCATCTTGTACATTTCCTGTTGTGTATTCTTGTTTTAATATATTTTTCATTTTATTTGCTAGTTCTAGTTTAGATATTCTTGCATAACATAGCATTCATCTTTGCATTCGGTTTGGGAGACCCCCTCTCCCCACACTTTTAGGAGATCTCACACCCCCTTGGTGAAGGAAGGACCCTCCATTGAGCATTCCGTCTCATTGGACCGGGAATTCCTAAACCAAGCCTCCATAAGTCTCCGCACCCATGGATTCCCTCACGGACGTTGGGCAGGTTGTACCTTTGAAGTCCCGGGTTTAGTTGGCCTATGCATGGTGAGAGAGTGTTTTTAGTTGGCACCAGAGTATCACATTTGAAACTAGGTTCTTCCCTTGAGTGATCACGTCAATTTGTTAAAAATCATTAATTCACCAAGGTTCAAACAAACAAAAATCAACGGTAACCATTCCAAATTGTGTGCTTCTTTGCAAATTATTTTGCTTGAACTTTGATTGCATAATGGTTTACCTTGATAGACAAAATAACATGTTTAACCTTAATGAGGATGCACAACCTAGCACATCTTATATTCCTCAATCTCAGCATGCTCGTCATAATTCTCATCATATTTTCAAGGGACCACGCCCTCATGGCGTTGCCTGACCCAGGGCCAATGTCCAATCTCATGGTCCCTCGATTCAATCGCGAGCCACTACTCCTACGGGACCGTCTCCTCCCAACGATGAGAAGGTCTCCCAGATCTTGCATGCATTAGATCATCTCACCCCCCAACAAATTCAAGCCCTTCAGGCTGTTGTTGAGGGTGCATCTCATTCCTCTCATCCTCCTTCCAATCCTACGCGGGTGGCCCATCACCCACTTCCCTCTTCTATTCATATTCCTACTCAGGTAGCCCATCACCCATCTCCTCCTACTCACCCTACTCCTCGGGTGGTCCAATACCCGCCTCCTTTTGTTCCTCCTCCACCACGGCCCCAAGGCCCATTTATTCCTTGCAACCCGGCCCATCCGGGTTCTTCTACGGGTCATCCCATTAATCCTCCACCATAGCCTTTTTATGCGGCCCCTCCTTCAAGGCCCTGCCAACCCTCTGTTACTCAGGTCACACCCCTCCAACAAACGCTTCTCGACAAAGTCACTTCGTTGGAGGAACAATTTAAGAGGGTTACGAGCCCACGGCCCGCTCCTTCTACTCCAGTCAATCCCCTCCGCGCCGCTCTAAATGACATTACAAAGATGGAGCAAGCTTGGAAGGATAGGAGAGACGACTACGGCATCGACAGTACGAGCAAGCAAGAGCCGGCGGGTTTCAACGTTCAAGTGGACGCCGTCCATCCTCCACCCATTCAGCCAATTCACGCATATGGCCCTCCACCTCCACATACACATACACAATGCCATTACATTCCACCACTCACATACACGCCTTCACTACGGTGTCCACTTGAACCTACTAATGAAGAATTGGCAATTGAAGAATTTGAGGCGGCATACGACGAAGCTCTACAAGCACCTCTTCCTAGTTTCCTTCGCCGTCCCCTTCCTCCACTGCCAGAAGACCCCTATGCTCAGTACTATGCCACAGTCCCCGATCCAACCCCCATTTATGAGACCTCTTGGTGTTACGATGATGAGTTGATATTCCAATCACCCATACCGCCGCCTCATGAGTCTCATCCTATCCCTAACACCTCTCGCCCCATCCGGCATTTTCAACGCACTAAACCTTCACCTCCCGTAACCACACTAATATCCTCTATTCCATCGGCCTCCGTCGAGCCTCCATCACCCTCCACTACGCCGGCCTCTGCCGTGCCTTCTATTACTCCTCCTCCTTGTTCGCCACCTCAACCCTCCATTATCCCTTTAACCCCAAAACCCACTATGCCCATAACCCCTACTCCACTACTTAACCCTTCACCCTTACCCGTGGCTAGTCCTGAGCAAGGTCCACCCCTTTTTGCACTCGAGCCAACCCCGACTGCTTCCGAGCAAAGGGAGAAGCTCGACGTGTTTAAACCTCCACCTTCACTCACCCTTTCTTCAACACTTTCCATTATATCACCACCATCCATGGAGCCTTCCGCCTCTGCTTCATCCCCCTTTACTACTCGGAATGGGAGTGCTTCTGCAAGTATTTGTACCGAAGATGACCAAGAGATGGGCAAGAAGGATTTGGCTACAGCCGAGCTATTCAAGATGCAAGAATTTATATGCCGGATGCCGATCCGGGTTGTTGTGCCAAGCATGGTCAAAGAAGCCAAGTTCCCGCCACTGCTCACTAAGAGAGAATGCCAAACTTTGATGCCATGCAAGTTTGTGCCCAAGGGCCGGGCAGGGCACCCCTTGTTCCAACTTTCAAATATTGAACCTTTTCTTCCATACAAGGGGCGAATGACCATTTTGTTCAACACTCTCTATACGTCACAACCCCTGGGCAACACAATGCTTCTTATCCTGACTTTCCAACTCTCTCACACTATTACTTTTCACTCTTCAAGGGAGTTATCATTTACCATTGAAGCTTCGTCATGGGCTCTTGCTTTATCCATTGGGCCAACTGGCTATACACTTTCATTGCCATGGAGGGGCGGTTATCTTGGTGCTAAGGGGCATTCCACTATTTCATCCACCTTCTATTCAATGTCATCCACATTCTTGTCTATCACATTTTCTTCATGGGCCACTCCAAGGGTAAGGAGGGGGATCTCATCATCTCGCCCTTCATGTTCTTCATATTCTTTGCATCTCATGCATTCTATTGCATCCATGCATTCATCACATCCATTCAATTGCATCCACATGCACTTCTTCTTTCTCGGGTTTCCAAATCCGTATCTTCCCCGCCCTCCTGAACCTCTGGATCTTGCTCTTTGGGCATCGTGCCCCTACACACTCTCAAGTCCGGATCTTCTAGGCTTCTTACTGATTCTCCCAGGGCATCGCGTCCCTCGGTATTTGCTTCCTCCGGAACCTCCGGATCCTTCACCCCTCTCTTTATCCCTTGGGCATCGCGCCCCTTTCCATCTCATTCCTCCGGAACCTCCGGATCTTTCTCTTCTCCTTGGGCATTGCGTCCCATGGTATCTTCCCCCTCCGGAACCTCCGGATCTTGCTCTTTGGGCATCGCGTCCCTACACACCCTCACGTCCGAATCTTCTGGATTTCTTATCTCTTCTCCTTGGGCATCACGTCCCATGGCATCTTCTCCCTCCGGAACCTCCGGATTCTCCATCTTATTCTTTCTATCTTCTTTCGGGGCATCCCAACCCTTCTAATTCCATTCCTCCGGAACTTCCGGACCCTCCTGACCCTTTTCATCCACTCTTCCTGGGGCACCGTGTCCCTCGGCATTTTCTTCCTCCTGAACTTCAGGACCCTCCATCTTTCTTCCGATTCATCTTTCTGCTCCTCTGGGACATCACATCTTTCATTTTCTTCTTCCTTTTCCATCATCTTTTTCCCCATTTTTTCCAAGGGCGCTGCGTCCCTCGATATCTTA
Source organism: Amorphophallus konjac (assembly GCA_022559845.1). Classification (NCBI taxonomy): domain Eukaryota; kingdom Viridiplantae; phylum Streptophyta; class Magnoliopsida; order Alismatales; family Araceae; genus Amorphophallus; species Amorphophallus konjac. The sequence goes on along the minus strand of CM040126.1, from coordinate 195,093,653 downwards.
TCCCTCCAGAGCCTCCGGATTCTTCCTCCTATCATGATTCTCCTCCACTGCCTCCAGACCCTCCGGATCCATCTCTTTCCATCTATCAATTTCTTCTTCTGATTCCTCCTGATCTTGGGTCCGACCTAACTTCTTCCGCATCCACTGCCTTGGGTATCTGCCCTTTCTCCCACTGCTTCCGAGGCTTTAGTCCTCACCTCTCTTCTTGATATTTCACTTCTTCTGTAGACTATTCTATGTGATCAGGGTCTCTGCGCCTTACTGAGGGAGTTCTAGCCCTCGCCTCTCTTCCTTTTCTCCTTATTCGTCTGAGTCTGGTCTGAACACCACTCCTTCTTGTTAAGCCAATTTCAAATCCTTTGCTTCCATTCCTTTTCTTCGCCAAAAGAGGACTATCCCATGTTGATCAACCTCGCCCCTGGCAGCTGCTTCCATAAAGATCGCAAGGTAACATATTGGCGTAAGTATGCTTATGATATCATTACCTTATTGCTTCACGCATGATTTTCAAAATAAAGTGCTTCTTAACAAGATCAAAAGTGGTGTTTTAAACCTTTATCTTAATTAAATCATTCTCAAAAAAGTCATTAGGCTTGCTTCTGCAGCACCTTTGGTTAATAAAAACTCCGCGCTGGGAATTCAACATTCTCTCCCCGCTTGTTAAGAGCAACCCATAGCTGGGCATTCTACACACTTCACGGCGTCCTTAGACGACTCATTTAGTTAAACACCGTTGCTACTTTGGCCATGTCATGAGTATATCTGAAAGTCTTTTCTCTTCTTTACTCGGCCGAATGCAGGGGCAAGAGGTTGACGGATGAGATGACCAACTTCTGTAATCCCCAATACGAGAGGAGTCTCAAATAGGGGCAATCTTGACCCAAACTAAAATCAAATTTCATGATACATCTAGCCAAAAGGGCTATTATGAAAAATCAAGTCAAAATTTCGATAAATGCAAAAGTATGAATTATGGCATGACAAGAGTGGCAAAGTCCCCGCAGGGAAAACCCTGGTCGTATGCATGTCAAGGGTCTAAAAATCAAAGGCACAAAGCCCCGGCACAACAGATTACCTCTTTGAGGGGAAAAAATCTTGGAAGGAATTCAAGTCCCGACATCTCCCATCCTGCATAAAGCTTATCCTCAATTATTCTTCTCCTCTCCCTCTAAGACCGAATGTTTCTCAGGTATGGCCTTGGTAGGAGCACCGTTAACCAAAGGTAGCTGGTCATGGGGCGTCACCTTTAAATGCACGCCAGGCTTTGTGCCGTTTTGAGCGAAAGGGGAAGGAACTAGGACCCTTAGCCAGTGGTTTAAACATCCGTTGATGCTGCATTAGCAATGTCTAAGCCAAATTCCAAAAAAAAATAAATATTGCCAAAATTCCAAAAAAAAATTTGAATATTCAATTTTGCCAAATTCCAAAAAAAAAAGTTGAGCATTTCCAAAACTTTCATATCTTTTCAAAATCAACACAAAATACAAATATTTCTTTTGAAAACTCCTAAAAATTTGCATATTTTTGAAAATTCCAAAAAAAATTGCATTATATTACTGATGGCATTATTGCGGAGATATCCTTTTACAGAAGCGCGCAAAATCAAAAGAACAATCACAAGAAGTGCAACAAGTATCAAAGACTGTCTCATTCCACTATGTATGTCAAAAGAGTACAAAATGAGAATGGATAAAATAACCTCTCTAGCTCTCCCCTCGATCCTCCTGATCTCCCCCTCTACGCGAGCTCTCAGCCTCCTCCTGATCTCCACCTCTACGCGAGCTCTCAGCCTCCTCCTGTCCTCCCCGGGAAGACCTAGGAGGAGCCATCGATCCCCGGGAAGCTGAACCCCTGTCACCGCGTGCTCCCCTCTCAGCATCTTCCCTCCTCTGATGCTCAGAGGAGGTAACTAAATAATCAGTGCTCGAATAGGCTCGGGAGTATCCCTCGCGCTGAGCCCGCTTACGCCCCCGCCGATAGCGATCCTCCGCATCCTTCGCCCGCTGCTCAGCGATTCCTAATCTGGTATGCAGTTCCACCCTCTCTAGCTCCCGCTCCACTCTCTCTCTCTCTCCCATCTCTCTCTCTCTCTCTCTGTCTCGATCCTCCCTCTCTCTCTGTCGCTCACTCCTCTCCACCCCGAGTAGGAGGCGTAACTGTGCCACATCTCAAGGAAGCTCCTCCGCATCACGGCGCCTCAGCTCTACTTCCGCTGTCCGCAGCTCCTGCTCCTGCATCCGAAATCTTGGTCAATAACTGATAATAAAATTTTTCAAGACTAAGATTAAAAGAACAGATTACTTACTCTCTCCTGTAGGGAGGCCTCAGCTGCCTCCGCCCGAGCAACTGCACTAGCAAGCTGGCTCTCCAGGTCGGTGTGGTCGCAAACAGGCTGAGTGGAAGATGAAGCACCATGCGAGGATCGGACTGCCTCCAGCTCCTTGCGCTAAAAAGAGAAAGCATTACTATTAATTGAATTTCAAATCCAAATCATTCTAAGTTACAAGTGCTTACCAGCACATCGACGGTATGCTGGAGGTCCTCACGCTGCCGGATCGTGGAGTCGAGGAGTCCCTGTACCATGGCCAGTCTCCCCTCTATGTCGAACTGTAATAAACACATATTGGTCACATATTGAATAATGAAAATGCAAATGAATTTAAAGGCATACCTGTCCACGAGCGCTCTGATAAACTTGGCTGCCGTATGCCTGAGAGTACACCTGGAGGTAGGCATCATCTGAATCCGCTCCCGCAGGGACTGCTCGGCCACGCCTCTTCCAATCTGCGTACTGCTCCCGGGCGCGCTGCCCCCAGTCATCTGTCCCCTGGAGGCCTCGGAAGTGTCATCCAGGTCGTGGATCCGTCGCCTGGGTCGGGAACTCTACCACCGCCTGATGGAGTCCTAGTGTACTCATGATCAACCTATGGTATAGTGGCTCGACCAGGTTGAGGGCATGCAACCAGATCTCTCTCCCGAAGTATGGGATGGCCGCCTCCACCCAGGGCATCACCTCGGCGTCCCTTTGATAGGGAGTCCAGACCACCTGCATAGTTCAATTTATCATTGCCCTGGATCTCATTTAGATAATATAATTCAATTTCAAAAATCAATTTTACCTCTGTATGGGGCATCATATCTAACATCTCCTGAATGAGGGTGACTTGGTCCTTCAAAGATCGACTGTCTCGTGTCGGGGTCCAACGTCTGGCCAGGGGCAGTAGATCTCTTCGATCCTCCCAAGCACGCCTGAGGGTAGGAAGATACAAGTAACTCCAAACCTGAAATGCAGCTCATGTGATCAATATAAGAGGAAGTGCATAACTTAATCCATGGAGTTTAAGGTTTAGAGAGATACCTGAAGTAGAGGGTAAAACCCCCGAAGTGAAGACTAGAGTGAAGAAATGCCGAAGCTATCAAACAAATGGGCTAGGACTGCAGCACCCCAAGCATACCGTCCAACTCTGTCCAGATCCTCCAGTAGGGGTAGAAATCGACAGCTCACTGCATCACCCTGAGTCGCTAGGAGTAGCTTGCCGATCATCAGAATAAGAAACCTCCTCAGCTCCATGTCGGCCTGTGCGCCAGCCTCAGTCGCGAAACTCTCTCTGGCTCCAGCCTCTAGTCTCCTCTCATGAGCTGTCAAAGTCTCTCCCACCTCCCTCTGCGTGTGGAACAAGCCGAGACTCTCCTGCAAAGCAATCCTTGACACTAGCGAGGTCCGGACAGTACCCTCCATCCCCAAGCCTAGCAGTCTACCCGCCATCTCCCGGTAGTCGGGGTAAGTGCAGCCCGTCACTGCCGATCCATGCACCCGCAGCCCGGTGATACGGGTGACGTCCTCTAAAGTCGGGATCATATGACCCCAGGGGAAGAGGAAGGCCTTGCACCCCGTATCCCATCTGGCTTTCAGGGCCCTTATCAACCCCACGTCAACTCTCAGCACCTCTATTTCAAGAACTCTCCAAAGCCCATTTGGTGGAGGCGGGCCCATTGAAACTCCGGTAGTGCGGAGTAGACGGCCCGAACCAGTGTCCATGAAATCCAGGCACGAACTGCACCCTCCACACCCTGCACACAACATAAAAGCAAGAAACATCAATTTGTGATCATCAAACAAAACAAAAATCAGAAAATAAGGAAAACTGGCATTCTGTTCTTTATCGCGCTATATCGTCATAGCGCGTTCTTCAAGAACGCGCTATGAAGATATAGCTCGTTCATCTTCCGCAGGTAGGGGGTGACCCCTCATTCCCCAGATTCTTTTCCATGGGCTTTCTGCCCTACACATCGGTCTAAAGGGGCATCTCCCCTTCCGTTTTCATCCTTTATGAAAGAAAAAACAAGAAAAATCAAAGAAAAAACAAGTTAGGGGCGGTTTCTTACCAATCGACGTTTTCGGGCCGCCACGCCACCGATGGGCTCCGCCGCTGTTTCCTCAGCCGCCGGGGCGCCTTCAACCTCTTCGGCATCATCCGGGGGGATCTCCATTTCTTCCCCTTCAAGCCGGGCCGAGACGGTCGCCTCCGAGTCGGCGTTTTCTTCCACGGGAGAGGGCACTCGTTCCTCTTCCACGCGAGTTCGTTGACGGCCGCAGGTGGCGCGCCGTTTGGAGCGTCGGGGAGGTCCTCCTTCCATTGGATTAGAGCAATGAGCGTTCGGGTTGGTGAGAGGGTGAGAGAGGGAGTCGAGAGAGGGAAGTATGTGTTTGAATAAGAAAAAAGGGGGGGCGATTTTTGAAAACCTGCGCGTAATGAACGCGCTATATGTACATAGCGCGACACTATCGTGCTATGTATATATAGCGCGATGTTGAAAATAAATGAAAAAAAATAGAAGGGGGGAGGGAGAGAAAAGGAAATGCCATGAGAATATATGTTGAGAGTGAATGAGAAACTTGTGTTCTTTTGCTTATGCGTGCCTGAATTTGCTTGAATTTGCTTAACATTGAATTCGCAGGAAAGCAAAAGAAAGATGATGATACGCCATCAGGTAAGTATTTCTTTATCCATTCCTTTTATTGCATTACTATATGATACTTACATTATTATATTATCTTAAGGACCGACTGGTTCTCCGTATGTTTCGGGATTTGAGTTCCCCTCTACCAAAAATAGTGATGATCTAGAAACATGCAGTTAATCGTCGGATAGGCCGTTAGGTCATACAAATTTGGGGACGATGGACTTGATCTCGCATGTCGTGGTTGCAGATAACTCTTGACCCAAGTCTGTTTGATTTAATAATATTATCCTTGAGTATCTTATATTTTATTCTTTCTTTGCATTTGTTTTAATGATTTCTTTTATTTTAGCCCTGCACGCATCATGCCTTTTGCATTCATAAATGCCCAACTCTTCTTCCTAATTAAGGATCAATAATGCTTGTGGTTTTGAACAAAGAAATTCAATTCCATTCCGAATTTGAAAGACTACTCCTAGTTGGACACTGGATCTCGCTGGTCGATGTGACCCTTGCCTACAATTTGCTTATCCCCTTTCAATCCAATTCAACTTACCCTCCTTCTTTTGATCCACTCATTAGCTGTGAACCGCATGATGGCATCGATGGATCCGCCGGGCTCGCGTCCATTCCACTAACTGAGTGAAATTCGTAGTTGCTACGCACTGCGGATGCCTCTTTTGTGCAAGAGGTTGATCAGCTCCCTTTTCTTTGTTCCGCGCCTATCGTTCTAGGCAGGGGTCGCTGATGCTAGCTCGATCTTGTGGTTAGCACAGAGTTTTTTGGATTATTCCTATCATTTGTCGGTTGTGATGGGTGTCTTTTCTTTTTCCTTGATATCCACTTATCAGTCCGCTCCACTGCATTTCCACTTCATCTCCCCATCCCTACCACTCTGTGTCATCTCCGTTTTGCCTCCGTTTACCTCCGTCTCGCTCCCCTGCAAAGCGGATATCAAAGAGGGGCATCTGTAGACACCCAATTTTGGCCGATAAAGTGGGCATTTTCTTTGTTCTCCTAGTTAATGCCCCAATTGATCCCTAATTGGTTGATTTTCTGGGATTTCTCCCTATTCTTGGCCCCACAATTCAATTTCCATACCTTGAATCTTATCTCGAATTCAACATTCTCGCGCTATTCACTCACATCACTTTCTTGTTCATAGCACATTATAGACCTAATTGGATGATCATTTGGACAGTCGATATTCCTTGATATTTGATCTTTATAACATCCACTATGGATGTTATTCTTCTTTAATATTTGATTGAACGACTACCCAATGGGTATTTATTCTTTTTCTGATCATTTGGTGAGCCAATTATTGTCGCGCTATATCGTTATAGCGCGTTCTTCATGAACGCGCTATACGCTTGTAGCGCGTTCTCAGTCAGAAATCCAGTCCAACCCGGACTCCCCTCTTTCATCTCAGAGTCCTTATTTGGTAAGTTTCCAATCGTTTTCCTTCCAAAGGAAGGTTCCAAACCCTAATAGGAGTCTTTCCCCCTCATTAATCGGCAGGATTACCTCAATTTGAGCCGCCAAACCCTTGGATTGAATTGAACTCCGACCTAGGGTTGCTTCTCGATCTTTTTCCTATAAATTGCACCCTTTGGCCGTCATTTTAGGAAGATGCAACCCGAGATCTTGACGAGGGGGAGGCTGCGTTTCATTCCAAATCAACAAATCCTCGCTCCTCACGCATCCAAGGGAGTATTTAGGGATTATTCTCGTGTTCTTCCTCTTTCTACTCTCTCTTTCCCCAAAACACTGATTTTTATTATTGCATTGCATTGCATCCCGGTTTTAAGCACTCTTTTACGAAACACATGCATACACACACACCACACCTATCTTTTGGCCCTTCCATAGGGGTTTAAAAACCACTAAACCCCCAGGTAATCGAGCCCCCCGTTTGCATGCTTTTGATTAAGAATAGGGGTAGATTCTACTAAAATCTCGTTCTAATGGGCCTTTTATTTGTTGTTTATGATTGTTTGCAGGCACTAGAAGACTAATACGTGGAGCCCTTGCACCTTGGCCGGCGTTGGAGCAAGGAAGGAACGAATCCAAATAACCCTGCTTCCTGTCTGATATCGCGCTATAGGTTCCTGGCGCGATCTGAAGAACGCACTGGGATGATACAGCGCGTTCATCCCCAGGCCAGCCCTTGGCCATCTTGAATTTCTGAGGTATGTAACATGCCCTATCTTGATCTTTATATTATTTGGCATGTTGTTGGCCTCAGTGGCGATCACGGAATTTGATTATTACATGTAACCCCCCTTTTATCATCAATTGTAGTTCTCTATCTCGTCAAGTCATCTCTCATGCAAATCATTTAATTTGGGGGGCGTTCTAATTTTATAATCTACAGCTGTGTTATCGAGTTGACTCTTCTTCCTTTTGGCCTCAACTCCGTCAAGTGGAGGTTCCCTCTTGACCGCGGTTTGATAATAGCGGTTGTTTCTTGACCGCGTTCTTCTATCTTGTGCCCTAAGCCGTGGTTTGACCCAAGGGTTAGTAATGCTCTATTCCTACATGGTCCTCCGATTATCTGGAACCCAACATCTTATTCATCAAGGTATCAATGAATTATGAAACTATAAAAATACATCGTTATGTTGCCAGAATGCCGTCGTAGCATAATGTTCTTTTTAAATCATCTTTGAAACTCTCATGATCTATTTTGGTCCGTTCTTTACCTTGGATACAGTATCATGAAATTGTTGTTTTAATTGACAATATTGGCCGAAACTTCATTTTCTCGTGGAAGTAGCTTGATTATAACTTGAAGATGCAAGAGCGGGCACAGATAGTGTCCAAGGGCTCGACGCTAGCCCCCTCGGCGGATGGCCGAAAACATACTGTAAACTATGGTGTATGATGAACACTGGCGTCGCATTACGCCGAGAGTACTTTTTTTATAAACGGGTGAAATCCATGAAATCTCATGATGATTAATTTACATGCTTGCTAGTACATTCTTGTTCATGACTTTCTAGTGCATAGCCTTTATGGGTATGAAAAGTACATTCTCGATACATGCTAGTAAATTCTCATTTATTAAAGGCCACATTATATTCTTGCTTGATTATATTCTCATTGGAATCTCATTTCTTTACACTTATCTTGATACTCGATTGTTACTTTGGTTTTATATCACATGATTTAATCGTATTTTCTTTTACCTTACTTTCTAGAGCTAAAATGTTAATTACTTAAATCATGCCTTCATGTTGATACGAAGTGTGCTCATTCCCTACTTTTTCAACTTTTGTAAGAAATTCTAGCGGGTCGGATTCGGATTATGCAAGTGGCGGATCTGAGAGTGAATGATGGACGAGAGGAGCTTAGAGATGTCATGAGTCTGTGTGTCTATGTAATTTTTCACTTTCTTGTGTCTAGAATATGAAAAATCAAAGTTAAGAGTCAAGAGTCAATGTGGTGTAACTTTATATTATTATTCAATAAAGGTGAAAGTTTTGTTCAAGTATTGTGCATTAATTCGTCTATGTGTGAATGTGTTAGCCCTCTGATTGTCTTGCTAGCGTGAGGCTAACCATGCCGACTATTCACGTTCCCGACTTATCTCCGTTGCATATCTCGGGGCGTGACAGTTAGAGTGGTATCAAAGCCTAGGCATAAGTAAGTCCTAGGAAAATGTCATGTCATAGGTTAAGTCTAAGGTTTAAGGACCCATACCTATGAACTAGGAAAGAAATTTCCGAACCCTTGTGAGAATTGGGTAGAGCCCGGGATGAGATAGTTTATTTAGAAATTATCTATCTGTTAACTCCCTTACATTCCATAGGAAAATAACAAATTGTTTATTTTCTCAGGCACCTCAATCTCACAATGGTTGCTAACCGTGCAAATTGGGAAGCTATGTAACATACGGTTGCGGGTCTCACCCAGGCCTTACAGACTATGGCTCAAGTTGGCGCGAGGGCAGGCGCCGGTGATTTACATAGAACTTTCGGAGTATGAATCCTCCGCGGTTCTCAGGTTCTTCTAATGTCAATGAAGCCGAAAACTGGATCGATGAGATGGACCGGATTTTCAACGTTATACAATGCGCCGACCAAGAGAAGGTCCTTCTTGCAACATTTCAACTGAACAAAGATGCGCATACATGGTGGAAGGCCACCTCGACCCATTTACAAAATGCTCAACTCACTTGGGAGGAGTTTCTTGAACTCTTCTGGGAGAAGTATTCTCCGAGCATGTACACGAGCGAAAGGCGCGGAATTCACATCCCTTCGGCAAAGGATGATGATAGTAGCCGAGTAAGAACTACAATTCTCTAGGCTGGCACCTTATGCTGCGCACCTAGTGGCAACGGAGGTTCTTAAAGCCAACCGATTCATGAATGGATTGAGGCTCGTCTTTAAAAATCAACTTGGACCTCAAAATATCCGTACATATACGGAGATGGTTCACCGAGCTCATTTACATGAAAGGACGTTGGAGAAGGTCAAAAAATTCAAAAGTAAGGGCGAGGAATCTAGCCCCAAGTACAACAGGAAAGGGTGACGAGAAGACAAATTCAGCATCACAGGCACCTACAAGTCTCGTGATAATAAGAAGAGATCCTGTAATGGGAATGGTGGCAACAACAAAAGCATGAAGGTCAAAGAGGAAGAGAAGCAAGTCATGACGGCTTGCTCGTTCTGTGAGATGTTTGGTCACTCGGTGGAAGAATGCTGGAAGCACCTTGGCACTTGCTTACGTTGTGGAAGCCAGGAGCACTGCATGCCAGATTGCCCCCTCATGAAGGAACAATCTACTAATGGCAGACGTAGGCGGCAGGCTCATCTTAATGTCGTACTGAATGAAGAAGCGTCAAAGGATGATGGGTTAATGGAAGGTACCGTTCAAATTTATTCGCATCCTACCTTTGTACTATTTGATACTGGTGCTTCTCATTCTTGTATGTATACTACTTTCGCTAAAACCTTACAAGTTTCACATGTTCCTTTACCTTCGAACCTAGCAATCACAACACCCTTAGGTCCCGGAACCAAACTTACAACCCACTACCCGGATAGTGAGGTAACAGTAGAAGGCCATAATCTTCTTGCAAATCTCGTATGCCTTGATATGGAAGGCTACGATGCCATCTTAGGTGTAGATTGGTTATGTGACCATTACGCCGACATAAATTGTCGCAATAGAGGGATTTCTTTCCACAAACCAAATCTTCCAAGATTTTCTTTCCTTGGCATTAAGTATACGAAACATCCTATTCTCATTTCTTCTCTTCACGCCTACAAACTCATCTCCCAAGGTTGTGAAGCTTTCCTTGCTTCCGTGATCATCATCGAGTCCAAGGAAATCACACTCGAGGAAATTCCTATAGTAAGAGAGTTCCCCCATGTCTTCCCATCCGAGTTACCCGGTTTACCGCCCGAAAGGGAAGTAAACTTCTCTATCGAACTCATTCCTAGAGTAGCACCTGTTTTAATAGTTCCCTACAGGATGTCCCCTACGGAACTCAAGGAATTAAAGAAGCAACTTCAGGAGTTATTAGATAAGTGCTTCATTCGACCCAGCACATCCCCTTGGGGTGCGCCGGTCTTGTTCGTCAGGAAGAAGGATGTATCTCTCCGGTTGTGCATTGATTACCGACAGTTAAATCAACTCACTATCAATAACAAATATCCACTACTGCGTATCAATGAGTTGTTCGACCAAATTTTTAGAGCGGAATATTTCTCCAAGATAGACCTCAGGTCTGATTACCATCAGCTAAGGATCAAAGATGAAGATATTTACAAGACCTCATTCCATAGCATATATGGGCAGTACGAGTTCGTTGTGATGCCGTTCGGGTTAATGAATGCCCCTGGTGCGGACACCAGAGCGATCGAGAAGCACGAATCGGTGAGCCGTCGGTACCGTACGCAGAGCACCACTCGGGCTACAGCGGCTTCTATCTGGCTCGGAGACAGCCTGGAGACTCCCCCTTGAGTCTCAATATTTATAGTATTTACCGGGACTTTATTTATGTGTCATGTGTGTTTATTGGTTTTTATTAGAATTGTAATACAAATTGTAATGAGGGTTTATTTGTAATTTGGGACCACCCGGGTCCCGCGGGCCCCCCTACATCTTCCCCATTGATCCACCTCATCTCTAGGGCCCATGTGGGGTCAGTCAACCTTCCAATAGTGGGCTTCTAGAAGAGTGGACCAAGGGGGGGACAAATGAGAAAAAAAGTCCAAGAAAGGGGCAAGAAGTCAAGGGGGCGCCCCCTATCTATTATAGTTTAATAGGTTTGAATTTTTATTTTATTTGATTCCAAATAACATGGGAGAATAAAAATGTGGACTCCCTATTTTACCCTCCCCAACCCTAGATCTAGGGTTAATTAGTGTCTTTTGTCATTTCACATAAATATCTTGTATTTCTATTTTGAGTGGAATTAATGCATAAGAAATCTTAAATTTTGTTGAAGCCTAACAAGGGCCGCCCCTCTCTCTCTCCTCTCTTCTTCTTGCAGCTGGGAAGGCTGTGTTCTAAGGTGGGAAGCCTCATCTATCTGGTGTTGAGTTCGTCGTTGCCGCTGCCGCCGCTATCGAGCTGCCGTTGCACCGCCTCCGTCGGTATTCTGCCCATCGGGTGACAGCAGGCTATTCTCAGATTTTTAACCCTCAGCCACGAGTTCATCTGGAGCCCAAACTTTTAGGGTGAGTTCCAGGGGTCTTCACCACGTCCAGAAAATTTGGTTGGGCTTCTAGCTTCTATTTTGAAATTTTCCATTTTCGTTCTTCCTTTCCATCCAGATCTGCCAACTTTCAGTCCAGATTCACAGTAGCTCTGAGTTTCCCCTCTTCGGACCTCTTCTTGATTTTTTCTTGAGCCCCCAATTTTACTGGAGGTTCTGTCCAACCCCCCCCTCCATCCATGAATTTTCATAGAATTTCTAAAGGTCTTCACCTATTTTCTAAAAAATCACCTTCAGATCTCCACTCAGTTCTGTCTGCCTCTGTCTAGATCCGACCACCCACTAGTATAAAATACCTTTCCCCAACCAAACATCGACCAACTCGATCATAAGAATTATTGCCGTTTTCCTCTCTCTCCCCTCTACAACTTTCATGAAGAGCTCGAGGTCTGAATCATTGGTCTACCCTGCTGTCAATGACAACTCTCAGGAAACTTCAGTTCTGCCCGGCCAGATCTGAAACTGAGATCAGTCCGGTTCTAAAATCCCCCATCAGAAGCACGATCCCAACGAAGTTTCTAGAGTCACAGAGGGTCGAAGTACTTCGAAACATATTTTCAAAGATACCCCTTGTGCGTCGATCCGACGTCAGGAGTGATCGCAACAGCAGATCTCACCGGATCGCGCGCGGTAAAATAGAAGCAACAGATCCGTGGGCAGTAACTCCAAGACTTGGAGATCGGAGCCGATCGGCCTCCGACCGGTGTTCAAGCCCGGCCGTCGTCCAGGGAAGCACGCCACCAGAGGTCACCATAACAGTGGGACCCACTCCGTCAGGTCCAGAGGACGGGGCATCGCGTGGGCCCCACGAACCCGTAGATCGCCCCATCCGGACAGCACTAAAACGTGGGTTTTGGCGCCGACGGACGACATCAAGATGCTGCCCGTCAATCCAATTCCTGCTACTCCCGGGCCCCACATGTGACCTATTACCTCCCTGTGTGGAGTGGGTCAAATCTTTGTACCGCAGTGTATTTGTTTAACCGGGAGTACAGGACTGGCCGGGGTTATCTTCCCCACGCCGGGAGTGTGGAGGTAACGATCTCGACCTTTGGCAATTACTTGCTTAGCTAGTATATGGTCACGTGCCGCTGTTGAGTGTGATAGGAACCTAGCCCGTGAGTCCATGTCACTGCTGTGAGCGAGAGAGTGACCCGTCCCGTGGCTCGATCCGAGCACGGAAGTGAGTCGACCACCCTTGACTCTGCCGGTTTCTCAACTACGCGGTTTCGCGTTTCCCCTCACTTGGGACAACGAGTGAGCTTGCGTTTCTGTTAGGGACGTATAGCTCATAGGAACTCTTGCTGTCCGGCCAAAGTGTCTCCATTATTGTATGTTGCTGGTCAAGTCCGCATTTAGAGTCCGAGGTCCGCATCACTTAGAGTCGGTTCCCGTGTCCGTCCCGCATCAGTTTGGTATCAGAGCGAGTCGAGTCTAGGGTAGTCATGGCATAAGTCTTGCACGGTCTAAGTCGAGTCTAGGATCATCATTATTTTCAAAAAAAATGTTTTAAAATTGTATTTCATCTCGATAATCTGGTATTTTAAAAGGTGTTGTCCGAACGTTAGGCTACGCCTATCGGGAAGGCCGCACACTTGTGCGAGTGATCTTCGGATCGATTAACTCCGCCACGTACCGGATATTATGTTAGGTCTAGGTGTATTAGTCGATGTTTACATTAGTCTGTGTCTCCTAGTTCGTGAGTCTTTGCATGCCCACCCGTCGAGGTACCCAATACTCGCCACCTCCACCTATGGCGGATTCCTGAGCCCGTAGCTCCGATGAGCCTTCGACGGCCGAGATGTTCCTAGCCCTCATGGATCGTCTCGATACGCGTATGGATGGCCTTAGTATGCGTCTAGATGGCGTAGGAACGTGTCTAGAAGGGAGGATGAAAGCCCTCGAGGATCGGGCTAGAGCTTCGGACCAGTCCATCAAGGGTCTTGTAGGGAGGATTGCCATCCTAGAGAGGGCCCCAGCGGCGGTGCAACCCGCGCCGACCAATGGTCAACAGGAGCCGACTCAACAACCTGCTGCGCCAAGAGCTCAGGCGGTAGATGTTGGGAGGCAATAGGTGCATGAGGTGGCTGACTATGCATCTGATAATGAGCAAGGGGGATATGGTCGTCGTAACCAACGAAGGAATCATGATGACGATGATGATGGCCGCGTTCTTCGGAGCGTGCGTGTGGACCCTCCCCTTTTTAGCGGGTCCTTGGACCAGAAGGTCTATTTAGATTGGGAGGCCGGCATGGACCGGTACTTCGAGTGGTTTGAGATGGTGGACCACCGGAGAGTTTGATACGCGAAGATGAAGCTGCATGGGCAGGCCCAAACTTATTGGACCAATGTGGAGAGCCTGCTAAATCAGCGGCGTCAACCCCCGATCGGCACTTGGGATGACATGAAAATGAAATTGAGAGAGAAGTACCTTCCTGCCTCATATCGCCAACGTCTCATAGACAAATGGCAAAGTCTCTCCCAAGGGAACTGATCCATGACCGAGTACACCGCCGAGTTTGATGAGTATTATTTGCGGTGTGGAGTTACGGAAGAGAGCACCATGACCATATCACGCTTTCGGAGAGGTATGCGGCCAAACTATCAATATGAACTTTTTCGCCACAATGTGACCACTTTGGAACAGGCGTATCAGGTTGCTCTCGAATTGGAGCAATTCGAGGCCGAGTTCGAGTCTACCCATCGGTTGGACTCCTTCCCCCTTCGTAGTGTCGAGCCCCGTGGCACTTCTGGCACGTACCTGAGGGCCCCCATAGCCCGACCTCAGGAGCCCGCTCACCCCGAGCCGTTCGCTCCTAGGCCTCACCCTCCACCTCCGAGGGACCTTCCTCGTCCCCAACAACTTACGGCACCCATCGCCCGTCCACCGGCACCCGCACCTCCTGCTCGTCCCTTGTTGCCTTCACCTCCTATCTATCGGGAGGATAAAGGGAAAGGAGCTTTGATTGGGGAGCCTAGTGGGTCACGGTAGCAGTGTTATCACTACAATGGGTTTGGCCATTTCGCCAACCAATGTCCCACTCACCCATCTCTTGTCATTGGGGACACACAGGCTGAGGACGCCACCCCTACGAATCGCGTGTTAGTCAGCTATGAAGCAGATCCGGAGCTAGCTGACGAGTATTATGAGACCGAAGGTGATGGCCAGGATGCCCAGCATTCGGACGATACCCACTTGGGGGTCGTCAGGTGTATTCTCACCCAACCACAAGCCAGTGATGACTGGCGTCGGACCACTATCTTTCATACATTCTATATGCTGGGCAAGCAAGTTTGTAAGGTGATCATCGATAGTGGAAGTTGCATCAATGCAATATCCACGGGCACTGTCTCTAGTCTTGGTCTTACACCCGTGGATCATCCTTGCCCCTATCGAGTATCATGGGTGGATTCCACCTCCATTCCGATCAGGCTGCGGTGTCTGGTCCCACTGTAATTCCATGCCTACCGTGACAAGATCTGGTGTGATGTCTTCCCCATGGAGGTGGGCAGCATTATTCATGGTAGGTCTTGGTTATTTGATCGGGATGCCACACTTCATGGCCGGTCGAACACCTGTACCTTCGACCATGCTGGCCAACGGATTCTCCTCCAACCCTCTCAGCCCAAGAAGCCTTCAATTAGAGGTCCCACTGGTCCTAGTACTCCGGAGCCTTCCATCCCCGGGCCCAGTACCCCACCCCCAGCTCGGGCTATGACCGTTACATCTAGCCCAGGTGAGCCCTCGACTAGGAGATTGATGATGATTAGCTCCCGGGAAATGAAGGGGAGGCTAGTAGGGGCTGCCATGTGTTTGCTATTATGGTCCGAGAGGTGGAGCCGAAGTCCGAGGGTGAACTCCCACCCGATGTCATTCCTATTCTGTAGGAGTTCGCTGATATTTTTCCCGAGGAGCTTCCCGAGGGACTCCCACCTATGCGGGATATTCAGCATGCTATCGACCTGATTCCGGACTCCTCATTGCCCAATCTTCCTCACTATCGCATGAGTCCCACGGAATATGCCAAGCTAAAACGGCAGGTCGATGAGTTGATGCAGAGAGGGTCTATTTGGGACAGCATGAGTCCGTGTGTTGTTCCCGCATTATTCGCCCCAAAGAAGGATGGCACGTGGAGAATGTGCATTGATAGTCATGCCATCAACAAAATCACCGTGAAGTATAGGTTCCCTATTCCTCGCCTAGATGATATGCTAGACATGATGGCCGGTGCCACTATCTTCTCGAAGATCGATCTTATTGCATCCCCTAGTTCGTGTGTGATTTCAATGATATCAAAATGATTGTGTTTGTGTGTGTATGTGTTTCATTGAGCAACATGTTTTATATCTTGATTTTATGAGTTGAAAGATGGAGTCAATGTTCACTCTTGAAAGCCATGTGAACCCTTGGTGTTTAAGGAACTAATGTTATATTTATGTTGGTTTGTAGGAACGTAAATTCATGGCTCATACTTGGAATCTAAAGGAGTCCATCAATGAAGCTCTTCTTCTAAAAGGGAGTTAACTCTGTTCACATTTGAGAGTCATATGAATGATTTGTATTTAAGGATCTCATTCCTTGAATATTTTGATTTACAGGATAAAAATTCATGATTCATGTTTGAAACTCAAAGGAGTGCATCAATGAAGATCTTACTGAAAAAGGGAGTTGACTCACTCATTGTATTGCATTGATTCTTCTATATTTCATGCATTTCATCAAATAGCTTTTCAAAGTCTTGGTTGGGTATTTTCGTACATTTTCCTCATAAGATTTTTAGGCTTGAAATATTCATACAAGATTTCATGAGAGTTGGTTCCATATTGCTCATGCATTGCATGAATGATTGGTCTTGTGTACTATGCACTAAAAGCTTGAGTTAATGACTTACTGTGTGAAAGAATTGCATGAATATGGCTTTTCTGAAGATGGCTTCATTTAGGTCTTAATCAAGGAGATTGTGTTCACTGAACATACCTTTCTAATTGAATGATAGTGACATATCATTCATAGAGTTATTGTGATTTCAATGTATGGATGATTCAAAAATATCCCTTGTTTATATCAATGCTCCTCGTGAGATAATGCTTCATGAATGTTAGTTTTTAATCAATAAGAATGTCATTTGAATGAATGTGGTTCCATGATATTATGCATGCTTTGCATTTGACATAATTGTTAACACTTATGTGATGAAGCATTTTGTTGAAGATTTGGTTGCCTTGTGATTGAACGGTTGAGCTCCCATGTTTTTATATTTGGTTGATTGATAGATTCATGTTCATCATTTGAAAACCTTATCATTTGGTGGAATGTATTTTTGATTGATTGATTTGAGAAGCCAAATACATGTTTGAATGAGTTCAATGATATATTTTGATGAGAACAAGTTCTAAGTGTTAATACTTGATTGCATGGTTGTGGAGAGTTGAATATGAGCCTCATCATATTTCTAGTATATTTCATTGAGCTTCATTTGAAATAAGTGAAAGAACTTCTAGAAGTTGGATTGTGTGAAAATAGCTTGATTGGGTTTTTCATGAAAGCATAACAACTTCAAATCCTTGCTTTTGACTATACAAGTTGGTGTACTTGGCTTGGTTGAATTGCTAACTTGATATATTCTTGTTTTGAACTCACATTTTCACTCTTGAGATCATGGCCTTTGAGATGATAATGTTTTGGGTTCATTTGGATGCCATTATGTTCATATTCATTCTAGAAAAGCTAGTTTCAAGAGATAAGTTCATTTGATTTTCAAATCCATACTAATTTGGTTTTTCTATGGTTATGCAGGTTCAAATCATTAGAATTAATCATCCGGAATCAAGGGACTTTGGTCATATTTATTCCATTGGTTTTGCATAGCTTAAAGGGGCTAAAAATGGTTTTTTCCATCACTTACCTGCAAGGGTCGACCCCATGGGTCGAACCTCAGTGTTTCTGTTCAAGACAGAAACCAATTTTTTAACGCTGCTTGCAGGGGTCGACCCCAAGGGTCGACCCCTGTGGTCTGGGTGGGTTTTTTGTTGTCTGTCCGCCTCTGTAAGCCCGAGGGTCGACCCCAAGGGTCGACCCTTCCAAAACGAGATTTTCGGAAGAGTTTAAAACCTTATGAAAACCTCTATAAACATTACCATACTACCGCCCATTAGTTTCTATTGTTATTAAGGTGTTTCTAACATGTATTGGGAGGGTTTTATGAGTCTTTTCTCCACCCCTTGAGTTGCATTTATAAGAGTTACGATTTTGTGAGAGGATCAACCCTAACGCTCATTCGTTCATTCTTGTAGGTGAAGAAAAGGGGAGAAAACGTGGTGAAGCTGTTGCAAGGTGATTTTCATCTACTTCCATGGAGATTTGAAGCTCGTGGTAGAAGAAGAAAAGAAGCATCTCGAAGAGAGGAATGCGAGGATGCCAAAATCGCCATCATCCGACATCAAACCTAGAAGAGTTGGAGATTCAATTGAAGGGGGAGCCTTGTGCTTGTTGAATCTTTCTCGTTTTAGTCTTTAGCACATGTTTTGGGCTTAGAGCATTCATTTGTTAGCTTGTTACAAACCTATAAACGATTTTCTGTGTGTGAGTTCGGAGAACGGTTTCTCCGAGTGGTTTGAGTTGACGCTTGTGCGTCGTTTGGTGCGGAGCATATCCGCGTGTATGTGGGGGTTTTTGCCTCGTGTGTGTGTGAGGAGAAATCCCCGTGTGTGTGTGCTACTTCTGTAACGTGTTTGTGTTGGGTTTTTATCCCGTGTGTGTGGGGAGAAATCCCCGTGTTTGCTGCATTTGCAGCGTGTGGAGAAAGCCTTACCGATTTGGTAAGGGGTGGACGTAGGGAGCCCGTCGTGGTCCCGAACCACCTTAGAAATCCTCGTCTCCTGTGGTTTGAATTCTGTGATTGTATGGTTAGCTTGTTATACTTATTTGTGTGATCATGTGTGAACGGAGAGAGTGAAAGAATCTAGTTAACTTGTGTAGTATTAAATTCCTCTATCTTATCAATCTTGTTAATTCCGTTGTGCGTTAGTTTGTGTTTTTAATTGGACATAGTTTTTAGTAGAAGGATCTATTTACCCCCCCTCTAGATCAATGCTCCTGCACTACGGGACCCAATAGATCTTAAGAGTGGTTACCACCAGGTGAGGATTAGGCCAAGTGATGAGTGGAAGACCGCATTTAAGATCAAGGATGATCTATATGAGTGGTTGGTTATGCCCTTTGGGTTGACCAATGCTCCTAGCACTTTCATGCGACTCATGACTCAGGTCCTTCGACCTTTCATTAAAGTCTTTGTGGTTGTGTATTTTGATGATATCCTTATATATAGCCGCACTAAAGGGGACCACTTGGACCATCTAAGGCAGGTTTGTCTACTTTTGAGGCGGGAGAAATTGTTTGCAAACCCACAGAAGTGTGCCTTCATGACACCTTAGCTTACCTTCTTGGGTTATATTGTGTCTAGTATTGGGATCTCCGCCGATCCGGAGAAGGTCCGGGCCATTGTTGATTGGCCGGAGCCTCGTACGGTCCACGATGTCCGTAGCTTCCATGACTGATGCGGGACAAGACACGAACACGACAAGCTCGCGATCGTCCCTTAACGAGGGAAGCGTCGGACGTGCGCGGTTGAGAAACCGGCAAGAGCTAGGGTGGTCGGCTCTCTCTTTCGTGCCCGGATCGGGTCACGGGACGGTAATGCTCACTCTCGCAGCAACGGTGATACAAATAGAAAGCGAGCTAGTTACCCTATCATGCTCTCTAGCAGCGGCATAAACAAGTATATATGAAAATAAGCAAATGCCGAGTGTAGGGAGCGAGAACGATACCTCCACGCGCTTGGCGTGGGGACGACGGACCCGGCCGAAACTCGTACTCCCGGGGAACTTAACACATAATAATTACAGTAATGGGAATATGCCCACTCCACGCAGGGAGGTAAAGGGCGACACAAATGGGCCCGAGAGGACCGAATTCGGGATGACGGGCAGCTTCATGTGTTGATTCGGCTACACACGTAATCACGACCGTGGGGCCCACGCGCTGTCCGGAGGGGCCGTGTGGGACCCGGTGTCACCGCTGTGGTGGGGACACTGTTAGAAGTGATCCCCGGGCTGGCGGCAGGCTGGAACGGCGATCGGAGGCCGGGCGGCTCCGTTCGGTACCCGTCGGAATTGCTGCCCACGGGCTGGTTGCTGCTGTTTTGCAGCGAGCGCTCGGACGAAAATGGCCGCTGTGATCAGCCCCGTCGCCGGAATGCGACGAAACCAGTGCCGTTGGAAAGAGGACTCAAAATCCTCAAACGTAGGGCCAGTGGATTCCTCTGAACCTATGCGGACGAGGGCCTTAGATATTTTTCAATCTTCTGCTCCACTGCTCCAGAAATCTCAGATCAGCATATCAGATCCATGTAAAAGGCCGTTGACCGCCTACTTACAGTGGGATTCAAACTTTGAACTCTTCTTCAAAGTGGTAGATAATCAAACCACGGAACTGGAAAAATTTTGGGAATTGGAGTTGGAGGTGGGGGTGATTTGATATGATTTTTGGAGTAACTGGTGGTCGGATCTGGGAACAGGTGGACAGAACTATAGAGGGGACTGAGAATGATTTTTAGAAAATATGAGATAGACGAACCAAAAATTAAGAAAAATTGTGGATGAAGGTGTGGATGGAGGGAAACGCCAGTAAAATTTGTGGGATGAATAAAAATCAAAAAGTGGGCCTAATACCTAAAACGCAGGGCGGGTGAAAATGGAAACAGACAGCAGACAAAACAGAAGTGGAAGAGTGGAAGAAAATCTAAAAATACTAAACGGGATCCGAATGACAAACCAAAATTTAGGAGATGTTATTGACACCTCTGGAACACCCAGTAAAATTCCCAGCTCGATCTGAGCTCATGGCTGAGGTGGGAATTTTATGGAAGTTGCTGTGGTACTGCGCGGACAGAACTGCAGCGGCGGCTCGATGGCGGCACGAACGGCGGCGGCGGCGGCACCGATGATCACCGGAGGGTGGGGAAAGGAGATACCACTCTAGAATGGAGGCTTGGGAAGGAGAGAACCAGAGGAGAGAGGGCTGGGGGCGCAGCTAGCTCTTGCTCATTCAACAAAATTCTGATTTTCATTGATTTTCACATAAAAATACAATCTTTTATATGATTCCAACCAAATCAATTGTCCACCCTTAGATCTAGGGATGGGGATTGAAGGGCTGGGATTGCATGCCACAAACACAAAAAAAAACATTAAAAAATGAAGGGGGGGGGTCGGCCTATTGAC
Source organism: Amorphophallus konjac (assembly GCA_022559845.1). Lineage (NCBI taxonomy): Eukaryota > Viridiplantae > Streptophyta > Magnoliopsida > Alismatales > Araceae > Amorphophallus > Amorphophallus konjac. The sequence goes on along the minus strand of CM040126.1, from coordinate 195,072,679 downwards.
TATGGGTAGGTTTTGAATGGAATGTTGAATGGGGGTAGGTGGGATGGGTGTAGAATGTTGACATTCTTAACCCTTTGTCTACCCATGTGGCATATGACTAGTCCACTCATCTAGAAGGCCACCTAGGCTGGTTGACCAGCCCCACATGGTCTAGGTGGACCAATGGGAAAGGGCTGAGGGCCCCCTTGTTGGTCCCATGGGCAAATTACATAGAAACCCACATAATCTACGGGAGTGACGCATTGGCCGATAAAGCCGTACAATTGTGCGTATACTTTCCCATGGATAAAAAAATAAACTAAAGGATATAAATGCAATATGAGAAGTACTAGTTCGGCGTCAATTCCCATCAACTCTCCCCGGGTGGGAGGAACTCGACCCCGTCGAGTAGGGGTAGGAATGCTCGAGTACTCCGGCGGATCTGTCACCGTGCCAAGTAACGCGGGTACGCTCCACTCCAAATGATCGGCACCTGCTCATTCCATATATACTCGATATGCGAACTGCTATGGGCTAAAGGTGGTCACTCCGAAGGGGCACTCTCAAAAAGGAAGGAAGCAGCTCGAAGACTCACTAGGAATCACCGCTGAGTCCCTATAGGTGACTGATCCGGGTATAGAAGTAGAACCGATCCCATACTCATCAAGTGAGTCCAATCACCTCTTACTCATAAGAGAACGACAACGAGCTTGCACAAGACACATGCAGACTCACCATGCACTAACACACGTATGCAAACCACACAAACAATTGACTCAAAACACACCACACAAAACAAACCACACAAGGAAAACACACCGACTCATGCACGACTCTAGAAGAAGGTGGTAGCATCAAGCCCACTAGGTGGCGGTATCCTGAGCGGCAGAAGGGTTGCCCAGTTCTTCCCCCAAGGCATAGTACTCATCGGCTAGTGCCTCATCGATCACGTAATTGACATACTCAAGCTCGGGAGGTGCGGACCCTCCAATACCTAAGGCTAGGGTGGCGCGAGCGGGACACTCACTGGCAATGTGGCCAAATCCGTGATAGTGTAAACACTGCACTCGTGATCGACTACTCTCCCCGATAAGAGGGGCCTTACCCTTATCCTCCCGACGGGTAGGGGGCGTAGGTAACAAGGGTGGAGGTGTAGGCACCGTGGGCAATAGCGGGGGAAGTGTCGGGGCCAGGGGGCGGGACATGTGTGCCGGGGGACGGGCAACGGGTGCCGGTGGATGGGGTGGAGGTAGATCCCGTGGTGGGGGAGGTCGAGGTCTAGGAGCGAAGTGCTCCTGACGGGTGGGCTCCTGAGGACGAGCCATGGGTCCCCTCGGGTATGAACCTAAGGAGCCACGGGAATCACTACGGGAAGGAGCGGGGCTCCACCAAGGAATAGACTCGAACTCGCCCTCGAATTGCTCCATCTCGAGAGCAACTTGATATGCATCCTCCAACTTGCCAACCTTGCGGCGGAGAAGCTCATACCGTAGGTGCGGGCGTAGACCACGCCGAAACCGAGAGACGGTAAGGGAATCCTCCTCTGTGGCATCGCATCACAAGTAGTACTCATCAAATTCGGCGATGTAATCCGAGACGGACCGGTCTCCTTGGGTGAGACTTTGCCACCTCTCTATAAGACGCTGGCGGTAGGAGGTAGGGAGGTACTTCTTCCTAAGTTTCTCCCTCATATCGGTCCATGTATCGATCGGGGGTTCTTGACGATGAAACAATAGGTTCTCCATGTTTCTCCAATAGGTTTGGGCTTGGCCTAAAAGTTTCATCCTGGCATACTTGACTTTTCGTTGGTCCGACATCTCGAACCACTCAAAATATCGATCCATACCAGCCTCCCAATCAAGGTAGACCTTCGGGTCTAAGGACCCGTCAAAGGTGTCGGCCTGAACGGTCCGAATGGCCCGTTCATCCATATCTTGGTCATGGGTACGCCGTGTATGGCGATGATCACGACCATGTCCCCGATGCTCATTATCGGACTCGTAGTCATGCACCTCGGGGACTTCGTGCCTCCTAGTAGCTACCCCTTGAACCCTTGGAGTCGCGGGTTGATGAACCGGCTCCGGTTGACCTTGTGTAGGTGGGGCGGGTGCCTTGATTGGGACAATCGGGTGTGTCTCGGCTGGTCCTTTCTCTAGTGCGGTGACTCTCCCGACTAATCCCTGAACGGACTGGGTTGACCCGGCGGCCCTATCCTCTACGGCCTTCACCCTCTCTTCTAGGCGGGTGCCTAGATCATTCACTTGGGTACTCAACCCTTCCATCCTATCCACTCGGGTGCTTAGCACTTCAAAGCGATCACTCAACCCATCCATTTTTCCCATAAGAGTTCGGAACATAGTGGCCACCTCATCGGAACTATAGACTCGGGATTCCGCCATTGGTGGTGGTGGGGGTGAGTATTGAGTACCTCGACGAGTGGGCATGCAAGACACGGAGTAGGAGACACCGACTAATGCAAATGCACACTAAAAGATGATGCACCTAGACGTAACCAAAACTCGGCACGTGGCGGAGTTAATCGATCCGAAGATCACTCGTGCAAGTGTGCGGTCTTCCTGATAGGGGTAGCCTAACGTTCGGACAACACCTTTTGATATACCGAGTAAAGGGATGCAAATGCGAAAAGACACTTTTTTTGTTTGTTTTAAAACAATGATGACCCTAAACACGACTTAGACCGACTAATGACTAGACGTAAATGACACTCTTTTTTTTTTGACACCTTAGACTCAACTCGCTCTGATACCAAATTGATGCGGGACGAGACACGGACACGACAAGCTCGCGATCGTCCCTTAACGAGGGAAGCGTCGGACGTGCGCGGTTGAGAAACCGGCAAGAGCTAGGGTGGTCGGCTCTCTCTTTAGTGCCCGGATCGGGTCACGGGACGGTAATGCTCACTCTCGCAGCAACGGTGATACAAATAGAAAGCGAGCTAGTTACCCTATCATGCTCTCTAGCAGTGGCATAAACAAGTATATATGAAAATAAGCAAATGCCGAGTGTAGGGAGCGAGAACGATACCTCCACGCGCTTGGCGTGGGGACGACGGACCCGGCCGAAACTCGTACTCCCGGAGAACTTAACACACAATAATTACAGCAATGGGAATATGCCCACTCCACGCAGGGAGGTAAAGGGCGACACAAATGGGCCCGGGAGGACCGAATTCGGGATGACGGGCAGCTTCGTGTGTTGATTCGGCTACACGCGTAATCACGACCGTGGGGCCCACGCGCTGTCCGGAGGGGCCGTGTAGGACCCGGTGTCACCGCTGTGGTGGGGGCATTGGTAGAAGTGATCCCCGGGCTGGCGGCATGCTGGAACGGCGATCGGAGGCCAGGCGGCTCCGTTCGGTACCCGTCGGAATTGCTGCCCACGGGCTGGTTGCTGCTGTTTTACAGCGCGCGCTCGGACGAAAATGGCCGCTGTGATCAGCCCCGTCGCCGGAATGCGACGAAACCAGTGCCGTTGGAAAGAGGAATCGAAATCCTCAAATGTAGGGCTAGTGGATTCCTCTGAACCTATGCGAACCATGGCCTTAGATATTTTTCAATCTTCTGCTCCACTGCTCCAGAAATCTCAGATCAGCATATCAGATCCCTGTAAAAGGCCATTGACCGCCTACTTACAATGGGATTCGGACTTTGATCTCTTCTTCAAAGTTGTAGATAATCAAACCACGGAACTGGGACAATTTTGGGAATTGGAGTTGGAGGTGGGGGTGATTTGATATGATCTTTGGAGTAACTGGTGGTCGGATCTGGGAACAGGTGGACAGAACTGTAGAGGGGACTGAGAACGATTTTTAGAAAATATGAGATGGACGAACCAAAAATTAAGAAACATTGTGGATGAAGGGGTGGATGGAAGGAAACGCCAGTAAAATTTGTGGGATGAAAAAAAATCAAAAAGTGGGCCTAAGACCTAAAACGCAGGGCGGGTGAAAATAGAAGCAGATAGCAGACAGAACAGAAGTGGAAGAGTGGACGAAAATCTAAAAATACTAAACGGGATCTGAATGACAAACCAAAATTTAGGGGATGTTATTGACACCTCTGGAACACCCAGTAAAATTCCCAGCTCGATCTGAGCTCATGGCTGAGGTGGGAATTTCGTGGAAGTTGTTGTGGTACTGCGCGGACAGAACTGCAGCGGCGGCTCGATGGCGGCACGAACGGCGGCGGCGGCGGCACCGATGATCACCGGAGGGTGGGGAAAGGAGATACCACTCTAGAATGGAGGATTGGGAAGGGGAGAACCAGAGGAGAGAGGGCTGGGGGCGCAGCTAGCTCTTGCTCATTCAACAAAATTCTGATTTTCATTGATTTTCACATAAAAATACAATCTTTTATATGATTCCAACCAAATCAATTGTCCACCCTTAGATCTAGGGATGGGGATTGAAGGGCTGGGATTGCATGCCACAAACACAAAAAAAAACATTAAAAAATGAAGTGGGGGGGGGCGGCCTATTGACTATGGGTAGGTTTTGAATGGAAGGTTGAATGGGGGTAGGTGGGATGGGTGTAGAATGTTGACATTCTTAACCCTTTGTCTACCCATGTGACATATGACTAGTCCACTCATCTAGAAGGCCACCTAGGCTGGTTGACCAGCCCCACATGGTCTAGGTGGACCAATGGGAAAGAGCTGAGGGCCCCCTTGCTGGTCCCATGGGCAAATTACATAGAAACCCACATAATCTACGGGAGTGACGCATTGGCCGATAAAGCCGTACAATTGTGCGTATACTTTCCCATGGATTAAAAAAATAAACTAAAGGATATAAATGCAATATGAGAAGTACTAGTTCGGCGTCTATTCCCATCAATGACCTTGCGACGTTCTATCGTCGTTTCATCCGTGGATTTAGCTCCGTCATTGCCCCGATCACGGACTGTATTCAGAAGGGCACGTTTGTATGGACGAAGGCCGCAGCTGCTGCCTTCAAGGACATCAAGGAGCGCATGACCCAGACACCGATCCTTCGATTGCCAGATTTCTCGAAGGTGTTTGAGGTCTCTTGTGATGTGTCGGGTGTTGGGATAGGAGGAGTGTTGAGCCAGGAGGCCCACCCGGTCGCATATTTAAGTGAAAAGCTGAATGACGTGAAACTATGATACTCCACTTATGATAAGGAATTCTACACAGCTGTTCAGGCTCTTAGGCATTGGAGGCACTATCTATTACATCGGGAGTTTGTCTTATACTCCGGTCATGAGGCTTTGAGGTACCTCCATTCCCAAAAGAAGCTTAATCCGCGTCACAGCCGATGGGTTGAGTATCTCCAGCAGTACACATTTGTGCTTAAACATAAGGCTGGAGTGGAGAACAAGGTGGCCGATGCCTTGAGTCGGCGTGCTTGTCTGCTGACCACCATGAGTGTCGAGGTCATAGGGTTAGAGAAGATGAGAGAGGCCTATGTTGACTGTCATGACTTTGGTTAGATTTATACCACTCTCCAGGCCGGACCCTCGAGAGATCATGATGACTATGTACTCCAGGAGGGCTACCTTTTTCGAGGAGGCAGGCTTTGTGTTCCCCGAACTTCGGTTCGAGACTTCTTAGTTTGGGAACTACATGCGGGAGGTCTAGCCGGCCACTTTGGTCGGAACAAGACTATTGAGGGTGTTGAGCATAGATTTTATTGGCCGAGCTTGAAGAGAGATGTTGCTCATATTGTGGCCCAGTGCCGTACATGTGCTACGACCAAGATGAAGAAGCAAAGCTCGGGTCTTTATACGCCACTCCCCGTGCCTGAAGCTCCGTGGCATGATGTTAGCATGGACTTTGTTTTGGGATTGCCACGTACCTCTAGGAAGCATGATTCGTTCTATGTGGTTGTTGACCGATTCTCGAAGATGGCCCTTTTCATTCCCTGCTCGAAGACTTTGGATGCTTCGAGGGTAGCCCGCCTATTCCTTACTCATGTGGTATGCAGGTTCGGGTTACCTCGTACCATAGTGTCTGACCGCGATGTTAGATTCACCAGTTATTTTTGGAAGACACTGTGGCATATGTTGGGTACTCACCTCAAGTTTTCCACTGCATATCATCCCCAGACAGATGGCCAGACCAAGGTGGTCAATAGGAGTCTGGGTGACCTTTTGAGGTATCTTGTCAGGGATCGTGTAGGGGATTGGGATCTCATACTACCACTAGCAGAATTTGCATATAACGATTTGCTTAACAGGTCTACCAGCATGAGTCCATTCGAGATTGTCACAGGTCGTATGCCTAGGAAGCCAGTGGATCTTGTTCCCATGCCCATTCATGCACGAGCGTCTGAGTCTACCGAGTCTTTTGCTAGGCACGTTAGAAGTTTGCATGATGACATCCATCGTCACATTGAGGCCAGCAATGCACAGTATAAGGAGTTAGCCGATGCTCATCGACACCACCGAGAGTTCTAAGAGGGTGAATACATCATGATCAGGGTAAGACCTAAACGGTTTCCCTCTGGAACCGTAAAGAAATTGCAAGCTCGCGGAGCCGGTCCATTTAGAGTGTTGAAACGCGTTGGATCCAATGCGTATGTTGTGGACCTACTCGAGGAATATGGTATAAGCTCAACTTTCAATGTGTCGGATCTAGTTGCATATAGGGACCCAGCGGTGATCCCTAGTGAGCCTTTTGAGTCATCTCCTCCCATTGAGAGTGATCCCACACCTGAGTGTCCACCACCAGCCACATTTCCACGGCAGCGAGAGCATATCGATCATATACTAGATGAGCAGGTGATAGTTACTAGGAGTGGATCCTACCCGCGCTACCTAGTGCGATGGAGAGGGTGACCCGCCACCAAGGATACTTGGATCACCCGTGGAGAGTTGCAGCGGATAGATCCGGAACTACTGGAGCGCTACCAGAGCGATGCAGACCCTTACTCGATAGGGTCGAGTTTCTCCCACCCGGGGGGAATTGGTGCGGACACCAGAGCGATCGAGAAGCACGAACCTGCGAGCCGTCGGTACCGTACGCGGAGCACCACTCGGGCTACAGCGGCTTCTATCTGGCTCGGAGATAGCCTGGAGACTCCCCCTTGAGTCTCGATATTTATAGTATTTACCGGGACTTTATTTATGTGTCATGTGTGTTTATTGGTTTTTATTCGAATTGTAATACAAATTGTAATGAGGGTTTATTTGTAATTTGGGACCACCCGGGTCCCGCGGGCCCCCCTACCTCTTCCCCATTCATCCACCTCATCTCTAGGGCCCATGTGGGGTCAGTCAACCTTCCAATAGTGGGCTTCTAGAAGAGTGGACCAATGGGGGGACAAATGAGAAAAAAAGTCCAAGAAAAGGGCAAGAAGTCAAGGGGGCGCCCCCTATCTATTATAGTTTAATAGGTTTGAATTTTTATTTTATTTGATTCCAAATCACATGGGAGAATAAAAATGTGGACTCCCTCTTTTACCCTCCCCAACCCTAGATCTAGGGTTAATTAGTGTCTTTTGTCATTTCACATAAATACCATGTATTTCTATTTTGAGTGAAATTAATGCATAAGAAATCTTGAATTTTGTTGGAGCTTAGCAAAGGTCGCCCCTCTCTCTCTCTCCTCTCTTCTTCTTGTAGCTGGGAAGGCTGTGTTCTAAGGTGGGAAGCCTCATCTATCTGGTGTTGAGTTCGTCGTTGCCGCCACCGCCGCCATCGAGCCGCCGTTGCACCGCCACCGCCTCCATCGGTATTCTACCCATCGGGTGATAGCAGGACATTCTCGTATTTTTAACCCTCAGCCACGAGTTCATCTAGAGCCCAAACTTTCAGGGTGAGTTCCAGGGGTCTTCACCATATCCCAGAAAAATTGGTTGGGCTTCTAGCTTCCATTTTGCAATTTTCCATTTTCGTTCTTCCTTTCCATCCAGATCTACCAGCTTTCAGTCCAGATTCACAGTAGCTCTGAGTTTCCCCTCTTCGGACCTCTTCTTTATTTTTGCTTGAGCCCCCAATTTTACTGGAGGTTCTTTCTAACCCCCCCTCCATCCACGAATTTTTGTAAAATTTCTAAAGGCCTTCACCTATTTTCTAAAAAATCACTTTCAGATCTCCACTCAGTTCTATCTGTCTCTATCCAGATCTGACCACCCACCAGTATAAAATACCTTTCCCCATCCACACCTCCACCAAATCGATCATAAAAATTATTGCCATTTTATAGGTCTACCCTGCAGTCAACGCCAACTCTCAGGAAACTTCAGTTCTACCCGGCCAGATCTGAAACTAAGATCAGTCCGATTAAAAAATCCCCCATCAGAAGCACGATCCCAACGAAGTTTCTAGAGTCACCGAGGGTCGAAGTACTTCGAAAAGGAGTTTGAACTATAATGTTATATGAGAAATTGGTTCATATTTATTAAAAAGTTGCTTCAGATATGAGTATTGTATTTTATTGACAAACCTTGTGTACATCATTCTTAAACCATGCTTGTCAATCAAAGCCATTTCATAAGCGTTTATAATAGAAGATTCTGAAACTTTAAACATGGATATATGAATTGGGTACCCCACTGAAAATCTTTTCTTCTCATATACTTTGGCTTGGAGATCACACCTGCTCAGATTATGCTCACTTGAAACTCATTGTGCTTATCTTCTACACTATTTCACAGTCCACAAATCAAGTTGTGCTTCTGTTAATTTTTCTCAATCTGTGATGATCTGAACTGCTATATCAATGTACCAGGTATCAGACTTCCAATCTCACTGATCATGTGGTTGTTGATCATACATGATCCTCTTGTTGCATTCATGTTGTGTCATTAAGGGGGAGAATAGCTTTTCTATGCCTTCATGACTTAGTCTAAGGGTGAGTTTTTACTTCAATCATTGCCTGCATGCTTGTATTTCTCTCTCAAACTATTTTCTTTTTACTGACGTCAAAGGGGGAGAATAATTTGCCATGAGAGTTAATGTTGGCTCATAGTGTTCCCATCATCAAAAAGGGGGAGATTGTTGTGCCTCTATGATTTTGATGATGTCTCACACTATAAATCAATTTGTTCTTTTATGGCGCATTTATTTGTTTCTAAGCATGGAGGGGGTATGTGCTAAGAGCATCATTTAGGTCCGTGCATTACATATTATTCGCTCTTTTGCTTAATGCATATTAAGTCAGTACTAGTTCTGCATCTTTCACATAAAGTACTTGCCTCGGTGCAAGTCCTTGGTCATGCATAGGTTTTGCTATTCATATGTTGTCCTTGTGTATTTCTCTAGGTCATGAGCATTAAGGTCCGTGCATATTCTGTCTCTGCATCTCACCTCTTGAGGTCGCTGAAATTTTTTGAATCGGTGCAATTCTTGACCAGAATGCATTGGTCAGGCTGGTCGTTCCTTCATCTCAGTGTAAATACATCTCGGTGCAAGCCTTGTCTTGTACTTCCTCTTGCCATCTTGGTGCAGCTCCTGCCTAGACTACATATCCCGTCTCGGTGCATGCCTTGCTTAAAACAAATTCATGTTCGGTGCGTAGTCAGGCCTATACACCTCTCTGTAGCAACGAAGTCAGTGCAGTTCATGTTTCATGTCTTATTAGACTCGGTGCAAGTCCTGTAGACAGCTAATGTAGATTTGTGCATCTTCTGATTCATTCCAGGTCGGTGCTTGTCATGCCCGTCTTAGCCGATGCTTACTCTTTTGATTCAGTGCAATTTCTGGCTCTTTACTATATACACCAATACGAATTGTGCTAAATGTATGACAAATATTCATTTATTCTCTGACAATTTGTCTGTGCATTCACCAGAAATATGGCACGTGATCCAAGGTAGATAGATGTCCTGAACATTCTCACACGTACCCCAACATCTTTAGGTGGGAAACGTGGTATCCACACGTCTAAGGTTCTGGATTAGATATATATATATGTTGTGGAAAAGGGTTCGAAAGAGGATGGAACAGTGAAAAAGAATAGCAGAGTGAGAGCAGAGAAAACCAGAGAAAGCCCACTCCATCTAGAGGTGAGAGAAAAAAATTTCTGAGACAGAGAGAAGTGTTTGTGATCGAAGCAGAAAGATCTAGAGCTAGCACGATCCAGAGAGGAAGAGGAAGAAGGAGAGAGAGAGCTTTTGAGAGCAGAGATCGAGAAGAGAAAAGAGAGAATAGCAGAGAGGGAAAAGAAGCAGAAGAAGAGGAAGAAAGAAAGAGAGTGAAGAAAGAGCTTGAGGAGAAGAAGATAGAAGAATTTCCTGAAAGATTAGTTCCACTGGAATCTGGATCAAATCCAGGCCAGTCAGCTCCCTGAGAGCCACATCTGTGTTGCCATCGTTTACAGCTTTCAGTTGCTGTGTTTCCTTTGTTCTTATTTTTCTTTTGAACCTTTATTCAAGCTGTTAGTCAGCAGAGCAAGCTGTGTTGCTCAGCAGTTGCAGTGGAGGATTCCTCTGGTCGGCTAAGCTGTATTGCCCAACGGGTCAAGCTGTTAGGCAGCGGATGGCTAAGCTGTACTGCCCAGTGGAAGCAAGCTGTGATGCGCAATGGTTGTAGGCAAGCTGTGAGGCCCAGCGGTTTAAGCTGTGTATCAACAGAATCCACACTCAAGTTTGAGTGTGGGGTGGACGTAGGTTTGCGGACCGAACCACCTAAAAATCTCTTGTCTCCGTGGTTTGATTTCTTATCTGATTGTCGCTAGATGAATGCCTAGGAGCGTTTCAAGTGAGTATTCTATCTGAATGCTTTAAGGCATACGCTGTTCTTATTTGACTCTGTCTACGGACTAGACTTGGTTAGGTGTCTACATTTTAGCAGTCCAACTGATTGATCAAGTGCTTCTTTGAATCTCTTATTTGGAATAGCTCAATTGATTTCTATTCCGTAACTCTGGTTGCTTTAAGTGTTAATTGGGTGAAGTTTTAAAGGGGAGATTCATTCACCCCCCTCTGAATCCATCGCACCAGCTCCATCAGGATCTGGTGTGGGCCCACTATGGTGCGAATGTCCTTGGTGCTAGGTATGAACTCTCCTAAAATAAGGGCAAGATCCACAGGGGCAACAGTATGACAGACTAAATCCTCTTCACCCACCTTGGACCTAGGCAAAGACAAGTAGGCCTCTACCTCCTCTAGAAGGATGGTGGCCTCAAAAGATGGGAAGATGAAAGTGTGGGTCTGAGGGTGCCATATCTCTACCAAGGCTGAAATGCTATGCCAGTCCAAAGAAAGCTTAGGGTAGTTCTTGGCTAGCACTAGAAGAGAGTGAAGGTGCAAGGACCTAAGGATGGATGTCACGGATATGGGTAGTTCACGGATCATAGGGGCCATCCACTTCAAGGTGGAGTATCGTCTCGGGCCAGGGAGAAGCTGAAATAAAGATGAGAAGAGAAAAGAGAAAAGAGAGGAAGAACATATAACCTTTTGAAGGAAATGATATGGAATTGAATGAATGAAACAACATTAACTAACCTATCTCATAGGGCTGGAGCTTAAATGCCCCGGGATCGTGGTCAACCTTTGTAGCACACCATGCTCCTTTCTAGCCGAGTTTGGACCTTGGTAGGCCACCTCACCCATTGAGCTCCCTTACAAGGCCCTCTTCATGTTGTTTTGAGGAAGATTGAGAAGGATTTCAAGGTTTGAAAGAAGGTTGATGATGGGGACATCACCCGTGATTCCCTCTGGCTCGACACCTCTCTCTCTCCCGGAGACGGGTAGGATGCGGCTCCACGACTGGACGAGTCCACTTCGAGACTTGGGCTTGCTATTTGGGTCATCTTGGTGTATTTTCTCCTTTTACTTGAGTCATTTTGATGTAATTTGCCTTTGTTTAGAGTCAAGTCCCTAGGTTATCATGTTATTTACCTAAGTTTGTGTCATCATGTTGGGCTAGAGTGTCTTATGGGCCCAATTAGGTGGGCCTGGCCCAGGGGCGCCCTCCCCCTTCCCCATCTCTTTTGCTTATTTGCTATTAGCACTTATCTCAGGGACTTTTTATAAATGTTGGGATCCCTATAAATAGGACCCCAACCCCACTTGAGAGGACTAATGAATGAATTATTGAGAAAAGAATTTATCTACAAGAGTTGTGCCTCCTTCTCTCTCTAGCTCTCTCTCTCTCTCCCTATCTCTCTCTCTCTAAAGGGGGCGAACCCCTCTCTCTCTCTCTTCCCCTCTCTCTCCAAATTTTGAACCCCTCTCTCTCCTATCCTTGCCACCTCATCTTCCGCCTCATCCCCCCAACCTTTCATCTCCCCAAGACCCCTTAACTCCCCTTTACTCCCACCACTTCCCAAGCAACCTTTCCCCTTCCCCATACAACCTTTCACCTTCCCAAGGGGGAATCCCTTCTCCCAAGCACCACTTCCCCTCCCCAAGGCAACCCTTTCCATTCCCTAGGCCACCATTAACCCTTCTATTAACCCTCCACTCAAATCAAAGAGAAGCCATCCCCATTCCCCCAAGCCATTTGCGCCCCCATCTCCCCACCACCTCCTCCAAGGCCACCTGCACACCCACCCCACTCCCCCTGCTAGCTCCACCCCTGCCACCCTCCCCCACCTTCCCTTCCCACCTCCCAACCCTTCCCCACCACCAAAACATCCATATCCCCTTCCCCTCCACCAAAGAAACCACCCCCTCAACCATTCTATCTTCTAATCTGTGTGCAGCTGAAGACCTGCAGATCGACAGCTTGTTGCAGCGCCGCCCTCGACAACATCCCAGAGCCCCTGAAGGTGTGGCCTACATTGACGAAAATCTATACCGGTCGTCTTCGCAGCCGAGGTGGTCTCGCCGGCATCCAACATCCCTGCTGTCCGGTGGACCCGTTCTCCCCCGACTGCGCAAGGTGGTCCTGGCTGGAAGGCAGAGCTGCAGTGCAGAAGCTTCCACGATCTCACCCTTCCCTTACAAGGCGCGCCGCTTGACCGGGTCAAAGTTCTACCAGTCCCCCATGCAACCCTACAGGCGGAGCGTCGATTGGAGTCCGGGGCTGCCCGTTCCGAATTTTCTCCCTCAGGTGCGCTGAACAGGCTACTCAGGATCTGTCCAGACCCCTCCTCACTCAATGTGCTCTCTCTCTCTGCCCCGACATCGTCTGGTGCCCCCCCTGGTTGCTACTCGAAGAATACTTGCTAGAGGACGTTCTCGTCTTGGTCTTGCCACGTTCGGGCTCCGGGAGCGGTCGTGGCACCCGAATCTTTCAGCTACTGCACCCTGGGATCAGACTGAGTCAGAGCGCAGGGACCCTGTTCCAGAGATCGCCCCAGCCGGTGACGACGTTGGAACCACCTACAGAAAGTTACAGACGTGCCAGGGTCTGTCAGCGACGTTTTGGCACCAGTTTCGTTGGATTCTGAGTTCAGAGGAAGGCGTGGCAGCGTCTACATCAGCGCCCTACCCGAGCATTTCAGGACTGGGCAGACCGACTGGCACTAGCTAGTTCACCACCCCACCCCGCCTGGCCGGCTTAACGCCCCTCCCTGTGTGGAGGTAGTGTTTGTTTGTAACTGAAATTTCCCTTTCCCTAGTCCAACCCCCCTGCGTGGGGAGTAGTGCATGTAATATTTGAACAGGGAAAGCTACACCGACGCAGTGTGCGGGGAACTCACACTCCCCCGCTCGCCCTCGTCTCCGATCGGGATCGGTGTCTTCACACCAATCAGGTGAGCTTCGGACCACTCTCCTCTGCTGGTTTCTTACCTTTGCTTAGTTTAGTATTATCTCTAGTTGCGCCGTCGGTAGTGAGAGAGAGCTCGTTCCAATTTTCCATCAATTCGAGTGCCACCGCGGGTGAGTTGTGAGGGAGACACTACATCCCACGCCCTCGGCGTGCCGGCCGCCCTTGAAGTTGGGCATCCCTATCCCATTGGGGTCCATCCCTAGCCAGCCATATCCTTGGAACCCCAAGGTCCAACTTCGGACCCTCACCATCATCGGCGGTCCGCCTACGGGCCCGGGTGCGCGCATCGCGGGTGAACCCGCTTGTGAGATATCGCCGTTCGGCCCGGTTGCTTGCAAATTCAGGTCAAGGGGTCGTGTCACATCAAATGGTATCAGAGCAAGTTTTAGACTTGTCTCTACGAGTCTAGTCCTAGGGCATTGACATTTGAGTCTCCCTTGCATCATGATTTCCATCACTCCATTGCATGACCACCCTAGGGAGATGCCCCAAGTACCCATGGACCAATTTGACACTGTCATCAACAAGATTCATAACTGTCTAGATACCCTCACCACCCGACTTGACCGCTTTGAAGCAAAAAGGAACCACGGCCCTAGAGCTTGGTCACCTCGGGATGAATTTGGATGGGAAGCCAAAGGACCCAAAGACTCATGGGAAGAGATGAAGATTGAGATTAGGAAGATCTTCACTCCCCGACCTTCCCACTCCTACCTTGAGAACCATAACCCGAGGAGCACTCCCACTCCCCCTTTCCCTTCCAGTCAACCCAAGACCTCCCTTAGGGCACAAACTCCACCACCCCAAATGATTCCAATCCCGATCACCACCACCATTCAAACCAAATTGGCCACCACCCAACCCAAAATTCTTCATCAAACCCACACCCCACAAGCTTCCACGGTCCCCACCACCACCCCTCCATCATCCCCTAAAAGGGACACACCCCCCAAAACCAATCAACCCAATCCTCCTCAACCCACCCATCTTCCACTACCAACCCCAATCCTACCCCAACTTAGGTCTCCACTTCTTCCAAATCCAACCCAAGTTCGAACACCCTCACCACCCGGGTGCACCATGCCCCAACCTTCGTCACCCCATCCCCAAAAGACCTTCCCATTCCCTTGGAGAGTAAAACCCCCACACCCCAAAGGGATAAGAATGTGATTGAGGTACATGAGGCCTCCCCCGATTGGGAAGAAGAATACGAGTCACAATGTCATGAGTTAGGCTGGGAAGTTCTCATCCCATGTGTAAAAAGCATCATGGCTCACACACCCAACCACCTAGAGGAAGAGAACACCATGGTCACCATCCCAACTGTGGGGGGAACACATGTCCAAGTTGAAGAAGAAACCTCGCACAGTGGTCTTCACCCTACACCACCCTCCCTAGTTGGGGCCGAGCTCATCTTAGGAGAACCCCTTTTACGTTGGCTAAAGGAGAACCCAATTACCCAATTAGAGATATCATGGCCCATGTTTGCCCTCCCATGGAACAACACCTCCCCATAGTACCCTTATCCACCTATCACACCACAATCCAATCATCCTATCAAGTGGAAACATTAGGGCATCTTCTTAAGGGTATAGCTTGGCAAATGGAGTTAACTAGCATGTTGACCACTGTAGCCGACCGACCTAGGAGCCTTGACCTCCTACACCTATGTGTCGGGTCCATCTCCTCGATTTACACTGTGGGTTGCTACACTAGCGACCTTCTTCTATTCCTCCCTACACCCGAAGAGCCAGATGCTATCCATGAATTAGAGTTGCTTATTTCGGGTAGAATGCCAAGCCCTCCATTCATGGCCAGCCATCCCGCCAAAGACTTCGGTTCAATTACTTCATTAGAGGAGGAGAACTCACCATCATTTGAGGACCTTGAGGACATAAAATATGTCTTCCTTGGACAACCCAGTCCATAATCCCTTTGACCCCTTCCTTTGGGAGCTCGAGTACCCATGTGACCCACCCACATCCCACACCACCCATCCTTTCCTACCCTCACCCACCATGTTGAACCTAACCCACCCATTCCAAAACTTAGCCCACACTAGGAGAGCCATGACCAAGGGTGACATCCACCTAGGAAATGAGGAATTGACCCATCCCAAGATGTCCACTTTCTGGGACCCCTTCGACCCCCATAAGTTGAAAGCCACAAATCAACCCCCACCTAAAGATGGGACCATCTTGATAGGAATACATGTGTCACAACATTTTGCTCCATCTGGTAGGGCTAGTCGTCTCATTTGTGTCATTACACACTAGGTCCAGTGCACGACAGGTTCGCATTTGGATATGCAGGTCCTCCCCTATTCATCATCCACCTTATGCATGATAGGAGTCTACATGGAAGTCCAGGTCCTCCGGCATTCACTGCACCCATACCTGATAGAGCCATTTATGGATGTCCCAGTCCTCCTAGGTCCATCAAAGTCTATGTGGCACCATTGCATGCTAGGTCCACATTTGGTTGTCCAGGACCCCCATTATCCACTAGTGAGTCAACATTCACAAAGATGCATGAGGAAATCCACAAACACATCAACAAAAGCAATGAGGTGTATAAGAAATCGACCGATTCCCACCGACGCCACCAGGAATTTCGTGTAGGTGACTTTGTGATGGTGAGAACCGAGAGACTATTCCTGGGAATGTCTCCAAACTGAGGTCACGTGGATCAGGTCCCTTCCAGGTTCTGAGGCGGATCGGCACAAATGCTTACGTGTTGGACCTCCCCGAGGAGTGCGGAGTAAGTCCAACATTCAATGTGGCTGACTTGGTGCCATACAGGGGTCCCACAGTGACACCTAGTGAGGAAATCGAGCTTGTTCCATCCCTTGAGAGAGCCACCACCCGTGAGAAAGTTCCACCAGCCCAGAGGGGCCAATGAGAGCAAGTGGAGCAGATATTGGATGAACAGGTCACTATCACCCGGAGCAAAGCATACGAGCGATACTTGGTCAGGTGGAAGGGCCGGCCCCCTTCGGATGATTCATGGGTGAGCAGGGAGGATCTTTAGCAGTTAGACCCCGACCTCCTGGAGCGTTATCACAGCCGAGTGGACCCTTTCTCGACAGAGTCAAACTCTTCACAGTCCGGGGGAGTTGATGGGGACATCACCCGTGATTCCCTCTGGCTCGACACCTCTCTCCTTCCCGGAGAAGGGGAGGATGCGGCTCCACGACTGGACGGGTCCACTTCGACACTTGGGCTTGCTATTTGGGTCATCTTGGTGTATTTTCTCCTTTTACTTGAGTCATTTTGATGTAATTTGCCTTTGTTTTGAGTCAAGTCCCTAGGTTATCATGTTATTTACCTAAGTTTGTGTCATCATGTTGGGCTAGAGTGTCTTATGGGCCCAATTTGGTGGGCCTGGCCCAAGGGCGCCCTCCCCCTTCCCCATCTCTTTTGCTTATTTGCTATTAGCACTTATCTCAGGGACTTTTTGAAAATGTTGGGATCCCTATAAATAGGACGCCAACCCCACTTGAGAGGACTAATGAATGAATTATTGAGAAAAGAATTTATCCACAAGAGTTGTGCCTCCTTCTCTCTCTAGCTCTCTCTCTCTCTCTCCCTATCTCTCTCTCTCTCTCTAAAGGGGGCGAACCCCTCTCTCTCTCTTCCCCTCTCTCTCCAAATTTTGAACCCCTCTCTCTCCTCTCCTTGCCACCTCATCTTCCACCTCATCCCCCCCAACCTTTCATCTCCCCAAGACCCCTTAACTCCCCTTTACTCCCACCACTTCCCAAGCAACCTTTCCCCTTCCCCATACAACCTTTCACCTTCCCAAGGGGGAATCCCTTCTCCCAAGCACCCCTTCCCCTCCCCAAGGCAACCCTTCACATTCCCTAGGCCACCATTAACCCTTCTATTAACCCTCCACTCAAATCAAAGAGAAGCCCTCCCCATTCCCCCAAGCCATTTGCGCCCCCATCTCCCCACCACCTCCTCCAAGGCCACCTGCACACCCACCCCTCTCCCCCTGCTAGATCTGCCCCTGCCACCCTCCCCCACCTTCCCTTCTCACGTCCCAACCCTTCCCCACCACCAAAACATCCATATCCCCTTCCCCTCCACCAAAGAAACCACCCCCTCAACCATTCTATCTTCTAATCTGTCTGCAGCTGAAGACCTACAGATCGACATCTTGTTGCAGCACCGCCCTCGACCACATCTCGGAGCCCCTGATGGTGTGGCCTACATTGATGGAAATCTATACCGGTCGTCTTCGCAGCTGAGGTGTTCTCGCCGGCATCCAACATCCCTGCTGTCCGGTGGACCCGTTCTCCCCCGACTGCGCAAGGTGGTCCTGGCTGGAAGGCAGAGCTGCAGTGCAGATACTTCCACGGTCTCACCCTTCCCTTCCAAGGCACACTGCTTGACCGAGTCAAAGTTCTACCATTCCCCCACTCAACCCCATAGGCGGAGCTTCGATTGGAGTCCGGGGCTGCCCGTTCCGAATTTTCTCCCTCAGGTGCGCTGAACAGGCTACTCAGGATCTGTCCAGACCCCTCCTCACTCAACGGGCTCTCCCTCTCTGCCCCAACATCATCTGGTGCCCCCCCTAGTTGCTACTCGAAGAAGACTTGCCAGCGGACGTTCTCGTCTTGGTATCGCCGTGTTCGGGCTCCGGGAGCGGTCGTGGCACCTGAATCTTTCGGCTACTGCACCCTGGGATCAGACTGAGTCAGAGCGCAGGGACCCTGTTCCAGAGATCACCCCAGCCGGTGATGACGTCGAAACCACCTACAGAAATTTACAGACGTGCCAGGGTCTATCAGAGACGTTTTGGCACCAGTTTCGTTGGATTCTGAGATCGGAGGAAGGCGTGGAAGCGTCTACATCAGTGCCCTACCCGATCATTTCAGGACTGGGCAGACCGACCGGCACTAGCTAGTTCACCACCCCACCCCGCCTGGCCGGCTTAACGCCCCTCCCTGTGTGGAGGTAGTGTTTGTTTGTAACTGAAATTTCCCTTTTCCTAGTCCAACCCCCCTGCGTGGGGAGTAGTGCATGTAATATTTGAACAGGGAAAGCTACACCGACGCAGTGTGCGGGGAACCCACACTCCCTTGCTTGCCCTCGTCTCCGGCCGGGATCGGTGTCTTCACACCGATCAGGTGAGCTTCGGACCACTCTCCTCTGCTGGTTTCTTACCTTTGCTTAGTTTAGTATTATCTCTAGTTGCATCGTCGGCAGTGAGAGAGAGCTCGTTCCAATTTTCCATCAATTCGAGTGCCACCACGGGTGAGTTGTGAGGGAGACACTACATCCCACGCCCTCGCCGTGTCGGCCGCCCTTGAAGTTGGGCATCCCTATCCCATTGGGGTCCATCCCCAGCCAGCCATATCCTTGGAACCCCAAGGTCCAACTTCGGACCCTCACCATCATCGGCGGTCCACCTACGGGCCCGGGTGCGCGCATCGCGTGTGAACCGACTTGTGAGATATCGCCGTTCGGCCCGGTTGCTTGCAAATTCAGGTCCAAGGGGTCGTGTCACATCAGTTGATGTGTGAAGAACGAATTTAGAGTCCCCTCTTGCTTATAGGGCTTGATTAGAGGCCTAGACCTACTAGATTTGTGGCAGGATAGTTCTAGATTGGGTAAGAATAGAATTTGGGTTGATTTGAAACTCCCACTCTCGGGTTAGGACTCTCCAAGAGAGTCCCTTGCGGACTCTCAGGGCGCCTATGTACACGGTCTATCGATAGACCGCGTTGTTTAAGGAACGGTCTCATGGAGACCGTTTGTTAATCATCTACACACTTCGAATCCTGGAATTTGCACGGTCGTGGAGCGGCTGTTCTGCTAAACACACGGTTCAAACATGACCGTTTTGTTCTTTGAACGGACCATCGTGGACCATTTCATTGCTTCTTTGGGTTCTAGCCGAGTGGCTTTCAGCGGTCTAAAGTTAGGCAGTGTACGCCCTGGAGCGGTCCTCTGGATGACCGTTTAGAAACCTGAAGCCTCTTTTTACTCATCCTTGCACCAATGCCACTCAAACTATTAGTCGTCTCTCTCTCCCACTCACTCGTGTCAGGTTAGTCTCTCCCACTCACTCATCTCGGGTTAGTCTCTCCCACTCACTCATGTTCGCCTCTCTCTCCCATTCACTCGTGTTCATCTCTCTCTCCCACTCACTTGTGTTCGTCTCTCTCTCCCACTCACTCGTGTCGGGTTAGGAAGTCATTGTTAGTCAAGCATTTGCATTCATTCAGACATTCATTCACAAAAGCCAAATCAAAAACATATCATATCACTATCATATCCACATGTACAAAGTCCTATCAAATACATCAGGCCTATCCCTCTCCCGAACCCCCACCGCTGTAGCCTGAGCCCTCGTGCCTCTTCACTGGCAAGGGCATCACCGAGCTCGCCTCCTCGCGGTGTCATCGGTGCCGCTCCTCCTCCTCATTCCTCCGGCGACCGGAAGAACCTGTAAAGTAACTCCTGAAGGAGCCGTGGGTGTCGTGAGTGCTGCCGCTTGGAGTCCTGCTGCGCTCTGACCGCCGACTCATCTCCTTGTACGCCCGCAGCTCCCCTCTCAGCTCCGACGCCTCTGTACAAGCACGATCCTGCTCCGCTCGGTAGCGCTCTGCCTCTATAGCCCCGGCCCGAAGACGCTCTAGCTTTGCACAAAGGAGCGCCGTCTCGACTGCGTCTGCCGGTTGGCTCTGCGCCATCTCCTCCCGATGGTGGGCAGCCTCCTCCCGAGCCGCTGCATGGCTCTGCTCCAACTCCGCCCTCATCAGGGTCAGCTCGGTCGTCTGCATACACACATCATGGTTAGTCAACTGCATTTCATAGGCATAATCAACTAGGAAAAGCGTAGTGGTTACTTACCCTCTCGGAGAGCGATGTCTCGGTTGCCTCCGCCCGCGTCACCATCCGTGCAAACTCTGCCTCCCGCTCGGCACAGTCCGCAGGAGTCTGGGAAGAGGAAGAAGGTGCGTCAGCCTTCAGACGCTGGGCTCCCTCGGCACATTACATTCAAAACTCCACGTTAGTCAAGTCACAGTCATAATCATAATCAAGTGCATAAGTAAATTTAAGTTGAAGAGTTAGGGAAACTCACTAGAAGAGTCAGGGTCTGTCGGAGCTCGTCTCGCTCCTGGATGGTCGAGTGAAGGAGTCCCTGCAACTCCACGATCCTCCCCTCGGGGTCAATCTGCATTTAGGAAGTCCAAGTGTCAGTGCATAATCATATAGAAAGCATAAGCATAATAGAAAGCATTTAGAGTTAGAAGTCGTACCGGTCTACAGGCACCACATAACACATGGTCCCTGTAGTGTCGGGTGTAGGCTATGTAGTAGGCCTCCTCGCTCTCCGCCCGGGCAAACACCACCCGCCCGAGCTCTGTCCAGTCGGTAATCTGCTCCGCCGCTCACATCATCCAGTCCACCACCATGGCCAACCCTCGGGGGTGTCACCCGACCCGCTCCTCCGACTTTCCTGGTGCTGAAAACTCAACTGCTGGCTGATGGGCGCCGATCGTCCTCATCACCAAGCGGAAGTGGAGCGGCTCCACCACGTTCATGCAGTGGAGCCAAACGTCTTGGCCTGAGTAGGTGAGGGCCGCCACTACCCAGGGCTGACCCTCGTGCCCCTCACTCGCGGGGTGTCCACCGAACCTGTCAAATAGGAAAATTGCATTAGCATCATAAGCATATTAGTTACATTTAATGAAAAAGTTTAAGTTTAGATTCGTATCGAGGCAAAGGGCAGTGTGTCTAAGTCATCCTGGATCCCCCGGACCTGTCTCCATAGGGATCCCGTCTCCCGTGGAGCCGTCCACCACCTCGCGATGGGCCGTCGCTTCGGGTAAGTCTCATCCCCTCTCCCTAGCCCACGCAGGTGCACGTAGGCCCACACCTGCATTGCATTCCACCAAATGTCAGCATATAGCAGTTATAGGAATCATATAGCAAATTGCATAATTAGTTTAAGAGTCAAGTCGTACCTGGAGTAAGCGAGAGAAGCCCCATAGCATCGTCCGCCGACTGGTGGAGCTGAGGGCGTCAAACAAAAACGCAAGGACCGCCGCTCCCCATGTGTAGTCCCCGACGTGCCCCAAGTGCTCGAGCAGTGGGAGGAACCGGCAGCTGATGACGTCGGCCCTTATCGCGAACAGTAGGCGCCCGAAGAACAGCATCAGGAACCTCCTTAGCACTCGGTTCGCCTCGGGTCCCGCCTCGGCTGCTACTCTGGGTCGGACCCGGTCCACTAACCTCTGTAAGTGCTGCTCGGGCAGCTCCCCGGTCGCGATCCCCGTGCTCCTCAGTCCGAGGCTCTCCTATAGCCTTACCCTCGTCAGCGTCCTCGACTGACACTGTGGTCGGAGTAGCTCTAAGCCAGTAGCTCCTGGGCCAGCTCCCGGTAGTCGGGGTATGTCCTCCCGCTGACCGGTGTCCCATGCACGTGCAATCCGGTGATGCGAGCAACGTCCTCTAGCGTGGGGACCATATGGCCCCACAGGAAAAGGAAGGTCCGGCTCACCGGATCCCAGCGGTCGTGCAGAGCATAGAGGAGCGGCGTGTCTAGCTTAGTCACCTCTACACTCAGGAACTCGACAAAGCCCATCGCCGTGAGCCTCTCTCGCAGAAAGTCCGACAGTGCGAGGTACACTGCTCGGACATGCAGCCAGAAGATCTGAGTCCTGCACTTTCCCTGCATACATTTAGGACGATTACATTTTAGGATCATGTATTTCATAAATCACTCTGCTAACTGGACGGTCTCTTACGGGCCATCTACCCTTTCAACGGTTGGGTTCCAATCGTCCCAATAATCCCCCTCAAGAGGTCCACGGCCACCCATGGACCGTTTTGCCTGATGGAGGGCCAGGTGAGGATCGTTCATTCTTCCCATGTTCAACCCGGTAACGGCCTCTTCTTGGCCGTTCAATGAGCACACGGTCCCCATCTGACCGCGTCACTCACCTCTCAAGCCCTTGGTCATTTGGAATTGCACGGTCTATTCTGCAACTGTGTGGTTAATAACGGTCTGATGGAGACCGTTTTGTTCTCAAGCATTTCATATTCTAAACGGACCCATGAGGGCCGTCCTAGATGTCCACGATCTGGTGGAGACCGTTCTATTCTCAAACATTTCATATTCTAAACGGACCAATGTGGGCCGTCCTAAATGTCCACGATCTTCCTCAGACTGTGTTATCACATCGGTTCAGTTCCTTTTGAACGGCCACCCATGGGCCATGTTATTTTGAACGGTTCTATTTCAACCGTGTAGTTTTGGTAAGCGGTCACTGTTAAATCACGTTTTGATCGCCATGCCCGACGGCATGTCATCCCCTTCCCCATCTCCGTTGACGGCCTAAATGGCCTTACACGAGATCCTAAGGGGACGTATGCCCCTCTCCTACCCCCTAGACTCACATGCATGCAAATAAAAGCTTGAAAAATGGATGGTTTCTAGGTGCCTACCTCGGAGGACTTTGGTGGCTTCTCCACCACCACCGTGGGCTCCGCCGGTGCTTCCCCGATGCCTTCTTCACCGGCGACGATCGCTCCCGCTCCCTCCTCGGCTACGAGCGGCGCTGCTCCCTCCTCGGTCGTGGACGGCGGTACTACCTCCTCCGGTGCCGGACCCTCCTCCGCGACGGCCGGCGGCGGTGGCGTTCAGTCTCCCTCTCCGGCCATTCCTCGGTGTACTGCTTGGTCTTTGAATCGCATAGAAGAAAGGGAAATGAGGGGGGGAGAGTAGAATGAGAATGGGAGAGTGGGGAAGATGGAGAATGGAGGGTGGGGGCTATGTTTTACTCTCCTCCTCCGTAGATTACGGTGGGGAGGGAGGAGGAAGAGGAAGTGTTTTAATTTTTTTTTGAAACCTCCAGTGATCACACGGTCTATCGAGGGGCCGTGTAACAACTGTACGGTCTCCTATATGACCATTTAAATCTCTAACGGTGCACTCCACTTAAACGGCCAGATTATAGCCGTTCGGTTCATTGGGCGGCCTTACAAAGGGCCGTTCATCTTCACGATCTTATTCAAATTGGCAATGCTGGAGCGGCCTGTGTTAGACCGTTTATATGCTGAAACATTGATGAAGAATGCTTTTTGAGACCAACTTTGCTGCATTATGTGATTGAGTGGCTGATCTTTTGGCTTGAATGATTATTTCATGATGTAATATTGCAAATCCTGTTCATGATTTCCTTTGCAACATCACTCCAACTTGCCTTTCGCTGCCGTCAGGTAAGCCAAGTAAGTATTTTGATCTCTTGTATCCTTTATTGCACTACTATATGGTATCTATGCTATATTATCTCAAGAACCAGTTGGTTATCTACATGTTTCAGGATCTGATGTTCCCCTATAACAAAAACAATGATGATCCAGGTTCATGTGTGTAATCATCGGATAGGCCGTTAGGTTGGGAAAATTAGGGGACGACGGTTCTATCTCGCACGCTGTGGTTGCAGATAGTATCTTGACCCTGATTGCCCCAGTCTAGCAATACTATTCTCAAGTATTTTCTATTTTTTGGCTTTATTTGCATTCATTTTAATGATTTCTTTTATTTTAGCCCAACATGCATCATACACATCTTTTGAGCATTCATGACCCATGGCTTGTCTGAAAGTGTCTCATCAGTGATGGATGATTGTGCGTTCATGGTTTTGAGTAAGAGAACTATTCCACCCAGAGTTGGAAGGTTTTCTCTGGTTTGTTCACCTGGTTTGATTGACTAAACGTCCTCGTCTGGAGTTTGTAATCTGTTTCTTTATTTTTTGCTGCTTGTTCTGGTCCCCTCATTGGTCTGAGGGATTGTGTCCCCCATGAGGGTGATTGTGTGTTTTCCTTTTTTTTTTAGATAATTTCTCCAAACTGGCGTCGTTTTGGTCTGATCATTCCTTGTGTTTGGTTCGGAGTTTTTCGGAAGATTCCTATCGCTCGTTGGCGCTAAGATGGGTGTCTTTTTACCTTAACGCCCACTTTTCAGTTTATGCCACTTCATTTCCGCTTCATCTCCATGTTCCATTTCACTTTCGCTTCACCTCCGCTCGCTCTACAGCAAAGAGGACGTTAAGGAGGGGCATCTGTTGACACCCATTTTTTGCCTATGAGTTGGGTCATTTCTCTTACCACCATTTATTGATGTCTCGAGTTATCCAATAATCACTGGGCTATTTCCAGGCACGTCTTTGGGCTTATTTTATGGGTACTCCCTCCCTAGCTAGGTTTGTTCTCGAATCGGGCTTAATGGGCCTTTATTTTGCTTGGTTTTTGGGGTAAATGGGCTCGTTTATCCCATTTTATTAATTTCAAACGTCCAGGTTGTACGCGGTCTAACGATTGACCGTTCAGTGGTTGCGCGGTCTGTTTGGAACCGTTTAGAAGCTCAGATCGATTTATTGGATATTTATTTGATTTTTTAAATTTCCACCGATATACCTTTGCACGGTCTGAGTTCAGCCATTTACATCCATTAAACGGCCTGGCGTTGGACCGTCCAGCTCCAGAGTCCTAAGCCGGTTGGTTTTTCAGATAATAATTATTTTTTTTTTGATTTATCACCGACATGTGAACACAGTCTAGCATTGGACCGTGCCATTCATTGAGTGGTCTAGCATTAGACCGTTTTATCCTAAAGAGTCCAGCGCCGTGATGGTCGGTCAGTTTGGTGGATAATTGGATAAATTCCCACTTTTATTTATTTATCACCAACAACATTAAGCGGTCTAGCAATGGACCGCCTAAATCACTGGGCGGCCTATCGAGTGGTCGTTTACATGCCCGAGATCTGTGGAATGTTTGGGATTTTCTCTCTCTATCCGTGGCTAAACCCCTAACTTCTCCCATCCATTTCTCCGTGGTTTCTCAACCAAATGGGGTGCCGTTTGATTTGGGAAAGAGATTAGAGTATTATCTACTGATTTTATTTAATAATCTCGGATTAATATCCACTGGAAAATCTAATTTCGAGGTTAGACTTTTAGGGCTCTATAAATAGAACCTCTAGTCCAAGCTTGAAAAGGAGGGTGATCCAACGTCGATGTCGAAGCTCTGTCGAAATCTTGCGCAAGCTGTAGCCAGGGAGGGAGGCTTTCTACATCCTTTTCAAGCCTTCGGTTCAGGGAGTAGTTGTTGTTTTGTGTTCTAGTCTAGGTTTTTAGTTGTCTTTTCACCCATTGCATACTTCTTTTCGTCACCTTTTCACCCACGTTTTTCATTGCTTCATATCATTCTACACCCTCCTATCTTTTCCACGCCCTATAGGGGTTTAAAAACCACCCCAAGTATCACCCATTCTATGTTATTATGTTCATTTTCCCTTCTATTTTATAGTTGCTACACCTTCCAAGGCTAATTTGGGTGTTATTTTCTCGTCTCCTACATTGTTTTGCAGGTCAGCATCAGCACAGCACGAGGCCCATCCCCTCTGGTCGGCCGGAAGGGGTGGAGGATCAAGTCCTACATCTTGGAGTTTGGCAGCATCACACGATCATCATCCGTTAGTCTGCAAGGATACACGGCCCAGATCGGACCGTGCAACGCCTTCCTACGGTCATCTTCGAACCATTCGGGGCCAGACCAGTCTTCGTCCCGCTTCCCTCTCCAGCGCTGTAAGCGGTCTAGCGAGTGGCCGTTCCATCCACTGAGCGATTCCTCCTACACCATGTACGACTGTCAGCACTGTACTTCGGGCAAGTGTCTGCTCCCTTTTCCAAGGTACGTAGTACTCTTCGGTACTCGTGTCTTGGTGGCGATCACGATCACATACACCTCTCTACCCTTTCTTGCCTTCATTTTTTGCTTGTCTTTTCATCTTCACCTAGAAAGGTAAAAGGGAAAGAAGGAAATAAGGGGGGGGGGGACATGTCAACACATGGCACATCATGTGGCCCAAGGGGCTCTCCCAACATACCACTACAGGCCCCGGAATCTCTGCCAGGGGAGTTCCCGCCGAGGAGCTACTGTTCCCATGTCCGGACGATTGTCAGTGTCTGGGAAGTCTGTCCTGATTGGGGGTGTCCGGATCTTACTGGACGGACGTAAGGCCCAAGCAATTCTAGACCCGGTGGTTGCTATTGTGCCAACCCGCAACTCCTTCTAGGCTCTTTCCGGGAGGAGGGCTGAGAAAGAAGAAGAAGGCCGCCAAAGCCGGGGGGAGCTGGCCCCATGGCCAAAGAAGTTTAAACAAGTCTGGGTCCCTAAGAAGGTCCAACCTGCTCACCGAGAGGCGCCTGTCTACTACCACTCCAAGCCCGTCCAGGTGAAGAAGAAGAATGAGAGGGCGCTAGCCCCAAGAAGAGAAGAAGTTGTTACGGATCCACCTCACCGCACAAGTTTTAGGGCGTGTGCCCGACAAGCTGATATCCCCATAACAGGGAGAAGATTTGAACAACCTGTCGAAAGAACTCGGCTGGCCTATATCCCTCCGATTGGAGGTCGACAACCATCCGCAGTCCTGCTTCAGGGACTAGGGCAGGAAGAGATGACCAGTATGGTCAGAAATTACTTCGGGGGTATGGGCAACCCCTCATTGGGCCAACAACGGCTGTTACAAGCAGCCATGGTAAGAGAAGACTATTGTCCATCGATGGCAGTCAAAGAAGAAGAAGAAGAAAGAGGAATGGCATCGTCAGTTGACGATAATGGATATGAAGACGGCTTAGAAATCAAAGCTGAAAAAGCCACTCCTCATCAGCAGGAGGAAAGAAGAGTCTCCGTCTTCGCGAGACTGACCTTCCCTCAACGTCCAAAGAGGAGGGTCCATCATCGGAAGAAAGGAATGCGAGTCTTTACTTGCAATATGGCTGGAGTGTCCGGCCGATATGAAAGATTGCCTGATGAACCTCAGGAGCTGGCTCGATTGGCCAAAAGGCCCGGGCTGAACACTCGAAGAAGAGAAGCCGTAAGAAAAATGCTGGCCGCGGCAAAAGGAAAGCAAGTCCTAACTGATGGGTCCACCGTGTTGACTGCAAACATGGTGACAGCAGAAGAAGAGGATGTGATGATAGATACCCCGCCTGAAGTTGCATCAGGAGAAACAACAGAAGCTATCCCCGCTACGATAGCCATGGACACGTCGGTGTTAATGATACTCCTGAGATATCAGCAGGAGATAGAGCTTATGAGGAAGCAGCTGATGGAGAAGACGGAGCAAGCCTCAGCTTCTAAGCAGCCTAAGATGCAGACCGAATCGTCACGGGGAGCCTTCAACCCAAGCAACTTCGCACAACTTTATACCTTGCCCCAGCCGACAGAGCCCAGCTTGGCGACCACTCATCTGCGCCCACCACAGCCTCTGATGCTGCCAGTACTGCCACAGGTGCACCAAGCGCGTCCGCTACTACGTCCTCCTCCACAGGCGACCACCTTGGTCATCCCCTATCTGCAGTCGGCGCACTTCTATCCGGAACCGGTCGATCCGACCGTCGTGAACAAGCTGGTGGTGGAAAGGATGATTGAGCTGAAGCTTACCGAGCGAAGTGAAGGCGACTACGTCGCATTTGATGCCTATCGAGTGCCATACCCACCACATCATGCTGCTGAGCGACTCCCTCCTGGGGTCAACAAGCCACCTAAGTTCGACAAGTTCAACGGGAAGGGATGCCCGAAGGAACATGTCGCTTACTATATGACCGTCATGGGCGATCTGTCCACCGACGAGTCATATCTGTTGATGTTTTTTGGGTCCTCGATGACAGGGCTCGCATTTGAATGGTACTCTAGCCTTCCAGCCGGGTCGATCAGTGATTGGCCAGATATGCAGAAGAAATTCAGAGAAAGATTCCATGTCACTGAGAGGGAGGTTACAATGGCCGAGCTCTACTCAACAAAATAAAGGGCAGATGAAATAACCCTTGAATACATTAAGAGGTGAAGTAACCTTGGAATGAGATGCAAGAGGCTCCCGCACTAGGAGGCCACCATACAAATTTGCAAACAAAATCTCAGGAGAGTGGTATTAGAAAAGATGATCGGAATGGAGATCCGGTCATTCGACTGTTTGAACAACGTCGTGGCTGAGGTGGAAGCCTTTCTGGCAAGACCTGCCCCTACATCAACTGCTGCCACTGCACAGAAGGTAAAAACAGCAGAGCGGCGCTCAACGCCTAAAGAAGCAAACACTCTTGACATCAAGTCATTTGAACAACAAAAAGATAAAGGCAAGAAGGCGGTTGCCCCTCAGCCTGCTAAAGCCAGAGACGACTGAGAGGGTCCCTCACTCCGGGATAAAATGAAGAAGGCATATTCCTTCCCGAAGGAGGAAACCAGGATTTTGTATGACTGGATGACCCAATATGATAAGGTTACCTTGCCCGAACCAAAAAGGCCGGAAGACCTGAAAAGAAAAGATAGCCCAAGGTTCTGCCCCTATCACCAGATGTTGGGGCACCCGATTGAAGATTACTATGTTTTCAAGGACATCATTGAAGGCCTGGTCAAGAAATAAGAAATAGACTTGGGGGAGTACAAGGTTGACCCTCCACAACCTCATGAAGCACCTTTGAGAAGAGCCGCGGTCAACATGGTCTCTCTGTATCAGGCGTTGCCTAAAGAGATCATGGAAGCCAGCACTCAACATGCTTATGAGGCCTACTTCCTGACACCAATAAAAGAACAAGAGGGATGACAGCAAGTCCCTACAAAGACCAAGAAGAAAAGCACATTTCGCCCGAAAGTGGGAGTGCAGATCCGTGGCATCACACCACGACCCACTCTGCCAGAGGCAACACCCGTGTGGACCGATCCACCTGCGGTCATCAGGATACCTACACACAACCGGAGAAGATAGAGTCCATTGCCGATGGTCAAGGAAATTAGTCCGGAGGCCCGATGGTTGCAAGACTATATAAACGGGCTAGATGAATATGTACAGCCCAAACTGGAACCTTTACTGGTACGGGATTATGTCCCGTGGCAGGAATTAGAACAGCTCTCATTAAAGTAGGAGCAGAAAGATGACAATGCGTCAGACAAGGATGACATCATGTTTTGTGGGCAAGTGCCAGCTGAAGAAAATAAAAGGAAATGAAGAAAGAAAAGAAAAGCCAGCAAGGTCAAAAAGGACATAGTCCTCTCTTGCAATACACTGTCTACCCTTTTCAACCTGTCCTGTGAGGAAGATGAGGAGGAAATATGCTTTACACCAGCCACCGGGGCAATCCAGGCTGAAGCAGTGACCGCTACACACGCGACCCAGTCGGGTCGAAGATGGGGGTGTCAGCAGCCCGCCAACCATAATATCATCTTCAGGGGGGAGCAACCCTACAAGATACCCCCTCCGGAGGTCAGGGGAGTCCAAATCTCTCCTCCGTCAGGCCTATACAGTCAAAGTGGGAGTAGCACTACCGCTCCTTCCTTTCTGGAATTCTTGAGAATGTCAAAGGGAAAGCAGCCATGTCAGGGTGCTAACCCCGCAGTCGGGAATACTCACCCGTAGCCCCAACAGCCTTCCAGAGTTCCAGATGAAGATGAAGCCCGCCCAACGGCAACCAATGAGAGACAGCAGGAAGATGACACCAAACAGAAGGGTGCGGCCTCAGAGCCCGATGAAGCAGGCCCTTCAGGGGCCGCGGTTCAAGACTCTCCCAAGCCCAGGTGGGCAGAGGAAATGAAGCTGTCCAATGTCTGAGCAGGAAGTCGGGTAGTCAAGTTATTGAAAAAGCTCCCAGTAAGATTTATTGTTTGGGAAATCCTCTCCCTGAGTGAAGAGACTTGATAGGCGATCATCACTGCTTTGCAGATGCCTACCCAATATGAAGCATGTTTGGCTGAAGCACTGCTAGAAGCCAATGTGACCTTCACTCAGGAGGATATGCTACTCCCCACTACCAGCAACAACAGGCCACTGTACATGAAAGGACAGCTGAATGGTCGGGAGCTGAGCAGAATTCTGATAGATCCCGGAGCGGCTGTCAACATCCTGCCCTACAGAATATATAAGAGGTACCACTTCAACGTGTGCCATGATAAAGTCAGAGACATGCATATCGCCGGCTTCAACCAAAAATGTGAAGTACCGCTGGGAGTAGCAGAATTCACACTCACTCTGGCGGATCTCACTACAACGGTGCGGTTTCATGTCATTGACTCCCACACCTCGTAGAAGGTGTTGCTTGGCTGCCCCTGGCTAATGAGAACATGGTGGTGCCCTCCACACTACACTAGTGCTTCAAATACACCCAGGAAGGTAAGGAGGGGAGGATATTTGCCAACCTCCACCCGTTCGAAGTATTCGAGTGTCACCTGCTGGATGCTCCTCTATATGCGGAACGGTCTCGGAAGACCTCTGAAGCCAAGACCCCTGTTAGGGCAACAAGAAGCACTTCCGACGACAACTGGTTCCCACCGCCGCCACCCGGGTACATCAATCCTAAGACGGTCTCACATATTGCCGTTATCAGAGACGTGGGTAGAACAACACCTCCTGTCACCTATCCTCAAGTCAATGAAACCAAGGTCGACCAGCAGCACGACCACATCAGGGTCCCGGAAGGCCTTACCAAGCCAATTATCAGCCTCGATAATAGCACTGTCGAACCTTTCAAAAGCATGGAGGTGACGCAGTCTTATGGCCCCAACAGTTTGTTTTACATAGCTGAGGAGCATCCCATACGGGAAGACACGGATTGCCATCTTCACGAAGATATGGAGTGCCCGTTAATCCCCATTCAGGGGTTGACATTTACAACTAGCCCAATGGCCAAGATGTTCCAGAAACAGCACATCCCTGCCGGCCAGCCCCGCAAGGAGAAAGAAGCATTCCAAAAGTTGTGGTATCCCGCAAGCCTGGACAAAGAACTGAGGCGCGTCTCTCAACATCTAGGGTTAGGCTTCACCCTCAAGAATATTACTATAGCAGGCGATACGAGGTGGATACCATTTCCGCTTTTTACCCTGCTGAAGACGGCTCACTGGGGGCAACCTTCGATGAGTACCCAGCGGAGGTCGAACATACTGAGCCTGCTCAACCAAGAGACTAGGAATCAGAGGCTATAACGCCTTGCCGGTGCTGGGAGCAAGTATACCCTCAAGAAGCGACTCTTCAGGCCAAATTTGACACGGCTAGCAGTAGCGAAGCTTAAGATACTGAAGAAGCAGGGTTGCCTCCCTCTAGTGACCCTCCTCTAATGATAATGTCCGCACCTGTCGAAACAATTTGGGAAGCTTCTTCCAAGCCTGATCAAGGGATAAATGCTGCTAGGAAAGAAAATGCTACCTCCACTGAAGACATGGCGACCAGGGAGGCGGGGCACTATTTTCTTCTTGCTGCGAAGCCGCGATGCTGCTCTAGCATGACGACAAACAACCACCAGTCCTTCAGGGCTGTAAACACATCTGCAAGGGCCGAGGTTATCAGCTCGTCTCTCAAAAACACGGCGGCTACAGATCTGCCAACTATTCAGCTCAGGCAATCGCCACTACCTGACTCAGAAATCCCTAATGAAGCCTAGGTGGAACAGAATGAAGAGGCCGAGGTACTCGAGCTTGAAGATGATATTCCAGATTTTTTCGACCTTCAGCCTGCGCCCCCGAAAATAGAAGATGGGGGCCAAGCCACTATCGACGAACTAATAGAGGTTAACTTGGGAGATAAGGCCGACCCTAGGCCGACCTTCCTCAGTGCCCAATTGTCTGCTGAAGAACAGAAGCTGTATGTCCAACTGCTATAAGAATATCAGGATTGTTTCACCTAGAC
This sequence comes from Amorphophallus konjac, assembly GCA_022559845.1. Classification (NCBI taxonomy): domain Eukaryota; kingdom Viridiplantae; phylum Streptophyta; class Magnoliopsida; order Alismatales; family Araceae; genus Amorphophallus; species Amorphophallus konjac. Next base: position 195,040,361 of record CM040126.1, on the reverse strand, counting down.
CTACAAGGAAATGCCAAGACTCAGCCCCGCAGTCTCACAGCACGAGCTAGCTATAAGCCCTGAGGTCGAGCCAGTCAAGCAGTGACCACGGTGCATGAGGCTAGAGCTCATCACTAAGATATGCAAAGAAGTAGACAAACTCATTGATGTGAGTTTTGTCGAAGAAAACCAATACACCACATGGCTAGCTAATATTGTGCCCGTGAAAAAGAAGAATGGGCAGATACATATATGTGTTGATTTTCGAGATCTGAATAAAGCATGTCCCAAGGATGACTTTCTGATGCCAATCACTAAAGTCATGATTAACGCCACAACCGGCCACGAGACACTGTCATTCATGCATGGGTCTTTCGGCTACAACCGGATATGGATAGCGGAACATGACCAGTCCACACTACCTTCCGAACTCCTAAGGGTATCTATCACTATAAAAGGATGCCGTTCGGACTGAAGAACGCCGGCGCAACTTACCAGCGGGCGATGACCAGAATATTTGATGAACAGCTCTATTACAAGGTCGAGTGCTATATAGATGACCTGGTATTCAAGACCAGAAAGAAAGAAGACCATCTGCAGGACCTCCGAGTTGTGTTTCAGAGGCTCAGGCAGTATGAATTAAAGATGAACCCCATGAAGTGTGCGTTCGGAGTATTGAGTGGAAATTTCTTGGGTTTCCTTGTCAGATATCGAGGGATTGAGATAGACCCCGCAATGATCAAGGAAATCCAGGAGTTACCCCTGCCAAGGAACCTCTCTGAGCTGAGATCTCTACAAGGTTGTCTGGCATACATCCGGTGGTTTATATCTAACTTGTCAGGGCGATGCCATTTCTTACAAGCTAATGATGAAAGATGTTCCTTTTTATTGGGACGAAGAATGCCAGATAGCCTTTGACAAGCTGAATGATTATCTGAAGACTCCTCCAGTGCTGGGTGCGCCGGTGAAAGGAAGGCCGCTAGTCCTCTACATAGCAGCCACGTACAACTCCCTAGGGGCAATGCTAGCCCAGAACAATGAAGAAGGAAAGGAACAAGCCCTCTACTACCTCAGTCGAAGATTGGTCAGAACTGAGGAGAGGTACACCTATATCGAGAAGATCTACCTGGCGCTGGTCTTCACGGTCAAGAAGCTTCGACACTATATGCTGTCGCATGAAGTTAAGCTGATTTCTAAGGAGGATCTGCTTAAATATATCATGTCTTTTTTTTAATCAAGAAAAACCTTGCCTAGGGAATGATGGGAGAGTGCACCCCTTGCCAGAGGTAAGGGGAATAGCCACTCCACTATCAAGTCTCTAGGAGGCAAATTTTATTACCATTGAAAAAGAATTACATTTACATCAACCGTAAGCTAGGAATGCATAGCTTATCTAATCGAGCTGCACCTTTTATATTGGAAGGAAGCTCATGAGATGAAAAAAATGAATTACATTTCAATGAGCAAGCTAATGAAGGTAGGGAGTCTGCCACAGTATTACCTTCTCTATAAATATGAGTAATGGAATCTAACTGTGAAAGAATGCTCCAAATTTCTCTGACATATATGAGGATAGACCATGGGCATTGAATTTGTCTTCTAATGATCTGCACAAGGATTTGGGAGTCACATTAAATAAAAGCAGGCTTGTTATCCAAAGTATGTAAATATTTGATCCCATCAAGGAGAGCCTGGGCTTCAGCCACTAAGCTATTGGTCTTGCCATAAAAGCGGGAAAAAGTAAGAAGAATATTCCCTTTGTGGTCTCTGATTACACCACCACCCCCGGATTCACTGAATTTCTTAGTTGCCCCATCAGTGTTTAGCTTTAGAGAACGCCAAAGTGGGCAATCCCATTTAATGATCTTAATTTGTTGTCGACCAGTGTTGACACTGTGAATCCCAAACTCTTCCAAGATTTTCCTTTTACTATTGCATGGTTCCTTGAGATCTGCTGCAATGCATATTTGCTTCACCTTGTAGGACATTCTGTGAACAAGACCATGCTTGGAGATATGCTTACCATCATATTTAGCAAGGTTTCTAGCATTCCATATTTCGCACATGCCATAACCGAGGACAGCAAGAGTGAATAGTCCGAATAATGATTTTTACTGGGTGCTACTAATAGCGTTGAAAATGAGACATCTGACTAAATTACCAGCTAAAGGTATACCCTTGGATCTGAAATGAGCCCATATCTGTGTAGCAATCTCACTAGTTAGAAATAAGTGATTTAAATCTTCCTCCTTTGACTGTGTGCAGCAGAGACATTTAGAACATAAAGATACACCCACCCCCTTGATGTTAGAGTCAATAGGGAGACAGTTGTGTAAAAGTTTCCATAAGTGCACAGACAGCTTGGAGGGTAACCAGTTAGACCAAAGCCTAGCCCATGGTATATGAGTGTGAAAGCTAGAACTGCTGCATATGATTTTGTAAGTGGAATCAACATTGCATTTACTAGAAGAAGAAAGACTCCAGAACTCCAGATCCTATTCCTGAATAAGAGAGACATTCCTTAAAGCTTTGCTGATATTGTTATGCAAGTCTCTGATTTGCATAGCCTGCTCTTCGATGGTAGGATGCAAAAAAAATTCCCTGACGGTTGCCTTTGGGTTCAAAATGCAGTGAGCAGGTACCATATCAGCCAGAATGAAATTGCCTAACCATTTATCAAACCAGAAGCTGGTGTGATTTCCATCACCAATAACTACCCTTTTGTGTGGCAGTATATAGTTTTTTGCCTTACACCAACTCCTTTTGGCTAGACCTTTCATATTATTAAACTCGACATCAGTTAAGCGAGCCTCTCGAATGTATTTACCTCTAAAAAACTCTGCCCATAGAGAATTAGAATGCAGGGCCTGCCAAAGCATCTTGACTGTTGAACCCCCTCCTCATGTATATGACTTATGGTTTTTTTTTTGATGATGATCAAATGTGTTGTATGAACTGAAAATGAGCATAACTATGTTCTGGAAATGCACACATCACTTGAAGACTTGGTATTTGAGGAGGCTCAAGCACAACAACTCATTGTAAGTATTTTGGTTTCAATGTGCAACATGTGGAACTAATTCAAACTTTGTTCTTGGCAGGCCAAAGCTCTTAAACGACTGAAGGATGATTGGTGAGATCGATCCTAATCTCCTCCATTACACTATTAGAACTTATGTCTAGATGTGGAGCATTCTTGTTTTAAACCCCCAACTTGAACCCCCTGCACTTAGCCTTGTTTTATGTTCATTTTTTAGAAAGTGCAGGAAAAAGGGTCGACCACAAGGGTCGACCCATTGCTGCCAGGCAGATTCCCATTTGAATGGGTCGACCCCAAGGGTCGACCCCTGCTTGTGGAATTAAATTCCAGAACTGGTTTCGTCATGGGTCGACCCCAAGGGTCAACCCTTTTCCCTCAAATTGTTTAGGCTCCAGAAAGGGTCGACCCCAAGGGTCGACCCCTGTAAACTCCAGAAGGCCATTTTTTGAAGACAGCAACGGTTCCTGAAAGGGTTGACCCTAAGGGTCGACCCATGTTGCCAGGGGCATCTGGCCCCTCACGAGGGTCGACCCCAAGGGTCGACCCTTTCTGGTCTGGGCGGCGCCGTGAATGAAGACTTTTGCGGTTTCGACCAAATGGTCCAACCACACTTGTGTGGCTGTCCCTAAACCACTCCTTGATGTGCGGATCTTGTCTCCTAGACATCCCTTGACCGCCCTTAGCATATATATAATCCTATTGGGATGAAAACCCTAAGAAGAATTCGTATCTCCTAACTTTTGGGTTTCTTTCTAACACTTGTGTGTGCAGGTCGCAGCAGCCACCTCCAGCCCTTGTTCCACCTTGGTGTGTCCGTGAATGTGAAGGGAAGAAGTAGGAATCAAGGTTCCAATCAAGCTTCTACTGCTAGCTGTGAGCGAAATCAAGATTTAGCCACCATCCGAGCCAAGATCGTCAAGAACGGTCGTCGTGCTGCACAAGTGCTTGATAAAATTCACAGAAGAGAAAGGGGGAGCTCCAATCAGGATAAATCAATATTTCTTCACTCTTTCCATTCTGAATCATTTAGTTTAAACTTGAGCATACGTTTGTAATCATCATATCAGATATTTGTGTGTGGTGTTCGTGTTCGGAAACACGAACGTGTGTGTGTATGTGCACTTGTGCGCGTTTGGCTACCAGATCGAAGCCGTGTGTGTGTGTGTGTGTGTGTTTGTTGTTCTAAACAGCGTGTGTGTGTGATTCACTCGTTAGTGAAGCTTTAATCCTCAAGTGTGTGGGGTGGACATAGGGGACACGGATGTGTATCCGAACCACCTAAAAAATCCGTGTGTCTCATGTGCTGTGATTTTTCTGATTCTTGTCGAGTGGGCTTCACGGTGAGTTGAGAGATCACCACACCAGCTATTCAAACACATTCCGCACGCATTCACGAGTGTGATCCTGTTCGTGCGAGTATTAGTGGTTGTTTGTTTAATCAGCATTGTTTTCTTAAGAGGAGCAAAATTTTATTAGCCAATCAATTCACCCCTCCCCTCTTGATTGCCACATTTAGGACTCAACAATTGGTATCAGAGCGATGGTCTCTGTTTAGTCTCGACCACACGGTCGCAGAGTTTGATCCCGTTCATATGGCAAACAAAGGGATGATGCCCGAAGGGCATTCCATTCAAAGACATCCGTTCTTTGATGGATCAAACTACCCCTCTTAGAAAAACAAAATGTATGTTTTCCTACGTGCCCAGGACTACGATGTATGGCGTGTCATAAGTAAGGGTCCATATGTTTTATCTAAAAATGAAAATGAGTGGGATGAAGAAGATATAGAGAAGTGTTCAACGAATTTTAAGGCTATGAATATAATTCAATGTGCTGTTCATCCTAACGAATACTCCCGAATATCTACGTGTTCCTCTGCGCAGGAGATATGGAATAAGCTGCGGCTTATATATGAAGGAACATCAGAAGTCAAGGAAACAAAGGCCAACCTCTTAGTTCGGGACTACGAGCTATTCGTAATGAAGCCAGAAGAATCAATTTCTGATATGTTTGCAAGGCTAACAGAAATTACCAATGAACTAAATGGACTTGGCAAGGAATATTCCAACAAGGAACTCGTCCAAAAAGTCCTAAGATCCCTTTCTCCACAGTGGCATACAAAGGCCACTGTAATTGAAGACTCCAAGGATCTAAGCACTTTAACTCTAGACAAGTTAATTGGCTCATTGATGTCTTACGAGATAAACATCAAAAGGAGCGAGGAGGATCACAAGAAAAAGAAAGCTGTCACCACAATGGCCCTAAAGGTGAATCCACACGATTCAGAGGGCAGTGAAAATGATTCAATTGGTAACACTGAAGATGAGGAATTAGTTGCCATGATCACACAAAGAGCAAGAAGGTTCGTCAGAAGAACAAGAAACTTTGGTGGTCAGTTTAGAAAGGGACCAAGAAGGCAAGGACCAAACAGAGGAGAAAGTAGCAGGAAAGAAGAAGTGATTTGCTATGAATGCAAGAAACCCGGCCATATACGGGGTGAGTGCCCCGATCTCATCAAGAAGGTGAAGAAAGGAAAGTTCAGAAAGCCCAAGGCCATGGTGGCCACATGGAGCGACGAAGATCAGGAGGAATCCGGAAATGAAGATGGACTAGATGAGCTAGTCCAAAATCTATGTCTCATGGCAAATGATGACGAAGGAGATAAGGTAGATTCTGAACCAGAAACTCTCACCTGTGAACAATGACAAATTGCATATGAATCTTTATATGAAAAATGTAAAAGATTCAAATCTGAAAACAGAAATTTGAAAAAGAAATTTGATCATTTTGTGTATGCTAAAAAATCATGTGAAGAGTGCCATGCTTTAAAATCAGAAAATGAAAACATGAAGCATGAAAATGAAATTCTAGCATCCAAAATTGAACTATTTGAAGAAGAGATTTCATGCATGAGAGAAGAACAATCTACGTTTCTAAAAATACATGAAGAATTGAAAAATGATATGGAACAAGAAAAGCTTGAAAGCATTGCTTGCAATAAAGCCAAAATAAAGGCTGAAGAACAAAGCCAATCTCAAATGGCTCAAATAAAAGAGCTAAAGGATGCCCTTGCCATCCTTGAAAAATCAAAAGCTCAGACAACCCATTGGGCACCCATAAGTTCAGCATCCTTCAAATCAAAGAAACATATGCATAACTCCTTTTCAAATGTTGGTAGAAGGAGAAAAAGAGATAGAGCCATCACTTGTTTCTATTGTGGAAAAAGGGGTCATGATATGTATGATTGTAGATTTCTGAAATATGATGAAGAAAATTCTGTTGGATTCGGAAATAGATCATATATGCATCATGCCTCTAACCATCATGGACCCAAGCTAGCTTGGGTACCAAAATCTCCATAAGAACTTTGGTTGAATTGTAGGTCTACTCGAGAGCTCAAAGGAACAAATGGTATTTGGACAGTGGCTGCTCTCGGCATATGACGGGAAACAAGGAATGGCTTGTGGACCTGCATGAAAAGAATGGTGGGACGGTAGCATTCGGTGGTAAGGACAAAGGTAAAATCATCGGAGAAGGTAAGATAGGTAAGAATCAAAATCATACCATTGAAAATGTATTGCTTGTGAAGGGTTTGCAACATAATCTCTTAAGCATAAGCCAACTTTGTGATAAGGGATGCAATGTGATTTTTGATTCTAACCACTGCACTGTTTTGAATAGGAATACTCATGAGATAAAGTTCATTGGTTTCAGGTATAACAATGTTTATATGATAGACTTGAATGATTCCTCTCATGAGAATTTATGTTTAATTGCAAGGAACAATGATGATGCTTGGCTCTGGCATCGCCGGCTTGGGCATGCTAGTTTCAATGTATTGCTGAAATTATCAAGAAATGATTTGGTAATTGGATTGCCCAAGTTGAAGGCCGTCGATGATGGAGTTTATGGAGCTTGCAGCATGGGCAAATAAATAAGGACATCATTCAAGTCCAAACAAGATGTGACCACATCAAGGCCTCTTGAACTCATCCACATTGATCTCTTCGGACCAAGTAGAACTCACAGCTTGGGTGGTAAACTATATGGATTTGTGATTGTGGATGATTATTCAAGATTCTGTTGGGTGTATTTCCTTTCTCATAAAAATGATGTCCTGACAGAATTTGAAGCATTTTGCAGATTTGTTCAAAATGATAAAGGGTATTGCATCAAAGCTGTGCGGAGTGATCACGGCCGAGAATTTGATAACCATGAGTTCAGCAATTTTTGCAGGGCTCAAGGCTATATGCATGACTTCTCCGCACCAAGAACTCCAGAACAAAATGGAGTTGTGAAAAGGAAGAACAGAACGCTAGTTAAGATGGCAAGAACCATGCTGAACGAGAATAAAATACCGAGATACTTTTGGGCTGAAGCAGTGAACACGGCCTGCTACATCATAAATCAAGCCATGGTAAGACCATTGTTGAAGAAAACTCCGTATGAGCTATACCGAGGTAAGAAGCCAAACATTTCATACTTGAGACCGTTTGGCTCAATATGCTACATTCATAACAATGGTAAGAAGGACTTGGCTAAATTTGATCCCAAAAGTGACAAAGACATATTGCTTGGGTACTCTCTCAATTCGAGAGCATATCGAGTGTATAACTTGAGAACTCTCGTAGTTGAAGAAAGCCCACATGTTATTATTGATGAATCATCTCCATCTAGAACTGATGAAAAATCTATCTTGCAGGATGATGAGTTGATAGATGACAATATCAAGAAGAAGGAAGAAAATTCAGAAAAATAAGAAGAGGAAGAACTAAAAGAAGAGGATGAAAATCAGGAAACTCAACTTGAACAGGAGCTACCAATACAATGGACATTTGCAAAGGACCATCCGCCGGAGAATGTATTGGGCAATGTACAAGAAGGGATAAGGACACGAGCCTCCTTCAGGGAAGTTGAAACTCATGATTTATTAGCCTTGCTCTCTCAATCTGAACCTCACTCCATTGAAGAGGCCTTGAAAGATGAGTCATGGATCATGACCATGCAAGAAGAACTACACCAGTTCCAAAGGAACAAAGTGTGGTTTCTCGTACCATTTCCTAAGAATCACTCCGTGATCGGAACCAAATGGGTGTTTCGAAATAAAACAAACGATCAAGGAGTGGTAATTTGGAACAAGGCCAGGCTAGTAGCCAAGGGCTATAGCCAAGAATTAGGAGTTGACTTTGATGAGTCTTTTGCTCTAGTAGCAAGACTTGAGACAGTGAGGGTTCTCTTAGCATTTGCATGTTGTCATAATATCAAATTATTTCAAATGGATGTTAAGAGTGCATTTTTGAATGACTATATCCAGGAGGACGTGTATGTGGAGCAACCACCGGGGTTTGAAGACACAAAGCATATAGACCATGTGTACAAGCTGGACAAGGCACTTTACGGTCTGAAACAAGCACCCCGTGCATGGTATGAAAGGTTAAGTGAATTCCTCATTCAACATGAATTCAAATGAGGTAATGTTGATCAAACCCTCTTTACAAAGTTGAATGGCAGGGATATCTTAATTGTTCAAGTTTACGTTGATGACATTATTTTTGGCTCCACTAAAGATGGTCTCAGCAAAGACTTCGCCAAATTGATGCAAAGTGAGTTTGAAATGAGTCTTATGGGAGAGCTGACTTTCTTCTTGGGATTGCAGGTAAACCAGACTGTTGATGGGATGTTCATACATCAAAAGAAGTATGCAATAGAGTTGCTGAAAAAGTTCAATTTGACATCAACAAAACCACAACCAACTCCTATGTCTACCTCAATAAAAATTGATCAAGATGAGACAGGTAAATCAGTGGACCAAAAACTCTTTAGAAGCATGATAGGTTCTCTATTGTATTTAACTGCCAGTAGGCCCGACATACAGTTTGCTGTTTGCATGTGTGCTAGATTTCAGTCAAACCCAAAAGAATCACACATGTCGGCCGTTAAACGAATTTTCAGATATGTTGCTGGTTCAGTTAATTTCGGACTATGGTTTCCACGCAATTCGAGTCTTGATTTAATTGCTTATTCTGACGCCGATTATGCGGGTTGCAAAGTGGATCGGAAAAGCACTAGTGGGTATTGCCAGTTTCTTGGGGGCTGCGTGGTTTCATGGGCCTCCAAGAAATAAAATTCAGTGGCATTGTCTACTGCCGAAGCCGAATATGTGGCTGTCGGTAGTTGTGTAGCCCAGGTGTTATGGATCCAACAACAATTGATTGATTATGGCATATCTTTTAAAAACACCTCAATTCTTTGTGACAACACCTCTGCCATAAACTTGTCCAAAAACCCTGTTCATCACTCTAGAACCAAGCATATTGAAATTCGACATCATTTCATTAGAGATCATGTGAGTAAGGGTCATGTAGAAATCAGTTTCATTGAGACCGATCGTCAAATTGCCGACATTTTCACCAAACCTCTAAGTGAAGACAAGTTCACTACATTTAGAAGAGAACTAGGGGTTTGTAGGATAGAAGAGTGATTCATAACCATGTGCATCATGTATATACAGGTCACTTCATTACATGTAATTGCATTAGTTTCATGCATATAGTAATTCTCTTGTCATGCATATGCATCATGTTGTGTGAAAAACAAAAGAAAAATCAAATTATGTGAAAAATCATTTTGGTGTGCTTCTGCGTTTCTACTATGTATATTGTATTCACCCATATTCATTGTTACTTCTATGGCCAAAATCACCTTGGATACAATTTTATGCCCACAAAGGAGCTCATTTGTTCAAAGTCAGAAATCCAGATAAAAAGGACATTACACGTCTCATATATTTCCAAATTTTGACTACCAACACCCCAATTGCATACATCCCATTTTATCCAAAAATTCCTTGATTTCATACATTTTTACAATTGGGGACTCGAGCCAAACATTCCTTGAATTTTTCATCGGGTTACTCCTTCATATTATTGAAAACCAGTAAAAGGGTCGACCCATAGGGTCGACCCCTTGCAAACCCAGAAAAATGCGTCGACCCCAAGGGTCGACCCTCGCGCACCCGGTTCGGCCAGGGGGTAAGGGACCCAACGGGTCGACCCATTGGGTCGACCCAAACCGGCGGGGCGGCTCACCCGCACCCAAGCCGTTCCAACAAGGGTTCCAACCCTAAGTTGGAACCCTCCCATGGCTATAAAACATCTCTTGCCCCCCTCCTAGCCTTGCCACCAACCTTTGCAAGCCCTAAACAACCCTTCCTTGGCATCCAAGACATCAAGCCCTAGCCGCGGTTCTCCGGGTGGCATCCGCGCGAAATCTTCCCCTTGTGGTTTAAAGCGTCATCTTTTGATCTTCATTCCCTTGAGGTAAGCTTCTGATGTCTGTGGAGGATCATAGATTCACACTTCTCGCATTTCTCCTTGGTTGAACCATCAAGATCTATACCACATCGGTGGGTTCTTTCGGTTTGTGTTTTAGATGGCCCCGAAGAAGCGTGCTTCTCGCAGAGGTGAGGCATCGAGCTCCAGGCAAGGGCGTCGATCTCAAACCGTCGCATCTCAGCCCGCAAGCAAAATCTTGGATCGGACCGTTCTACGTCCATGGGCGGTAAACTTTGAAAATCTTAGTCGCCATCTACGTGGATTAGTTGATCTATTATGTAGCCAGCCAAACTTGCACATTTTCATGTCTACACATTGCCGCATTTACCCCAATCTGGTACACCAATTTTATAGCAATTTGGGGGTTTCGGGTGATATTCCAGTTACAACGGTTAATGGATAGGAAATTATTTTATAACCACACTTGTTGGGTCTTGCCTTTGACTTGCCAAATGAAGGGTATGCATTTGGAGATGTAGAAATTTCGGATGCCACTGTTTACCTCTACATGACTTCTGAAGAAATGGGTGACCGGTCGGTCGCCGGATTAAATACCAACCAATTCCCTCCTTTGCAACGTATACTGCACCAAATGATTACAACTATTTTATTGCCACGTGGAGGAGGCCATGACAAGGTTACAGAGAAACACATGTTCTTGTTTTCATGCTTCTTTGCTGGAATTCCCATTAAATTTCCACAGCTTATTCTTGATCACATATGTTCAAGCATGACGCACAAGCACCGTACTTTGCCATATGTTGCGGCCTTAACAGCCATCTTTACTTATATGGATATAAATTTGTCAAGAGAAGCATCTCAAACTATCCGTGACGCAGACATCTACACCTATCAATCTATTTGTCACCACATGGGGTTTGAAGAGCAAGATGGCGTGTTAGTTCGTCAAATAAAAAGGGTAGTACCACCAGCCAGTTCATAAGATAATGAGGATGACAATGAAGAGCAGGCTGCAGATGCTCATGTTCCTGCAGCAGGAATGCCTTCTGAGGAGGCACAACTAATCATGGACCGTTTGGATTCTATTGATGATCGGTTAGACGAGTATGGGGAGACCATGGCAGCTATGCAACTTGAGCTATCAGATATGAAACTCTCTCATCAAGAGCACTCTCGCTACGTCACTGACGCTTTGGCCCACCAAACCCACATGTTGGACGAAATTTTGGCATATATTAGGCGTCCACCAGGTCCCTCCACTCCAGATGATCGTGTTGATTAGGTTATGATGCTCCTTTCACTTGGCGTCCTTATTTCACCCCCTCCTTTTTGATGATGTCAAAGGGGGAGAACTCTTGGCCTATATGTGCCCCGGCTATTATATGTTAGTGTGTGATGTGTGCTTGCATGAATGTGTGCTTTTATCATGTTTCTAGTTCATTAGTTCTGTTGCATTTCCTTTGAGTTTTCATGCATTGCATCTTGTCATTTGCATTACAAACCTTGTTCCTTTTCCACTAATTGTCGGAAAGAAAACTTTGGAAATATGCCACATTATGATCAGTCTTATATTTGGATTTCTGGTTGACCATGTCCTTAAACTGTTGGATTGATTCATGTATATGGAATGATGGATGCTTTACAATGTGGTCTCTATTATTTTGTCATCATCAAAAAGGGGGAGATTGTTGAACCCCCTCCTCATGTATATGACTTATGATTTTTTTTTTGATGATGATCAAATGTGTTGTATGAACTGAAAATGAGCATAACTACGTTCTAGAAATGCACACATCACTTGAAGACTTGGTATTTGAGGAGGCTCAAGCACAACAACTCATTGTAAGTATTTTGGTTTCAATGTGCAACATGTGGAACTAATTCAAACTTTGTTCTTGACAGGCCAAAGCTCTTAAACGGCTGAAGGACGATTGGTGAGATCGATCCTAATCTCCTCCATTACACTGTTAGAACTTATGTCTAGATGTGGAGCATTCTAGTTTTAAAACCCCAACTTGAACCCCCTGCACTTAGCCTTGTTTTATGTTCATTTTTTAGAAAGTGCAGGAAAAAGGGTCGACCCTTGAGCAGGAAAAAGGGTCGACCCATTTCTGCCAGGCAGATTCCCATTTGAATGGGTCGACCCCAAGGGTCGACCCCAAGGGTCGACCCCAAGGGTCGACCCCTGCTTGTGGAATTAAATTCCAGAACTTGTTTCATCATGGGTCGACCCCAAGGGTCGACCCTTTTCCCTCAAATTGTTTAGGCTCCAGAAAGGGTTGACCCCAAGGGTCGACCCCTGTAAACTCCAAAAGGCCATTTTTTGAAGACAGCAACGGTTCCTGAAAGGGTCGACCCTAAGGGTCGACCCATGCTGCCAGGGGCATCTGGCCCCTCACGAGGGTCGACCCCAAGGGTCGACCCTTTCTGTTCTGGGCGGCACCGTGAATGAAGACTTTTGCGGTTTCGACCAAATGGTCCAACCACACTTGTGTGGCTGTCCCTAAACCACTCCTTGATGTGCGGATCTTGTCTCCTAGACATCCCTTGACCGCCCTTAGCATATATAAAATCCTATTGGGATGAAAACCCTAAGAAGAATTCGTATCTCCTAACTCTTGGGTTTCTTTCTAACACTTGTGTGTGCAGGTCGCAGCAGCCACCTCCAGCCCTTGTTCCACCTTGGTGTGTCCATGAATGTGAAGGGAAGAAGGCGGAATCAAGGTTCCAATCAAGCTTCTACTGCTAGCTGTGAGCGAAATCAAGATTCAGCCACCATCCGAGCCAAGATCGTCAAGAACAGTCGTCGTGCTGCACAAGTGCTTGATAAAATTCATAGAAGAGAAAGGGGGAGCTCCAATCAGGATAAATCAATATTTCTTCACTCTTTCCATTCTGAATCATTTAGTTTAAACTTGAGCATATGTTTGTAATCATCATATCAGATATTTGTGTGTGGTGTTCGTGTTCGGAAACACGAACGTGTGTTTGTATGTGCGCTTGTGTGCGTTTGGCTACCAGATCGGAAGCTGTGTGTGTGTGTGTATGTGTGTGTGTTTGCTGTTCTAAACTGTGTGTGTGTGTGTGATTCACTCGTTAGTGAAGCTTTAATCCTCAAGTGTGAGGGGTGGACGTAGGGGACACGGATGTGTAACCGAACCACCTAAAAAATCCGTGTGTCTCATGTGCTGTGATTTTTCCGATTCTTGTCGAGTGGGCTTCACGGTGAGTTGAGAGATCACCACACCTGTCACGCCCCGAGCGCGAAAGATACCCGGAGATGCGCGACGAGTTTATATCAATCACGTCAATCAGAGTAGTCGTGTATTCGACACAAAGACAGAGATGCGCAAATAGCAAGATAACCCAATCCTTTATTTCATAATAGGCTATTACAAATCCAATACTCTGTTTAATAAAAAGAAAAGCACATAGTTGACTCAAGAAAACTATAGAAACAACTAGACGACACTTGGAGAAGTTATATCACTTTCACTCTTGACCATTCCCATCCGATTGACTTCCATCGTCGTCGGACTTACCTGAAAAGTACAAAAGGGACAAACGGAATGAGCGAACGCTCAGTAGGAAATTATATCTCAAGTACTAGCAATGGGTTTAAGTAATTACATTTTTCATGAATGCAATAAAGCTATGCATGCTCGCATAAAACGACAAGATAGAGAGAATGTAATATCAAGGAATTAAGATGAACTAATCATGAACTTTCAACAAGATACTCAAGATATTCAAGCAAGTACATTTAACAAGTCATGTCAAGAACTTTGGCTATCATGTAGCAAGCAAGTAAATTACCCTTTTTTTTTCGGGCCACGCATTTCATGTCAAGTCAAGTACGATTCAAGTACAAGATTTATGTGGAATGTCCAATCTAGAAAGTAAAGTACTCGGTATAATGCCAGATACCTTATCATTTTAACTCCCATGGGCACAAGTACTTTCGGGTGCTCCCCCCAGGACCAGATCGGGCCCTATATGCACATGCATTTATCATGTGTTTTGACATCCACTCTTGTTTATATATCCAACTTTTGAATTTCAATAATCAAGCTTGTAGACATGTATGACAACTTTGACAGAATAGAGTCCAAAAATATGACAAAGACATAGGATGGCGATAATGACGGAATAATCACGGTATCGATAAAACTAGGTAGAATATGGTTCCCTTAACTTGGGTACCATGACGAATCGATATGGACATTCTTTATATAGAATTGAGGTCCACATGAACAGTATATTAAAGGTAAGATACCCTCATTCTTATCATAGAATTGAGATTTACAAGAATGACATGATATGGCATGATATCATCATCCATTAAGAATTTCTTATGATATACTCTTTGTATAATCATAAGGGCCGGTATACCATGTTTCTTTAGAGTGACATGGCAAAATAGTGTAATGGGTTTTTAGGGTACAACCAGCTCAGTCGGCCTTGAGGGAATCCAAGGCTACGAGGAGTCTTACGGATGTCTCTATGGCTAACTCGCTAGTCCAAAGGAACGGAATGTCCAATGGAGAACTTGTAGGTCAATGAGAGTTGAGTGTGATCGATAAAACAATCGTGAAAAGTGGGACTATACTCACGGAGTGGAGAATAGTGCCGATATATATGTATAGGTATAATATGAAACCATCGGTTAACAGAAACAGTGGAAAAATCAGTTTTACAGTAAAATAACGACTTAAGTAAAGTCGTTTATCAAGAAATTAACGCCTAACAGAAGGGCGTTCATATAGTTTCCATATTTGCAGAATTTCATTATTTCAATAATTTATCTAAAACGCGCCCTTGTCAGGGTCGTTTCTTCAAGATTTGACGACTACACCCGAAGGCGTCTTCTTATTTACATATTTGACAGAATATAAATAATTTTCAGGAATTATCAAAAACGCGCCCTGGGCAGGGGCGTTACTATTTAATCTATTTTTTAGAATATATAAATTTTAGGATTTTAACCAATACCCGCCCTAGGAAGGGGCGTTATCTTTCAGATTCACGCCCTGTTCTGGGGCGTTAACATATGGAAAACGACTTTGTCCAAGTCGTTAATTCAAGATTCTTCAGAAATTTTAAGGACAGTAATAATTTCAGGATAACAGAGGAACGAATATAATATCATGACAGTAAAGTTAGCAGGTTGAAGACAGAGGATCATGCATTATTTTATAATCATGATTTCATAGATAATCAGTTCTTAAGATGGGTGATTAACGGTTTAAAGAAATTAACGCCTGAGTACAGGGCGTTAAATATGAAATCAACGACCTGGGAAGGGTCGTTTCATGTGAATTAGCGCCCTTGACAGGGGCGTCTCTTTCAGAATATTGCAGAAAACGCATGGAAACTATAATAACCGTATGCATGACATGCTTATATATATATATCTTGCATTAATTTCATTTGGGCTACAGTAACTTGAGAAAACCTACCTTAATATGATTGAACTGACGAAGGGTTTGAAAGATCTGAAACTTCCACTGCAACCAATCAACCGCAGTAGCAGCAGGAGGAAGAAAATCCTTTTAAGAAGGAGTTCGTTTTCGATGAAGAACACCTGTTCTTGGTTTTGTCAATTTTGCTGAAGATCCTACAGGAAAGAAGAAACATATATTAGTTTCTTCAACTACCTAACGAGAGGATAAGGAAGAAAGAACATTACCTGGTTCTTTCGTAGGAGCTTCCCGACCTGTAAGAAGGAACATAAGATGAAGAATCATTAGTTCTTCATGTAACCGAAGCAGAAAACAAAAGGAATTATAAGAACATATGTTCTTCACGTACCGTGCAGCAGTCGTCCGTCCAAATAGATTTAGGGTTGGATCGAACAGTTTATTTATAGGATTTTGGAAATCCTATTAGGGTTAGTGATTGTGTGGAAGTAATACTTCCATGATAGAGTCATTACCACGTTTGAACTCTTTCTAATGCTTATCAATTACCCTGGATAAGCTCTGGGTTCGAACGGTTCACGAATGGAATTAACGACCTAGGTCAGGGCGTCGATTCCTGAATTGACGACCTTGTACAGGTCGTTTCTTAAGAAGCGCCTTGTATAAGGGCGTTCCTTTTTAAATTAACGCCTTACTAAGAGGCGTTATTTGTATCTTATTTTATTTCATCTATTTAACCCTCTTCTTATTATCTGTATTACTTCTGTAGTATATATATTTTAATTCATTTCAAATATTCATTTATCAGGGTTGCTACACCCTCCCCCACTTAAAAAGAATTTGGTCCCCAAATTCAATATATATATAAATATACATGTGGAGAGTGTAGAACATATACCTCTTAGAATAACTCGGGAAATCGTTTCTTCATAGATTCCTCGGTCTCCCATGTTGCTTCACGTTCAGAATTCTTATTCCATTGCACCTTAAGCATGGGAATAACCTTATTCCTTAGAGCACGTATTTCACGGTCTAAGATCTTCATAGGCTTCTGTTCATAGGTGAGGTCTTTCTGGATCACCAGATCTCCATGTTCAATAATATGAGATGGATCGTGTACATACTTCTTCAACATAGATATGTGAAATACATTATGTACTTCGGACAATTGAGAAGGCAATGCAATGCGATAAGCAACCTCGCCAACTCTTTCGAGTATCTCAAATGGTCCGATGAATCTTGGCGTAAGCTTGCCTTTAACACCAAATCTTCGTATGCCACGTCCAGGCGATATTTTAAGAAATACATGATCTCCAACCTGGAATTCGAGATATCTTCTCCTTGTATCAGCATAAGCCTTTTGTCTCGTCTGAGCAACTTGCAATCTTTCTCTGATTACTTGTATCTTCTCAGTTGTATCCCTTACCATGTCTGGACCTAACAGTTATTTCTCTCCAACTTCGTTCCAGCATAAGGGTGATCGGCAACTCCTTCCATATAAAGCTTCGAAAGGTGCCATTTGGATACTAGCTTGGTAGCTATTATTATATGCAAATTCCACTAGTGGCAAATGTTCATGCCAGCTTCCACCAAAGTCAATGATGCAAGCTCTTAGCATATCCTCAACAACTTGATTAGCTCTCTCGGTCTGACCATCCGTTTGTGGGTGAAAAGCAGTACTAAAGTTGAGCCTTGTTCCCAACGAATGTTGTAATCCCTTCCAAAAATTAGAAGTGAAACGGGGATCTCTGTCAGACACGATTGAGACAGGAATTCCATGTATCCTGACTATTTCCTTGATGTATAGTGCAGCTAGCACATCAATTGACCATCGGCTTTTTATTGGCAAGAAATGCGTCGATTTAGTTAATCGGTCAATGATAACCCAGATTCCATCATGTCCTCCTTTAGATTTAGACAAACCCATGATGAAGTCCATACCAATCTCCTCCCACTTCCACTTAGGAATATCTAGAGGATGAAGTTTTCCAGCAGGCTTTTGGTGTTCCACCTTGACCTGTTGGCATGTGAGACAGCGTGATACATAGTCCGCTACTTCTCTTTTCATGTTGGGCCACCAAAAGTTTCTCTTCACATCTTGGTACATTTTGGTAGATCCTGGATGAATAGTGTACCTTGATCTATGAGCTTCATCTAAGATCTTCTTCTTTAATTCTGGGCAATCTAGTATACAAGTTCTATCTTTAAACATTAATCTTCCATCAGAAGCTAATTGGAAATCAGATTGTCCTTCTAATCTGCCTTTGATTTTTACCAATATAGGATCATCATCTTGAAGTGCTTGTATCTCAGATAATAAATCTGACTGTATGCTTACATGAGATAAGGTGACAAACCTAGCTTCCTTGTCCAAGCCTATATTGAGCTCAGAGAATTGTTCTAGCAACCTCCATTCTTGTATCATACAATTGGCTATCGTTGCTCTCGGCTTTCGATTAAGGGCATCAGCAACATAATTACCCTTTCCAGGATGATATTGTATATTGAAGTCGAAGTCCTTGAGATATTCCAGCCAGCGTCTTTGTCTCATGTTTAGCTCCTTTTGTGAAAATAGATATTTGAGACTTTTGTGATCGGAGTATACAGTAAACTGCACTCCATATAAGTAGTGTCTCCATATCTTTAGGGCAAATACCACCGCGGCCAGTTCTAAGTCATGGACGGGGTAATTCTCCTCATGCTTCTTCAGTTGTCGTGAAGAGTATGCTATGACCTTTCCTTGTTGCATTAGGACACATCCGAGGCCAATGTCAGAAGCATCTGTGTAGACCTCGAATTTCTCTCCTTCTATTGGTAGAGCTAACACTGGAGCTGTAGTGAGATGATCCTTGAGAGTTTGGAAACTTCTATCACATTCCTCACTCCATTCATATCAGATCTCCTTGCGAGTTAACCTTGTAAGGGGCACGGCGATCTTGGAGAAGTCTTTGATGAATCGCCGATAATAGCCTGCAAGGCCTAAGAAACTTCTGATCTCGCTAGCATTGGTTGGTTTTTCCCAGTTTCTAACAGCTTCAACCTTTGATGGATCAATAGATAGACCATCCTTGGATATCACATGTCCGAGGAAAGTCACTTCTTCAAGCCAGAATTCACATTTGCTGAGTTTTGCATATAATTGATTTGTCCTCAAGACTTGCAATGCAATCCTTAAATGCTCTTCATGTTCTTCTTTAGTCTTGAAATATATCAATATATCATCAATGAAGACTACTATGAATTGATCTAAGTAGGGCCTGAATATGCTATTCATTAACTGCATAAAGGCAGCAGGGGCATTTGTTAGTCCAAAAGGCATAACAACAAATTCGTAATGGCCATACCTGCTTCTGAACGCAGTCTTATGAATATCCTCATCCTTGATTCTTAATTGATGATAACCCGACCTGAGATCAATCTTGGAAAAATATTTAGATCCAGAAATCTGATCAAATAACTCATCGATTCTCGGCAGTGGATACTTGTTCTTGATAGTGAGATGATTCAACTGTCGATAGTCGATGCACAATCTCATGGATCTATCCTTCTTCTTCACAAATAAGACTGGTGCTCCCCACGGGGAAGTACTTGGTCTAATAAACCCTTTTCGAATTAGTTCCATCAACTGCTCCTTCAACTCTTTGAGTTCCGCAGGGGACATTCTATAGGGTGCCTTTGAAACTGGACCAGCACCAGGGACTAAGTCAATGGTGAAGGCCACTTCTCTTTGAGGGGGTAATCCCGGTAAATCTTCCGAAAATATGTCTGGAAATTCTTGCACTACCTGAATGTCTTCTATCTTGGTTTTCTTAGCTTATTTAACAGTGACAAAAGCAAGGAAGGATACACATCCTTTCCTGACGAGCTTGCTTGCTCGAAGAGCCGAAATAAGAGGGGATTTGCTCCGACTCTTGGGGCGAGTAAAGACTAATTCTGGAAAATCTTTGAAAGCAATTTGGCTATTGCGGCAATCAACCGTTGCCTGGTATTTGGATAACCAGTCCGCTCCTAGTATAACATCATACTCCTTTAGATCGAGGCATATGAGATCTATAGGTAAATTCCTACCTTGAACTATTACCTCACAGTTTTGGTAGTGATGAGTAATATCATTTTCACTTCCAAGAGGAGTAGTTAGAACTATTTTTATCCATTCTGGTTCTAACGGTAACGGGTCGGCAAACTTCTTAGAAATAATGGAATGCGATGCACCCGTATCAAATAAGACATAAGCACTTTTGGAACAAACTGTTAATGTACCTTCTACTAGTCCACCTTCTTCTTGCTCGGTCTCCTTTATTGCATGAAGTCGAGCGTTCTTTGTCACCGGGCGTTTACCATCACCGGCTTGGTCATTCATTAATGGACACTCGGGAATCCGATGTTCGCGACTCCCACAACGGAGACAAGCTCCTAATTTTCTCCAGCATTCTTCGGTCTTGTGACCAGCCTTGTCACAATGCTTGCATACTACGTTTGAAGGTGTAGTGGTGATAGAGAAGGGCTTGGATTTCTTGAACTTAGAATCTTGAGAGGATGAACCTCCATTATTGGGCCTCTTCTTGAAATTGGGTTTGAAAGAACCCGAACCTGTGACTTGCTCCTTCTTGTCTTTTCCACGGATCCTATCAGGTAGTTCCGTGGCATCTTCAAGTAATTGAGCTCGGCGCACTATTTCAGAATAAACTTGGATGTCCATAGGCGCCAGTTGAGTAATATAGTGGGGCCTAAGCCCATTAAGAAATCTACGGGCTTTCATCTTCTCCGTGCTAATAAGATGCTTAGCATATCTAGACAACCTGGAGAACTGAGCTTCATAATCTGCTAATGATAAAGATCGTTGCTTTAATGCAGTGAATTCTGCAGCCTTCTTTTCTTGGACTCGGTCCGAGAAATATTTAGCATTGAAGTATTCCACAAATTCTTCCCATGTTACTTGAGTAGGATCGATGGTTGCTTCAATAGACTCCCACCAACATCTAGCATCTTTCTCTAACTGGAAGGTAGCTAATAGAACTTTGTCCTGATCTGTGTATTGCATGACACGGAATATGCGTTCGATTTCCCGAACCCAATGCTCGGCATCGTCCGGATCGGTCGATCCTATGAACTTCGGGGGATTCATGTTCTTAAAGGTTTGGTGTAAGCTTCCAGCTCGTGGAGCACCACCCTGTGCTACCTGTTGTAGCACTTGAGTCATCCCTTGGAGGGTACGCTGCATGTTGCGCCATTGAACACGTTCGGCAGCCATTATCCTACAATTACAATAACTATATTAGTACGTGATCGTATTTAAAGACTCCTACACTATGTTAAATTTAACCCTTGGTTCTACCCAATCTCACTGGTTTAAAGGTTCAAACATATCCTTGGACTTGGGTTTTTCCCAGGAATTGAATACCTTAGGCTCTGATACTACAAAAACTGTCACGCCCCGAGCGCGGAAGATACCCGGAGATGCGCGACGAGTTTATATCAATCACGTCAATCAGAGTAGTCGTGTATTCGACACAAAGACAGAGATGCGCAAATAGCAAGATAACCCAATCCTTTATTTCATAATAGGCTATTACAAATCCAATACTCTGTTTAATAAAAAGAAAAGCACATAGTTGACTCAAGAAAACTATAGAAACAACTAGATGACACTTGGAGAAGTTCTATCACTTTCACTCTTGACCATTCCCATCCGATTGACTTCCATCGTCGTCGGACTTACCTGAAAAGTACAAAAGGGACAAACGGAATGAGCGAACGCTCAGTAGGAAATTATATCTCAAGTACTAGCAATGGGTTTAAGTAATTACATTTTTCATGAATGCAATAAAGCTATGCATGCTCGCATAAAACGACAAGATAGAGAGAATGTAATATCAAGGAATTAAGATGAACTAATCATGAACTTTCAACAAGATACTCAAGATATTCAAGCAAGTACATTTAACAAGTCATGTCAAGAACTTTGGCTATCATGTAGCAAGCAAGTAAATTACCCTCTTTTTTTTCGGGCCACGCATTTCATGTCAAGTCAAGTACGTTTCAAGTACAAGATTTATGTGGAATGTCCAATCTAGAAAGTAAAGTACTCGGTATAATGCCAGATACCTTATCATTTTAACTCCCATGGGCACAAGTACTTTCGGGTGCTCCCCCCAGGACCAGATCGGGCCCTATATGCATAGGCATTTATCATGTGTTTTGACATCCACTCTTGTTTATATAGCCAACTTTTGAATTTCAATAATCAAGCTTGTAGACATGTATGACAACTTTGACAGAATAGAGTCCAAAAATATAACAAAGACATAGGATGGCGATAATGACGGAATAATCACGGTATCGATAAAACTAGGTAGAAGATGGTTCCCTTAACTTGGGTACCATGATAAATCGATATGGACATTCTTTATATAGAATTGAGGTCCACATGAACAGTATATTAAAGGTAAGATACCCTCATTCTTATCATAGAATTGAGGTTTACAAGAATGACATGATATGGCATGATATCATCATCACATTAAGAATTTCTTATGATATACTCTTTGTATAATCATAAGGGCCGGTATACCATGTTTCTTTAGAGTGACATGGCAAAATAGTGTAATGGGTTTTTAGGGTACAACCAGCTCAGTCGGCCTTGAGGGAATCTAAGGCTACGAGGAGTCTTACGGAGGTCTCTATGGCTAACTCGCTAGTCCAAAGGAACGGAATGTCCAATGGAGAGCTTGTAGGTCAATGAGAGTTGAGTGTGATCGATAAAATAATCGTGAAAAGTGGGACTATACTCACGGAGTGGAGAATAGTGCCGATATATATGTATAGGTATAATATGAAACCATCGGTTAACAGAAACAGTGGAAAAATCAGTTTTACAGTAAAATAACGACTTAAGTAAAGTCGTTTATCAAGAAATTAACGCCTAACAGAAGGGCGTTCATATAGTTTCCATATTTACAGAATTTCATTATTTCAATAATTTATCTAAAACGCGCCCTTGTCAGGGTCGTTTCTTCAAGATTTGACGACTACACCCGAAGGCGTCTTCTTATTTACATATTTGACAGAATATAAATAATTTTCAGGAATTATCAAAAACGCGCCCTGGGCAGGGACATTACTATTTAATTCTATTTTTCAGAATATATAAATTTTAGGATTTTAACCAATACCCGCCCTAGGAAGGGGCGTTATCTTTCAGATTCACGCCCTGTTCTGGGGCGTTAACATATGGAAAACGACTTTGTCCAAGTCGTTAATTCAAGTTTCTTCAGAAATTTTAAGGACAGTAATAATTTCAGGATAACAGAGGAACGAATATAATATCATGACAGTAAAGTTAGCAGGTTGAAGACAGAGGATCATGCATTATTTTATAATCATGATTTCATAGATAATCAGTTCTTAAGATGGGTGATTAACGGTTTAAAGAAATTAACACCTGAGTACAGGGCGTTAAATATGAAATCAACGACCTGGGAAGGGTCGTTTCATGTGAATTAGCGCCCTTGACAGGGGCGTCTCTTTCAGAATATTGCAGAAAACGCATGGAAACTATAATAACCGTATGCATGACATGCTTATATATATATATCTTGCATTAATTTCATTTGGGCTACAGTAACTTGAGAAAACCTACCTTAATATGATTGAACTGACGAAGTGTTTGAAAGATCTGAAACTTCCACTGCAACCAATCAACCGCAGTAGCAGCAGGAGGAAGAAAATCCTTTTAAGAAGGAGTTCGTTTTCGATGAAGAACACCTGTTCTTGGTTTTGTCAATTTTGCTGAAGATCCTACAGGAAAGAAGAAACATATATTAGTTTCTTCAACTACCTAACGAGAGGATAAGGAAGAAAGAACATTACCTGGTTCTTTCGTAGGAGCTTCCCGACCTGTAAGAAGGAACATAAGATGAAGAATCATTAGTTCTTCATGTAACCGAAGCAGAAAACAAAAGGAATTAGAAGAACATATGTTCTTCACGTACCGTGCAGCAGTCATCCGTCCAAATAGATTTAGGGTTGGATCGAACAGTTTATTTATAGGATTTTGGAAATCCTATTAGGGTTAGTGATTGTGTGGAAGTAATACTTCCATGATAGAGTCATTACCACATTTGAACTCTTTCTAATGCTTATCAATTACCCTGGATAAGCTCTGGGTTCGAACGGTTCATGAATGGAATTAACGACCTAGGTCAGGGCGTCGATTCCTGAATTGACGACCTTGTACAGGTCATTTCTTAAGAAGCGCCTTGTATAAAGGCGTTCCTTTTTAAATTCACGCCTTACTAAGAGGCGTTATTTGTATCTTGTTTTATTTCATCTATTTAACCCTCTTCTTATTATCTGTATTACTTCTGTAGTATATATATTTTAATTCATTTCAAATATTCATTTATCGGGGTTGCTACAACACCAGCTATTCAAACACATTCCGCACGCATTCACGAGTGTGATCCTGTTCGTACGAGTATTAGTGGTTGTTTGTTTAATCAGCATTATTTTCTTAAGAGGAGTAAAATTTTATTAGCCAATCAATTCACCCCTCCCCTCTTGATTGCCACATTTGGGACTCAACATTGACCCTCAGAGCTGTTTCCATTTGTCTTAAAGACATGATGCCAAGACCATCATGTGTAATAGGCTTACAAATAGACTGCCATGACTTCCATTATCTTTTTTACCATGTGTAGATGATCCCCAAAAGAAATTGGCAAATGACTGCTCTAACAAATGGTGAGTCCCACTGTGAATATGGGAAGAAGTTAAAGAGTAAATGCGTAATGAGGTCAACACATGCTTGATTAAAATCAGTTTAGCTCCCTGAGAAAGAAGACCATATTTCCATCCAGTAATCCATTTTTGAATAGAGTTGATAATGCCAACAAAGTGAATCTTCTTGCATCTGCCATGTACCAGTGGAAATCCCATATATTTGTGCGGAAAGGAATGCTGAGTATACCCAGTATTGTCATGAATTCTCTTGGCTACATTGCAATTACCCCTGGGGTGGGTAAAGAACCCACTTTTAGCAACATTGATCTGCTGGCCCGAGGCTCTTTCATAGTCTCTGAGAACACTCGTCAGATTCTTGACAGACCGAACATTGGCTTTGCTAAAAATCAGTGTGTCATCAGCAAAAAGAAGATGTGAGATTTTGGGACAGCCTCTTGGACCTGAAAACCATTCCACCCTACCATTAGTATATGCTACCTTCAGGGATCTGCTCAAGGCTTCCTCTGCAATGATGAATAAAGAAGGGGTGATGGGGTCACCCTGTCGGACACCTCTAGATGATTTGAAGAATCCTGTTGACTCCCCATTCATTAGAATAGAAAACCAGCAGTTATTTACCATTTTTTCAACCAGACAAATGAATTGGTTACTTAATCCAAATCTGTGTAAAACAGAAAATAGGAAATCCCATTCCAATCGATCATATGCCTTAGCCATATCTAGCTTGATCATGACATTAGATCCCCTTGTCTTCTTGCCCAAATCATAAGTCAGTTCTTGTGCAAGTGCTATGTTCTCAACAATTTGTCTCCCTTTCACAAATGCAGATTGCTCTACGGAAATAATTTTAGGAAGGATGGTGGCTAATCTGCTATTAATGATAGTGGAGATGATTTTGTAGAAATAGTTACAAAGACTTATAGGCCTGAATTCAGAGATATCAGACACATTAGGCCGTTTAGGTATAAGGGCAACCAAAGTGGATGTGACACTTCTAGGAAGACCTTGTGCAGATGTAAAGAATTCTTGGACTGCACTAACAACAGAATTGCCAATTACATTCCATGCTTTCTGGCACAATGCACCAGTGAAACCATCAGGTCTCGGAGCACTATCGGGTGATAGCTTAAATACAGCATCTGGAACTTTAGATTCAGTGGGGACAGAGCATAATAATTCATTGTCAATCTGATTCACCAACCTACGTATGCATTCCAGAGAATGATCATCTATGTAGTGGTCTTGTGAAGTAAAAGCTTGATGGAAATGAGAGACTGGAATGGATTTCATTTCTTCATGATCCGATGTAAGCAAGCCAGTAGTATTTCTTAACAGAGATATAACATGTTTACGTCTATTAGCCATGGTAGTAGAATGGAAGAACTTGGTGTTTCTATCCCCCTCAAGCAGCCATTGGATCCTGGATTTTTGTCTCCAGAAGCATTCCTACTAAATCAATCTTTCAGAGAGAACAATTTTAGCCTCATCCAGAGCAACTGAATTAGATACCATTGGCTGACGATCATAAGTGTACTCTACTTTGATTATTGCATCTTCAGCCTCTACCGGATTTGTGTGGACATTGTCAAATGTCTGCTTGTTCCATACTCGAAGCATGTTCCTCAAATACTTTAGTTTGAGATAAAGAGTAGTAGTGGGAGAAGATGCTATTGGACTGGTGATCCAACAATTTTTAACATCCTCCAAAAATTTAGTATGGTAAGTCCACATCTTTTGAAAACAAAATCTGCTTTTGAATTTGTCCTTAGGGAACAACTTGACACGCAATGGTGCATGGTCTGAAGCTTCCCTAGATAAGTGCTCCACAGAGATAGGTGATAAGGTCAACCAAGCAGCATTTAGAAGGACCCTATCCATTCTATCCCAGACACCACTGCACCCAGACTGATTATTGTGCCAAGTGAAATTTGAACCAGTAAATCCACCATCAATCAATGCACAATCTGATATACACTCTTTAAAGTCAGACATGGCTAGCAGGTTAGGGGGGTTACCACCTAGTTTCTCATCAACAGTCACAATGCAGTTAAAATCTCCTGCTACTAACCATGGTCCAGATATCTGAGAATGGACATTAATAAGAGAGGCCCATAGATGCATTCTCTCAGGAATAGAACACTTAGCATACACAAGAGAAATGTGAAACTCAGAAAGAGCAGTCTTAGTCTGTAGAAGAGTGATCTGCTGATTATCACAACAAACAACTGAAAAATCCAAGGGATCCTTCCATAACACCCAGATATGTGCCATATCATCATAATTGGCAATAGCTTTAGACATACCCAACTTTCTACAAATTCCCTCCATCTTGCATATATTTACTTTTGCTTCCAGTAGAACAATGCAGTCGATGTTATAAGTTTTGATGAAAAATTTCACTCGACCAATAGAATATATCATGTCTCAACCGGCACTCAAAGGATGCCTAGGCAAATGGGCGGTGATCCTCATGGAGTATGATATCTCCTACGTGTCGTAAAGGGCCGTTAAAGGCCAAGCCATCGCAGATTTCTTCACCGAGCACCCCGTGCCAGAAGATTGCCCGCTGGAGCCAGAGCTTCCTGAAGATGAGACCCTGAAAATCAGCCAAGTACAACCCTCATTGTGGCAATTGTACTTTGATGGCGCATCCAGAATCGACACCCCAGCAACTGGATCGGCCAAAGTCCGGGCAGGGGTAGGCATAGTCCTGAAATCTTCAAAAGGAGATGTCATATATACGTCATGTTCAATAAACAAACCTTGCACAAATAATGAAGCAGAATATGAAGCCCTAATCATTGGGTTACAAATTGCCTTGTCTATGGAGATTCAGATGCTTGAAGTATTCGGGGACTCCATGCTAATGGTAAAACAGCTAGAAGGAGAGTTCGATGTGCGGAAGCAAGAACTCCTTTTCTATCATCATCTGGCGATCCGCTTGATGGCAAGATTCCATCTCATCAAAGTCAAGCACATCAACCGAGGACAAAATGCCCAGACAGACTCTCTCGCAAAATTGGCCAGCTCTTTGGCGGTCCCGCCAGATACAAGCCTGAATATAGCAGTAATTAACCGATGACAGGTCCCCAGCGTGACCGAAGTCCTGGTTGATGAACAAGAAAATGAAGCGGCAGCTGTAGAAGAAATCCAACAGCCCGATTGGCGGGAACACCTCTTGTGTTGGTTGCGCCACCAACAGCTCCCGAAAGAAAAAGAACAAAGAATGAAGCTCCTGAGGGTCAAGGACTCTTATGAAATGAGGAACGGAACTTTGTTCCGAATAATGGCAGATGCCCAAAAGAAAATCTTACTCTGTTGCTTGTCCCCAGCAGAAGGCTAGCAAGTAATGCAAGAAGTCCATGCCGGGTTAGTCGGAGCACATCAGGCTGGTCCGAAAATGAAGATCGAAATAAAGCAGCTGGGCTATTGTTGGCCCTCTATCTTCAATGATTATTGCAAGTTTGCTAAAGCTTGCTAGAAATGTCAAGAGCATGCCAACATGTCAAGAAGACCGCCGACGCCGCTACACCCCACCCTACCAAGTTGGCCATTTGCTCAATGGGGCACGGACGTGGTAGGACCCTTACTGGCATCGTCAGCAGGGTGCAGATACATCTTAGCCGCCACAGACTACTTCTCCAGATGGGTAGAAACAATAGCACTAAGAGAAGTGACGGGAGAATTAGTCGCCAGATTCTTCCGACAGAATATAATATTCTAGTTTGGAGTCCCCATCCGAATTATCTCTGACAATGGCAGGCACTTCAGAAACCAAAAGGTTTATCGACTGGTTGATAAATATAAGATTGACTGGAAGACGTCGTCCCCCTACAACCCTCAAGCCAATGGGCTCACAGAAGCCTTCAACAAAATGCTATGCACTTTGTTGGCAAAGACCATCAAGTCCAATAAGAAGGATTAGGAAGAAAGGATGTACGAGGCACTTTAGGCTTATCGTATAGTTTATAAAACTCCAACTGGCTGCTCACCATTCTCCCTTGTATATGGGTCAGAGGCGGTAGTGCCAATTGAATTGGAAGTCCCGTCGCTTCGAGTCGCCGTTCAGTATGGGTTGGCTAGCATCGAACAAACCAATATAGAAAGAAGATTGGAAGAGCTCTCCGAGCTCGAAGGAAAGCGTCTCTGAGCGCAACAAAATATCCAACTCTATCAAGCTCGCATGGCCCGCGCTTTTGATAAGCTGGTCAAAGGATGAGAATTTAAGAAAGGTGACCTGGTAATGGTTAAAAGAAGAGAAGTGATGTCCTCCAACCCTAAGGGGAAGTTGGTTGAAAACTAGGTCGGGTCGTATATTGTCCGCCGAGTATATGAAGGGGGTGCCTACGTTCTGGTAGATCACAAGGGAGTAGTTCAGTTCTCCCCCCTTAATGGGAAACATATGAAGCTGTACCATGCAGTCCCATCAACATTCCCAGAATGACCGAAACCTACCTTGGCCTAGTGGCACTCTGCCCTGGCCGAGCTCTTTGAAATGTCCAGTCAGCCCAGACTGATTATCAGGCCATTGGTCTGCAATTCCGAGAACGTCCCCAACAAGCACTAAACCCGGGATCCTTTGGAGACCCGTATGCATCCATCAGGGACACCACCTGCATACAATATTGCGACTCCAGGCCTTACGCCCAAGTCGGCATAGAAATCCTCTTTGCGTTAGCATTACCCTCTTGCCAATGAATAAACCCCTTTCGGCGCAAGACTTTGTGTCCTGGCCGACCTTCATACAATATCGCCATTATGGACCTTACGTTCGAATCGGCACAGAAATCCTTCTTTGCGTTAGCATTACCCTCCTGCTAACGAATAAACCCCTTTCGGCGCAAGACTTTTTGTCCTAGCCGACCTTCATACAATATCGCCATTATGGACCCTACGTCTGAATCGGCGCGAAAACTCTTTTGCGTTGGTATTTATCCTTACCAATGAATAAACCCCTTTCTTATCGGCGCAAGGCTCTATGTCCCAGCCAACAGTCATATGCCACCACTCAGGGTCGAACGCCGCACATCGACCCATCATCATGTTCCTACCTCTGTCAAAAAATATATAAATAAAAAAAATATATAGTAAAAATGGGGCTTAAAATGGAGGTGCCCCGCCAGTCTTGTTCAGATTCTCTGGACAAGGAGAAAAATGGCTATGACCCAGCTGCGGTGAAAACCCGAAAGGGCATTGCAGGCAAAATCTGGTACCCTGCCACATGAAAACCCAAAAGGGCGCGAGGGCAAAAGCAAGAGGGGGCTGGCTTCGATGAAAACCCGAAGGGCGCTTAAGCCAGTAATGTGGTAATTTAAAGTTCCTCTTCGCCCTCATCCTAATGAAACTCCGGAAAGGATGATCACCACAAGTCCCGTCGGAGATCTTTTCTTTGAATAAACCGTGTTCGACCCTTGTCATCATCGGCAAGATCGGTCGACGTTCTCCTTAACTTGGACCTTCCGCCCTTGTTAATGAATATATTTTTGCTTCGGCATTTAACCAATGTCCATGAACAAACCGTGTTCGACCCTATCATCATCGGCAAGATCGGTCGACGTTCCCCTTAACTTGGACCTTCCATCCTTGTTAATGAATATATTTTTGCTTCAGCATTTAACCAATGTAGATGAACAAACTGTGTTCGACCCTTGTCATCATCGGCAAGATCGGTCGACGTTCCCCTTGACTTGGACCTTCCATCCTTGTTAATGAATAGATTTTTACTTCGGCATTTAACCAATGTTGATGAACAAACCATGTTCGACCCTTGTCATCATCGACAAGATCGGTCGACATTCCCATTGACTTGGATGTTCCATCCTTGTTAATGAATATATTTTTGCTTTGGCATTTAACCAATGTCGATGAACAAACCATGTTCGACCCTTGTCATCATCAGCAAGATCGGTGGACGTTCCCCTTAACTTGGACCTTCCGTCCTTGTTAATGAATATATTTTTTTTTCGGCATTTAACCAATGTCGATGAACAAACCGTGTTCGACCCTTGTCATCATCAGCAAGATCGATCGACGTTCCCCTTAACTTGGACCTTCCGTCCTTGTTAATGAATATATTTTTGTTTCGACATTTAACCAATGTCGATGAACAAACCGTGTTCGACCCTTGTCATCATCAGCAAGATCGGTCGACGTTCCCCTTAACTTGGACCTTCTGTCCTTGTTAATGAATATATTTTTGCTTCGACATTTAACCAATGTCGATGAACAAACCGTGTTCGACCCTTGTCATCATCAGCAAGATCGGTCGACGTTCCCCTTAACTTGGACCTTACGTCCTTGTTAATGAATATATTTTTACTTCGGCATTTAACCAATGTCGATGAACAAACCGTGTTCGACCCTTGTCATCATCAGCAAGATCGGTCGACGTTCCCCTTAACTTGGACCTTCTGTCCTTGTTAATGAATATATATTTGCTTTGGCATTTAACCAATGTCGATGAACAAATTGTGTTTGACCCTTGTCATCATCGGCAAGATCGGTCGACGTTCCCCTTGACTTGGACCTTCTATCCTTATTAATGAATATATTTTTGCTTCGGTATTTAACCAATGCCGATGAACAAACCACTATTGACCCTTGTCATCATCGGCAAGATCGGTCAATTCTCGCTTAGCTTGGATCTTTCATCCTCGTTAATGAACAAACTTTCTTTGCTTCGACATCTAACCAATGTCGATGAATAAGCTAGTCTTGACCCTTGTCATCATCGGCAAGATCGGTCGGCATTCCACTAAACCGGACCTCCCTTCCATCTTAGCAAACGCTCCTACCTTCGACAGTCAGCCACTGCCTATGAACAAGTCCTCATCCATCCCGGCCTCGTGCCGTGAATCAAGTTCAAAAAAAAAAAGGAGGCTAAAAATAGAGGTGCCTCGCCAGACTTCCTCGGATGTTCCAAGCAAGGGCAAAAATGGCTATAACCTAACTGCGGTGAAAACCCAAAAGGGCACCGCAGGCAAAATCGGGTACCCCGCCACGTGAAAACCCGAGAGGGCGCGTGGGCAAAAGCAAGAGGGGGCTAGTTCCTGCGAAAACCCGAAAGGGCGCTTGTACCGGTAATGTGATATAAAAAAAAGAGAGAAAAGAAGAAAAGAAAAGGAATGATCAATGATTATGACACACTCTCTTCAGGGGCGCGGTAGAATATCCTTCCAAGTCCCACCTGTTGACATGTTTTCCCACTTCTTTTTCCTTCCCTTACCTCCCTTTCCAAAAATATAAAGTTATGGTGACAAGCCGAACGGAGGAAAGAAAGTAAAGTGAGGGATGAGGCGTTTATGATCGTGATCGCCACCAAGGCTCCGAATGTAAACAAATACCCCGTACCTTAGAAAAAGGAGACACTCGCCTTAAAAATAGCACTGCAGAGATGAACGGTTCTGGAAGAGCCACTCTATGAACTACGCAGTCGCTCGATAGACCGCCCACCAGTGCTGAAGGAACGCGAGATGAAGCCTGGCTTGACAATAGAACGGTCCGGAGGAGGCCGCAGAGGGATAAAGAACGGCTCTGTGAAGATTGCTCTCGTACTCTAACGGACAGAAGGACGACCGCCCAATGTCACCAGGTCTTAAGTTGTAGGATCCAAATCTCTACCCCTTCCGGTCGGCCAGAAGGAATGGGCCTCGTGCTAGTACGATGCTGACCTGCAAAACTCAATGGAAAACACAAAGGAAAACCCAAGATCAGAACTGTGAAGTGTAGTAACTATAAGAACAGCCATATATAAACATAATAAGTTGGAATGGGGGATACCTGGGAGTTTTTAAACCCCTAGGGGCATGGAAAACAATAGGAGGGTGTGTGTAATGAAGTGCAAGAGTGAAAAAACGTGGGAAAAGGGCAGAGAAATGAAGCATGCAATGACGAAAGAGATGGTGGGACTGTTAAAATGAAGACTCAAAACAATGAATACTCCCTGAACCGGAGGCTTATGTAAACGTAGAAAGCCTCCCTCCCTGACTGTAGGTCGCTCGAAAATTTGGCAGAGCTTCGCCGTCGATCTTAAAATCTCCCCCCTCTTTCAAAGCCCGACCTTAGGGTCTATTTATAGAGCGCACAAAGCCAGCCCCGAACTTAGGATTTCCAGTGAATTTTAGGTCGAGATAATAACAGATAATCTGCAGATAAATGAATTATCTTCCAACCAGTTCAAACGGCACCCCATTTGGTGGAGTATCTGCGGAGAAATGGGTGGAATAAGTTGAGGATAAAACCACGGGTGGAGAGAGAAAAACCCTAAATTCTTCAAAAATCGGGCCATTGCACGGTCGTGAGATAGGCCATCCAGACCACTGAACGGTCTGATGCCAGACCGTTCAACCCTGTCGGTGGAAAATAAATAAACCAAGAAATAATCCAATTATCCATCGAATTGACCGAATATTTCGTCGTTGGACTCTTATGGATTGAATGGTCTAATGATAGACCACTCAATTAATGGGGCGGCCCAGGGCCAACCGTTCAGAGCCTGCCGGTGATACATCCAAATAAAATAGATAAATAGATAATTATCTGTAAAATCCACACCTTGGGGACTCTGGGAACTGGACGGCCATATGAACACCGTTCCATTAATTTGGACGGCCACACAAGGACCGTTTAACAGCTTGTTGGTGGAAATTTAGAAAATCACCTAAATATCCGATAAATAGATGAACGGCTCACCATCAAGCGCTCATTGACTAAACGGCTGAGAGATTGACCGCGCAAAGGCTGGACGAGTGAAAGGTGATAAATCAAGCAAAATCAAGGCCCATTAAGCCCTGAATTGAAGCAGACCTAGTCAGGGAGGGAGGTACCCATAAAATGGGCCCAAGGACATGCCTGAAAATAGCCCAATGATTAATGGACAACTTGAGACATCAACAAATGATAGTAAGAGAAATGACTCAACTTATCGACAAAAAATGGTTGCCAACAGATGCCCCTCCTTAATGTCCTCTTTGCAGGGGAGCGAGCAGAGGTGAAGAGAAAGTGAAATGGAATATGAAGATGAAGCCGAGATGAAGCGAAGCGGACGAAAAAAGTAGGCGTTAAGGTAAAAGACACCCATTTTTGCCAACGAGCGATAGGAATCTTCCGGAAAACTCTAAACCAAACACAAGGGATGATCGAACCAAAATGACACCAGTCTGGAGAAAGTAACTAAATGAAAAGAAAATAGACGATCATCCTCATGGGGGACACACTCCCTCGGACCAATGAGGAGACCGGAATAAGCCGCAAAAAGTAAAGAAACAGACTAAAACTCTAGATAGGGACCTTTAGTCAATCAAACCAGGTGAATAGATCAAAGAAAACCTTCCAACTCTGAGTGGAATAGTTCCCTCTTACGCAAGACCGTGAACGTACAGTCATCCATCACAAAATGAGACACTTTTAGACAAATCATGGGTCATGAATGCTCAAAAGATGCGTATGATGCATGCTGGGCTAAAATAAAGAAATCATTAAATCAAATGCAAAGAAAGCCACAAAATAGAAAATACTCGAGAATAATATTACTAGACCGGGTCAATCAGTGTCAAGACACTATCCGCAACCACGGCGTGCGAGATATAACTGTCGTCCCCAAACTTTCCCAACCTAACAGACTATCCAATGATTAAACACATGAACCTGGATCATCATTATTTTTGTTAAAGGGGAACATCAGATCCTGGAACACATAGATAACCAGCTGGTTCTCGAGATAATATGGCATAATACCATATAGTAATGCAATAAGAGGTACCAGGATAGAAAGCCATACTTGACTTACCTGTGCAAGCGGAACGGCAAACTGAAGTGATACTGCAAAGAATTCATAAACATAGATTTCGTAATATTTCATCATGAAACAACTATTAAGCCAAAAAAAGAATTCAGCCACTTAATCATGCAATGCAGCAAAGGACATTTCTCATCATCAATTCAGCACATGAACAGTCCAACCATAGACCGCCCCACAAATAAAACAGTCCACATGGGGCCGTTCAAACATTATCATTTTGAATATGATCATGATTCTACACGGCCCATTATGAGACCGTTCACCGAACGGGACGGCCATCCTCCTACCGTTCAAGGAAGAGCACCGTTAGAATTGAAACGGTCAAATGGGAGATCGCTCAGTCTTCACACGGTCTATCGATAGACCGTGTAATTACTGGCGGTTTCAAAAAAAAATAAAAGACCCTTCTTCTTCCTCCTCCTCCCTCCATACCACAACCGACGGAGGACACCACCCGAATGCCACCACCTTCCTCTTCTCCTCATACTCCCCACCTCAATCTCTCACTCCCATTCCCTTCTCTCCCTCGTCTCATCTCCCCTTCTATGCGCTTTAAGCACCAAGCCATCCACCGACGCATGGCTCGGGAAGGCACCACCGCACCGCCACCGCCAGTCACCGCCGAGGAGGAAGCTCCGCCGCCGGAGGAGGCACCGCCGGTAGAGGGATGCTCACCGCCCGTGCCGGAGGCCGAAGGCTCACTGGCGATCGTTGCTGGATGGGAGGAAGATGCTGGAATGGTGCCGGAGGTGACCACGACGCCGGCGGAGAAAGCACCAAAGACGGACGAGGTAGGTCGTCGTGAACCTTCCCCCATCTCCATTTTTATTCCATGCATGTTGCTAGAGGGATAGATGAGGGGCAAACAACCTTGTTAGGGACTGTTAGGAGGCCCCCATGGGGCCCTCGCAGCCGGTGGGTTGGGTTTGAAATGCCGTCGGGGTGACGGCCAAACTACGGTCTTACAGTGACCGCTCAATCAAACAACGTGGTTCATATAGAACCGCTCAACCAAGACACGGCCCATGGGTGGCCGTCCAAAAGGAGCTGAACCCACTTTGTAAAATGGTCTGAGGAGGACCGTGTCCACCTAGGATGGCCCACATTTGTCCATTCAGAATATGAAACGCTCAAAACAGAACTGTCTCCACTAGACCGTAAAAACATAGGACGGGCCACTTTGGTCCATGCAGAACATGAACGTTTAAGGAACAGAGCGGTCTACACCGGACCGTGGAGATTTAGAATGGCCTACCTTAGTCGGTTCAGGGCATAAAACATCTAAGAGTAGAACGGTTATCACCAGACCGTGGAAGTTTAGGACGGGTCATCTAGGTCCGTTTAGAACATGGACCGCCTAAGGACAGAACGCCCTCCACGAGACTGTTGATCACCATACGGTTGCATGATAGGCCGTGCAAACCCTAACCCACTAGGGCCTTGAGAGGGACAGAAACGGTCAGATGGGGACCGTGGAAATATAGAACGGCTAGAAGTGGCCTGTTCTAGGGTAGGTGCTAGTCAGTAGAATGGACCTCATAGGACCGTGGATAGAGCAGGACGGCCCATGGGGGACCGTGAACTTCCGTGGGGGATTATGGGGACGGTTAGGACCCAACCGCTTGAGAGATAAAATGGCTCATATGAGACCGTTTAATGAGCAGAGAGTGAATTTTTCAATCAAAATGCAAGATCCTAAAAATAAAATGGAATGTTCTTAAATGTATGCAGGGAAAGCGGAGGACTCGGATCTCCTGGCTGCAGGTCCGAGCAGTGTATCTTGCACTACCGGACTATCAGCGGGAGAGGCTGATGAGCATGGGCTTCTCCGAGTTCCAGAGCATAGAGGTTAGCTGGTTTGACACACCGCTCCTCTACGCTCTGCACGACTGCTGGGATCAGGTGAGTTGGACGTTCCTTTTCCCGTGGGGCCACATGTTCCCCATGCTGGAGGACGTCGCACGCATCACCAGATTACGCGTGCATGGGACTCCGGTTAGCGGGGTGACTTACCCCGACTACCAGGAGCTGGCCCAGGAGTTGTTGGGTTTGGAGTTGCTGCACCCAGAGCGTCAGTCGATGACGCTGACGAGGGCGAGGCTTCAGGACAGCTTGGGACTGAGGCAAGCAGGGATAGCGACCGGGGAGCTACCCGAGCCGCATCTACAGAGGCTGATAGAGCTGGCGCGACCGAGAGTAGTGGCTGCAGCAGGACCAAAGGCAGACAGAGTGGTGAGACGCTTCTTGATGCTATTCTTTGAACGACTCCTGTTCGCGATGAGAGCGAACGTGATCAGCTTCTGGTTCCTACCGTTGCTTGAGGACCTAGGACACGTCGGGGACTAAGCCTGGGGATCGGCAGTCCTCGCCTTCTTGTTCCACACCCTTAGCTCGACTAGCCTACGAACGATGCTGGAGGGCTTCTCTCCTCTGCTCCAGGTACGACTCTAACTCTTATGTAATATGTTATTGTGGACGTCAAAAAATGATGGCGTCGACCGTACGGCATGCACATCGTAACACTCGAGGGCAAGTCGGAGACGAAAAGGCCGAATAAACCTCATGCCTCGCCCGATTAGGATGAGAACTCGCTTGGTGGTCCGCTACCTGCTAAGGAAGCCCCCTAAGCAGAAGATACAGCTACAACGCTCCGACCAGCCATGCCGAGAGCTGAATCAGAGAAAAGTCAGGAACTCCGGCACAGTCTCGGCATGCACCGAAAGTCACGCAGAATCTGGGACCGAGTCCCAGAGGCTACAAATGGAATATTATGGAGGCCATACGTCGCAACCGGAACGTTCTGGGAATGCCGACATTCATATAAATGGCCGCGACTTCGAAAGGAATCTGTTTGGTGCTTAAAACGGCACGAAGTGGCCCTAAAATGGCGCCCCTTAAAACGGCGCGCCCCCCTCTTAAAACGGCGCGCCCCCTTTTTATTTGGCTACACGGCGCGCTCCTATCGAAGGGGCCTCCCCATTTGATGCTTAAAGCGGCGCCCCTTTGAATATGGCGTCGTTTTAACCCCTCATTCTATTCTCTGAAGCGCTTCCCCGGCGCGCAAACAAGCCATCCCATCTACACTCCGATGCTCTATTTTTGCATCATTATGGCATGCAGAGAACATTCAATGCCCATGGCCCTTCTTCTACCTCCGTTCGACAGCACATAAGCAGCAGCAGCAAGGCAAGCTCCGACAAATCTCTGAGCGTCCCATCCTCGGACGAGCAGCAGTGTACGAGACGAATCAACGGTGTCCAGCACAGCCAGTCAACTCCCGACTTCGTTGCGGACGAGGTGGAATTGGCAGGGACGCTCCCAGGATGGTCGTTCTATAAAAGGGGCAGCATTGTGAAGCCGAAGGGACAGACACACAGACAGAAGGAGCTCACAGATAGAAGGAGCTAGAAGAAGAAAGGGCAGAGAGAAGAGAGGCTGAAGGGAAGGCTGGCTGGTTCGGCTAGGGTCTCCGGCGTCCGTAGAGAAGAAGAAGCTTTATCCATTCCCACCTGCAAGGTGAAGAAAAAACGAGAGAGAGAGGGTGAGAGAGTGAGAGGGGAGAGAGGGGGAAGAGCTTGTGCTCTGTTCCTCCTTCTCCCCCACCGATGTATCTTCTTCCCCCACCTCAACACCTAGTTTTTCTTTTATCTTCTCCGTTATATTCTTCTTTGTGCTTTGGGGGGGTAGATCTCCTCTTGTACCTCTCTTCCCTCCTTTCCTTTCCCTTGAGGATGAATAAAAGAGTGACTTTGTAAGCATGCACAATATTCTATTGCTCTGATCCCTTCCCCTTTTCTTCCGTTTTCTTCCTCCCGATTTTCAACATTACTAGGGGTCCTCAGAAGCTTGCCCTTCTGTGGCATGAACTCTGAGGGAACCCGTTTGAAGGGTGAAAATTCATGGCCACCTATGGCCTACATCTGCCCGTTCCACGAAATCATCACCCGTGAGCTATGGTCGTTCTTGTAGGCTGGCCCTCGAACGTTCTATACTCACATTTGGGTTCGGACCGCCGTGAGGCTACTCCGATTTTTGAGGGTCTACCCCGGAGCAATCCGATTGGTGACTCTCCTTTATCTCTGGCAAGTCCCGGTCCGGGGGAGGTGCTGCCGGATTCTCACCAGGGCCAAGAACGCTCAAGATCAAATGAAGAAGATGCCCTCTAAGAACAAGCGAACAAACCACATCTGAGAGCAAGAACCACACACAGTAAAATCTGTGAACTAAAACCCCTCGAACGAAACACTTAAAGTACACGCCAAGTCACCCTAATGAATAGCTAAATGCCTAAACTTCCTCCCTGGTCGCTTAATCTATCAAATGGATGAATAAACGCATCATAAAATCTATCTACGGGTGAAAGGAAAGAAATACAAAGTCAAGGCAATAAGCCCTCAGGGGAGTTTAATACGGCGTGGTGACTATTTCACCGCGCCGGTTTAACATCACTCTCAAAATACTCTTTAACCTTCAATCGATAAGTGCCTTCAACACCGTAGCCCGGCGCGGCCCTAACCGGCGCGCCCTCCTCACAAAAGCCCCGTATCTTCTCCCTTCAAATGCTAAAACGGTGCGCCCCCCATCTCCTTCTGTGAACACCTAAAAATGGCGCGCCCCTCCACTCCCTCCTTATTGAACCCTTAAAACAGCGCGCTCCCTCCTCCCTTGCATTATGTTAAACTGGCGCGCCCCTCCTCTCCTCCTTCATATTCATCTAACCGGCGCACCTCTTTTATATAGAGAGGGGGGGGGGGTAAATAATAATAATAAAAGGGAGAAAGGTTCAAACAAAAAATGCAAAGATCAATACCAAATAAAAAAAATGAAAGGTTCGAACCCCGTGACCTGGCCGCGCAGGTCGATCCGCGTGTGAGAGCGCACGTTAGTGAGCTCGGTCTATGCACTTGATAATTCACTCCCTCGGACTGGGTGCAAAGAGAAAATCGACGACGCCTTATGGTATCGGACGTGGTTTACGGAATTTCTGACATGGCCATAGTCCGAAATCATCTCCGGCCAACAATCTATCAACTTGATCCGTCTCTACCGGGATCCAATCCCGTATTCTCATTAAACTTACCTTGTTCGTGGCAGACATTTACGCGGTTTTGTCACCGTCTTTTATACTACAAGCACGGAGCTTCGTCCAAACATGAAGTGACCCATGAGTGGCCGACATAGTCTGAACATTCACGTCCCAATACGGGTTTCTAGCATAGTTCGTCTTTCACTATCCTCCTGCATGATTAGTATTCTCTCTAGGACGTAGGGCCCTTATTCCCGGTAATCAATCAAGGGTGTTCCCCCGTATGGGGGATGTAAATAACGCCGTAGCCTTTACGGCACGGCGGGTTTCGGTCCCGACACGAACTACACAATTGTCTGATTAGTCAGATCGTGCGCACCATGGGCTTCCACGAAGTCCGAATAAATCGTCACTTTGTGACTGACACGCCCTCGCACTAAATAGACGAATCAACCCCGATCAACAAACGAACAGATCCCCCCTCGAATTTTAGTGCGTCCACAGTTATATGATTCCTATGAGTACTATATGCTGACATTTGATGAAATGCAATGTAGGTGTGGGCCTACATGTACCTACGTGGGCTCGGGAGAGGTGACGAGGCATACCCAGAGCGGTTGCCCATCACCAGGCAGTGGACGGCTCCCCGAGAGACTGGATCCCTACGAAGACAGGTCCGGGGAATCTAGGATGACTTGGACACACTACCCTTCTCCTCGGTACGACTCTAAACTCAAACTCTTTAATTAAATGCAATCTATATGCTTATGATACTAATGCAGTTCTTTTCTGTTTGACAAGTTCGGTGGACACCGTACACGAGCGAGGGGCACGAGGGTCAGCCGTGGGTAGCGGCGGCCCTTACCTACTCCGGACGAGACGTGTGGCTACACTGCATGAATGTTGTGGAGCCACTCCAATATCGCCTGGTGATGAGGATGATTGGCGTCCATCAGCTAGCGGTTGAGTTCTCGGCACCAAAAAAGCCGGAGGAGTGCGTCGGGCGACACCCCCGAGGGTTAGCCACAGAGCTGGACTAGATAGTGCGGGTCGCAGATCAGATAGCAGACTGAGCAACACGAGGACGGGTGGTGACTGCTCGGGCAGCCAGCGAGGAGGCCTACTACATGGCCTATGCATGGCACTACAGGGACCAGGTGCTCCGTGGTGCCCGCCGACCGGTACGACTTCTAACCTTAAATGCTTTCCATTATGCTTCTATATGATTATGCACTGATGCCTGAACTTCTAAAATGCAGTTTGACCCTGAGGGGAGGATTGCAGAGCTACAGGGACTCCTCCACTTGACCATCCAGGAGGGGGATGAGGCACGATAGGCCCTGAGCCTTCTGGTGAGTTTCCTAACCCTAAACTCTTAAATTATGCAAATGCTTATGATTATGCATGTGACTGACCTGGATTTTTGGATGTAGCGAGCCGAGGGAGCCCAGCGCCAGGGGACCGACGCACCTTCTTCCTCCTCACAGACCCCTGCAGACCGCGTCGAGCGGGATGCTGAGTTCGCGAGGATGGTCGCACGGGCAGAGGCAGCCGAGGTGACTCTCGCCGAGAGGGTAAGCAACCACTTCACTTTCCGTTAGTGCTTATGCTTATGATTATGAAATGCAATTGACTGACCATGATGTGTGCATATGCAGACGACCGAGCTGACCGCGTTGCTGGGCGAGGCCACCCGATAGAGGGAGGAGACCGAGTGGTTCCGTGCGGAGGCCGCAGCTCTACGTAAGGACGTAGTAGAGGCTTCACTCCTCTATGCAGAGATGGTGCGCTCCCATGCCAGGACAGTGGAGATGGAGCTTCTTAGAGCACGGGCGGCAGAGGCAGACCTTTACCGAGCTGAGATTTCTCATCTCCGGGAGGAGATGGCGCGGAGCCGCCCCACAGATGCGGTCGGGACAGCGCTTGTTCACGTAGAGCTAGAGCGTCTCCGAGCTGGAGTTGTGGAGGTGGAGCGTTACCGGACGGAGGCGTTAGAGCTGAGAGGGGAGCTGCGAGCATACAAGGAGATGAGCCGGTGGTCAGAGCACAGCGGCACTCCGAGCGACAGCATCCATGGTACCCACGGTTCCATCAGGAGTTACTTCACGGGTTCCTCCGGCAGATGGAGGAACGAGGAGGAGGAGCGGCACCGACGACACCGCGAGGAGGCGAGTTCGGCGATGCCTGGACCAAAGAGGCATGAGGGAGCCGGGGACAGTGACAGGCCAGAGGGAGAGGGAGAGGTCTAACCTTTGTACTTTGACAAAACTTGTACTTATGGATATGATAGTGATATGATATGTTTTTGTTTTGATTTTATGGATGGATGTATGAATGAAAATGCTTGACACTAACTAACTAACTACGACTACTAACCCAACCCGAGCGAGTGGGAGAGAGAGATGGACATGAGTGAGAGAGCGACGACCACTTCGACACGAGTGCGACGGACACGCGTGAGAGAGAGGAGACACGAAGGAGCGAGCGAGTGGTCGGGAGAGACGAAGACGACACGAGTGGGACGCGAGTGGGTGGGAGAGACGACTCCGAACAGTTTGAGTGAGAGAGAGAGATGCCAATCAAATTGGGTGAGAGAGAGACGCCAATCAAATTGAGTGAGAGAGAGAAAGACGTCAAACACTTTGAGTGAGAGAGAGACGCCGAACAATGAGTGAGAGAGAGATGCCAATCAAATTGGGTGAGAGAGAGACGCCAAACAATGAGTGAGAGAGAGAAAGACGCCGCATGTTGGGTGTCATTGGTGCAAAAGGATTAAAAGATAAGGTTTCAGATCTCTAAACGGTCTTCCACAGGACCGCCCAAAGACCGTACACAGCCTCCCTTTAGACCGTTGAAAACAATCCGGCCAAAACCCATAGAAGCAACTAAATGGCCCAATATCATCCGTTAGAAGGATAAGACGGTTCGGCATTGACCGTGTGTTGAAGAGAGCGGCCTATATGAGACTGTGCAGATGCCAGGATACGAACTGTGTAGAACATATCAGAGCGGTCTACATGAGACCGCTCAATGCCCAGAGCAGTCTATCGATAGGCCGTGCAACTCCACGCACTGGGACTCCGATTGGGACTCTCTTGGAGAGTCCCAACCCAAGGATAAACACCCCAAACCAACCCAACCTCTATCCTAACCCGATCTAGAACTTATCCTAACTCAATTCTAGTGGGTTTAGGCTCCTAACCAAGCTTTATAAGTAGGAGGGAACTCTAAATTCATGACACACACCTCAACCCTCTTCCAAACCTTGAAACTCTTGTCACTCTTCATCAAACCATCATGAAAAGGGCTTTTGAAGGGAGATCCATAGAGGGAGCAGTCTTTGGAGGGCCCAGGCCGGCCAGAAAGAAGCGTGAAGTGCTCCAACGGCTGACCGCGATCCCAGGGCATCTGAGCTCCAGCCCATTCAGAGAGGTAAGTTCAAGTTCAGTTCAATTTCGTTCAGTTCAATGTCATTCAATTTCACATCAATTCCTTCAAAGCTTAAAATGCTCTTCCTCTCTCTTCTCTTCCTTTTTCTTTCAGCTTCTCCCCGGCTCCAGGTGCTACTCCACCTTGAAGTGGATGGCTCCCATGATCCGTGAGTTGCCCCTAGCAGTGGTATCCATCTTAAAGTCTTGGCACCTACACCCACTCTTAGTGCTAGGCAAAAACTACCCCAAATTATCCTTAGACTGGCACATTATCTCAGCCCTGGTAGAAATCTGGCATCCTCAGACCCATACGTTCATATTCCCTTCTTTTGAGGCCACTGTCCTACTAGAGGAGGTAGAGACCTATTTATCTTTTCCCAGGTCCAAGGTGGGTGAGGAGGACTTAGTGTGTCATACTGTTGC
This sequence comes from Amorphophallus konjac, assembly GCA_022559845.1. Classification (NCBI taxonomy): domain Eukaryota; kingdom Viridiplantae; phylum Streptophyta; class Magnoliopsida; order Alismatales; family Araceae; genus Amorphophallus; species Amorphophallus konjac. Next base: position 194,997,206 of record CM040126.1, on the reverse strand, counting down.
CCCTATAGACCCTAGCCTTATTTTGGGAGAGTTTATACCAAATAGCAAGGACATCCGCACCTTCGTAGCCCACATCAGATCCATCTTCTTCCCCTTAGCCAGTGGGTGGTTGCTCATTGTAAGAATAAATGTTGATGGCATGAGGCCATATCTAAGGCCGTGTCTATTTGTCTGTGCGGGGCCATACTCTTCCCCTCTGCCGACCACGTGTTAGATACCCCTATCCTTAGCAACATTAGTGGCCTGTGGCAGGGTCTTTCTATCTCCCAGGCTGTCCTTGCCTACTTGTACGAGGGCCTTAGTTCTACAGCCCTAGGAGGTCCGCTCTTTGGTTCCATGATACTCCTAGAGTGCTGGATGGGTGTCAGGATGAAATTCATTCATAGGGAGGATATCGCTTCAGCCAGTCGGATCTTCGGGAGCCATCCATTGTTCTTCATAGGTGGCACCTTCAGTTTCTCCCCACAGGTAGAGTGCATGATGGTAGAAAAGGAGACCAGGGATGAGTGGCGACTCTACATCAACACTTTGCCCCTGGATCGGTTCGTGATGCACCCTGACTTCCTCCACGGTGCCGCAGTCAGACTTCCCAGGAGGCCAGGCTTGAATCTGAGGCTTGTGAGCGACACTGCACTGGCGATGTACAGCCTGCACCGGTGCTACCTACAGGTTGGACTACCCAGGACCGTACTACCAGCACTACCTGTGGAACGCACTGGATTTTGATGGATGAAAATATTGGGATATTGGTGGTTATATCGATTCGGGATCATCTGTCCCACCGGGCGTGCCAACTTGTGGAACGCACTGGATTTCGAGTTCGTGAAAGATATCGGGGTGTTCTTTTTATCAGTTTTTCGGTTTATCTAGTGCGAGGGCGTGCCAGTCACCTAGGTGACAATGTGTTCGGGCTTCAAGACTGGAGTGGTCCGAAGCCCGGGGTGCGCTCCATCTGACTAATCAGACGATTGTGGATATCGGGTCGGGACTGGAGACCCGCCGCACCATAAAGGCCACGATGTTAATTACATCCCCTCGGAGAGGGGAAGACCTCTGATTAATCGCCAAGAGAAGGGGCCAAATGACCTAAAGATCATTTTTCATTAAAGCATGCGAGTTGGGTTGACATGATTTAAACCCTCCGCATCGGTATGCAAAACGGTGTTCAAAACCATACAAATACTTGCTGCGAGTGCGGCAAATTTAATGTAAGTGCGGGATTAGATCCTGGTATATATGTATCAGTCACTAACGGACCATCCAGTATTCGGTTGAGAGTCCATGTTCGAAGCATCGGAGATAACAACAAAGACATTCGGATATCTACCGTAGGTAGGGCACGTTTCATATGGGTGCGGGATCGGATCCCGGAAGAAGCGGGTCAAGTTGATGAACTATCAGCCCAAGAGGTGCACGGATCATGACCATGTCGGGGATCCCGAGGTCAACACCCGATACCACGGGGCATCATTGCATAGTCCGGGGGAGCGGGTTGTTAAGTGTAAAGCCAAAACTCGACAACGTGCGCCCTCGCATGCGGATCGACCTGCGCGGTCAGGACGCGGGGTTTGACCTGCCCGGTCAGGTCGTGGGGGTCAAGGGGGCAGCGCCCCTTGCGGGGGTTTCCGGGGGCAGCGCCCCCGGAACAAAATTTGGATTATAGTGGAGGGAAAACTTTTGAATAGTTTTATTCATTAACTTTAATTCTTTTTTTTCATTTGATTAAACATTTTTTTAAAGCACACCGGATTAGGTGATATTGAAGGGGGGGCGCGCCGGTTAAGGATGCTACAAGGGGAAGGGCGCGCCGGTTTAAGAATACTACAAGGGGGCAGAAGGGCGCGCCGGTTTAAGGAAGGCCAAGGGGCGCGCCGGAATGGGCCCAATGAGGGGGGGCGCGCCGGTTAAGGAAAAGAAGAGGAGGGCGCGCCGGTTAAGGCCGCACCAGAATGGGAAGACAAGGAGTTGAAATGGACATGCCGTTTAGCATCCAAAGAAGGAGATGGGGCTATTGTGAGGAGGGTTAAAATGGCACCATATTCAGAGACCGCGCCGGGTTAGCCCCTGCCGAGGGTTTATTGCTTTCGACTGTGTGTTTTCTTTTCTTTTCTTTCATCCGTAGGTGGGTTTTATGATCCGTTTGTTCATCCATTTGGTAGATTAAGTAGGTAATGAGGTGGGGTTTAAGTGATTTGTTCGGAGGAGTTTATTGTGTAAGATTTTAGGGGGTTAATTCGCAGAGGGTTTACAGTGTGTTTCTTTTCTTTCACCCGTGGGCAAGTTCTATGATATGTTTATCCATTGTTCTTGGTGTTCTTGTATGTTCTTGACCCTGGCGAAAATCGGGCAGCACTTCCCCTAGACCCGAAGGGTCTGGGAAAAAAATGGGGCGCGCCATACGGAGAGAACTCCGACGGCCCTGAAACATCCCGGTGTGCGCATAAGCGACGACACCAGTAAAATTACCCCATTTGGGGCCGGAGGTCCCGAGGGATAGCCTACAAGGGAGTCCGGTGACCCATGGGTTGTTGCGATCGTATCTACTCCCCCCGTTCGGGGCCGAAGGTCCTGAGGGCCAGCCTACAAAGGAACTCCGACGACCCGAGGGTTGCCGTGATCGCGTGGCTGAAGACCGCGTGAGAGCCGAAGTCGACACAAGAACACGGCGGAAGGGAGATCCAAGGGACAGCAGTAAAATGAAGTTAACGCATGCATGCATATATATCTATCTACAGATACATATGTACATATCTATGCATATATGATCCGACGGAAACATATGGACTTGCAAAAGGGAGGGTATGAGCGAGCATCAAAATCGGGTTTCATGGAGAGACGAACGGGGGAGAAGAAACCAGAGCCACTACAGGCTGAATATTGAGGGGGATTGGGGCATCAAGATCTCCCAAAAGGGAGTTTTCCTTTCATTCCACCATAGACCGAACTCCGATTACATTGAAAGGGAATACGAAGACAAAGGTCTACATATGAAGATCACCAAAAGGAAATCAAAGGGGCAGAAGGGAATGCAAAGACAAAGGGGGGAACAGAGCTCTCTTCCCCTCACCTCTCCTTCTTTCTTTCACCCTCTTCTCTCTCTTCACACTTCGGAGCAGGGCTTCAAGGGGTTTCTCTCAGAAGAAAAGCTTCTACCTTTCAAGGTTCCAAGAGTTGTCCCTCCTCTCCAACCGATCAAAAGTTCCCGGTAGCGGGCTTTTTATAGGGGCTAGTGGCCCTGTCGAAGGGAGAGGCCCCCCTATTTATTTCTCTTTATTTCTTCTTCTTTCCATCTTATTTTGCCTGCAACGCCTCTGCCGTGTCGCCGTGTCGAATGCCGCTGTCGTGGACGTCGCCTCCGCCGCGGCTACAGTGTGATCGGGAGGGGGGTAGAGGCATGGCCTCCTCCTTCGCTGGCGTATCCACCGCTAGCCATGTTGCTTTCATCACTTGCAGGGGAATGGGCGGCCGACGGACGAAGTGAGCGTTCGACGGTGCAGGGCTCGAGAGTTTCCATTCACGGCATATGCTCGGTTGCCCAACGGATCGAAGCAGACATCTAGCCATTTTAAGCAGTTCATCGACGTGCTGTTCGCAGGAAATAGGGGACCATATTGATGACGGGATGGCTTCACTGCACGCCGGAAGCGCTTCATAGAATAGGTTCAGGGGTTAAAACGGCGCCATATTCAAAGGGGTGCCGTTTTAAGCAAAGATGAAGGCCCCTTCTAGCGCGCCGTGTAGCCAAAGAAAGAAGAGGGGCGCACCGTTTTAAGAGGGGGCGCGCCGTTTTAAGGCGCGCCGTTTTAAGGCCCCTTCGTGCCATTTTAGGCACTAAACGGATTCTTCTCGAAGTCACGACCGTTTATATGAATGTTGGCATTCCCAGAATATTCCGGTTGCAATGTATGGCCTTTGCAATATTCCGTTCGTAGCCTTTGGGGCCCAGTCCCAGACTCTGCGTGACTTTCGGTGCACGTCGGGCTGTGTCGGAGTTCCCGACTCTTCTTCGATTCAGCTCTAGGCACGGCCGACTGTAGAGTTGTGGCCATATCTTCTGCCCGGGGGGCTCCCTCATTGGCTAGCGGACCACTAAGCGAGTCCTCATTCCGATCGGGCAACGCATGAGGTTTATTTGGCATTTCCATCTTCGGCTTGCTCTCGAGTGTCGAGACGTGCATGCCGTATGATCATCATCGACATTTTTCGACGTCCACAAATGCCCCCCACTCGCGGGTGGCGCAAGCGAGGGATGAGTGCGCGGGGATCGTGAGTGTAGAGTTCTTCGACAGGACGTCTGTTCTTCCGAGCCAGTGGGATGCTAGTCCGGTGTGAATTCACGGGAAAGCGCTCACTCCTTCAGTGAAGGGATGAGGGGATCGCTTCACCGCACATGCACACAGACTGACATGTCTGAGTGGAGGTTTGGTCATCGGCATGGGGCGAATGTCGAAGCAAGAAGGAGGGGTTCCAAGTTTCTCCGACTTGAATGAAAGGTCCAGATCGGATCGCACGGCTGAGGCCCCAGAAAGGCCTTACGTGCCGAGTTAAAGGTGGTTCGTCGACGCTGGGATTGCATCAACGCAAGGATTTCAATCTTCTTCCGACCCAGACGAAAGGTCTAAATCGGTGCTTTCGGCGAGGGCGTCGCCTAAGGTGAATTCGTCAATGCTGGGATTGCATCAACGCAAGGATTTCAATCTTCTTCCGACCCAGACGAAAGGTCTAAATCGGAGCTTTCAGCGAGGGGGTCGCCTAAGGTGAATTCGTCAATGCTGGGATTGCATCAACGCAAGGATTTCAGTTTTCTTCCGACCCAGAGGAAAGGTCTAAATCGGAGCTTTCGGCGAGGGTGCCGCATAAAGTGGATTCATCAATGCTGGGATTGCATCAACGCAAGGATTTTAGTTTTCTTCCTACCCAGATGAAAGGTCTAAATCGGAGCTTTTGGCGAGGGTGCCGCATAAAGTGGATTCGTCAATGCTGGGATTGCATCAACGTAAGAATTTTAGTTTTCTTCCGACCCAGACGAAAGGTCTAAACCGGAGCTTTCGGCGAGGGTGCTAAGTAAGGTAAATTCATCAATGCTGGGACTGCACCAACGCAAGGATTTTAGTTTTCTTCCGACCCAGACGAAAGGTCTAAATCGGAGCTTTCAGCGAGGGTGCCGCATAAGGAACACTAAGGAACCACTTCTTTTTTATTCTGTTTCTTCTCCTTCTTCTTTTTTTTCTTCTTTTCTTCTTTTCTTCCCCCTTTTTTTTTCTTTTTTTTTCTTTCTCTCTTTTTTTGATGATCACGGTGGGACCGGATCACAAGGGTATGATAGTATCGTCGACATTGGGTTTATATCAACGCAATGGAATCAGGTTTAACCGGCTTAGATGGAAGGTCTAAGCCATGTTACTCGGTTGAGGCCTCGGAGGGCCACGAGCGCCGAGTTGAGTTTTCGGGTGCTTTATGTAAAAAGCTCCATGACGGAATCCTCTTCATTGTGGGGTATTGGTTTCAGTTGATCACCGAGCTGGGGAAGCGGCGGATGGTATAGTTTCAAGTGTTTCCCATTGAGTGGTGGGAATTGAATTTCCCCTCGGTGGTTGACGATGACATAAGCACCACCTTCATAGACTTTCTGGACCACATAAGGTCCTGTCCAGTTTTCATTCAGTTTGCCTTTGGGGTTGGCCGCCATGACTTCTCTTCGCTTGACCATGACTAGGTCTCCCTTCTTGAATTCACGTTCTTTGACGAGTTTGTCAAAGGCGCGGGTCATACGGGCCTGGTAGACTTGTATGTTCTGCTGGGCTCTGAGCCGTCGTCCTTCTAGATCGGAGAGCTCCTCCAGTCTTCTTTCTATATTGGCTTGGCCATCTTTGACTAATTCATGCTGGATCGCCACCCGTAGTGAGGGTATCTCCAACTCTATCGGGATGACCGCTTCTGAGCCGTACACCAAGGAGAATGGTGAGCAACCCGTGGGGGTCTTGTACACGGTGCGATACGCCCATAGTGCTTCATACATCCTGTCTTCCCAATCCTTCTTGCTAGAGCTGACCGTCTTGGCAAGAAGTGTGCATAGTGTCTTGTTGAAGGCTTCCGCTAACCCGTTTGCCTGCGGATTATACGAGGTGGACGTCCTCCAATCAATCTTGAATTTATCGGCCAATCTGTAGACCTTTTGGTTTCGGAAGTGGCTTCCGTTGTCGGAGACAATTCAATCGGGCACGCCGAATTGGAATATGATATTTCGACGGACGAATCTAGCTACGATTTCTCCCGTCACTTCTCTTAGAGCCACAGCTTCCGCCCAGCGAGAGAAGTAATATGTTACTGCTAGAATGTATTTGCATCCCGACGAAGATGCGGGGAGCGGGCCCACAACATCAGCACCCCATTGAGCAAAAGGCCAACTGGGAGTCGTTAGATGCAAATGAGCTAGAGGTCTTCTTGGTATTACAGCATGTTGCTGGCATTTATGACATGACTTAGCATAGCTGCAACAGTCATCGAACATAGTTGGCCAGTAATATCCCAACTTCTTGACTTCAATTTTCATCTTTGGCCCAGCCTGGTGAGCACCAGCCGACCCGGCATGAACTTCCTTCATGACCATCCAAGCCTCCTCTATGGATATACATCGGAGGAGCACCTTTCTTCCGGCATCAGCCACGGTTCGGAACAGAGTTCCATTCCTGACTTCATAAGAATCTTTTGTTCTGATCAATTTGATCCTTTCTTCCCTCTACTTGAGCAATTCATGGTGTTCAAACCATTTCATTAGGGGTTCCCTCCAATCAGGAGAGTTAGTTGTTTCTGCTGTCGCAGCTTCATATTCTTCTTCGTCACCTGGCTCCTCTATCATGCTGGGGACCTGGTGCCTGTTTATGACTGTTATGTTGAGGGATTCACCCGGCAGGGCCGCCAGTGAGCTTGCTAATTTTGCTAGTGCATCAGCCTGGGCATTCTGGCTTCGGATGACATGGCCTACTTCAATGAAGTAGAACCGCCCCATGAGCTTCTTCGCCTTGGCGCAGTACGGAAGTAACCCGGGCTTCTAGACGTCGAACTCTCCTTGTATCTGCTTGACAATCATGATAGAATCACCAAACACCTGCAGCATTCGGATCTCCATGTGGAGGGCTATCTGAAGACCGATAATCAAGGCCTCATATTCTGCTTCATTGTTTGTGCACGGTTTGTTGATCGAACACGATGTATGCAACACTTCTCCTTCTGGGGATTTGAGGACGATGCCTGCTCCAGCCCTTATCCTCGCATGCCCTGATTGAGATGTTTCAGTTCTGGATGCTCCGTCGAAGTATAACTGCCATATGGCTTGACGGACTTGGTCCACTTCTAGTGTTTCATCCTCCGGAAGTTCCTTGACAAGCGAGAAATTCTCAGGCACAGGGTGTGCTGCAAAGAAATCTGCTATCGCCTGGCCTTTAATAGCCTTTTACGGCACATATGTAATATCAAATTCCATCAAAATGACGGCCCACTTCCCCAGTCGCCCTTTCAGCGCCGGCTGGGACAAGAGATGTTTGACTGGATCGGCCCTTGATATCAGCTGTATTTCATGCGAGAGCATGTGATGCCTCATTTTCTTGGCCGCAAAGACCAAGGCAAGACAGACTTTCTCGATCGGGGTATACATTTGCTTCTGCCCCGACCAGTCTTCGACTGAGGTAATAAAGTGCCTGCTCTTTTCCCTCGTCATTGTTTTCAGCCAACATTGCCCCGAGTGAACATTCGGTGGTGGCTATGTAGAGAATTAGCGGCCGCCCTTTGACAGGTGCCCCCAGCACTGGTGGGGTCTTCAAGTATTCCTTTAGCTTATCAAAAGCCTTCTGGCATTTTTGATTCCAGTCGAATGGCGCATCTTTCATTATCAGCTTATGAAATGGTTGACATCGCCCGGACATGTTGGAGATGAACCTGCGGATATAGGCCAATCGGCCCTGCAGTGATCGCAGTCCTGTCAGGTTCTTCGGAGGCGGTAGTGTTGAGTCTTGTTGAATCTTTACATGTTTTGATGATGACAACACTATAAGTCTTAGTGGTGTTCAAAAAATATTTCTCTGTGAAAAATTAACAAAAATACTTTTCTGTGAAAGTGAACAAAGAATATTTTTCTATGAAGAATAAACCTTCATTTCACTTCAGGTATTTTCAGGGACTGTCTTCGTGTTGGTTGGAACTTCGTCATGTTTGTGTATAACACCTCGTGTTGTACTGTTTGCCTTCGTGTCGTTTTAGTTTTAGTACTGTTTGTGTTTTCAACACGCCATGTCGTCCTTTCGTACCTCGTGTTGTGTTAAGTTGTGTGCTGATTGACTTCGTGCTGATTCTTCTGAAGCAGCTCGAATTGGTCTGATGAACTTCGAGTTGCTTCTGTATGAACCTCGTGTCGTTAGCACTTAGTTGCTCATCTCGAGTCAGTCCTCTATGTTTGCTCTTGTGTCTTCGTGTCAATTACTGTAGTTCCTCGAGTTGTTCTTCTGCTTCCACTGTTTCATCACGTGTTGTTGAAGACGTGTCTATCTCATGTCTTCGTGTCGTGTTTCCTAGACCTCGTGTCCTTCTCGCCTTGACCACACTCCGTGTCAATTCCTGTGTTTCGTCTTCGTGTTGGTTTCAACTCGTGTCAGTTTCTGTTTTCATCTTCGTGTTGTTTTCAACTCGTGTCGATTTCTGTTTTCATCTTCGTGTTGTCTTCAACTCGTGACGGTTTCTGTTATTTGTCTTCGTGTCGTTGTCAGCCCGTGTCGCCTCGTCTTCGAGTCGTTCATTCGAGCTATTGTGTGCTCGAGTTGTTTTTCTTGTGTTTTTAAGTGTTGTTTCACTACGTGTCTTCGTGTTTCTTTTGTATGTGTATCTCCGTGTTGCTTCCTTCTATTTTCATCCTGGTCTCTTCTGATCGCGTGTCTTTCTATTGCTTCACTCTGTGTTATCTTCTTCTCACCTCATGCTGTCTTCATCTGACTTCGTGTCGTCTTCGTTGTTGTGTTAGTTGTATTCTTGTGTACTTCGTGTCGTTCTCGTGTTATCTCGTGCTAAACTCATCTAACGTACCTCGTGTCAGTCACAGTATAGTGCACCTCGTTTTGTTATCATATATCTCGTGCAGTTCTTTGTTCTTATGGCCAACCAACTTATCTCAGCTACATATAGCGAACCCTGAGCATTAATGTAATTAATCTGCTTGCAGGGATCCGAGGAAGATTACTCCTCAGTGTCTGGGCAGCACGTGATCCAATGCTAGAGGAACCAATCTGATAAGGACACGTGGCAAGAAGGTTTTGGATCAAGCGTGGGAGGCACACGCATTCTGAACCGGATCTGCTACTGCTGCTGATATAAATAGAAACCTTCGTCTTCAGATGGAGGATGATCGAAAGAGAGAAAGAAGAGAAGAAAAAGAGAGAGCAGAAACTGAAGGAGAAAGAAGAAGAAGAAAAGAAGAGGAGAGAGAGCTTTACTGAGGATCTGATCAGTCTGTTCGTGGATCAAATCCAGAACGACTATGCTCATTGAGAGCTATATATCTTGCGTTTTATTTCCAGCTTCTGTCGCTGTCATTTTCATGTTTTCTTATTTTTCCTTTTGCTACCTTGTTTAGTCTTGTTCTTCCGATTGCCCTATTGGGGATCGGGTTTTTCCTGGTGGTACAGGAGAAGGGAGATCTGATCTCCAGGTTGCAAGTGGCAGGTTGTCACTTGAGGGTTCCCTCTGGTTTAGAGGAAGGGAGGCTTGTCCTCCGGTCCTTGGTTTGTGGCTTGCAAGTCAAGGGGTCCCTCCGGTTGGAGAAGAGAGGTCTTAGACCTCTGGTTTGCTAGTGACGGGGAGTCACTGGTGGGTTCCCTCCTGGTCTGGAGGAAGAGAGGCTAGGCCTCTGGTGGGTTGCCGGCAGTAGGTTGCTACTGGCTGGTTCACTGGTAGTGGGACTGCTACCAGTGGGGTTCCCTCTTGGTATAGAGGAAGAGAGACGTGAGTCTCTGGTTTCTAGTGACCATGGGTTGCTAGTGGTTCCCTCCGAGTAGGAGGAAGAGGGGAGGTTGTTCCCCTGGGTAAGCTGTGTATCAGCGTTTGTTGGCAAGCTGTGTTGCCCAGCTGTTAGTGAAGCCACACTCAGTTTGAGTGTGGGGTGGATGTAGGTCTGGAGAACCGAACCACCTAAAAATCCCCGTGCCGTGTGCTTGTCTTTTGGCAAAAAGAGCCTTGACAGGATCCTCTTCTGGGCTTGGTTATTTGGTAGATGCTTGTTTACGTCGATCCTTCCCTATCCACCAAGCAGTTCGTTCTGCGGTTAGTGTTTGACCATTGTGCTTTAATTCGGAAACTCTTGTTTGATATCTAAACTTAATTTTTAATCCTTATTTTTTAGCGGGTAAAGGTCCATTTACCCCCCCTCTGGACCTATCAGGCAGCTCCTGAATGGCCTTTATCTTGGAGGGGTCTATTTCAATCCCCCTATATCGGATAATGAAGCCCAGAAACTTCCCACTGGAAACGCCGAAGGCGCACTTCAGCGGGTTCATCTTCAGCTCGTATTGTCGGAGCCTTTGAAATATAACCCTGAGGTCACTCAGGTGATCTTCTTTCTTTTTGGTCTTGACAACCAAGTCGTCGATGTAGCATTCAACCTTGTCATAGAGGAATTCATCAAATATCTTGGTCATCGCCCTTTGATAAGTGGCGCCAACATTCTTGAGGCCAAAAGGCATCCTTTTATAGTGAAATATCCCCTTGGGTGACCGAAAAGCCGTATGAATTCTATCATGCTCGACTATCCATATCTGGTTGTATCCGGACGACCCGTCCATGAAAGATAAGGCTTCATGGCCAGTGGTGGCAGCGATCATGACTTCAGTGATGGGCACCGGAAAATCATCTTTCGGACAAGCCTTGTTCAGGTCCCGGAAGTCCACACATATCTGGATCTGGCCGTTCTTCTTCTTGACGGGCACAATATTGGCCAGCCAGGTGGTTGTAGACACGCCAAAATTGACGTTACTGTGAGTACATCTCATATTACCTTGTAATGCCCCAATTTGACCCTCAAATTAGTTCTATTTGAGTGGTTTTTCTCACTTTTTTTAAATTTCTCCCTTTTTTCACCCTTTTCTTATTTTTTCCTATTTTTCTGGATTTTTCTGGATTTTTCTGGATTTTCTGGGCATTTTTTCTCTATTTTTCAGAAATAACGACTTTACTGGGGGCGTCTTTTAAATAACGACTTATACATGGACGTTTCTTAAAAAATTGACGACTACACTGCAGGGCGTCCATTCTTTCAAATTTCCATTTTTCTGGATTTTTCTGGGAATTTTTCGAATTTTTTTGAGAATTAACGACTTGACCATGGGCGTTACTTTGAATTTGAAAAGAATAAAAAAAATCAAAAATTGAATTCACGCCTTACTCACGGTCGTCACTTTTTCAAATTGATTTTTTAATATTATTTTCCACTCTCTTCCAGAGGTGATTTGGTGGTCTTCCGGGTGTCAGAAAAATTCACAAAAATAGTCGTTGGAATCAGTGAGACGAGATGCACCTTCACCTAAAAAATGGGAAAATAATATTGAGAAATGAAAAATGGCCCTATTTTGAATATTTTGAATTAACGTCCTTTGTTAAGGCGTTTTTTAATTAACGCCTTTGACTCAGACGTGTTTCACAATTTTTCAAATAAATTCCAAAATTTGATTTTTGAATTAACGCCCTGATCTAAGGCGTGTTTTTAAGAAACGCCCTCTGTGTAGGTCGTCAATTCAACAATTGACGCCCTGAACCAAGTCGTGTTTCACTTTTTTGTTCCGAACGAACGCAGCCTTTCCCAGAGAGACTCCTGCTTCGTTTGGGCTCTTGCCCAGCTTAATCCTCCCCTACCTTGGTTAGGCTCTTGCCCATTCTTATCCTTCCCCTTCGTAGGACTCTTGCCTTCTTATCTCTCATCCAATTCTATTTAAACAGAGCATTTAGCTCTGTTAAGGGGTTGGATGCCGGAGGTTTTCTTCCCGGTTGTTTTTATTATTTCTTCTTCTTCTTCCTTTTTTTTCTTTCTTCTGCTGCTGTCTTCTTCTTCTTCCGTCTCCCTTCTCTTCTGTTTTTTTCTCTTTTTCTTCTATTCTTCTTCTTCTTCTTCTGCTCCCTTTTCTTCTGTTTGTTTCTTTTGTTTCTTTTTACAGGAACCGAAGGTGGCCTTTGGCTAAGGAGGGCTTCTCACGATCAACCTCTTCATCCCTCTTGAAGTTTCTCCCCATCGAGCATCAAAGCCAAGCAAACAGATTTTTCTTATCTCCCCTCTATTCTCTTTTATTTTTATTTTCATCATATGCATGCATCATTATTCTATTAACTCCCCTTGTGCACCTCGTGCATATTTTTCTCCACATTATTGATTATTGCTTATTATTAATATTTTTCTTAAGTGGATTTTAATCCAAATCTACAAATTGGCGATCACGGTGGGACCCTTTCTTGTTTTTATTTTGATTACCCCCTTCCCTTTGGCACCCACGTGTGCCCTTTCCCATTGGTACCCTCGGTACCCTTTCCTTTGTGCCCCTCGGGCACCCTCCATTGTGCTTTGCACTCTCCCCTAAGTGATTTGTCAATTGAATAGATTTGTTTTAAAATTTCCACTTATTTAAAATTTTGATGAGCATGGTTCTTTTAATCTGTTGATTGCCCTGCTGCTGTGAGTGCTTCTGTCATTTCTGGCCGTGAAGGAGTTTCTGAAGGAAGCTAATTCACGCCCCTGTCAGAGGCGTGTTTTCGTTTAACGCCCTCCTCCAAGGGCGTCACTTTCATGAGTAACGCCTTCTGACAGGGTGTTTTTATTCATATCTCCTACACTGGGAATTCACACCCTGGAGCAGGGCGTTTCTTTGTTGCGTAGCGCCCCACATCAGGGTGCGTTTTATAATTTGACGCCCTACCCCAAGGGCGTCCTTTCCTTTGTAACGCCTCACCCCAGGGCGTTTCTTTGACTTGGTTGGCATCTATTGCATTTTAACGTCCTCGCCAGAGGCGTTTCTTTTAGTTTTAGCGCCTTGATCCAGGGCGCGTTTTACCTTGCCTGTGGGTCCCCACAGTGTTTCACGCCCTGCCCCAGGGCGTCTTTTTGATTAGTAGCGCCCTGCCCCAGGGCGTCTTCTTCCTGTGTTTTCGCCGTGCTTCCCGTTTATTTCTTCATATTTTATATTCTGTTATACATCTGTTGCATTTACACATATTTGCATTAGGGTTGGGAGACCTCCTCTCTCCTCATTAGGAGTCACACACCCCCTTGGAATCGGGACGACCCTCCATTGAGCATTCCGTCTCTTTGGACTGGAAATCCCTTTTCCAAGCCTCCGTAAGTCCCCGCACCCGTGGATTCACTCACGGACGCCGGGCAGGTTGTACCCTTTTGAAATCCCGAGTTAGTTGGCCTATACGTGGTGAGAGAGGGTTCCTAGTTGGCATTGGAGTTCAAACCATATTGAAACTAGGTTTCCCCCCCCTTGTGTGAATCATTCCAAACTTTGTTAAAAATCATTAATTCACCAAGGTTTAAACAAATAAAAATCAAGGTAACCATTCCAACTTGTGTGTTTCTTTGCAAATTGTTTGCACATTACTTGGATTGCATAATGGCTTACTTTGATAGACAAAACAACATGTTCAATTCAAATAATGCTCATGAGGATGATCGTCCATGCACATCTTATGATCCTCAATTTCAACATGTTCAATATCATTCTCACCATTCTTTCAAAGGACCACATTCTCATTCTTATGGTCATACCCGACCCATGGGCAATGTCCAATCCAATGGTCCTTCAACTCAATTCCGAGCCACTACTCCCTCGGGATCCTCTCGTCCCAATGACGAGAAGGTCTCCCAGATCATTCATGCATTAGATCATCTTACCCCTCAACAGATCCAAGCCCTTAAGGCTGTCGTTGAGGGCGCATCTCCTTCATCTCTCCCTCCTTCCAATTCTATTCGGGTGGCCCATCACCCATCTCCTTCCAATTCCATTCGGGTGGCCCATCACCCACCTCCTTCCAATTCTATTCGGGTGACCCATCACCCATCTCCCTCCAATTCTATACGGGTGGCCCATCACCCACCTCCTCCTTCCAATCCTGATCGGGTAGCCCATTACCCATCTCCTCCTATTCACACTCCTCCTCGGGTGGTCCGACACCTGCCTCTTTCTATTCCTCCTCCCTCACGGCCCCGAAGCCCATTTATTCATTGCAATCCGGCCCATCCGGGTTCTTTTACGGGTCATACCGTCAACTCCCCTCCACGGCCTTTTTATGCGGCCCCTCCTCCTTCGAGGCCCTGCCAACCTTCTATTGTTCAAGTCACACCCCTCCAACAATCTCTTTTTGATAAGATTACTTCCATGGAGGAACAATTAAAGAGGGTCACGGTTCCTCCTACTCCGGTCAATCCTCTCCATGCCGCTTTGGACGAGATTACTAAGTTGGAGAGAGAATGGAAGGATAGGAGAGATGATTATGATATCGGCATTCCAAGCGAGGAAGAACCGGCAATTGAAGAATACGAGCCGGTATATGATGATGAAGCTCCGCAGGCACCCCTTCCGAGTTTCCTTAATTTTCCACTCACCCCACTATCATTCAATGAACCTCCTGCTCAAGATGAAACCACTCCCGATCCAACCCCCATTTATGAGACCTCCTGGTGTTACGATGATGGGTCGATACTTCAATCACCCGCACCGGCGCCTATTGAGTCTCTTCCCATTCCCACTCCCACTCCTAACATTGCTCGCCCCGTCCGGCATTTTCTACGCACCAAACCTTCACCCATTAACCCTCCACCAACTACACCTCCACCCACTATACCATCAACCTTCACACCATTAGCCACCGCTGAGCCTTCCATTATAAAACCTCCACCTATTAAGTCAGTAACCTCCACATCGGCCTACACCGAGCCTACCACTGAACCACCTCCAATTGACCTCCCATTACCACCATCCCTAAAAATCGCCTTACCTACCCCACTATTTAACCCTCCACCTTTACCTATGGCTAATCCTGAGCAGGACCCACCACTTTTTGCACTCGAGCCAACCCCGACCGCTTGCAAGCAAAGGGAGAAACTTGATGTGTTTGAACCTCCGCCTCCACTTACGCCAACACCTTCCATTATAACTCCACCATCCACGGAGCCTCCCGCCTCCGCCTCACCTCCCTTTGTTACTCGGAAGGGGCGTGCTTCTGCAGCTACTCGCGCCAAGGATAAGCAAAAGGCGGGTAAGAAGACTTTGGCCACGACTGTGCCATTCAAGATTCAAGAATTTATTTACCGGATGCCAATCTGGGTTATTGTGCTGCACATGATCGAAGAGGCCGAGTCACCGCCACTGCTCAACAGATGCCAAGCGTTGACGCCGTCTAAGGGCCGGGCAGGGCACCCCTTGTTCCAATTTCCGAATTCCGAATTCATTATTCCTTACAAGGGGCGAATGCCCATTTTATTCAACATTCCATATTCATCACCATCAATGGGCATGGCGATGCTTCATGTTCCAACTCTACGACTCCCTCACCTTATTGATCTTCGCTTTCCAAGGGGGGTGTCATTTATTGAAGTGATGAGGGCATCTCCCGACACCCCTCTAGCTTTGATCGCCTGCACACTCTTGATATGGATTGATCATGGTCTACACTTGTTATCTTCATTTCCCAAGTTTCATTTTATGTATTTTCTTTTTATTGAGTCCTATCTTATGTATTTTCCTTTATTGAGTCATATGGTTTTAGTCCATTTCCCTTGTTATGTTTAATTGGGCCTTATTACTTTAGTTATGGGCCCATAGGATTGAGTCTAGGATATGCTCGGTCTTTTATCTTATTGTCAAGGGTATTTTGGTCATGTAAAGAATGGTTGCCTATATATAGGCCCCATCTCTCCTCTTGTATTCAACTTTTGATGAATATTGAAGAAAACCCTTTCAAACTCTCTCAATATCTCTCTCTCTCTCATTATCTCTCCATTCTCTCTCCTCCTCTCTCTAAATTTCGAAATTCACTCTCTCTCCTCCCCCTCTCAACCACTTCCAACCCCCACCTACCTCCATTAACTCCCCACAACTTCCCACAACCCCTCTTTAATCCTCACCTAGTCCCAAGGAAGTTCCACCACTCAAAACCCCACCCTCCAACCACCACCTACCCCTTTCACTTCCCTAAGCATATCTCCACCTTCCCAAGGCTGAATTAACTCATTCCAAAGCCCAAATTCGAATCTCCCCTTCCCTCCTTGCTCCCTAGGTCGCACCCCTCCTCTCCCCTCAAGCCAAGTTCACCCCCTCCTCTCTTCTCCACTCCAGCTTTGTGTGCAGGCCGACCTGCAGTTTAGCACTCTGTTGCAGCGACGTCCACGACTGCATCCTGGTTCTGCTGGTGGCGTGGCCTAACTTTCTGGAAAGGCCTCCCTGTGCTCTTCGCAGGCGAGGTGGAATCACTCCATTCCGAGTTCGTGGCCGTCCGTGAAGGCTGTTCTTCCCCGACTGCGCAGAACCTCTCAGACCAGGAGCCAGAGCGGTAGAGAAGACTCTCCCACGACAAACCTTGAAGGAACCAGTCTTCGAGGTCTTCTACAAAGTTCTTCCTCCCCCTGTCAGCGTCCAGGAACAGAAGGCGGAACCCCGTTCGGCATCCGACAACCAGAGATACCAATTTTATACCACACCCACGCCGGTCTGCCTCCTCACAGTCTGCACCGACCACCGTCCACTTCTCTGGACACCCAGCTCATCTCCAACATCAGAAGACTTCGCCGTTTGTTTTTCTGCAAAGTAGACTCGTCCACGATTCCAACGAGTCTAGCGGTGCCAAATTTGGAGCTCAGGAGCGATCGTGGCAGCTTCTGCAACCTGCTGTTTCAGACTGAGCTCGGCTAGAGACCAGAGCTGCATCCATCTTCCAGTCGCTGGAGCAGTCAGCCCCCAGATCAGAACGTCGTCCAAAAAATTCAAGCCACACCCCTCTCCTGTTAGCAAGCTTTTGGCGCAAGTTTCATGAGATTCCAAGTTCGGTGGAATTATTGGCAGCATCGACATCGGCCCTCTGTCCAGAATTACAGAAGCTAGGCAGAATCGGCAAAGCTCGGAAAGTCGACTCTATCTCGCTCGTCCCCTCCCCGCTTGGCCGGCTGAAGGCCCCTCCCTGCGTGGAGGTAATTTTTGGTTGTAATACATTAACCCCCACCCCAAGATCCCCCCCCTTGCAAGGGGCGTAGTGCTGTACCTCTTCACATTTTCAGGTCAAGCTCCATCGCCGCGGCGATCGGGTGTATACCCTCGCCTCCCGGCGCGCCCTCGTCTCCGAACGGGATCGGTGTCTTCACACCGATCAGGTGAGCTTCTGATCACACCCTTGTAGCTTCATTTCTGCAAATGTAGTATTGCCTTGAATGCCCGTCGGACGGTAAGAGAGTGCTCGGAATTCATTTTAAGCAATATCGTGCCCACCGCGGCCCGTGAGTGAGTGCCACCCCACACCCCGCCTTGCGGGCCAGCCACCCACAAAGTTGGGACTCCCAGGCCCATTGGAGGTCAGCCTTAGTATTGTAAGTCCATTAGGACAATTGGGTCCCGCCTCGGACCCTCACCATCATCTCCCGGACCCACCGGGTGAACGTGTGAACCGAGTGAGCAGAAATCGTCGTTGTGAGAATCATTGAGCGCTTGTATGCTTGCGGGTCTAAGTCCTAGGGTCACCTTATCATATTTAGTGGTCTTTGGGCTGTGCCACATCAAGTGGTATCAGAGCGGTCATAGGCTTGTCCTTACAAGTCTAGTCTTGGGTCACACTAAGTCTTTCATAGGTGCATCCGCACACCCTTGCATAGCCCACCCAACCTTGCATGACCACTCGTAGTGGTACTCGCTTTCAACCCAATACTACATCTTCCAATCCCACAATGAATCCAAAACCCCAAGGGATGCCTACCACTAACACTCATGACTTCAACTACTTCATGAAAGCCTTGACCTATGCCAATGAGCGGCTTGATAACATATCGGGCCGACTCAACCAACTTGGAAAAAATAGGCCCGCCCTAAGGACGGACGATAGGATGGCCCCTTTCCCACTTCCCACCTTTGATGGGACCTCTCCTAGCAAATATTTAGATTGGGAAGCTACAATGGACCAATACTTCAATTGGTATCATATTTCCGAGGATGAAAAGGCATGGGTTGCCAAAATACAACTAACCAAAAGGGCTCAAACTCATTGGTGTAAAATCGAGGGCTTAAGGATAATTAGACGGGAAGCTCCCCTCACCACATGGGAGGACATGAAGGATCAACTAAGGGCTAGGTATGTGTCCCCTTCCCACTCGGATCACCAAAACCCAAGGAGCACTCCCACTCCTCCCACCCCACCCGTCCAAACCCTTATCACTAAAACCCAAGTACCTAAGACCTCCACCTCCCCACCTAACCCATGAGGTCCCCCACATCCCAACCAAAACCCCCTTCCCTAACCTACACTAGTCAAGCCCCTTTAGCCCCCACTTCCACCCCAAGTGATCCCAAGGGCAAGAGACCCCTAACCAACCCAATTCCCTCCATGGTGACCACCACTCATCCAACCCTCACCATTAAAAACTATGTGGACACCATGTCCACCCCTCCACCAAGGCCCATAATGGCCACCACCCCAAAACCCAAAACCCCTCACCCAACCCACCTCCCGCTTCCTACACCAATCTTACCCCAAATTAGGCCTCCACTACTCCACTCCCAAGTCCAACCCATGTCCAACCTTGCTCACCTCCTCGAGTGCGCCATGCCTCGACTAACACCAACCCACCCACCATAGACCTTCCTACCCCATTGTCCTTAGGAGTTGCAACCCACACACCTACCCAAGTGGAGAGGGATACCAATTCGGATCCACCTCCCAAAATCAAGGAAATCCAAGGGCCATACAACTCACCCACTCCTCCTAACCTAGTTCCTCAAGAGCTATACACCCTTCCCCATGACACCATCACCATAGATAAGTCCATATTCCTATGGCTCAAGCGAGGCCTCACCATTCCTAGTTTACAACCAAGCCACCTACTCATGGGACATCAATCCCAACTCATTCCCACTCAGCCTCATGTCACTTATCAAACCTCCTATTGTGTAGAAGATTTGGGAGACTTAGTGGCCTACCTACATTGGCAAGTCCACTTGACCGATATGCTAGCCATGAGGCCATCAGAGTCTAGCACCATTAGCCTAGCTTACCCCACCATTGGCTCCATCACTTCCATCTACACCAATGGCCAATTTACAAGTGAGATCATACTCCTTCTTCCCATGGAGGAGGAACCCATCCTAGTCTACTCCCCAACCATTGAGATCCCAAGTACTTTGATTGGCCAACCCATTAGCAACCTTGGCCCAATTATCTTAGAGAGAGATGATTCGCGATTTGAGGACCTTGAGAACATGGAGTACCCCTACCTAGGTGACCCTTATCATAATCCCTTTGACCCTTTTCTATGGGAGCCTAAATCTCCATGTGACCCACTTTCCCTATTCACCACCCACCTCACCTTACCCACATCGCCCATGTCGACCCAAACTCCTCCCTTCCTAGAATCGGGTTACAACATGAGAGCCTTGACCTTAGGCAACAAACACCTTGGGATTGATGAAGTGCCCCACCCCATAACCACGTTCGTAGATCCCTTCGACCCATTCACGTGGACGTTCAAAAGTCATCCCACATCTATGCACATGGAAGTCACCTTTGGGATAAACATGCATGTGTCCAGGCCTACCACACCATTTGACATGATTAATAAGTCGGGTACATTCATCCACATCACCCACATGTCAAGTAGGCAGCATAAGTGGACCATATTCGGATGTATTGGCCCACCTTCATTCATCATGAGTCTTAAGCATGATAGGAGCATACATGGATGTCCGGGTCCCCAGACATTTATCACACCCATGAATAAAAGGTTCATGTATGGATGTCCCGGCCCTCCTAAGACTACCACAGTCTTCATAGCATCAAAGTGTGATCGGTCTACATTTGGCTGCCCAGGTCCACCTTGGCATACGCATTCTCGCAAGCATATAGGAAGGATCAATGAGACTTACAAAAGGCGGGCAGATGCTCATCGACGCCACTACGAGTTCTAAGTGGGAGACTCGGTGATGGTGAGGACGGAGCAGCTCCTTCCGGGACCTGCCTCCAAGTTGAGGGCACGGGGTTAGGGACCCTTTCGAGTTCTACGACGACTTGGCAGCAATGCTTATGAGCTTGACCTACCAGAAAGCTATGGGGTGCACCCTACCTTTAGTGTGGCGGACCTGGTACCCCACAAAGGCCCCGCGGTGGAACCCAGTGAGGAGCTTGAGCCTTTACCCCCCCTTATGAGAGACACTCCCGGAGGGACTCCACTTTCTAGCTTGAGAGACCGACGAGAGCAGGTAGAGGCAATACTGGATGAGCAGAGTATCATTACGAGGCACAGGGTGTATCAGCGCTATCTGGTTAGGTGGAAGAGCCGTCCCCCGATCGAGGATACATGGGTGAGTCGGGAGGATTTGATATGCTTGGATCCCGACATGATGGAGCAGTACGACAGCCAAGCAGACCCATACTCGACAGGGTCGAGCTCTCCCCACCCCGGGGGATTTGATGAGGGCATCTCCCGACACCCCTCTAGCTTTGATCGCCTGCACACTCTTGATATGGATTGATCATGGTCTACACTTGTTATCTTCATTTCCCAAGTTTCATTTTATGTATTTTCTTTTTATTGAGTCCTATCTTATGTATTTTCCTTTATTGAGTCATATGGTTTTAGTCCATTTCCCTTGTTATGTTTAATTGGGCCTTATTACTTTAGTTATGGGCCCATAGGATTGAGTCTAGGATATGCTCGGTCTTTTATCTTATTGTCAAGGGTATTTTGGTCATGTAAAGAATGGTTGCCTATATATAGGCCCCATCTCTCCTCTTGTATTCAACTTTTGATGAATATTGAAGAAAACCCTTTCAAACTCTCTCAATATCTCTCTCTCTCTCATTATCTCTCCATTCTCTCTCCTCCTCTCTCTAAATTTCGAAATTCACTCTCTCTCCTCCCCCTCTCAACCACTTCCAACCCCCACCTACCTCCATTAACTCCCCACAACTTCCCACAACCCCTCTTTAATCCTCACCTAGTCCCAAGGAAGTTCCACCACTCAAAACCCCACCCTCCAACCACCACCTACCCCTTTCACTTCCCTAAGCATATCTCCACCTTCCCAAGGCTGAATTAACTCATTCCAAAGCCCAAATTCGAATCTCCCCTTCCCTCCTTGCTCCCTAGGTCGCACCCCTCCTCTCCCCTCAAGCCAAGTTCACCCCCTCCTCTCTTCTCCACTCCAGCTTTGTGTGCAGGCCAACCTGCAGTTTAGCACTCTGTTGCAGCGACGTCCACGACTGCATCCTGGTTCTGCTGGTGGCGTGGACTAACTTTATGGAAAGGCCTCCCTGTGCTCTTCGCAGGCGAGGTGGAATCACTCCATTCCGAGTTCGTGGCCGTCCGTGAAGGCTGTTCTTCCCCGACTGCGCAGAACCTCTCAGACCAGGAGCCAGAGCGGTAGAGAAGACTCTCCCACGACAAACCTTGAAGGAACCAGTCTTTGAGGTCTTCTACAAAGTTCTTCCTCCCCCTTTCAGCGTCCAGGAACAGAAGGCGGAACCCCGTTCGGCATCCGACAACCAGAGATACCAATTTTATACCACACCCATGCCGGTCTGCCTCCTCACAGTCTGCACCGACCACCGTCCACTTCTCTGGACACCCAGCTCATCTCCAACATCAGAAGACTTCGCCGTTTGTTTTTCTGCAAAGTAGACTCGTCCACGATTCCAACGAGTCTAGCGGTGCCAAATTTGGAGCTCAGGAGCGATCGTGGCAGCTTCTGCAACCTGCTGTTTCAGACTGAGCTCGGCTAGAGACCAGAGCTGCATCCATCTTCCAGTCGCTGGAGCAGTCAGCCCCCAGATCAGAACGTCATCCAAAAAATTCAAGCCACACCCCTCTCCTGTTAGCAAGCTTTTGGCGCAAGTTTCATGAGATTCCAAGTTCGGTGGAATTATTGGCAGCATCAACATCGGCCCTCTGTCCAGAATTACAGAAGCTAGGCAGAATCGGTAAAGCTCGGAAAGTCGACTCTATCTCGCTCGTCCCCTCCCCGCTTGGCCGGCTGAAGGCCCCTCCCTGCGTGGAGGTAATTTTTGGTTGTAATACATTAACCCCCACCCCAAGATCCCCCCCTTGCAAGGGGCGTAGTGCTGTACCTCTTCACATTTTCAGGTCAAGCTCCATCGCCGCGGCGATCGGGTGTATACCCTCGCCTCCCGGCGCGCCCTCGTCTCCGAACGGGATCGGTGTCTTCACACCGATCAGGTGAGCTTCTGATCACACCCTTGTAGCTTCATTTCTGCAAATGTAGTATTGCCTTGAATGCCCGTCGGACGGTAAGAGAGTGCTCGGAATTCATTTTAAGCAATATCGTGCCCACCGCGGCCCGTGAGTGAGTGCCACCCCACACCCCGCCTTGCGGGCCAGCCACCCACAAAGTTGGGACTCCCAGGCCCATTGGAGGTCAGCCTTAGTATTGTAAGTCCATTAGGATAATTGGGTCCCGCCTCGGACCCTCACCATCATCTCCCGGACCCACCGGGTGAACGTGTGAACCGAGTGAGCAGAAATCGTCGTTGTGAGAATCATTGAGCGCTTGTATGTTTGCGGGTCTAAGTCCTAGGGTCACCTTATCATATTTAGTGGTCTTTGGGCTGTGCCACATCATGAAGCTTCCTTTATTGGGCCAATTGGTCGCACATGTTCACTGCCGTGGAGGGGCAATTGTCTTAAGGGGTCGTCCCCTATTTTTTCCACTCTTGTTCATTCAACTTCGTCCATATCCATTTCAATCACTTTTTCTTCGTGGGCCATTCCGAGGGTTAGGAGGAGGATCTCATCCTCTCGCCCTTCACATTCTTCCTATTCTTTGCATTTCATGCATTCTGTTGCATTCATGCATTCATTGCATCCATTACATCCATCATTTTGCATGCATTTGCACCTCCTACTTCCCGGGTTTCCAAACCCGTATCTTCCCCGCCTTCCAGCACCTCCGGATATTCCGCACTTCCCATCTTATTCATCTTCATCTTCTTATCCACTATCCCTGGGGCATCGCGTCCCTTTTCTTGCTATCTCCCTGGAACCTCCAGGAATTTTATCCTTCCTCTTTGGGCATCTTGCCCTTTCTGATTCTATTCCTCCGGAACCTCCGGACTTTCCCCTCGGGCATCACGCCCCTTTTCATTCTATTCCTCCGGAACCTCCGGACTTTCCCCTCGGGCATCACGCCCCTTTTCATTCTATTCCTCCGGAACCTCCGGACTTTTCCCTCGGGCACGACGCCCCTTTCCACCTTCTCCTTCCTGATTTTATTCCTCCGGAACCTCCGGATTCTCCGTCTTATTCTCTCTATCATCTCCCAGGGCATCGCGACCCTCCTGATCTCATTCCTCCGGAACCTCCGGACCTTCCATATTTCCTTCAATTCATTTTTTTGCTCCTCCGGGACTCCATATCTTTTATTCTCTTCTTCCTTTTCCGCCATCTTTTTCATCATCTTTTTCCCTATTTCTCCCCAGGGCATCGCGTCCCTTCTTTCGTTATTCCTCCGGAGCCTCCGGATTCCTCCTATCATGATTCTCCTCCTCTGCCTCCGGACCCTCCGGATCCACCTCTTTCCATCTACCAATTTCTTCTTCTAATTCCTCCTGATTCTGGGTCCGACCCAACTTCTTCCACATCCACTGCCTTGGGCATCTGCCCTTTCTCCCATTGCTTTCGAGGCTTTAGTCCTCACTCCTCCTTCTAATTCTCCGCTTCTTCTGTAGACCTTTCATGTGATCAGGGTTTCCACACCTTAGTGAGGGAGTTCTAGCCCTCGCCTCTTTTCCTTTTTTCCTTATTCGTCTGAGTCTGGTTTGAGCACCACTCATTCTTGTTAAGCCACTTTCAATCCTTTGCTTCCAATTCTTTTGACTGCCAAAGAGGACAAATCTCACGATGATCAGCCTCTCGCGGCAGCTGCTTCTACAAAGGGTGCAAGGTAACATATTGGCGTAAGTATGCATTTTAATGATATCATTTTCTCATTACTTCACGCATGATTTTCAAAATCAAGTGCTTCTTAACGAGATTAAGAGTGATGTTTTAAACCTTTATCTTAGGCTTTTGTTTAATTAAATCACTCTCAAAAGAGTCTTTAGGCTTGCTATGCAGCACTCTTGGTTAATAAAAACTCGCGTTGGGAATTCGACATTCTCTCCCCGCTTGTTAAGAGCAACCCTTAGCTGGGCATTCCACACACTTCACGGCGTCCTTAGCCGGCTCCTTTGGTTAAAACACCGTCCCTACTTTGGCCATGCCATGAGTATATCTAAAAGTCTTTTCTCTTCTTCACTCGGCCGAATGCAGGGGCAAGAGACTGACGGATAAGATGACCCAACCTCGGTAATCCCCAATACGAGAGGAGTCTCAAATAGGGGCGGTCTTGACCCAAAATCAATATGAGTTTACATGATATACATCTCGCCAAAGAAGGGCTATTATGAAAATCAAGTCAAAATCTCGATAAAAGTAAAATTGAGAATTATGGCATGACAAGAGTGGCAAAGTCCCCGCAGGGAAAACCCTGGTCGTATGCATGTCAAGGGTCTAAAAATCAAAGGCACAAAGCCCCGGCGCAACAGACTATCTCTTTGAAGGGAACACCTTGGAAGGAATTCAAGTCCCGACGTCTCCCATCCTGCGTAAAGCTTATCTCCAATTATTCTTCCCTTCTCCCTCCAAGACCGAATGTTTCTTGGGTATGGCCTTGGTAGGGGCACCGTTAATTAATGGCGGTCGGTTATGGGACGCCACTTTCAATGCACGTCCAGCTTTGGGCAGTTTTTAGCGAAAAGGGAAGGAACAAGGACCCTTAGCTAGTGGTTCAAAACACCCTTTGATGCTGCATTAACAATGTCTAAGTCAAAATCTCCACAAAAATTTGAATATTTCTAAAATCTCCACAAAAATTTGAATATTTCTAAAATCTCCTAAAATTTTTTTTGAATATTTTCAAAATCCACATAAAAATTCATATATTTTTCAAAACTCATAAAAATTTGCATATTTCCAAAATCTAAAAAAAAATTGCATTGTATTGTCTGATGGTGTTTTGCAGGAACAACTTTGCAAGGACCAGGAGTACGGGACGAGTCCTCTCTCCACTTATTGCTATCAATCTACTGATTCCTCCCGATATTCTTATAACACCCAGGGGCATTTTGATTGTCATCTCCCTATTATATCTCCTGATTATTATTCATCTCCAAATCATTTTAATCAACTCCTGCTAATTTCATCTGATCACTCCGCCGATTGGCCTTATCAGATCTTGATCATTCATCTCCAAATCTTGATTAGCCAAGATTGTCTCCTCATGATGAAACAAGAAACAATGCTATGATTTGAAACAATGCTTATGCTTCATGCCACATACATGCTATAATTGATGCTTTGATGATTGCTATGCTTAAATGCCTTCTTCATTGTTTATTATCTTTTATATCGTGGCTAATGAATTTTTGAGCGCAGGATAAGAAGCTCTTGGTCCCGCCGGTAGGGCATCATCACTCAAAGTCCCACGGTGCTTGCAGCTCATTTCTCAGTTCCCATGCTTATTACTATCACCATCTCCCTATATGCATTCTACTATATGTTACATATGTTACTAGATTATATCAAGGACCTTGTGGCTTTGGTAAATCTGAGATTTGAGTTCCCCTTCATCAAAAACAATGATGATTCCAGAGAAGTCTTGTCACACGGATAGGCCGTTGAGCCGTCCAAGATTGGGGACGATGGTTCCCTTTTGCGAATTGGTGCGTGGATAAACGGGCTCCGGCTTAGTATCAGCTCGCAGAATTGGTTTCTTGACCCAGTCTTGGCAGTTTAACAATATTATCCTTGATTATTCTATATTTTCATTTGATTTATTTTTTCCCTTTAAACCCAGCATGCATTCATATAGGAATTTGAAACAATTGTTGAAAAATCATTCTGATAAGCTGTTTTTGAGGGTCAAATTGATCTTGATCTTCAATGTGAGATATTCCATGCCGAATTGAGTCCTCAGTTCATTTTGTCGCTGTTTTGGGTCATTTTCTCGAAAGCTCCTTGTTTGGATTTCTATCATCTTATTTTAATCCTTTTCCCTTTGACCCACCTTGGCTGCAGCACGTCCACTGGCTGGTAACCGCTCCCCAATGGTGAAACCTTCAGGTTTGTGACCTGGAGTACTTCCACCGCGCTGGAAGTTGATCATTTATTTTATCTCCTTCGTGCACCGCGTGCACACTCCCCGTTTTATCCGAACATCGTTGGTTTCATTGAATTTCCCGGGATTGCTTCATCTCGTGCTTCTGATTTGATTCTCATCAAGAGATGTTAATTGCGTGTCTCATCACACCTTGGCATCTACTTTTCAGTTTGCTACGCTCCCTTGCAAAGCAGACGCCAAGGCGGGGCAGCTGTAGACACGCCAAAATTGACGTTACTGTGAGTACATCTCATATTACCTTGTAATGCCCCAATTTGACCCTCAAATTAGTTCTATTTGAGTGGTTTTTCTCACTTTTTTTAGATTTCTCCCTTTTTTCACCCTTTTCTTATTTTTTCCTATTTTTTTGGATTTTTCTGGATTTTTCTGGATTTTCTGGGCATTTTTTCTCTATTTTTCAGAAATAACGACTTTACTGGGGGCGTCTTTTAAATAACGACTTATACATGGACGTTTCTTAAAAAATTGACGACTATACTGCAGGGCGTCCATTCTTTCAAATTTCCATTTTTCTGGATTTTTCTGGGAATTTTTCGAATTTTTTTGGGAATTAACGACTTGACCATGGGCGTTACTTTGAATTTGAAAAGAATAAAAAAAATCAAAAATTGAATTCACGCCTTACTCACGGTCGTCACTTTTTCAAATTGATTTTTTTAATATTATTTTCCACTCTCTTCCAGAGGTGATTTGGTGGTCTTCCGGGTGTCAGAAAAATTCACAAAAATAGTCGTTGGAATCAGTGAGACGAGATGCACCTTCACCTAAAAAATGGGAAAATAATATTGAGAAATGAAAAATGGCCCTATTTTGAATATTTTGAATTAACGTCCTTTGTTAAGGCGTTTTTTTAATTAACGCCTTTGACTCAGACGTGTTTCACAATTTTTCAAATAAATTCTAAAATTTGATTTTTGAATTAACGCCCTGATCTAAGGCGTGTTTTTAAGAAACGCCCTCTGTGTAGGTCGTCAATTCAACAATTGACGCCCTGAACCAAGTCGTGTTTCACTTTTTTGTTCCGAACGAACGCAGCCTTTCCCAGAGAGACTCCTGCTTCGTTTGGGCTCTTGCCCAGCTTAATCCTCCCCTACCTTGGTTAGGCTCTTGCCCATTCTTATCCTTCCCCTTCGTAGGACTCTTGCCTTCTTATCTCTCATCCAATTCTATTTAAACAGAGCATTTAGCTCTGTTAAGGGGTTGGATGCCGGAGGTTTTCTTCCCGGTTGTTTTTATTATTTCTTCTTCTTCTTCCTTTTTTTTCTTTCTTCTGCTGCTGTCTTCTTCTTCTTCCGTCTCCCTTCTCTTCTGTTTTTTTCTCTTTTTCTTCTATTCTTCTTCTTCTTCTTCTGCTCCCTTTTCTTCTGTTTGTTTCTTTTGTTTCTTTTTACAGGAACCGAAGGTGGCCTTTGGCTAAGGAGGGCTTCTCACGATCAACCTCTTCATCCCTCTTGAAGTTTCTCCCCATCGAGCATCAAAGCCAAGCAAACAGATTTTTCTTATCTCCCCTCTATTCTCTTTTATTTTTATTTTCATCATATGCATGCATCATTATTCTATTAACTCCCCTTGTGCACCTCGTGCATATTTTTCTCCACATTATTGATTATTGCTTATTATTAATATTTTTCTTAAGTGGATTTTAATCCAAATCTACAGTGGTATACTGGTTTTATGCTACGAAGTCAACGTCTATGAGCTTGTCAACTTCCTTGCAAACTTGGCTTATCAGTTCCGGCCTCATTCGCCGGGGTGACTGCTTCACTGGTTCGGCCTTAGGGTCAATGGCCAACATATGCTGGGTAATCGCCGGGTTGAGGCCCGGCATTTCTTTGTAGTTCCAAGCAAAACAGTCTGGGAACTCTTGTAGGAGCTTGACGTATCGCTCTCTTTCTTCTGGGAGAAGGAGGGCGCTGAGGAATGTTGATCTGGGGTCATCTTTTGTACCCAGATCCACTTCGATCAGCTCATCAACAGTGGCTTGGCCACCATCTTCTATCTCCGGGGGAGCCGGTTGAAAGTCGATGAAGCCTTCATCGTCTTCTTCAGCCTCAAGGGCATCATAGATGTCTTCTTGTACCACCCCGTTCAGTGGTAGGGCTTCATCATCTTCTTTCCCTGGCTCGGGAACTGGTGCCGATGTTGGCGTTATGGCTTCTGGGCAACTTAAAGATTGGTCAGTGGGCGAAACACCCTCAGGAGTAGTAGGGGGCTTTTCATGTCACGCCCCGAGCGCGGAAGATACCCGGAGGTGCGCGACGAGTTTATATCAATCATGTCAATCAGAGTAGTAGTGTATTCGACACCAAAACAGGGATGCGCAAAATAGAAAGAAAACCCAATCCTTTATTTCATAATGGATAGACTATTACAAATCCAATACTCTATTCAATTAAAAAGGAAAAGTACACAGTTGACTCAAGAAAATAGGAAAAAGACTAGATGACACTTGGAAAAGCTCTAGCTCTTTCACTCTTGACCATTCCCATCCGATTGACTTCCCTCGTCGTCGGAATTACCTGAAAAGTAGGGAACACACGGAGTGAGTGAACGCTCAGTAGGAAATTATATCTCAAGCGCTAGCAAGGGGTTTAAATAATTACACCTTTCATGTATGTACTGTAACTGTGCATGCTCGTATAAAACGACAAGATAGAGAGAGAATTTATCAATAAGACAACAAGATGAACTAGTCATGAGCTTTCAAGAAAAGATAACAAGATATTCAAGCAAGTACCTTTTAGCAAGTCATGTCAAGAACTTTGGCTATCATGTATCAAGCAAGCAAGTAATTACCCTTTCTCGGGTCACGCAATTCATGTCATGTCAAGTACGAGTCAAGTACAAGATTTGTGTGGAATGTCCGATCAAGCTAGTCATGCACTCGGTATAATGCCAGATACCTTATCATTCAACTCCCATGGGCACAAGTACTTTCGGGTGCTCCTCCCAGGACCAGATCGGGCCCTATATGCGCAGGCATTTATCATGTATATTTGACATCCACTCTTGTATATATATATATAGCCAATATGGAATTTCAACAATTTAAGCTTGTAGACACGTAGGATAACTTTGAGAGAATGGAGTCCAAAAATACGACATTGGACATAGATAGGCGATAACAACGGTATAAAACACGATTTATCGTTGAAACTAGGTGGAATTAGGTTCCCTTAACTCGGGTACCATGACAAGTATGGACATTCTTTATATAGAATTGAGGTCCACATGAACAGTATATCAAAGGCAAGATACCATCATTCTTATTATAGAATTGAGGTCCACAAGAACATCAACAAATGGCATGATATCATCATCTCATTAAGAATTCTCATGATATACTCTTTGCATATCATAAGGGCCGGTATACCATGTTTCTTTAGAGTGACATGGCATTCAATAGTGTAATGGGTTTTTAGGGTACAATCAGCTCAGTCGGCCTTGAGGGAATCCAAAGCTCGAGGAGTCTTACGGAGGTCTCTATGACTAACTCGCTAGTCCAAAGGAACGGAATGTCCAATGGAGAGCTTGTATGTCAATGAGAATTAAGGGTGATCGATAAAACATCATGAAACGTGGGACTATACTCACGGAGTGGAGATATAGTGCCGATATACATATATATAGATATATTGAAACCATCGGTTATCAGAAACAGGGTAAAAACATTTTTATAGGAAAATAACGACTTATGTAAAGTCACTACTCAAGTAATTAACGCCTTCAGGAAGGGCATTTATCTATTTTACATTTTTGTAAGATCTCAATATTTCAGTATTTTACCAAAAACGCGCCCTGGTAAGGGGCGTTTATTTACGAGTTGACGACGCATACAGTGGTCGTTCATTCTTTACTTCTATTTTTGCAGAATATATATTTTCAGTAATTTATCAAAAACACGTCCTGGACAGGGGCGTTACTTTCCAATTCACGCCCTGCACAGGGGCGTTGGTCAAGTTATAGATGACCTATACAGGGTCGTGAATTCAAAAATTTACAATATTTCAGGAAATAAAATTCCAAGAGACAAGAGACATGATCATGACAGAAAATTAGCAGGAATTCATAGGTCGAGTCATGCAATATATATTAGATTGGATATTTCATATCTATTGAATTTTTAACGTGGATCAATTATTAATTACATGTGATTTTCATGATATTAACGCCTACAGGGCAGGGCGTCAAATCTGAAATTGACGACCTAGTGCAGGTCGTTTCTTTAAAGTAGCGCCCTGGACACGGGCGTCTCTTGCAAAGATATTACAGAAACGTGTAGAAACCATCAGGAAACTTATATACATGACATGCATGATGTGTTACTATGAATTTAACTTGTTTGGGCTACGTTGCTTGAGAAAACCTACCTTTTTGATGATTAACTGGCGAACTGATGAAGACACGGTACTCTGTTATCAACAGAGTAGGATGAAAGGGCAGAGGTCTTGGTGTAGATTATCGACAGGTTTTCTTTTCGGCACGATCAGGTGCAGACGTTCGTCGATGAAGAACCCACGTTCTTCAGTAGGTTAAGATGACTTTCCTACAGAGAACATATATATACGATCATTAGTATTATCTTCATAATACTTGACTGAAGGTGGAAGAAAGAAGAACTTACCCTTTGTTCTTCTCACGTTCGTCTTCTTCAACCTGTAAGAAGAGAAGAAGATGAAGAATCATTAGTTCTTCATGCGTTGATCGAACACAATATAAGGAAGAAGGAAGAAGAAGAACCTGCTGTTCTCCGCATACCTTAGAAAACTCCGAACGCCAAATAGCGTTCTCGGTTCAAGCAGAAGGTTATTTATAAGATATTGGAAATCCTAATAAGGTTAGTGTTCGATTGGAAGTAATACTTCCATATTAGAGTTATTACTACATTCGAACTCTTTCTCATAGTTATCAACTTACCCTGGATAGACTCCCGGGTCGAACGAAACTCAAACTGAATTAGCGACCTAAGTAAGGGCGTCGAATTTAAATTGACGCCTTGTCAAGCGTCGTTACTTGTTGAAACGCGTCCACTCAAAGGACGTTACGCTATCTTGCCCTTTTTATTTTATTTTGGTCGTTTGAAATTTGACGCCTTATTATTTCGGCGTCCTTTCTTTAATTCACGCCTTAGGTGAGGGCGTTTCTTGTAAGGTAGCGCCTTTATCTGAGGCGTTATTTTCATCAGGGTTTAATTATTTTTATTCCAAGCTCTTTGGTTTATTTATTAAATCTTTTAATCTATTTTGATTTATTTTTTTATTTATCAGGGTTGCTACACCCTCCCCCACTTAAAAAGAATTTGGTCCCCAAATTCCATATCATACATTTACATATGGAGAGTGTAGGGTATGTACCTTCTAAAATAAGTCTGGAAATCGTTTCCTCATAGATTCCTCGGTCTCCCATGTAGCTTCATGTTCTGAATTCTTATTCCATTGTACTTTTAGCATGGGAATAACCTTATTCCTTAGGGTTCGTACTTCTCGATCTAGTATTCGTATGGGCTTCTGCTCATATGTGAAATCTTTCTGGATCGCTAGGTCTCCATACTCAATAATATGTGATGGGTCATGTACATACTTTTTCAACATAGATATGTGGAACACATCATGTACTTCGGACAGTTGAGGTGGCAATGCGATGCGATAAGCAACCTCGCCAACTCTTTCTAGTATCTCAAAAGGTCCGATAAATCTTGGTGTAAGCTTGCCCTTAACACCAAATCTTCGTATTCCACGTCCAGGTGATATCTTGAGAAATACATGATCTCCGAGTTGGAATTCAAGATCTCTCCTTCTTGTGTCGGCATAAGCCTTTTGTCTAGACTGAGCAACTTGCAATCTTTCTCTGATTACTTGTATCTTCTCAGTTGTATCCCTTACCATATCTGGACCTAACAGTTGTTTCTCTCCAACTTCGCTCCAGCATATGGGTGATCGGCAACACCTTCCGTATAAGGCTTCAAAAGGTGCCAGTTGTATACTTGCCTGGTAGCTATTATTGTATGCAAATTTGACCAGAGGCAAGTGATCATGCCAGTTCCCACCAAAATCAGTAATGCATGCTCTTAGCATATCCTCGACTACTTGATTGGTTCTCTCGGTCTGACCATCCGTTTGAGGATGAAAAGCTGTACTAAAGTTAAGTCTCGTCCCCAAGGAATGTTGTAGTCCCTTCCAAAAATGAGAAGTAAAACGGGGATCTCTGTCAGACACGATTGAAATAGGAATACCATGTAATCTGACTATTTCCTTGATGTATAGTGCAACTAAGACATCAACTGACCATCGACTCTTGATTGGCAAGAAATGCGCTGATTTAGTCAATCGGTCAATGATAACCCATATTCCATCATGTCCCCTTTTTGATTTAGATAAACCCATGATGAAATCCATACCAATATCCTCCCACTTCCATTTAGGGATATCTAGAGGATGTAGCTTTCCAGCAGGCTTTTGGTGTTCCGCCTTGACTTGTTGGCACGTGAGACAGCGTGATACGTAGTCCGCTATTTCTCTTTTCATGTTGGGCCACCAAAAATTTCTTTTTACATCTTGGTACATTTTGGTGGATCCAGGATGAATCGTATACCTTGACCTATGAGCTTCATCTAAGACCTTCTTCTTCAATTCTGGGCAGTCCGGTATACAAGTTCTATTCTTGAACATTAATCTTCCATCAGAAGCTATTTGGAAATCCGATTGTCCTTCTAATCTGCCCTTGATTTCCACTAATGTA
Source organism: Amorphophallus konjac (assembly GCA_022559845.1). Taxonomy (NCBI): domain Eukaryota; kingdom Viridiplantae; phylum Streptophyta; class Magnoliopsida; order Alismatales; family Araceae; genus Amorphophallus; species Amorphophallus konjac. Next base: position 194,964,015 of record CM040126.1, on the reverse strand, counting down.
GGATCATCATCCTGAAGTGCTTGTATTTCAGACAATAAATCTGACTGTATGCTTACATGAGACAATGTGACACATCTAGGGTCCGTGTCCATACTTATATTGAGTTCAGAGAATTGTTCTAGCAATTTCCATTCTTGAATCAGACAATTGGCTAACAGTGCTCTCGGCTTTCGACTAAGGGCATCTGCTACATGATTACCCTTTCCGGGATGATATTGTATATTGAAGTCGAAGTCCTTGAGATATTCCAGCCATCGTCTTTGCCTCATATTTAGTTCCTTCTGTGAGAAAAGATATTTGAGACTCTTGTGATCGGAGTATACAGTAAACTGTACTCCATAAAGATAATGTCTCCATATTTTGAGTGCAAATACTACCGCGGCCAATTCTAAGTCATGGATGTGGTAGCTCTCTTCATGCTTCTTTAATTGACGAGAAGAGTAGGCTATAACATTCCCTTGTTGCATTAGAACACATCCGAGGCCAATGCCAGAAGCATCAGTGTATACCTCGAACTTTTCTCCTTCAATTCGCAATGCTAAGATAGGAGCTGTAGTAAGATGATCCTTGAGAGTTTGGAAGCTTCTTTCACATTCCTCATCCCATTCATAACGGATCTCCTTGCGAGTTAACCTCGTAAGTGGCACGGCGATTTTTGCGAAATCCTTGATGAATCGCCTGTAATAGCCGGCAAGACCTAAGAAACTTCGGATCTCGCTAGCATTGGTCGGTCTTTCCCAGTTCCTTACAGCTTCAACCTTTGATGGGTCTACAGACAAGCCATCCTTTGATATAACATGTCCGAGAAAAGTCACTTCTTCAAGCCAGAATTCACACTTGCTAAGTTTTGCATATAATTGGTTTGTCCTTAATATTTGTAATGCAATCCTTAAATGTTCCTCATGCTCTTCCTTGGTCTTGGAATAAATCAATATATCATCAATAAAGACCACCACGAATTGATCCAAATAAGGGCTGAATATACTATTCATTAACTGCATAAAGGCAGCAGGGGCATTCGTTAGTCCGAAAGGCATAACAACAAATTCATAATGGCCATACCTGCTTCTGAATGCGGTTTTATGAATATCCTCATCCTTGATTCTTAATTGATGATATCCCGACCTGAGATCAATCTTGAAAAAGTACTTGGATCCTGATATTTGATCAAATAATTCATCGATTCTTGGCAATGGATACTTGTTCTTGATAGTGAGATGATTCAACTGTCGATAGTCGATGCATAATCTCATGGATCCATCTTTCTTCTTTACAAATAGTACAGGCGCTCCCCACGGGGAAGTACTTGGTCTAATGAATCCTTTCTTAATGAGTTCCATCAATTGCTCCTTTAACTCCTTGAGTTCAGCAGGTGACATCCTATAAGGTGCCTTTGAAATCGGACCAGCACCAGGGACTAAGTCAATGGTGAAGGCCACTTCTCTTTGCGGGGGTAATCCCGGCAAATCTTCCGGAAACACGTCCGGAAATTCTTGTACTACTGGAATGTCTTCTAGCTTAATCTCCTTAGCTTCTTTAACTGTGACAAATGCGAGGAAAGATGCACATCCTTTCCTGATGAGCTTGCTAGCTCGGAGAGCTGAAATAATAGGGGATTTGCTCCGACTCTTGGGGCTAGTAAATATTAGTTCTGGAAATTCCTTGAATGTAACCTTACTATTGCGGCAATCAACCGTTGCCTGATACTTGGATAACCAATCTGCCCCTAGTATAACATCATACTCTTTCAGATCTAAACATATGAGATCAATAGGGAGATTTCTACCCTGAACCAATACTTCGCAGTTTTGGTAATGATGTGTAATATCAGTTTCATCATCTAAAGGAGTAGACAAAACTAACTTTATCCATTCCGGTTCTAGGGGTAATGGGGCAGCAAACTTCTTAGAAACAATAGAATGCGATGCACCAGTATCAATTAAGACATATGCATTCCTGGAACAAACTTTCAATGTACCTTCCACTAAGCCGCCTCCTTCTACTTGCTCGGTTTCCTTGATTGCATGAAGACGAGCATTCTTGGTTACTGGGCGTTTTCCGTCATCGGCTTGATTATTTAGTAGTGGGTAATCGGGAATCCGATGCTCACGACTCCCACAACGGAGACATGCTCCTAGTTTCCTCCAGCATTCTTCTGCTCTATGACCCGCTTTATCACAATGTTTGCACACTGTATTTGGAGAGGTAGTGGTGATAGAGAAGGGCTTGGTCTTCTTGAACTTTTGCTCTTGCGAGGGAATACCTCCATTGCTAGGCCTCTTCTTGAAGTTGGGTTTAAAGGAACCCGAACCTGTAACTTGTTCCTTCTTATCCTTACCACGAATCCTATCAGACAGTTCCGTGGCATCTTCTAATAGTTGAGCTCGGCGTACTATCTCCGAGTAGACTTGAATGTCCATCGGCGCCAGTTGAGTAATAGCTTGGGGCCTGAGCCCATTAAGGAACCTCCTAGCTTTCATTTTCTCGGTACTAACTAGATGCTTAGCATACTGAGACAATCTAGAGAATTGGGCCTCATACTCGGCCACTGACAAGGATCGTTGTTTTAATGCGGCAAACTCTGCAGCCTTCTTTTCCTGAACTCGGTCCGAGAAATATTTCGCGTTGAAGTGTTCAACGAATTCTTCCCATGAAACCTGATCTTGATTTATAGTAGCCTCTATTGATTCCCACCAGCATCTAGCATCCCTTTCTAACTGAAAAGTAGCTAATAAGACCTTATCTTGATCCGTGCATTGCATAACACGGAATATTCGTTCTATCTCCCTAATCCAGTGTTCAGCGTCATCTGGATCAGTAGAACCCGTGAACTTAGGTGGGTTCATGTTCTTGAAAGTCTGGTGGAGACTTCCTGCTCGTTGTCCACCACCTTGTGCTACTTGTTGCAGCACTTGAGTCATGCCTTGAAGGGTACGCTGCATGTTGCGCCATTGAGCACGTTCGGCAGCCATTATCCTACGATTACAATAACTAGATTAATATGTGCTTGTATTTAAAGACTCATATACTATGTTAACTTTAACCCTTGGTTCTACCCAATCTCACTAGTTGAAGGTTAAAACTTATCCTTGGACTTGGGTTTTCCTAGGAATTGAATACCCTAGGCTCTGATACCACAAAAACTGTCACGCCCCGAGCGCGGAAGATACCCGGAGGTGCGCGATGAGTTTATATCAATCATGTCAATCAGAGTAGTAGTGTATTCGACACCAAAACAGAGATGCGCAAAATAGAAAGATAACCCAATCCTTTATTTCATAATGGATAGACTATTACAAATCTAATACTCTATTCAATTAAAAAGGAAAAGTACATAGTTGACTCAAGAAAATAGGAAAAAGACTAGATGACACTTGGAAAAGCTCTAGCTCTTTCACTCTTGACCATTCCCATCCGATTGACTTCCCTCGTCGTCGGAATTACCTGAAAAGTAGGGAACACACGGAGTGAGCGAACGCTCAGTAGGAAATTATATCTCAAGCGCTAGCAAGGGGTTTAAATAATTATATCTTTCATGTATGTACTGTAACTGTGCATGCTCGTATAAAATGACAAGATAGAGAGAGAATTTATCAATAAGACAGCAAGATGAACTAGTCATGAGCTTTCAAGAAAAGATAACAAGATATTCAAGCAAGTACTTTTTAGCAAGTCATGTCAAGAACTTTGGCTATCATGTATCAAGCAAGCAAGTAATTACCCTTTCTCGGGTCACGCAATTCATGTCATGTCAAGTACGAGTCAAGTACAAGATTTGTGTGGAATGTCCAATCAAGCTAGTCATGCACTCGGTATAATGCCAGATACCTTATCATTCAACTCCCATGGGCACAAGTACTTTCGGGTGCTCCTCCCAAGACCAGATCAGGCCCTATATGCGCAGGCATTTATCATGTATATTTGACATCCACTCTTGTATATATATATATAGCCAATATGGAATTTCAACAATTTAAGCTTGTAGACACGTATGATAACTTTGAGAATGGAGTCCAAAAATACGACATTGGACATAGATAGGCGATAACAACGGTATAAAACACGATTTATCGTTGAAACTAGGTGGAATTAGGTTCCCTTAACTCGGGTACCATGACAAGTATGGACATTCTTTATATAGAATTGAGGTCCACATGAACAGTATATCAAAGGCAAGATACCATCATTCTTATTATAGAATTGAGGTCCACAAGAACATCAACAAATGGCATGATATCATCATCCCATTAAGAATTCTCATGATATACTCTTTGCATATCATAAGGGCCGGTATACCATGTTTCTTTAGAGTGACATGGCATTCAATAGTGTAATGGGTTTTTAGGGTACAACCAGCTCAGTCGGCCTTGAGGGAATCCAAGGCTCGAGGAGTCTTACGGAGGTCTCTATGACTAACTCGCTAGTCCAAAGGAACGGAATGTCCAATGGAGAGCTTGTATGTCAATGAGAATTAAGGGTGATCGATAAAACATCATGAAACGTGGGACTATACTCACGGAGTGGAGATATAGTGCCGATATACATATATATAGATATATTGAAACCATCGGTTATCAGAAACAGGGTAAAAACATTTTTATAGGAAAATAACGACTTAAGTAAAGTCACTACTCAAGTAATTAACGCCTTCAGTAAGGGCGTTTATCTATTTTACATTTTTGCAAGATCTCAATATTTCAGTATTTTACCAAAAACGCGCCCTGGTAAGGGGCGTTTATTTACGAGTTGACGACGCATACAGTGGTCGTTCATTCTTTACTTCTATTTTTGCAGAATATATATTTTCAGTAATTTATCAAAAACACGCCCTGGACAGGGGCATTACTTTCCAATTCACGCCCTGCACAGGGGCGTTGGTCAAGTTATAGACGACCTATACAGGGTCGTGAATTCAAAAATTTACAATATTTCAGGAAATAAAATTCCAAGAGACAAGAGACATGATCATGACAGAAAATTAGCAGGAATTCATAGGTCGAGTCATGCAATATATATTAGATTGATATTTCATACCTATTGAATTTTAACGTGGATCAATTATTAATTACATGTGATTTTCATGAGATTAACGCCTACAGGGCAGGGCGTCAAATCTGAAATAGACGACCTAGTGCAGGTCGTTTCTTTAAAGTAGCACCCTGGACACGGGCATCTCTTGCAAAGATATTACAGAAACGTGTAGAAACCATCAGGAAACTTATATACATGACATGCATGATGTGTTACTATGAATTTAACTTGTTTGGGCTACGTTGCTTGAGAAAACCTACCTTTTTGATGATTAACTGGCGAACTGATGAAGACACGGTACTCTGTTATCAACAGAGTAGGACGAAAGGGCAGAGGTCTTGGTGTAGATTATCGACAGGTTTTCTTTTTGGCACGATCAGGTGCAGACGTTCGCCGATGAAGAACCCACGTTCTTCAGTAGGTTAAGATGACTTTCCTACAGAGAACATATATATACGATCATTAGTATTATCTTCATAATACTTGACTGAAGGTGGAAGAAAGAAGAACTTACCCTTTGTTCTTCTCACGTTCATCTTCTTCAACCTGTAGAAAGAGAAGAAGATGAAGAATCATTAGTTCTTCATGCGTTGATCGAACACAATATAAGGAAGAAGGAAGAAGAAGAACCTGCTGTTCTCCGCATACCTTAGAAAACTCCGAACGCCAAATAGCGTTCTCGGTTCAAGCAGAAGGTTATTTATAAGATTTTGGAAATCCTAATAAGGTTAGTGTTCGATTGGAAGTAATACTTCCATATTAGAGTTATTACTACATTCGAACTCTTTCTCATAGTTATCAACTTACCCTGGATAGACTCCCGGGTCGAACGAAACTCAAACTGAATTAGAGACCTAAGTAAGGGCGTCGAATTTAAATTGACGCCTTGTCAAGCGTCGTTACTTGTTGAAACGCGTCCACTCAAAGGACGTTACGCTATCTTGCCCTTTTTATTTTATTTTGGTCGTTTGAAATTTGACGCCTTATTATTTGGGCGTCCTTTCTTTAATTCACGCCTTAGGTGAGGGTGTTTCTTGTAAGGTAGCGCCTTTATCTGAGGCGTTATTTTCATCAGGGTTTAATTATTTTTATTCCAAGCTCTTTCGTTTATTTATTAAATCTTTTAATCTATTTTGATTTATTTTTTTATTTATCAGGGTTGCTACATTTCAGCTTTCTGCTCCCGTGGACTATCATTGGAGGTCGTGGCAACCTCGTTGGTGATGGACTCCCAACATCTGCAGGGGGCATCGGCTTTTGGCTCTTCCTGCATCATTGTATAGGGCTTCGAGGTGCCTCCTGGCACAAAGGGGCCTCTTCATGGTCTTCTTGATAATTATCATAGACCGGCTTCGTGAGGCCTTCATCCGGAGGGGTTGAAAGGGGTGCTTCACTAGCTTCGGGGCATCTTCCATCGGCGGGGCTTGCGACCTCCGTGAGTAAAGAGATCATGTGGACCCCGCTTCTATAAGCGACCACGTCATGCGGACGCGGTGGGTACACTTCACATTTTCCCAGCCTTAGTTCGCCCTTCCTGATTAGGCCTTGAGCGATATTTTTGAATACATAACAATTTTCAATAGGATGCCCCAGCACCCGATGATAAGGATAGAATTCGGGGTCGTCGCTTGGTTCGACATCCTCTGGCCTTTTGGATTCTGGCAAGGTAATCTTGCCGTAACGACAAGCCCATTCAAAAATCCTCTGACTTTTGTGTCTTGGGAAGGAATAAGTCCTCCTCATTTTCTCTCGCAATGAGGCCGGTTGATTGGTTGAAGGATTGGCTACCTCCTTTGTCTTCTCCTTCGAATGCCCAGAAGTGCTGAAGTTGACACCTCCGGGTTTGCTTTCTTGTCTTGCCAGGGTGATGGCGGAATGGTATTTTTCCAGAAATGCTTCAATATCAGCCGCTATCATGGCCAACTGATCAAGGGAGTGGACGTTGAGGCCGACCATTCGCTGCTGAATATCCTTCTTTAGACTTTGCCCGCAAGCCCAAGTGGAAACCTCGTGGCTTAACGGGGACATGCATCTCATATAGAGGCTTCTCCACTTTCTGATGTAGTCCAGGACGGGCTCATCATCTTCTTGCCTGTGGCTGTAGAGTTCTACCCTGGTCACGAGGAAGTGCTCCGGGCTTGAGTGAATGCATTGCTGAGGGAGGATGTCCCCTGCTGGGTCAAGCCAGTGCATACTTATTTCGGCTAGGTGCTCCTCCAGCCTTTCAATTTCCTGCTATAACCCGCCGAGCAATGAGGGCGAGGTGGAGTCAGGCTGAGGGAAATCTGCTTCAGGACGTTTTTCACCGGTCGGGCTTGTGACCTCTGCGAGGAGGGAAACCACATGGACTCCCTTTTCACAGATAGCTGCTTCATGGGGTTGTGGTGGGTTCACTTCATAGTCCCCCATCTTCAGTTCTCCTCTCTTGATCAGGTCTTGTGTGATATCCTTGAAGACATAGCAATCTTCTGTAGGGTGGCCAAGGATTCGATGGTAGAGGCAGAATTTAGGGTCATCACTGCTTATAGCATCCTCTGGCCTTTTGGGCTTTGGCAAGGTAACCCTGCTATAGTGGCAAGCCCATTTAAAGATCTCCCGAGTTTTATCCCTTGGGAAGGAATAAGGCTTCTTCATCTTCTCCTGCAACGTGAGGACTCGTTCCGCCGGCCGGCTAGTTGAAGGACCGGCTATTTCTTTCGCCTTCCTCCTTGAGTGCATAAAAGCACTAAAGTTGGTGGTCGGGGGCTGATTCTCCCATCTTGCCGTGGTGGCATAGGAGCGCCCCGGGTTCATGGATGTGCCCTGTCGGAGGTGGATACCCTCGGTAAGATCAGACAGTAGTTTGATCATTTTGGCCAACTGTGCCTTCAACATCTCGATCTCCTACTGCTGCTCACAACATATTACGAGCATAACAGGGTCACAAAGGGAGAAGTCTGGAGTGTAGCTTGGACTGCTATCTTCTGTTCCGACATCGATTGGAGGTAGCAGCGCCCCGCCACCGTGACTATCTAGGAGTGGTGCCTCGGAAGTGGATGGCACCCCCCCTATATCCCTGCTTGGAGGTGGGTTCTGGAGGAACACTTCTTCATCTTCGGCTTTGTCAGCTGAAGGCATATGATGCTCTTTGCTCTTGGTTTCTAGTGCATCTGTGTCTTCTGGGGGACCATCGCCAACTAGAGCTGAGATGGCTATCATGTTTGTTTCATAGAATTCTTCTGCTGAGAAACCCAAACCAGGGTGCTGGGTAATCTTCAGGAGTTCCCTATCCAGGTTCGGTGGATACCACAGCTTCTTGAACATTTGATTCTGACTTTCAATCTGAAAGAAGGGTAGCTGTTTCCCTCTAGCCATTTTCACCACTCTGCTGGATATATCTGGAAGTCCCATGATTGGGCCGACCGGGTCACGGATTTCTTCGGGGAATTTACAATCATCATCCCCTTTCACTGGATGTTCATCAGCCACATAGAACATCGTAGGTGGGCCCTCTGGGTTGGGCACCTCCCAGATCTTCAAGAATTCTACTGTTTGACAGTCTAAGTCTGTGGGGGGCTTCGTGATCCCTGGAGGGACCTTCACATACCCGGGCAAATCCTCGAGCTTCGGAACTCCTGTGTCGAGGTAAATATTGGAGGGGATGGCTCGAACCACGCCTCCAACTTTAGAACTGTGTGACACTTCCTGCGGTGCCACATAGTCGGGCGGTGGTGGAGGGAACCAGTCGTCGTCCTCCGCTATCTCCTTCCCTTTGCTTTGAGTCGGCTGGGGATTCTGCTTCGGCTCCTCCATGTAAAGTGCAGCATCGAGCAGGTGGCATTCAAACACCTCAAAGGGGTGTAAGTCTGCGAATATTCTTTCTTCTTTTCCATTTCGGAAGTACTTAATGCACTGGTGCAGGGTCGAAGACACTACCCGATTCTGATGCAGCCACGATCGGCCGAGCAATGCTTTATATGTGGTATCGGAGTTGATGACGTGGAACTGCACTTTGGTGGTGAAGTCTCCTAGTGACAGCTCGAACTCTGCTACACCCATGGGAACTTCAGACTTCTGGTTGAACCCAGTTATCTTCATATCCCTGACCTTGATCAGGTGCACATTGAAGTAATGTTTCTGGTAAACCTGGTAGGAGAGTATGTTTACTGCTGCCCCTGTATCGACCAAGATCCTGTTTATAGGCTGGCCGTTCAACTGCCCCATCATGTACAAGGGTCTATTGTGGCTGACCGAAGGAAAGAGCATGTCTTCTTCGGTGAAGGTGATGGTTGTTCCCAACTACATCTCAGCAAAACAGCTTTCATAATGCGCCGGGGTTTGCAGAGCCGCAATGACAGCCTGCCTGGTTTCCTCATCCAGGGAGAGTATCTCCCAGACGCTGAATCTTGCTGGGATTCTTTTCAATTGTTTCAATATCCGAGTGCCGACTCGGACGTTAGCTAACTTTGCTTCTTCGGCTTTGCTATGCTTGCCATGTTCTGGTGCCGGAGGAGTCGGCAGGGAAGACAGTTTATCTTCTTCAGAGGCCGCCCGGCTCCGGCTTGCTTGGTCGACTGGTTCTTTCATTTGCATGGGCTGGGCCACAGGGGCGGCGCCCTCATCATCTTTATTCGCCAGAGGGGGTGTTCCCGAGGTGGAGGCAAGAGTGCTCTTGGCCTTGGACCCGGGCTGTTGGTATGGTTGTTTGCTCTTCTTTGCGAGCAAAAATTCGGTGAACGAGGGTACCACTTCGCCTGCTGCATCTTCAGGGTAGAGGCCCGATGGCGGTGGGATTGCTGCGCCCTTCACTTCAGGTTCGGAGATTTGGTATGGCCGCTCGCCCCTGAATATAATATTATGATTGGCTGGGGGCAGACGTCCCCACCTTCTCCCAGACCTAGTGACATATTGGGAAGTAGAGGCCTCGGCTTGGTTTGCCTCGACAGGCGTGAAGCATATTTCTTCCTCTCCCTCCTCTTCGGCCATATTGAATAAGGCCGACAAGGTATTGCAAGACAAAATGTTGCATTTTCTTTTATTCTTCAGCTTTCTCTTCTTTTTCTTCTTCTCTTCTTTTACAGCTGGAAGCTGTTCTCGGGGAAGTTCATCCCATATGCCGGGTTCTTGTGTTTCGGCTTCAGCTTCTTTAGCCAATTTTATGGATTCAAAATGTTCCCAAGGGACATATTCCTTCAGCTGCATTGGTTGGATCTTGGGTTGTTCATATTCTTCTAACCTGTCAATGACTGCCTGCAGCCGTTTAACTGTCGGGTTGACTTGCGTGTGCATCCGCAATAGGAGTGGCTTCTTCCTGTTGTCAGTCATTCTTCGGAGGACCAACTGAGGAGCAGTTTCATACCAAACCGGGGTTACAACTGGTGGTGGTGGCTTAGGCATGACGCCATGAATTCGGCCTCCCGAGGTAGGGCAGGATGTCGACTTTCTTCTTGTCTTCTTTGGCACCATCTGCCAATCTCCCTGGTTCTCTGCGGGAGCGAGAACAAATGCCTCATAAGTGTGCTTTGTACAAACATCTGACACTTCTTCGGGCAGTTGTTGGTATAAGGATATCATATTTACGGTTGCCCCCATCACCGGCAACTCATGCGGGTGGGGCGGGTCCACCTTGTGTTCGCCCATCTGGAGCTCTCCCTTCCTGATCATGCCTTCAATGATGTCTTTGAAGACGTAACAATCTTCGAGGGTGTGCCCAAGCATCTGATGGTACGGGCAAAATCGAGGATCATCTTTCCTCTTGATGTCACCTGGTCTCTTCGGCTCCGGGAGAGTAATTTTGTTATATTTGGTGGCCCACTCGAAGATGACCCGGGTCTTCTCCTTCGGGAAGGAGTAAAGTTTCTTCATTCTTGATCGCAAGTAGGCGGCCTCTTGTTGTTCAGCCTGCTTGGCCGGAGGAGCGCTAGTGACTCCTTTATCATTGTCCTTCTGCTTCTCGAAATCCTTGAAGTCGACAGTGTTGACTTCTTTGGGCACGGACCGCTTCTCAATTGATTTTCCCTTTTGGGCTGAGGTGGCCGGTGCGGAAGACTATTTGGAGAGGTAGGACTCAATTTCCACCACGACATTATTTAATCGATCAAATGACTTGATCTCCATCCCGACCATCTTCTTGAAAACTTCACGCTTCAAATTCTGCTTGCAGATCTGAACCGCATCTTCTTGGTGTGGCGGGCGCCTACACCTCGTGCTGAGGTTCCGCCATCTCTTGATGAATTCTAGAGCAGTTTCATCATTCTTCTGCCTGGTTGGATAGAGCTCGGCCACTGTGACCTCTCTTTCGGTGACGTGGAACCGCTCCCGAAATTTTCTTTGCAAATCTGGCCAGTCGTTAACAGACCCCGCCGGCAAGTTCGAGTACCATTCGAAGGCGAGCCCTGTGAGCGAGGACCCGAAGAACTTCAGCATGTATGATTCATCGGTCGCCAGATCGCCCATCACATTGATGTAATAGGCTATGTGTTCCTTCGGCGACCCCTGGCCATTAAATTTGTCAAACTTTGGCGGCTTGCTGACGCTAGGAGGCAATCTCTTCCCCGCATGATGGACCGGGTAGGGTACCTTGTACACATCATATGAGGCATATTCTTCACTTCCCCGATCGGCCAGCTTCATCTCGACTATCTGCTCGATCATGAGCTTGTTAGCCATTGCCGGATCCACTGCTTCTGGGTAGAAATGAGCCGACTGCATCTGTGGCGTCGTCAACACTGTCGCCTGGGGTATAGTGGCGGTACCTTGGTGTTGAGGAGCCAAAGGGGTCATTGGGGCCGTGCCCCCAGCATAGTTGGGGATTGGCTGAGAGGCCGTCACCTGGGGTGAACCCTCAAATTCTCCAGCGCCTTGCCTGGATGTTTCTGGAGGCGGTTCGACCTGCTTCGAGGTGGAAGCATGCATGGTCAGTTCGCCCACCTGTCACTTCAGAGCTTCGATCTCCTGTCGATAGGCTTGAAGCAGCATCAACATCGCAGGGTCTGGGGTAGAAGGGCTAGGAGCTTGGCCTCCCCCTTCTGTCAGAGTATCTAGAGAAGGCGCTACCCTTTCTCCGTCATCCCCAGCGGTAATCACGTTCGCCGCCATGGCGACCGCATCTGAACTTGTTTCACCGACGAGGGCTTGTATTATCTCAGCTGCAGCTGCTCCTCTTCTGGTGAGGGGACCCGACCTGCCAGCCAGCCTGGCCATCTCTTCTTGGTCTTTAGGTAGGGCTCCATATTGGTTGGCCACCCCGGCCATATTGCAGGTATAAACCCGCATCTTTTTGTTTCTTCGAACCACCTCCCTGGTTGTCTGTCTAGGAAAGGTTAGCCTATCAAACACCGAGACTCTTGGTGGAGCTTCTTTACAGAGGGGCGGCCCATAGCACCCTGACTCCGCATCTTCGATATCTTCCGGGTTAACTTGTTGCTTCCGATTTCTTTCAGCATCATTCACGGCTTCTAGGAGCCGCTGAGTTCCCAAGAGGGTGTTTCCAAGGCCGCGAAGATATCCCCTCACGGCTTGAGTGATGTCGTCTTCTCCCTGGCTGGGGCAGACAGTTGGTGGTGATGCTTGCACTGGCAGTCTATAGGCGAGACGCCTCTGCTCGTGCATCATGCTGTATCTTCCTTCCTTCAAATAGATGTTCGCCTATCGACCGTGAGCACGGAAGGCAGGTCTTCGAGACGCTTGAGCCGATGCCTCAATCTTCTCTTCTTTATCTTCCTTCATCTTTTTCTTGAGCTGGTCAGTCCTGACGGGCTCCAGTTGGGTTGAGGCTGGGGCCCGCCTGATGGGGACCCATGCTTGCTTGAATTTAGTCGGCTTCTGGGCCGGCTCTTGCTTTGGCATGGACCTGATGTGGTCCCCTCGCTCTCGGGCCAGTGCTTGGAATTGGTTGTGCACCGGCACCATCGGGATTACCCTATCTGGTGAGATCGTGGCCTGACGGCCATTCAGGTACACTCGGACTCCTCCGATCATTACGGATTTGCCCGAGAGGGAAAGCCGGCCTTGCGACGTGCTAGTGGTTCTCCTTGCCGCCCTCCTGGCAGTCGAGGTGCGCTTCTTCTTCGCTTCAATGTGGTGGACGTGGTAGCCCACCATCTTCATAGCTTCGGGTGTCGCCTCCACGGGGGCGATGGGCTCGACCTCCTTGACATCCAGGAGGTCCACGAACATAACCCCGAGGAAGTTGGGGAAGCCAACGACCGGGGGAAAGTCGCCGAACTGGATCGGCACTGCCAAGTAGCCATGCTCCGCATGGCTCGCCACAACCAATGGATCGAAAGTGACAGCCATTGGTTCTTCAGAAATGAATCCCTCCTGCAATTTCAAAAATGCGGAAGTTAAGACTTCAGAAAAGGCCATTGGGCCCCTACTCTCGGTGAAAAGATGAGAGGTAGTCCAGTCCCACCGGGCGTGCCAACTTGTGGAACACACTGGATTTCGATGGATGAAAATATTGGGATATTGGTGGTTATATCGATTCGGGATCATCTGTCCCACCGGGCGTGCCAACTTGTGGAACGCACTGGATTTTGAGTTCGTGAAAGATATCGGGGTGTTCTTTTTATCAGTTTATCGGTTTATCTAGTGCGAGGGCGTGCCAGTCACCTAGGTGACAATGTGTTCGGGCTTCAAGACTGGAGTGGTCCGAAGCCCGGGGTGCGCTCCGTCTGACTAATCAGACGATTGTGGATATCGGGTCGGGACTGGAGACCCGCCGCGCCATAAAGGCCACGATGTTAATTACATCCCCTCGGAGAGGGGAAGACCTTTGATTAATCGCCAAGAGAAGGGGCCAAATGACCTAAAGATCATTTTTCATTAAAGCATGCGAGTTGGGTTGACATGATTTAAACCCTCTGCATCGGTATGCAAAACGGTGTTCAAAACCATACAAATACTTGCTGCGAGTGCGGCAAATTTAATGCAAGTGCGGGATTAGATCCCGGTATATATGTATCAGTCACTAACGGACCATCCAGTATTCGGTTGAGAGTCCATGTTCGAAGCATCGGAGATAACAACAAAGACATTTGGATATCTGCCGTAGGTACGACACGTTTCATATGGGTGCAGGATCGGATCCCGGAAGAAGCGGGTCAAGTTGATGAACTATCGGCCCAAGAGGTGCACGGATCATGACCATGTCGGGGATCCCAAGGTCAACACCCGATACCACGGGGCATCATTGCATAGTCCGGGGGACCGGGTTTGTTTAGTGTAAAGCCAAAACTCGACAACGTGCGCCCTCACACGCGGATCAACCTGCGCGGTCAGGACGCGGGGTCCGACCTACCCGGTCAGGTCGCGGGGGTCAAGGGGGCAGCGCCCCTTGCGGGGGTTTCCGGGGGCAGCGCCCCCGGAACAAAATTTGGATTATAGTGGAGGGAAAACTTTTGAATAGTTTTATTCATTAACTTTAATTCTTTTTTTTTCATTTGATTAAACATTTTTTAAAGCACGCCGGATTAGGTGATATTGAAGGGGGGGCGCACCGGTTAAGGATGCTACAAGGGGAAGGGCGCGCCGGTTTAAGGATACTACAAGGGGGCAGAAGGGCGCGCCGGTTTAAGGAAGGCCAAGGGGCGCGCCGGAATGGGCCCAATGAGGGGGGGGGGGCGCCGGTTAAGGCAAAGAAGAGGAGGGCGCGCCGGTTAAGGCCGCGCCGGAATGGGAAGATAAGGAGTCGAAATGGACGCGTCGTTTAGCATCCAAAGAAGGAGATGGGGCTATTGTGAGGAGGGTTAAAACGGTGCCATATTCAGAGACCGCGCCGGGTTAGCCCCTGCCGAGGGTTTATTGCTTTCGACTGTGTGTTTTCTTTTCATTTCTTTCATCCGTAGGTGGGTTTTATGATCCGTTTGTTCATCCATTTGGTAGATTAAGTAGGTAATGAGGTGGGGTTTAAGTGATTTGTTCGGAGGAGTTTATTGTGTAAGATTTTAGGGGGTTAATTCGCAGAGGGCTTAATGTGTGTTTCTTTTCTTTCACCCGTGGGCAAGTTCTATGATATGTTTATCCATTGTTCTTGGTGTTCTTGTATGTTCTTGACCCTGGCGAAAATTGGGCAGCACTTCCCCTAGACCCGAAGGGTCCGGGAAAAAAATGGGGCGCGCCATACGGAGAGAACTCCGACGGCCCTGAAACATCCCGGTGTGCGCATAAGCGACGACACCAGTAAAATTACCCCATTTGGGGCCGGAGGTCCCGAGGGCTAGCCTACAAGGGAGTCCGCTGACCCATGGGTTGTTGCGATCGTATCGACTCCCCCCGTTCGGGGCCGGAGGTCCTGAGGGCCAGCCTACAAAGAAACTCCGACGACCCGAGGGTTGCCGTGATCGCGTGGCTGAAGACCACGTGAGAGCCGAAGTCGACACAAGAACACGGCGGAAGGGAGATCCAAGGGACAACAGTAAAATGAAGTTAACGCATGCATGCGTATATATCTATCTACAGATACATATGTACATATCTATGCATATATGATCCGACGGAAACATCTGGACTTGCAAAAGGGAGGGAATGAGAGAGCATCAAAATCGGGTTTCATGGAGAGACGAACGGGGGAGAAGAAACCAGAGCCACCACGGGCTGAATATTGAGGGGGATTGGGGCATCAAGATCTCCCAAAAGGGAGTTTTCCTTTCATTCCACCATAGACCGAACTCCGATTACATTGAAAGGGAATACGAAGACAAAGGTCTACATATGAAGATCACCAAAAGGAAATCAAAGGGGCAGAAGGGAATGCAAAGACAAAGGGGGGAACAGAGCTCTCTTCCCCTCACCTCTCCTTCTTTCTTTCACCCTCTTCTCTCTCTTCACACTTCGGAGCAGGGCTTCAAGGGGTTTCTCTCAGAAGAAAAGCTTCTGCCTTTCAAGCTTCCAACAGTTGTCCCTCCTCTCCAACCGATCAAAAGTTCCCCGTAGTGGGCTTTTTATAGGGGCTAGTGGCCCTGTCAAAGGGAGAGGCCCCCCCTTTATTTCTCTTTATTTCTTCTTCTTTCCATCTTATTTCGCCTGCAACGCCTCTGCCGTGTCGCCGTGTCGAATGCCGCTGTCGTGGACGTCGCCTCCGCCGCGGCTACAGTGTGATCGGGAGGGGGGTAGAGGCATGGCCTCCTCCTTCGCTGGCGTATCCACCGCTAGCCATGTTGCTTTCATCATTTGCAGGGGAATGGGCGGCCGACGGACGAAGTGAGCGTTCGACGGTGCAGGGCTCGAGAGTTTCCATTCACAGCATATGCTCGGTTGCCCAACGGATCGAAGCAGACATCTAGCCATTTTAAGCAGTTCATCGACGTGCTGTTCGCAGGAAACAGGGGACCGTATTGATGACGGGATGGCTTCACCGCACGCCGGAAGCGCTTCAGAGAATAGGTTCAGAGGTTAAAACGGCGCCATATTCAAAGGGGCGCCGTTTTAAGCAAAGATGAAGGCCCCTTCTAGTGCGCCGTGTAGCCAAAGAAAGAAGAGGGGTGCGCCGTTTTAAGAGGGGGGCGCGCCGTTTTAAGGCGCGCCGTTTTAAGGCCCCTTCGTGCCGTTTTAGGCACTAAACGGATTCTTCTCGAAGTCGCGACCGTTTATATGAATGTTGTGTTAGGTTCGGTGCAAGTATTCAGAGGGGGGGTGAATGAATATAGCCTATAAAAAAAAACTTTCACCCAATATAAACTATCGCTCAATTAGAATTTCGCTCACTCAACAGATTAAACACTTAGAATAAAAACTGATCAAATCATCTAATGAACCTGTGATCAAACACTTGGAGCGCCCCTATGCAAACATCTAGCGGAAGCAAACCATAAGCAATCAAACCACAATGCAAGAGGGGTTTTTAGGTGGTTCGGTCCTGCAGACCTACATCCACCCCACACTCAACCCGAGTGTGGCTTCACTAACAGCTGGGCAACACAGCTTGCCAACAAACGCTGATACATAGCTTACCCAGGGGAACAACCTCCCCTCTTCCTCCTACACGGAGGGAACCTCTAGCAACCCACGGTCACTAGAAACCAGAGACTCATGTCTCTCTTCCTCTATACCAAGAGGTAACCCCACTAGTAGCAGCCCCGCTACCAGTGAACCAGCCAGTAGCACTCTGCTACCAGCAATCCACCAGAGGCGTAGCCTCTCTTCCTCCTAGCCTGGGGGGAACCCACAAGCAGCCCCGCCTACTGCTTGCAAATCGGAGGAACCAGCCTCCCTTCCTCCACACAGGAGGGAACTATCACCAGCAGCAATCTGCTACCAGCACAAGCCGGAGACACCCCCGTCTCCCTACTCCTGATCCCTCCAGGAGGAACCCGACCTCAGTCCAGAGGATCGGAAGAACACAGTAAATCAGATCGAATAAAAGAAAAATAAGAAACGAAAATAACACAGCAAACACAAGCCATAAATGAAGGAACATCAGATGTGGCTCCCATGGAGCTGACTGGCCTGGATTTGATCCACGGTCCAGTAGACAGATCTTCAGTAACTTCTTCCTTTTTCTCCACGAACTCTCTCTCTCTCTATCTCTCTTCCTTTCTCTTCTTTTCTTCCTCTTCTTTCTGCTTCTCTTTCTTCTCTCTTTCTTCTCACTTCTCACGAGCACTATCTCTCTCTTTTCTTTCTTCCACTCTCACTCTCTTTCTTCTTCTTCTCTTTTTCTTCTTCTTTTCTTTTTCTGGATCGAAGGGCTTTCTGCTTTCCTGGCTTCTTCTTCGATCAGCCTTCTACAGAGGATGAAGGCTTCCTTTTATAAGCAGCAACAGCAGGCACACTGGGCGCGTGTGGCTTCCACATTTCCTGCCCTAAAATTTCGGACCACGTGGCAGCATCCTAGTATCTCGTCCACCCTTGGATCACGAGCCAGACACCTCGGATCACGTGCCCTTCATTAGTACGCATTTGAATTTGTCCCACTGCGTTGACCCTGCAATGGATAGCGTTGACGCGTTGAAGACCGTCGACGCTGCCAGTTGGTGGCGTTGACGCATGAACATGTACATTTGTATATTGGCGTCTCTTAAGCCACTGCGTCGACGCTCTCAGCATGCTGCATTGACGCATCGGCAATCCAATGATCAAGGTCTTCGACAGATAACCGTGCTGCGTCGACGCTGTCTTGCAATGGCGTTGACGCACTGCAGTATTCCAGTGAGCTATGGACTCTACCTTATTAACTACTGCGTCGACGCTGCTGTAGCATGGAGTTGACGCAGCTAGGTGAAGCTCTGAAGTCCTCTTCAGCTGAAGCGTGGACGCATTGAACTCCCAGCGTCGACCCTGTTCTTCATTGTTGTCATCATCTGAAGACAGTGTATAGACTTTATCAACAGTAGATGAGCAAGTGTGAGCACTGAGTGAGTGTATAGAGTTTGTAAGCATTCAGCTCGTGTAATGTATATACTTCATGCAATGTACAGACTTCGTGAGACTTCAATGAAGACAGACGATGTATAGACTTCATGACTAAGGCACGATACAGACTCGTCCAATGTATATACTTGCTCAATGTTCAATCTTCACGAATGATGTACAGACTACCAATGTGTAGACTTGCCAAGACAAATGAACGATGTACAGACTTGAACAAGGCAAGGTCTGTACAGGCTTTGAGGTTCACAATGTGTGGACTTGGCAACCCACCGGCTGTACAGAGTTCCACTCAACAACGTTGTATAGACTTGGAAATCTGAACGGGAGGATGTATAGACTTAGATTCTAGACCAGTGGCTGTACAGACTTTGAAAGATGCAGACTCTGTATAGACTTCAACTCAAACATGCAAAATGTATAGACTTTGTGAAACGTGAATGCGATGTACACACTCACAGCGTTGACGCTACAGACTAGAGAATGCTCATAGCGTTGACGCTGCATGAGACGTAGGCTGTACAGACTTAGCCTAAGACAATGCATGAACTGACGTTGTATATACTTAGCTAATGCAATGTATAGGCTTGAATGAGAGTCCAATGTATAGACTTGCATGATGCACAATGACACAGTCCAGTGTATAGACTCTTAGCCATGAATAAATGCAATGCAGTCTGATGTGTAGACTTTGCAACCGACAGCCAATGTATAGACTTTACGAACCACATGCACCAGAGTGTATAGACTATATGAATTGACTCTGCATGAGACACTCAGATGGACAGTGTTTAGACTAATGCATGAAGCAAAGCAAGAGCTCTTTCAAAACAATTCCAATGCGTCAACGCATTGAATCCACTGCGTCGACGCACCAGTTGACACATTTTATAGACCAGCTCTAGGACAGACCAGAGAGTTGACGCAATGATCCCATGCGTGAACGCATCATGCAATACTCATGCAAACTCATGCATTCAATGCTGTATATCAGACACAGTCCTATGCAATCATATCAGTAGCCATATTCAAAACATATTCAAAACACAATATTATAATGCACTGACTGTGTTGCAATCATCAAAACACAATAACATTGCTATCATCAAAGTACAATATCAAATGCACTCAAATGCACTCACTGTCTTGCTATCATCAAAACCAAATGCCAAAGAGGCACAACATTCTCCCCCTTTTTGATGATGGCAACACAATGTGACAGTGAGTCACATACCAGATTTTCTCCCCCTTTGACATGATCAAAAAGAGAAAAACAGTAAAAACAAGAGTGCAAAGTGCATTATGCATGCAAATTCCTCTAGAACATTCTCCCCCTGAATGTAAGACTCCCCTGAATTATTTCTCCCCCTAAATAATAGCTCCCCCTTTGAGAAGAAATATGAACAGATAAACAAAGGTAGAGAATGTAGGAGGGTCACTTGACAACAGCTGAATCTTAGGTTTAGAAAGGAAGCATGATTATAAACAACTGTTAAAGTATAAGAATCAGCAACATACAAATTTGACAAGAATTCAGGTTTAACAATGATAAATCTAGAGTAAAACATTTGACCCCTGAACAAGAGTTTATAGATTCATTTATAGCAATGAATCTAGGGCACATGGTATTAATAGATAAGTCAGAGATAATACCCTTTTGTGATTAAACAAGGAAATTCAAGAGAGGCAACTTGAACATGTATTGATAAAAATATTTTTCACTCATTGACTTTTGATTTTTCGAAGGGTTACAACAGTTTGATTTTTACATTTGAATTTCAGAACTTGAACTAAATGAATAGATCAGTGGCATTTATGCTGTTGACATTAGGTGTACACCTTGATCAGAGGCAGGTACCCCCAGTTACTAGGCATAAACTACTAGACCTATTTCAGATCAGAACCCACAAAGGATAGTCTTCACTTTTGACATTAAGGGTACACCTTGATTAGAGGCCAGTACCCTCAGTTACTTGGTGAGGACTCCCCCTATAGATTTGACCCCTTGAACAGAGATATACTGAAGCACTTCATGACTTTGAGTTCTCCTGCTTCATTGGAGGATATCACAATTTCTCAGTGCAATTCAGACATTGCTCTGTCACTATATTCAGTTCATAGCATTTTATGATCTTATTTTACTGCTGCCCTTATCTCTTTTAGAGTGATTGTTTAAAAAATCAGTACACACTCTTATTAGCCTGTTCTAGACATATCTAGTTCAACACATTTAGGCATTACAAGAACTTTTTCTATTTTAGCCATGAGACAAAGATTAAGAGCTATAAAAGTTTTCTTTTATCTCAAATTCTGAAGTGCAGACACTTAACTCTCCAATTTATAAAGGTTATACCTTTAGTTCCTTTCAATTTGTAAGTGTGATTCTTATAAGTGAACAATTGCAATAATCACCATTCAATGTACTAAACCAGATGCAAAGCTGTTGTTTAGTGAAAATGATGGGGAAAAGATAGCAATTGGCAATATGGTTCAATGAGCAACTGATGTCAAAGAATATGAATCATTTGAATGAGAACACTAAGAAGTGAATGGGATTCAATGAATTGAATAGAACTCTCAGCTCCCCCTGACATCATGATGCAAGAGATATGCTATGCAACATACTGTCCTACATGCAGACTATGCACCATGGATACATGAGACAAGTATGCAATCAATTCAGGTTTATGCATCCAATTCATGAACATTTTTATCCTTTTTCAGATTTTTCAAAATGTGATGCAGTGCACTGTTCTACATGAAGACTGGACCCATTCAAGCTTAGTCCAAGTATGTAATCAAGCATGCAATGCATTGACACAAGACACATGCATTTGCATAAAGTCTATATAGTGCATCAACTATATACACTAAGGACCATTCAAATTCAGTTCAGCAATTGGCAGGAGATGGCAACAGAAGAGCATCAGCTATATCCAAAGTAAAACTCAGTAGCTGAGTCTGGAATGCAGACTGATCAGCTAAACAAGAAGAGATCATCACAAATCAATCAAGCAAAAACAATGATTTCAGATGATAAAGTTAAAACAGACAAACAGCATTTTTCAGATGATGAAATTTAAACCAAAGTTCAGAACTAACCTGAGATGTAGAATCCTGGGGCTTCCTTTTTGAGTGCCTTGGCTAAATTACCCCTTTTATTTCTCTCACCAAGGCACACCTGCAACATATCAATCAATATGATCTTGCAAGGACCCAAGCAGTCTTGGGTCCTGCACTACCCCTATCAGGTGTTCTAAACATTCTTTTTGCAGCATTATCATCACATTCTATTAAAAAACAATCAGACATGGAATGTCCAAAATTTTCACAATAATGACATGAGACAACAGATTGTCTGGTCCTATGATGCTTCTCAACAGGAGCATGAGACCTATGACCATAAGCATTAAATGTTCTGTTATATGCATGAAATTTTGACTTACCATTACCTGCCCACCAGCATTCAGAGGCTCGGTGGCCAGGTTTTCCACATTCAAAGCATACAGGTGTCTTTCCTTTAAAAACATATTTGTTTCTGCCAAGAGAATTTCTATTTGAAGGGAATTCAATAAATTTTGAATTAAAATGATTTCCCTGAGCATACCAGCAGTCCTTGACTGCATGCCCATACTTACCATATTCAAAGCACCTTGGGTGCTTACCTCTTGAGCCAGTAAATCCCCATGAAGGCCTAACCCAACACTCAATAGCTTTATGACCATGTTTGTTACAATTATAACAAATGATATGTTGGTTTGAAGAAGACATGTTTCTTTTGGGGTGGTGATGATTATTCGAAAATGTTTTATCATGCATCATATCATCACTTTTCATCACACTGCAGTCATCCATATAATGACCATGCCTACCACAGTAGTAGCAAGAGGCATCAGATTTCCTAGGAGCATGGTTTCTATCATATGAGTTCCTAGATGCATGTGAATGAGTGTAGGAAGCATGAACAGTGTGTACACCATCAGACTCAACCGAGCTAGCAGATTTCTGTTCATGAGCAGGAATAGTCTTTACCTTCTTTATTTGACTCAACTGAAAAACAAATTTTGAAGGTGATTTCTGATTTTCATTTTGTTTTGGGGATTGCCTTGAAGTACCAGCTACATTAGAGCCTTTCACAAAAGTAGCATATAGCTGGTTTTTAGACATTTCCTTAACATCAGGACTACAGCTTGTCCCCTTTCTTAACTTGTCATCCTTCCTTTTCACAACAGTTTTTACTTTTCTTTCATTCTTAGCAGAGTTGGATGCCAAATTTTCTAGATCCTGAATCTTATTCTCCAAAGATGTTATGTGAAGTTCATAACTGGCTATTTCCTGTTCACTGCAATTAACACATTCACTTAGAACTTGGTTTGCAGTTTTATACTTCTCAATTTCTTGTTCTAGACTGTTCAAAATATCTGAATTTTCATCATAGACAGCCTTTCCTTTTTCTGTAGTGAGAAGTCTTTCAGACAAGCCAGTGTTCAACCACTTCAATTTTTCAACTTCAGCTTTTAATTCAGTGTTTTCTTCCTCAAGATTTTTATCCTGAATTTCATTGTTAGCACATCTCTCTCTTCCAGTCATTAGTTCCAGTTTTTCAATTAATTCCTCTTCTCTTTCCTCCACTCTGATTTTCTCAGCCACCAAGTTTTTGTGATCCTCTTTAAGTGAGATAATTTGTTTACTCAGCCATTCATTCTCACTATAAAGATCTTCATTTCGTTCTCTTAGAGCTGAGCACATATGGCAGGTTAATTCAGCAGAAGAAGAATGTGAAGCCTCCCCATTGATTTCATTTATTCTACCCATGAGATTTTCAATTTTCTTTTGAAATCCTTCATTCTCAAGTTTCAGTTTATCCAATTCAGAATTAACTTCAGTTAGTTCCTGCATGCCTTTTAGATGCTCCTTTTTCTTATCATTCAACTGATTCTCTATTTCTGACATTTTATCCAACCATGTTTGTTTTTCAATTTTTAGAGAATCATTTTATTTCTTAAGATTCTGAACATCTAGCATGCAAGAATCATAAGACTTTTTCATATTTAGACAGTTTTCACATGAATCTTTCAGATTTATTCTATCACAATTCTTTTTCAATTTTTTGTATTGTTTTCTTAACAGTTCATGGGATTCAAATAATTCAGCATATGCATTCTCCCAATCTTCTAGAGAAAAATTCTCGAAGAGATTTACCTCATCATCATCATCTTCTTCAGTTTGATTGCTGCCTTGATCGTTGCCACTTTGATTTCTTCTGTTGGCCATCATGCAACTGTCCTCGTTTACCCTGTGAAATTGCTTCAGCCTATCCAGGATGTCCTTTGCTGAGCTGCAATTATGAAGACAAGACCATAAGGCTCGGTCAGTAGCTGCTTTCATCAGGTTAAAGGCTTTCGGATTTTCTCCATCCTTTGATCTGTGTCTGTCGGTCCATTTGGACACTTTCGTTGGTAAGGTGTGAGGACCTTGTGAAATTAATTTCCACAGATCAGGATTA
Source organism: Amorphophallus konjac (assembly GCA_022559845.1). Taxonomy (NCBI): domain Eukaryota; kingdom Viridiplantae; phylum Streptophyta; class Magnoliopsida; order Alismatales; family Araceae; genus Amorphophallus; species Amorphophallus konjac. Next base: position 194,940,131 of record CM040126.1, on the reverse strand, counting down.
GCAGAATTAACATAAGCATGTAAGGCAGTGTACCACTGACTGAAATCAGAACTACTAAAGACGGGTGGAAGAGTCATTGAAAACAAATAGCGAGTAAATTCAAAGCAACAGGAATATTTATGCACTAAAAATAAATTAGCACCGAAGACTTCAAGATCGAATCTGCAGGTCGCTGGACCTTGTATGCAGACACCGCTCTGATACCAATTGTTAGGTTCGGTGCAAGTATTCAGAGGGGGGGGGTGAATGAATATAGCCTATAAAAAAAAACTTTCACCCAATATAAACTATCACTCAATTAGAATTTCGCTCACTCAACAGATTAAACACTTAGAATAAAAACTGATCAAATCATCTAATGAACCTGTGATCAAACACTTGGAGCGCCCCTATGCAAACATCTAGAGGAAGCAAACCATAAGCAATCAAACCACAATGCAAGAGGGGTTTTTAGGTGGTTCGGTCCTGCAGACCTACATCCACCCCACACTCAACCCGAGTGTGGCTTCACTAACAGCTGGGCAACACAGCTTGCCAACAAACGTTGATACACAGCTTACCCAGGGGAACAACCTCCCCTCTTCCTCCTACACGGAGGGAACCTCTAGCAACCCACGGTCACTAGAAACTAGAGACTCATGTCTCTCTTCCTCTATACCAAGAGGGAACCCCACTAGTAGCAGCCCCGCTACCAGTGAACCAGCCAGTAGCACTCTGCTACCAGCAATCCACCAGAGGCGTAGCCTCTCTTCCTCCTAGCCCGGGGGGAACCCACAAGCAGCCCTGCCTACTGCTTGCAAACCGGAGGAACCAGCCTCCCTTCCTCCACACATGAGGGAACTATCACCAGCAGCAATCTGCTACCAGCACAAGCCGGAGACACCCCCGTCTCCCTACTCCTGATCCCTCCAGGAGGAACCCGACCTCAGTCCAGAGGATCGGAAGAACACAGTAAATCAGATCGAATAAAAGAAAAATAAGAAACGAAAATAACACAGCAAACACAAGCTGTAAATGAAGGAACATCAGATGTGGCTCCCATGGAGCTGACTGGCCTGGATTTGATCCACGGTCCAGTAGACAGATCTTCAATAACTTCTTCCTTTTTCTCCACGAACTCTCTCTCTCTCTCTATCTCTCTTCCTTTCTCTTCTTTTCTTCCTCTTCTTTCTGCTTCTCTTTCTTCTCTCTTTCTTCTCACTTCTCACGAGCACTATCTCTCTCTTTTCTTTCTTCTGCTCTCACTCTCTTTCTTCTTCATCTCTTTCCCTTCTTCTTTTCTTTTTCTGGATCGAAGGGCTTTCTGCTTTCCTGGCTTCTTCTTCGATCAGCCTTCTATAGAGGATGAAGGCTTCCTTTTATAAGCAGCAACAGCAGGCACACTGGGCGCGTGTGGCTTCCACATTTCCTGTCCTAAAACTTCGGACCACGTGGCAGCATCCTGGTATCTCGTCCACCCTTGGATCACGAGCCAGGCACCTCGGATCACGTTCCCTTCATTAGTACGCATTTGAATTTGTCCCACTGCGTTGACCCTGCTATGGATAGCGTTGACGCGTTGAAGACAGCCAGATATAAGTCGCCCCTTTCTTGAACTGCTGCGTCGACGCTGCCAGTTGGTGGCGTTGACGCATGAACATGTACATTTGTATATTGGCGTCTCTTAAGCCGCTGCGTCGACGCTCTCAGCATGCTGCGTTGACGCATCGGCAATCCAGTGATCAAGGTCTTCGGCAGATAACCGTGCTGCGTCGACGCTGTCTTGCAATGGCGTTGACGCACTGCAGTATTCCAGTGAGCTATGGACTCTGCCTTATTAACTACTGCATCGATGCTGCTGTAGCATGGAGTTGACGCAGCCAGGTGAAGCTCTGAAGTCCTCTTCAGCTAAAGCGTGGACGCATTGAACTCCCAGCGTCGACCCTGTTCTTCATTGTTGTCATCATCTGAAGACAGTGTATAGACTTTATCAACAGCAGATGAGCAAGTGTGAGCACTGAGTGAGTGTATAGACTTTGTAAGCATTCAGCTCATGTAATGTATATACTTCATGCAATGTACAGACTTCGTGAGACTTCAATGAAGATAGACGATGTATAGACTTCATGACTGAGGCACGATACAGACTCGTCCAATGTATATACTTGCTCAATGTTCAATCTTCACGAATGATGTACAGACTACCAATGTGTAGACTTGCCAAGACAAATGAATGATGTACAGACTTGAACAAGGCAAGGTCTGTACAGGCTTTGAGGTTCACAATGTGTGGACTTGGCAACCCACCGGCTGTACAGAGTTCCACTCAACAACGTTGTATAGACTTGGAAATCTGAACGGGAGGATGTATAGACTTAGATTCTAGACCAGTGGCTGTACAGACTTTGAAAGATGCAGACTCTGTATAGACTTCAACTCAGACATGCAAAATGTATAGACTTTGTGAAACGTGAATGCGATGTACACACTCACAGCGTTGACGCTACAGACTAGAGAATGCTCACAGCGTTGACGCTGCATGAGACGTAGGCTGTACAGACTTAGCCTAAGACAATGCATGAACTGACGTTGTATATACTTAGCCAATGCAATGTATAGGCTTGAATGAGAGTCCAATGTATAGACTTGCATGATGCACAATGACATAGTCCAGTGTATAGACTCTTAGCCATGAATAAATGCAATGCAGTCTGATGTGTAGACTTTGCAACCGACAGCCAATGTATAGACTTTACGAACAACATGCACCAGAGTGTATAGACTATATGAATTGACTCTGCATGAGACACTCAGATGGACAATGTTTAGACTAATGCATGAAGCAAAGCAAGAGCTCTTTCAAAACAATTCCAATGCGTCAACGCATTGAATCCACTGCGTCGACGCACCAGTTGACACATTTTATAGACCAGCTCTGGGACAGACCAGAGAGTTGACGCAATGATCCCATGCGTCAACGCATCATGCAATACTCATGCAAACTCATGCATTCAATGCTGTATATCAGACACAGTCCTATACAATCATATCAGCAGCCATATTCAAAACATATTCAAAACACAATATCATAATGCACTGACTGTGTTGCAATCATCAAAACGCAATAACATTGCTATCATCAAAGTACAATATCAAATGCACTCAAATGCACTCACTGTCTTGCTATCATCAAAACCAAATGCCAAAGAGGCACAACATGTTGGCATTCCCAAAATATTCCGGTTGCGATGTATGGCCTCTACAATATTCCGTTCGCAGCCTTTGGGGCCCGGTCCCAGACTCTGCGTGACTTTCGGTGCACGACGGGCTGTGTCGGAGTTCCCGACTCTTCTTCGATTCAGCTCTAGGCACGGCCGGCTGTAGAGTTGTGGCCATATCTTCGGCCCGGGGGGCTCCCTCATTGGCTAGCGGACCACTAAGCGAGTCCTCATCCCGATCGGGCAACGCATGAGGTTTATTTGGCATTTCCATCTTCGGCTTGCTCTCGAGTGTCGAGACGTGCATGCCGTATAATCATCATCGACATTTTTCGACGTCCACACTACCCCACCTTGCCGCACTACAGGTGAGGAGGATTGGCATGGAGGAGGACGAGCAAGCGGTCAGGAGTGCCCTGATCATGTGGGAGGTGAGTAGGGTGCTTACCCTTCCAGCGGAGGTTGCAGAGGCTCCAGAGACACGCTAGGCTTATGTTGGAGAGCTGAGAGAGATACGTCCCCGCGGGAATGCCTAGCGGAGGATCGAGTGATTTTTCTTCTTCTTTTTTATGATGTTTTCTTATATTAGATCTTTGAGACATGAATGAATGAATTGGTTTGACTGAATACAGCTTGAGTTTTGGCCTTTCTTACATGCGGTTGAATGAGCTTGAGGAAGGATCTTAGGACGAGAACTGTTACACACAGACTGCTTTGTTGAATAAACGGCTATAATCTAACCGCTCCATGAATTGAACGGCCAGACCAAGACCGTGTACCAGATCAACGGCATAGTTAATAATAGGGACCTTATGAGAGATGAACGGCCTATCAAAGGACCGTGGAAGGGATAAAACGGTCACAATTTCACCGTTGTGGCTTTTGAACGGTCTTAGTAAAGACTGTTGATTCATGAAGGCGCTAGAGAAGGAAACGATCTGCACGAGGCCGTGTGGGTGATTGAACGATCTTACGTTGGCCGTTGGAAGGAATAAAACGGTCGTCAAATGACTCTTCCATTATAGAAATGCTTCACCTTGCCTTCAACATGCCCCTGCACACGTACAAACAAAGAAACAGATCAAATCTGTTTTAGGCTTAACCCCTTGCCTGTAGCAAGTTAGGAAATGATCAGTTCTTGATTTTTGGTAAAGGGGGTAAGCCTTATCAAATAGGCAAATAACGTAAGGGAAAATGGATGCAATGCATGCCATGAATGATGAAGAAAATAGGAACAGCTTTGAAAATATATCTGAGCAGATTCTAGCAGATCTAAAGCATATTGTGAAACAGATCAAATTTAAGAATGGTACTAGCAAAAGATTCTGGCTCAGCCTACAAAGCTTTGGAATCTCTATTAGCAATTTTTGTCTGACATATATTACAGTTCTCTGGAAAGCTCTGGCTATTAATTTCTCCTTACATGTGGATGGAGCAAGCAAAGGGAACCCGGGAATTTCTGGAGGAGGAGGCTGCATCAGAAACGTCAAGGGCAGTTAAAGCTGGGATTCTCTTATTTCTATGGTTTTGGATCCAATATGGTGGCTGAGGGAAGGGCGCTGCTTGATGGACTTCGTTTATCACAACATCATAATATTCCAATTTCAGCCATCTTTACTGATTCTCAGATTCTAGTTGAGATGCTGCAAAAGAAAAAAGATCCCCCATGGTCTCTTCTACCTTGGTGGGAACCATTACAACATATTTTCTCCCAGTTTCATTGCTCCATTACTCACATGTATAGAGAGGGCAATCAACTAGCAGATGCGCTAGTCAATCATGCAGTGCTAGTCAAAAGTAACTTGGAATTTTTTTCAATTAGAGAATTGCCTACAATGGCTAGAGGATATGCAATTGCGGATGTCAACGGCATCCCCAACTTCGTAGGAGGCTTGTATAGCTCTTTTTCCCATCATTCATCTTCATTGTAATACAGAGGCTTGGCCTCCTTTTGTAATTGCATTTCTTTGATAAATCAATAAAATAAAGCATCAAAGTGGTGATTTGGTGGAGTGAGAACATTCCCTTCCTTTGGAATGGGGGTGCAGTCTCCCTTTTCCTACTTGATGACTTGGCTTCATAAAGAAAAATGATGATGAAAATCCTCTTTTGTGGTTTTGAAAACATTTGATTTTTCTTTGATTTGTTCTGGATTTTGAATTATTTGATTTTTTTGGATTTTTGAAATGTTTGATTTTTTGGATTTTGAAATATTTGATTTTTTTGAATTTTGAAATATTTGATTTTTTTTGGATTTTGAAATGTTTGATTTTTTTAGATTTTAAAATGATTAATTTTTGGATTTTGAAATATTTAATTTTTTTTATTTTGAAATGTTTGATTTTTTTTGGATTTTGAAATCAGCTCAAACCCGACGACGGGGACCTTCATATCTCATTAGGGGTTTCCTGGATTCAACGTGCGTTATAGGTGACCGCCCATGGCTGGGGCCCAATTCTGCTTAACAGTGCCTCTACTGAGGCCATACCTGGGATACGATCCACTCCTTGGAAAATAAAAAGAATTTGATAGGAAAAGCCGGCAATAGGTATAGAGATTTTTAGGGCTTGAGTTCTTCTCACTACCCCCCTTTTCAAAGAATTTTGGTCTGTTGCGCCGCGGCTTTGTGTCCATCATCGAACCTACATCCGCTCTAGGCACGCATACGACTGGGCTCATTACGTCCCGCGGGGAAACTGTACTGCCACTCTTGCCATGCCTAGTTTCATTCTTTTGTGGGGCATTGAGCCTCGAGCTTCTGAATGAGCTTTTTGGCTTTTGCCTTTGACTTTGCCCCTTTTCTTTCATTTCTTTTCTTTCTTTTGCTTTTTCTGTGAAATACGGAGTAAGGTCATAACGGAGTACCCCTATTTGAGACCTTCCTTTCATGTTGGGGTGTCTAGGTCAGTTCTCGCCCCCTTATTCACCACTTGCCCCTATTTTCAGCTGAAAGAGGGGAAAAATAAGGATTTTCACTTTCCCCTAAGCATGGCCAAGGGAGAAACGTTGTTGCGCAAGAAAGAAAAATCGAACCACGGGGGTTGTGTAGTGTGTGAATGCTAAACCAGGGATCTCCCTTCATGATCAAGTGAAGGAAACATCTCGTCACCGGGCCGTCGCTGGCTTGACTCTATGGATAAAAGCGTTTTAAATACAACCCATTCCACGGATTAGGCAATTCCTCACCCGCATTAACAAGATGATATGCATTCCCAGGATAGATTTCTTTAATTACAAACGGCCCTTCCCAATTGGGTTGCAGCTTAGACCTAGGACCTACTGATCTGATAAATTTACGTTTCAAAACCATGTTACCCACTTGGAATTTTCTTTTGATAACCTTCTTTTGAAAATGCCGCGAGACACATTTTTGATAAACGGAGACGTGATTGGCCGCGTTAAGCCTCTTCTCATCTAAGAGTTCCAGTTGTACTAGCAACGCCTCTCGACATTCGTCGAGATTAAGTTATTTATCCAGCTGCACTCTTAGGGAAGGGATCAAGATCTCGTACGGGAGTACCACCTCCATCCCATAGGTGAGAGCAAAAGGAGTTTGTCCTGTGGGAGTACGGACGGAGGTGCGATAAGTCCATAGAGCTTCTATCAATTTATCGGCCCAATCAGCAAATTTGTGTGACTCGTATGTTTTCTTAATGATTTTAAAAGGGTTTTATTCGTGGCCTCAACTTGGCCGTTACCTTGAGGGTAATATGGTGATGAATGATGCAATGCAATATTAAATTTCTTACAGAGGTCCTGAAGTTCTTGAGACACAAACTGAGGCCCGTTGTCGGTGATGATATCACTTTGCACTCCAAACCGCGAGACGATGTTCTTGAGAATGAAGCGGCATACTGTGGTAGCTTTGATTTCTGCATAGGCTTCCGCTTCCGCCCAATTGGTGAAGTACTCAGTAGCTGTGAGGATGAATGTTTTTTGTTTAACCTGAGCATTAGGGTCGCCAAGTGGTCCAACGATATCAAAGGCCCACATCGAGAATGGCCAAGGAGCAGAGAGAGGATGGAGAGAAGAAGCAAGAGCATGAATTTTGTCGGCATGAAGCTGGCACTGAAGACACCTACGGACATCGGTGGAATAATCTTCTTCTAGGGTTGGCCAATAATAGCCCTGCCTAAGAATCTTCTTCGCCAACGCCTGTCCATTAACGTGCCCTCCGCACTCACTTGCATGAGCTGCTTCTACTACCTTCCAAGCCTCATCGTCATCCAAACACCTCATCAGAACTCCATTAAGAGCCCGCCTATATAATTCTCCCGCAACAATAGTGTATCTGGAGGTGAATCTTCTAATGGCCTTGCGCTGCTCGGCATTGGCCATCTCTGGGAAGGATCCATCCTTACAATATTGCTCTATTTCATAATACCATGGCAATTCCTCTTCTTCTATGATTTCCTCAAGCTCGGTTAATGATACTTCCTTCAAATCTTCCTTCTCGGCTTTCCTCCTCACAGATTTCCTAAGGTTGTCAAACCAGGGATCCTGAAGAGAAGGAGCGTCTAACCGCTGTACCATAATGGTCTCAGTGGCGCGACTGAGGGGGAAGGAAAGAGAAGAAGCAAGCGATGCAAGTGCATCGGCCACAATGTTTTGAGAACGAGGAATGTGAATATAGATGAGCTTACGGAATTGCCTAGCCAAGAGCGTGACCAAATCTTGATAGGGCTTGAGTTTAGGGTCACGGGTGCAGTACGTTGAAAGGACTTGACGCAGCACCAATTGATAATCTCCTATGTTGTTGAGGTATCATGCGGCCAAGAAGTAGGCGTGCTTCAGACCGGCAAGGAGAGCCTCATACTCGGCTATATTATTCGTGGCAGGAAAAGAGAGCTGATAAGCGATGGGGATGGTTACTCCTTCTGGAGTGAGGAGAACGGCGCCGATTCCACGGCCCTGAGAATTGAGAGCACCATCAAAGTGCAAAGACCAGAAGGGGAGATGAGTGATTACAACAAGATGTTCATCAGGGAATTCGTCCTGGATTGAATCAGTGCGAGGGATAGGAGAATGAACAAGATGTTCAGCAATCGTGTATCCCTTGATCGCTTTCTGAACAACGAAGGTGATATCAAATTGAGAAAGAAAGCTCGGCCAGTGAGATAATCTGCTAGAAAGGACATGTTTCTCCAAGACGTAACGAATTGGGTCCATTCTGGAGATCAGCTTAACCTCATGGGCAAGAAAATAATGTTTGAGTTTTTTAGCTACCCATACTAACGATGAACAGGTCTTCTCCATGGCAGTGTATTTAGATTCAGCAGGATTAAACAATATGGAAAGATAGTATGCTACCCTTTCTCTTCCTTCGTCGTCTACTTGAGCCAGGACAGCTGCTAGGGAGTCCTCAATAATAGAAATGTACAAGATAAGGGGTTTCCCAGGGATGGGAGGTTGTAAAATCGGGGGATTAGATAAATAAACCTTAAGCTCCTCGTAGGCCTTTTGACACTGTTCATTCCATTCAAATTTGGCCCCCGCTTTCAACAATTCATAGAATGGGCGGCATCTTTGCGAATGTTGAGATATAAATCTCCTGATGAATTGCAAATGCCCAATCAAACCTCACAGTTCAGTAATATTCTTTGGCGGGGGCATGTCCGTTACGGCCTTTGCCTTATTCGGATCGATCTGAATCCCCCGTTTACTAACTATGAACCCTAGAAATTTCCCCGATGCAACTCCGAACACACATTTTTTGGGATTCATTTTTAATTTGTATGCCCTAGCCCTTTGTAACACCTTAGCTAGAATGGCGGGGTGTTCTTCTTTGGACCTTGACTTCACCAAAATATCATCCACGTAGGCCTCCATATACACGTACATCATGTCGTGGAAGATAGCCATCATTACCCACTGATACGTGGCACCTGCATTCTTCAATCCAAATGGCATGACAACATAGCAGTATGTGCCCTAGGGCGTGGTGAACGAGGTCTTCTCTTGATCCTCGAGAGCAAGACGGATTTGATTATAACTAGAATATCAATCCATAAATGAGAGGGCTTCATACCCAGCCGTGTTGTCCACCAACACATCAATGTGAGGAAGCGGGAAATCATCTTTCGGACATGCCTTATTTAAGTCCCTAAAATCAATACAGATCTGAATCTTTCCATCCTTCTTCATCATAGGGACTATGTTTGCCACCCATTGCGGATATAACACAACTCTAGTAAACTTGGCCTTGTGCAATTTCTCAACTTCCTCCTTTATTCTTAAGGCCATTTGAGGGTGGAATCTTCTCAATTTTTATTTAACGGGTGTTACCCCTGGTTTAAGGATAAGTCTATGTTCAACCAGAGCGGGGTCAAGACTCGGCATGTCCTCATAGGACCAGGCAAACGAATTGCCATACTCCCTCGATACTTTGATCAGCTCCTCTTCAACATGAGGAGGGAGATTAGTGGAAATGATTATGGGCCTGGGGTCCTCTTCAGTTCCAAGATTGATCTCTTTAGTGGGTTCATCCACTACTGATGAAGGTTCATCAAATCTCTTCAGCCCCTGCGCATACTGGTCAGCAGTGTCGTCCACATCGCTTTCCTCATCATCGGCTGGGTCCTTCTCATCAACAATCTCATAAATGCCCAAACCATCATTGCTCCACACCCCTTCTACTTCCTCATCATCCTCTAGAACGATTGCGGTCTCTATAAACTCAGGACATTTGAGGAGGGCGTGACATCTCTGGGCTAAATCTTGAAGAAACCTATCTGGAATGGATTTAGAATGACGCACCACAGGGTGCGCCGCAGACGTGGATGGGCTGACAAGACTAGAGCTAGCCTCTACCCCAACTGACTCTACCAACCTAGGGGACTCTGCACACTGTACATCTAACCTAGGAGATAATAAATCTACAGGGAAAGAAGCAGGGGTTTCATGCCCCTGGGAAGATGGACAGAACATAGCGTCATCCTCCATTGAAACCTCCATTTTAAAATTGGCATTTTTTTTGGAGGTCGGAGGAAATCACGAAGCAAGAGGGACTAAAGGAGAAAGGAGGAGGAGGAAGTTGATGGGAAATAGAGAGGGGAAGAGACAATCGAAAAAGGGGTCGGAAGATAAAAATAACATCTCGTGGAGTTCGGTAGTGGGTGAGGGAGGAGTAAATAGAGTTGATAAATCAATGGGTGGGCAGTGCCCACATGCACAAGGAACAAATAGAATTTCAAGTGGTCTTTCCATAAAGTACGGGTTGACCATAATCGGAGGGGAACGGGGAATTAACCCAAATTGCTGAAACAAGGAGGCAAGGCGGGATGGGGACAACGAAAAAGTAGTGATGGAGCTCCCCACTTCTTGTGGTCTTCTGTAAACTAGCTCAATCGGAGAATGCTTCACTAGCTGCATCTCCACCTTCTTCGGACAAACCTCTTCTTCACGGAACATCCTCTCAAAATAGCTACAAAAATCATCCATGTCACCCACCAGCCCCTTCTGCGGCGGCGGTGGGTCGGCAACAACATAAGCGGCATCGGTCTTCTTATCAACACAGGGCAACGGCTTCTTTAAAGTACCAGGCTGCAACGGGCCTTTCACAAAATGTTGACGGTAATCCCACGTAAGTGGCCCAAAATCTCCTAGTATAGACAGTGTCGATTCTCTGTAGCCAAGGTCTCTTCGGCTCATCTTTCTGCCCCTAGGGACGGGGTTAGTCCGCCCCTGCAATTGCGCACCGAGGCCCATGCCTGGCTGATAGCCTAACTTCAAAATCATGTGCTACCCCTTAGAGTCTCTAATCTTGGACTTGATTTTAACATTGGTTGGCCTAGTGGCGGGCTTGCGTGACGCATATGCCCATGGAAAGTTCAAGTCCATAACAAACAAAATTGGCTTATTACTCGGCCAAAGTGTAGGAAGAATCTTATCAGCAATCGCATCAACAGTCTGGACTGTGGAAATACTCTTTACCTTGACTACCCACCCCTGAAATGGGAACTTGAGGCATTAGTGGGCAGTTGAGGGTACTTGAAGCATTAGTGGGCAGTTGAGGGTACTACATTCAAACTATCAATCCATGGACGACCCAGAATAGCCTTAAACATCGGGTCTATGTCCAACACGTAGAATTCCATGTCCATTTTTAGAGGCCCTAGCTCGGCCTGAACTGTCACAACCCCATGGCAAGCTTGTCTAGAGTTATCGTATGCTGCAATGGTTGTTGGTATCGAACGCAGCATGTCTTCAGATATGTTACAGGAACGCAACGTGCTCATGGGACACACATTAATAGAAGCCCCTGTGTCCACTAGAGCCGCATCAACAGCCACCTTATTCAAAGAGATTGTAATGCATAGTGGCATCTGACGTGCCTCTGGGGTGCTAGCTCTGACTCTGAAAATGAAATAGATGGCCCCTTTGTGATGGTGGCCAACACCGATGGCAAACTGTCTACCGCCACGTCCTCACTAACCATAACTTTTTGCAGGAAAGCCCTCAGGGCATCTTGGTGTAGCGTGGACCTCTTAATTAACTCCAGGACTAAAATCTTGGCCGACATCCGGTCCAAGTGTTGTAACAGATCATACTTCATGCCAGGCACGGGGTCTACTTCTTCTGCTTCAACTGTTGAGGAAGGAATTTGAGGGTTGGGTGCAGGTGCACCAGTGGAGGGGTTACTTCTATGGAACAAGCGCCCGCTCCGGAGGGCGAAGTGTCGTACTGGCACGGCCTCAGATGGACCCCTAATAGGCCCAGTGGGATGAGCAGAAGGGGTAGAAATAGGGGTGAGGATGGCGGAGGCTGGTCTGACGGGTCCTGGTGGAATAGTGATTGGAGAAGGGTTGAGTGGAGGGATAATGATGGAGGGTATGGTGGGTGATGGTGGAAGGACTGGCGGGATGGTGGGGAATGCGGCGGATGCAATAGGTGATTGGGAGGGGATAGTGGTTGGAGCGGTAGTCAAGGAGGTGGGCCGGAGGATGGAAGGACCAGAAGGCGCGGGGGAGTTGGCGTATCGTGGTGGAAGGCCAAAAGATGAGCGGGGGTCTCATCGTCAAAAGACCACCCAGCATTAGGGGCAAGGCGGTGAACAACATTTACTTGTGCCGGTGCCGACAGCTACTGTTCCTGTTGAGGAGCGGGCGGATGTTCTGGCATGGGATTCTGATGAATCCCGAGGTCTTGCTGTTGCTGCTGCTACTGAGGTTGTTGTTGGGGAGGTTGCTGGAACTGCTGCTGCTGAGGTGCCGCCTGCTGCGGCTTTGCTTGTCTTCTCTTTTCTTTTATGTCTTCAATTAACTTGTGCATTTGGGCCCAATCAATCCTCTGGCCCTCATGCAAATCATAAACTAGATCCCTGAACTGATAACACCTCTCTATCATATGCCCGGGTTGCCGATGGTATATGTAATACCTTGACTGGTCGGCTACTGGGTTCCAATTCTGACGTTCCGGAGGCAACTGTATGTCACCAGTGTACATTAGGGTGGAGAAGATATCTAGCAAAGTCTCAGGGAGTGGGGGATAATGGGCTCTCTTCAGACTCGGTCGGGCAGGCCCATAACCAGCAGGAGGAGGAACATTGTGGTACTAGGGTGGCTGCTGAGGCTGTTGTGGTGGTGGTGGTTGTTGTGGGTGTTGAGGAGCTTGGAAGGGGGGTCGGGGAGCTTGTGGAGTGGAGAACTGGGAGTTTCGTGGAAGTTGCTGGAAACGGGGTGGAGCGGACTGGTTAGGGAACTGAACAGCCTGGACCTGCTCATTGGTTTGAACTCCCTCAGTAACTGGGCCCTGGGACTTTCTTGTGGTTTTGGATTTCTGGGCCTCAAAAAGGGAATGGATAGGGGAGTCTTTCAACTGGGTCTGGATAAACCGGGCCCGACTGTACAACTGGTGCATGTTTGAAATATCGTTCATTGCCAATATATTCCAGAACGTAGGGGTTGCATTTGAAATCAACAACTTTACTTTTTCTTCTTCCGAGATCTGCCCGGGCACATGGGAGGCCATTTGTCTCCATCTGTCTACATATGTTGCGAAGTTCTCATCTGGCTTCATCTTCTCTGCTACTAATTTGGTGAAGGAATACTCTGGGCCCACCCGATCTTGGAATCGTGTTATGAACTTCTCCTTGACAATCTTGAAGCTTTCTGCCTCCTCCAAGGGAAATGTGTAAAACCATTCAAGCGCCACCCCATCCAATGACCGTCGAAAGAGATAATCCATAAGGCGGTCATCATGTTGGTACTGTGCTGATTCATACAGAAAATCCCTTATATGAATGAACGGGTTTCCATTCCCGTCGTACTTACGATATGTAGGGAGCTCCGACTGAGGTGGGAAGCAAATGTCCCAAAAATTAGGAACGGGGACATCGACGAGAGACTGCGGGCCGACCCGCTTATGGAGGAGGTCAATCTGCTACTACATGGCAGCCCATTTGTCGAAAAGTTCCCGTTCCCGGGAAGGAGGAGACACAGCATGAAGAGCAGAACCTGTGTATCGAGCGAATGGATAGACCGATGGAGGGGGAAGCCCATAAGAAGGATAATGGGCCAGGGAAGGGCCCATATCCGAGTAAGCAAGCTGGCCAGCCCCTGGCTAGAAGCGAACAAAATCGGCCGGGGCCACAAGGGCCTGCGACGCTGGAGAGATGGTAGTGTAGGGATCAGAATAGGAGGGCACGGGGATCTGGGTCTTCCCCTTGTCCAAAGGCTGATGGGCCGAGGTAGAAGCCTGGCCCGCTTCCATATTGGGGAATCAGAGAATCTGAGGGTGAATTGGAGTAAGGTCAATGGGGTCCACAGAGGTGGCCCCTAATCCAGCAATCGGAGATGTAGAGGTGGCGGCAGCAGACACGCCAGAAGAAAGCACTGAAGGCGGGGCATCTGCCCCTTGCAAAGCTTGTTTAAGGAGATAGAGCTGAGTAGGGTCCAACTGGGCCATCATGTGAAGAACATTACTGGCCGAGTTGTGAGTGGATGAATTAGAGAGAGAGGGTTGGGCACCCTCAATAGTGGCAGACAGGAGAGGAGCGACCCTAGGCGGGTCCTCCAAGAGCCCTTGAGGAAGGGAGTCCTCATGGGTGTGAGTGAAGTTGTAAGATGACATGACTGGAGGAGAATCGAACAGGGGATTGAAATAAGAGATGGAATGGGAGTTGCCCCTAGGAGACGATCCTATGGGGAAGAAGCAACTCCACATGCACTAAACACCTAGGGAGAGAAAGCAAACACCCCTAACAAAAGGTCTAAAACAAACAATCCAACCAAAAAAAACACACAGAAGAGGGGAGAGATAAGAAGAGAGACAACCAGCCAACCAATGAAGTAATGAATGATGCACGAAATGTTTTAGAGATTTCCTTTTAGGACCTTAGTGGGTTAATTAAGATGGTAATTCACTCAACCACAAGGGCACCTAACCAAGGTAGGATATGACTAGGTTGACTCTAAGGGACACTCCCTCTCTCGGATGCAAATCCTTGACTGGTGTGGTACGGTACAACCTACCCGACGTTCGTGTGAGAATCCACGGCTCACGGGGACTTACGGAGGTCCTGGGCAAGGTCACCTAGTTGGCTCCAAGGAATATGGAGACGAGAGGATCCCCTACCTAGGTAGGAATGCAACAAATATGAAAAGTATGTATGGCCCTAAGTGCACCGGAGTGCATGCAAAGTCTAGCCTAGATCTAGCAAACAATGGTCAAACAAATGTGAAAGGTATAAAAGACAATCATGCAAACATCAAATAAGAAATAGGGGAGATCAAGAAGCACCAAATAGCATGAAACAATATGCAATGACAATCACAATGAAGGGCTCGGGTGCACTGTAGCACATTAAAACGGTCTGTGGGAGACCATGCAGGAAGGGTGACGGTCCTGGGTGGACTGTTCGACAGCAGGGAGTAATGAAAGAAACAGACAAGAATCACATAATACTAAAATGAACTGAAACTAAAACACAGGTGTGTACCTGGATGAACGGTCTTTCGACAGACCGTGCACACTCTTGGACAGACCTGAGCCAACCGCAGAACATCAGTAAAACCACCAGTATGTGGGCAGAAGTGTACCTGAGCAAGTAGAAGCGGGCGGTCTTTTGGAAGACCATGGAGGAAGATGGACAGTCTAAAGAGGACCGCTGAAGCTGGGACTGGAACATGACATTGTATCGTCCGACTGCGGTGATGACTGAATGGCACTACAAAAACCGTGTACTCGTCTGAGAACAGTAACCTGAGGTGGACGAATAGTAACCTGAAACAACTCAAACAAGGACCCTAACCAAGCACAAAAGTAGATCAGCACAACACTAGCACGATGGGCACTACGTGTCCCACCGTGATCGCCAATAAATGGGATGTTGACATGTTTTCCCACCTCTTTTTCCTTCCCTTACCTCCCTTTCCAAAAATATAAAAATATGGTGACAAGCCGAACGGAGGAAAGAAAGTAAAGAGAGGGATGAGGCGTGTATGATCGTGATCACCACCAAGGCTCCGAATGTAAACAAATACACCGTACCTTAGAAAAGGGAGACACTCGCCTCAAAAATAGCACTCCGGAGATGAACGGTTCTGGACGAGCCGCTCTGTGAACTGCGCGGTCGCTCGATAGACCGCCCACCAGTGCTGAAGGAACGCGGGATGAAGCCTAGCTTGACAATAGAACGGTCCAGAGGAGGCTGCAGAGGGATGAAGAATGGCTCTGTGAAGACCGCTCTCGTACTCGAACGGACAGAAGGACGACCGCCCAATGTCACCAGGTCTTAAGTCGTAGGATCCAAACCTCCACCCCTTCCGGCTGGCCAGAAGGAATGGGCCTCATGCTAGTACGATGCTGACCTGCAAAACTCAATGGAAAACACAAAGGAAAACCCAAGATCAGAACTGTGAAGTGTAGTAACTATAAGAACAAACACATATAAACATAATAAGTTGGAATGGGGGATACCTGGGAGTTTTTAAACCCCTAGGGGCGTGGAAAACAATAGGAGGGTGTGTGTAATTAAGTGCAAGAGTGAAAAAATGTGGGAAAAGAGTAGAGAAATGAAGCATGCAATGACGAAAGAGATGGTGGGACTTTTAAAATGAAGACTCAAAACAATGAATACTGTTGTGTCCCCTGTGGTTCTGAAGTTTTGATGATGACAAATATTATGTCTCTTTATATATGACCGTGATCACTTAATTGTGATGCATTCATTGATAATGTCATCACTTATAAAAAGTATGAAATATGTCAGAACGTGTTCTAAAGATGATTCAAGAAGACATGAAAAGAAAGTCAACGGTCAACTCCAATTAACAGCAAGTCAATCTCTGGTAAAATGTGAATCAGCTTCTGACAGGTAAAGTCAATGATCATCCAAGTCTGATACATGTTCAGGTCAGTACAGATATCTCAGACTTCAATTTGGTTCCATATAAAGTCTGTGTTAGCTTTGCGTTGAGTCTGTACATGCTGAAGGTCCATGCACATTTCATTTATTCATGTAGACAGTTGTGTGTATTTCATCGAACAGTTGGTGTGCATGTCATTGCTCTATGTATCAAGGTCGATGCTAGTATGGCTATATCCTAACTAAGGTCTGTGCATGTGATCATAAGGTCGGTGCAAGCTTTGGGGCTGCACGCATGCAATATAGGTCGGTGCATTCTCTCTTCTAGATCTATAGAACATCAGGTCGGTGCACGTTTGTGTTTCTTTCTTGCGTCTGATGTTATGTCTAAGGGAGCACAAACAAGGTCAGTGCAATGTTTTGTCTGAGCACGTTGCATTGCGTCTCATGCACTTGTGCGTCTCATATGGCTTAGAGTCGGTGCATGACTACGTCTAAGCATATAGGAGGTCAGTGTATTTTCTGCCTCGGTGCAAGTTTTGCCTCGGTGCATTCCACTATAGCAGTCAGTGCAATTCTTGTTGAGAGTTTATAAAATTCAGTGCAAGCTTTGTCTTGTGCAAAACACGGTTCCCTTTGTTCTTTTCATAGTCCGTGCATACTTTTGTAGAAACACATGCATACTCGGTGCTGTTCTTGCTATAAGCATATAAAGGTCAGAGCATATTAGTTCATATGCTTTATAAAGTCTGTGCATCATTGCTCACGGCATTTTCAGTCTATGCAGAGCCTGTACTCTGCATGCATAGAGTCACTGCATTCCTTGCCTTGCACACACATAGTTTGTGCATTTCTTAACTCTACATTCTTGTTATGTCTGTGCATACTCTCTTGAATGACATCTACTGAGCTCATGCACACTAGCTTGTACGCCTTATTAAGTCAGTGCATTTGACTGCCGTGCGAAAAGATTTTCATATGGATGAGCTTCAAAGTCGAAGCATCCTTCTCTGCAGGAGCAAGTCAATGCAACGTCTTTGCCAGCACGACTACTCTAGCAAGTCGGTGCAATGCCTTCGCCAGCACGACCAGGTCGGTGCAAATGTCCGGTATCGAGAGAACAAGCTCGGTGCAATGTGTGAAGCAATTCGGTGTAAACTTTCCTCGGAACAGCACACTAAGTCGGTGCATGCATTTATATGGAACTTAAGCACGCAAGTGATCAATTGAGGGAAACCATGGTTCGAGCATATTATGTGCACCTGAGTACCTTACTTACGAGGATTAGAAGAATAGGAGCACGTGAGAAAAGTAGAATAAACAACTGGCACGTGATACAAGGCTGATCATTATTCGAAGAAGCTGCCACGTGGACAGCTAAACATTGAGATTCTGACACGTGGCTGAAAGCTTCATGAAGCTTCTTGGCGGGAACGAGCGTTCCACACGCCGAGTACGTGAGCTAGTGGGTCCCAGACAAAATGAATATAAAAGACCTTCCTCCTTCTGTAAGGACCCGAGAATCCGATTACCGGGAAGGCCCGATAACCCGAGACTCGCACCGCCACCCATGAGCCCGAAGACTCGGAAGGGTTAAAAGGATGGTATGGAGACTACACAAGTATCACAAATAATTGCAAAACTTAAACAATTTATATAATTAAGCAGGAAAATAAATTAACATTTTACATGACACATGGTCCACAAGATATAACAAAATAACAATAGTAGTCCATGACTAGTACAGAGACAAGAAAGAAAAGTACAGCTACACGGGACATACTCTGGCTCTGACCTCTGGCACTAACGCTGGGCACTTGAACCACGCTGAGCCTCAATCGCGCTCCTTAGAGGCCGCGCCTCGCCTGAAACACGGTGAAAACACGCAGGGAATGAGTCTTGGAACAAGACCCAGAAGGGATCACTCGAACCCTACCTCACGAAACGGGAAACCACTACGCTAGCGGCTAAGCGAGTACCTCAAAAGAAACAGCTCGACAACTACAACACCAGTCTTGCGGCACAAAAACTGACGCATGCGCCACGGCGAAACAATCGAAACTCAACGGTCAACCCGACCAAAACCCAAAGGTCGAAGTCACAAGACTGACAGTCTGTCGCCCCCGACTCGACAGGAGTACCTCCCACTAGAAGCACAGTCGGTAGCATCCCCTGACGACTTACACCGCACCGCAGGTGAACTGCCTAACGTGGTAGCTCCTACCAGAGGCATGGACACCGAACAAGAAACCACAAAGTAAGTGACTAGCTGGGGTCACGCTCGTCAGCGTGGGTTCAACCGCCCCCAACCACGTGTGCACACACAGACCATGCGTCCTAGGTCTGGCCTCTAAATGATTTTCCCTTTAGTCGGACTCTGGCTACAGACGTGGGGCCCTACGGAAACCAGTCTAAAAACCATCCTCAGGGTAAGCCCGTCCACCTACTCCCAAGTGGGAGCAGCACACACGTACTGGTAGGCTACGACTAGTGGAGGATCACTAAAGGAGTAGACTCTCAGGTCAACGGAAAACAACGTCCGCATCCGACGATGTACGGTGGTCATCCCACGTACCAGCACCATCGCACGGTGACCACAGTCCGAGAAGAAACGGGACTGCGAACCACCCGGTGTAGTCCTGAGCCTGGCGGTCCAACACTGGTGCGCCACAGACTCTAACGGTCTATCACTGGGCCATCACAGCCGTCTGACGGTCCAACACAGAAGCGTCACATGTTCGGTGCAAAAACGACTATGACACATGTACCCTGGTGCGTCACAGGCCCTGACGCACACAGCCCAGTGCGTCACAAGGCGTGAGGAAACTAACTGTGACACGTGCCACTCGGTGCGTCACGAGCTGTAATGGACCATTTCTGGTGCGTCACAGGGTGGGAATGCGTCAACTCTAACGAACCCACACAGGGGCGTTACAAGGCTATGATGCGCCACCCTGGGTGCGTCACAGGCCTTGACCCCCCCAACGGTCAAAACCCAACAGTCGGATGCCAACCGTCGGATCGTCACCTGACGGTCCTACCCAGGCGCGTCACAACGCCCTGGCGATTTATCGTGGGACCGTTAGGCCCATGAACGCCATGCCCAAAAACCAACGAAGTGTAACGCACCTCCCTGGGCGCGTTACACCCTATGGCGGTCACTGGAACGACCGCCACAACGCTCCAACGGCGAAAATGGCGAATAAGCACAAAAATGGCAACCACGCCCCCATACCTCCATGGGAGAGGGGGAAATCAAGGGGGAAGCCCCTTGGGGACCCCTAGCATGATTCTAAGCCATCAAAATGCCGAATCACGACCTATAAACATAGATCGGGCGAGCTCTCCCCAAATCATGGAAAACCCCAACCCGGCATGAAAACCCGTCTCTCGGCCTCCCCTCGGGCAACAAATCACGGGAAAGGAACGCAAGAGGCTAGGGAACGTCCCCTACCTCGATCTCGCCTTGAGACGCGCCGGATCGTCAACGAATCACAAAGAAAGCTTTAAGAACCCTCGTTCCTTAATGATTCCCCACAAGCTTTAGACCGCCAAGATCGCCTCGCCGTCGCCCCACACCATCTGCAGCCGGAGGGGACGCCGCCGCGGTCGAATGGGAGAGAGAGGGGGGCGGTTCTCACGGTGGGGGAGGAAGAAGAAAGAGGAAGAAAAAGAAGAGAAAAAGAAAAAGAGAAAATAGGGGGGTATTTATAGAAAATCTGGAAAATCTGGAAAATATCGAAAAATAGAAAATCACGTTTCCGCGATCCTCGGAACGCACCGATCGCAAGGCTACCACTATCGCCTAGGTGAACGACCCGGTTCACCCGCAACGAGAGTCCGAAGGATTTGCCGAAACCCATACCGGGAATCGAACAACCGCGCGGAAAAGCCGCAGACGCACTCCGGGCCTCCGAAACAACTCCGGATCGCGCCGATCCGAACATGAAAGATGTCCAAAATGAAATTTCAGACACAACGGAGTTGGACACTCCGAGAAAGCAGATCTGGGACCCAAAAAGAAGGATCTGAAAGGTCTGGAACATTACAGCCCTCCCCCCTTAAAGAAATTTCATCCTCAAAATTTAAGAACAAAGCTCAGGGGAAGAAGAGGGGACTCACTCGAACAGATCAGGGAACTACTGACGCATCTCATCCTCACGCTCCCAAGAAGCCACACCACCAGAGTGCCACTGCCACACCACCTTAACCAAGGTGATGACCTTGTTCCGCAAGCGCTGCTCTCTCCTATCCTCAATGCGGATGGGAAACTCTAGGAGAGAAAGATCTGGAGTCACCTCAGGCTAAACAGAATCCTCAAGCACATGAGAGTCATCGGGCATATACTTCCGCAGCATCGAGACGTGGAACACGTCATGCACCGACGCCAACTCAGGAGGTAACTGTAGCCGATAGGCTACCTCACCAATGCGCTACACAATAAGGAAAGGACCGACATAGCGGGGACTCAGCTTCCCACGCCGTCTAAAGTGCATCACCCCCTTCATCGGAGAAACTCTCAAGAACACACGATCACCAACGGTGAAAACAAGAGGCTGCCTCCTCCGATCAGTATAGCTCTTCTACCGACTCTAGGCTGCCAACATGTTTTGACAAACCAGGTGCACAACATTCACACATTGCTGCACCAACTCCGGTCCCGTCAAAACACGCTCACCAACTGCAAACCAATCGAGTGGAGTCCGACACGGACGCCCGTACAACGCCTCATAAGGAGCCATGCTGATGCTCGAATGATAGTTGTTGTTGTAGGCAAACTCCACCAACGGTAGATGGTGAAACCAACTCCCTTGCCATTCCAGGCAATAGGATCTCAGCATATCCTCCAATGTCTGAATGGTCCTCTCTGACTGACCATCTGACTGAGGATGGTACACCGAGCTAAATGCTAACTTCGTGCCAAGGGCTCGCTGGAAACTCCTCCAGAATCCAGAAGTGAAACGCGGATCTCGATCCGACATAATGGAAATGGGAATCCCATGCAACGGAACGATCCGCTCCACATAAAGATGAACCAACTTAGTCACGCCCCAGCTGACCTTGACCTGTAATAACTGAGCCACTTTCGTCAATCGATCCACCAGCAACCAAATACTGTCCTGACCACTCGGAGTCCTCGGTAATCCCACCATAAAATCCATGGTCACATGGTCCCATTTCACGCGGGAACATCCAAGGGTTGGAGAGTACCTCCAGGTCGCTGATGCTCCGCCTTCACCTGCTGACAGGTCAGGCACCTGGCCACAAACTCGGCCACATCCCTCTTCATGCCAGGCCACCAGAACTGCCTCCACAAGTTCCGATACATCTTCATCGCACCCGGGTGCACAGTGTATTTGCTCCCATGGGGCTCATGCAACACCGCACGACGAACCTGATCCTCGGTTGGGACGTACAGCCTACCACTGAATCTCACGGCTCTATCCTCACCGAAGTCCACATCAGCCATAGCCAAAATTCGGGGTAACTCAGGGTCTTCATGCTGAGCCTCTGTCACTTGATGGCGGATAGCAGGCCTGACAGTCAGACTCGCAAGCACCGCTAACCCTGGCTCTCGGGGAATCTTGAGCCGGAAAGACACTTCGGGCACTTGTTCTCAGAGCCTCCACTTCCTCAACATCAAGGCACTGACCGCGACCTTTCGACTCAAAGCATCGGCCACGACATTCATCCTGCCTGGCTGATAAGACAGGGTAAAGTCATAATCCTCCATATACTCCATCCACCGCCTCTGCCTGAGGTTAAGGTCCCTCTGTGTGATCACATACCTCAAACTCTGATGGTCAGTGAACACCTTGAACTTCTCACCGTATAGATAATGCCTCCAGATCTTCAGCGTGAAGATCACAGCCGCCAACTCCAGGTCATGGGTAGGGTAGTTCTCCTCGTGGGGCTTCAGCTGCCGAGATGCATACGCCGCCACTCTACCATGCTGCATCAGCACAACACCCAATCTGACCCCGAAAGTATATGTACACACCACAAAACCTCATGATCCAGAAGGTAAAACCAACACCGGAGCCGAGGTGAGCAATCTCTTCAGTTCCCTGAAACTCTGCTCACACTTATCAGTCTAGATGAAAGGTACATCCTTCCGCGTAAGTCTGGTCATCGGGGCCGCGATGCGAGAAAAGTCCTAAATAAACCTTCGATAATAGCCCCCAAGCCCTAAGAAACTTCGGATCTCCGTCACAGACTTCGGCCTCGGCCACTACATTATTGCCTCGACCTTGGAAGGGTCCACATAAATACCATCACCAAAAATCACGTGCCCTAAAAAGTGCACCTCACAAAGCTAGAACTCACACTTACTGAGTTTCGCATACAACTGGTGATCCCGCAACGTCTGCAGCATCACACCCAAATGGTACGCGTGCTCCTCGGTAGACTACGAATAAACAAGGATGTCGTCCACAAATACGACCACGAACTGGTCCAAGTAGGGACAGAACACCCTCTACATCAAGTCCATGAAGGCTGCGGGGGCATTGGTGAGCCTGAACGACATCACCAAGAACTCATAATGCTCGTACCTCGTACTGAATGCAGTCTTCTCCACATCAGACTCGCGAATCCTCAGCTGATAGTAACTGGACGGCAGATCAATCCGCGGGAACACTCGAGCAGACTGAAGCTGGTAGAACAAATCATCAATCCGCGGCAACGGATACTTTTTCTTGATGGCCACTTCATTCAGCTGCCGGTAGTCAATGCACAACCTCAGACTACCATCCTTCTTCTTTACGAACAACACGGGCGCGCCCCAAGGGGAAAAGCTAGGACGAACCCCTTGGCTAGCAACTCCTGCAACTGCGCCCTCAACTCCCTCAACTCAGCGGGGGCCATACGGTAGGGTGCCTTTGCCAGAGATCCTGTACCAGGCACAACCTCGATAACAAAATTGATCTCCCACTGGGGAGGCAACCCAGGAAAATCCTCGAGAAAAACATCGGGAAACTCGCACACCACCGGGATGTCCTCGACATCCAGACACGGCTGGTCTACCAAGAACACAGAGGTGAGAAAACCCTGACAATCGGAATCAAGCAAACGACGGGCTCGAATCGCAAAAATGAGGAAACGAGGAGAGGTGGAACGGATAGCTTGGAAGTAGAAGGTCCGCCTGCTAGGATGCTGAAAGTAAACCCTCTTCATTCCACAATCCACCACCCCTCCATGAGCCTCGAGCCAATCCATGCCCAAAATCACATCATAATTCCAAAGCCACAGAGCATACAACCTACATGGCATACTCCGCCCCTTGATCCAAACCGGAACCTTCTCAAAACAATACGGAGTGATCATGAAGTCACCAGACGGTAACTCCACCATCAGATCACAAGACATCTGGGGTACCGAGTCCTCAACACTCAACGCAAAATCCTCCGAAATAAATGAATGGGACGCGCCAGAATCAAACAATACTCGCACTGCGTAACCCAAAATCATAACAGTACCTTCCACAAGCTACGACGACTCTGCCTCTACCCTGGTCATGTGAGTAATCTGGCCTCGAGCCCTCTGCCTGCCCACACTCACTGACCGTGGTAGTGGTGGAAACTGACCCTGCTGCTGAAACTACTGCTGAGGGAACTGGGGTAGCTGACGTGGCCGCTGCGGGCAATCAAGTGCCATGTGTTCTGACTGATCACACCAGAAGCAGATCACCGGCACTGTACACTGCCTGCCGGGATGCGACTCGCCACACCGGGGACACCCCGAACGTGATACACCGACTGACCCCTGCCGCTGCAAAGGTGCCGGCTGCTGAACACTGCCCGAAGAAGCCTACTGCTCACGGCCCTCCTTCTTCTTCTTGGAAAAACCCTTCTTGAAGAACCTCTTCATCTTGGCGCCGAAAGATGCAGATCCTGCCGCTGATGCTGCTGGAGTCGAAGCTCCCGAACTACCAGTAGGAAGCTGGAACGCGCTCTACTGCTGGATAGTCATCTGCTGGCTGCGGCCTGACAAGGACTACCCCTGGCTAATCGGTCCCCGAGTCCTCTGCATATCCATCTCCAAGGACACCGTAACACGAGAAGTCATCTCCAAATCAGTGGCAGCATTCGCGATCAAATGGTGCCTCAGCTCCTGCCTCAAACCCTGTATGAACTGTGCGGTCTTCACCCTTTCATGCTCCATGATATGAGGTGCATAATGACCCAGCTCAACAAATCGCACCCTGTACTGCAACACGGACATGTCACCCTGGACCAGCTCAAAAAACTCACGCATCCTCTGCGTAGCAATATACTCTGGACAGTAAGCACGCTCGAAAGCGCTGACGAAGTCACCCCACTCGATCTGCTCAAGCGGATGAGACTGAAAGAATGTCTTCCACATGGAAGACCACCACGCTCGAGTCGTACCCTGCAACTGGTTGTAGGCCAACATCACTCTATCCTCCGCAGTACACCGCATGGAACTGAACACCCGCTCCATCTCGTCGAGCCAACTCTGAGCCAAATCAGGGTCTGGCTGATTGTCGTAGTAAGGTTGATGGAACTACATGAAATCCTCACTGCTCGGCCTGGCCCACCCCTAGTCGACGAGCCCTCACCAGCCTCTCCGTCGAACTGCAGTGACATAAGCTGGTACATGCCACGGAAGAAATCCTCGTCCCCCGGAAGCCTCGCAGCATCGCTGCCTGGGTGGCCACTGGTGGAACTCTACTCTACTCCTCCTGCTTCTACTGAACCTCCTGCTCGAACTCCTGAACCTCAACCGACTGCCCCTGCTGAGAGCGAGTGCTCTGCCTCGGCGCCATGCTCGCTCCTGAAGCAAAAGATAGAAAACACGGAAACGGCAAGGTCAATAAAAACACACAGTGCTCGATGCCAGCGTCAACTGTACATCATCGTTGTGGACTAGTGGACCACTATAATTACTTATGATTCCCGTATAATTCCACAATCGCTCTCTGTACCAGCTATAACGACCCGAGAATCTGATTATTGGGAAGGCCCGATAACCCGAGACTCGCACCGCCACCCACGAGCCCGAAGACTCGGAAGGGTTAAAATGATGGTGTGGAGACTCCACAAGTATCACAAATAATTGTAGAACATAAAAAATTTATATAACAAAGCAGGAAAATAAATTAACATTTTACATTACACATGGTCCACAAGATATAACAAAATAACAACAGTAGTCCACGACTAGTACAGAGACAAGAAAGAAAAGTACAGCTACACGTGGCATACCCCGGCTCTGACCTCTAGCACTAACGCTGGGCACCTGAACCACGTTGAGCCTCAGTCGTGCTCCTCTGAGGCCGCGCCTCGCCTGAAACATGGTGAAAATACACAGGGAATGAGTATTAGAACAAGACTCAGTAGGGATCACTCGAACTCTACCTCGCGAAACGGGAAACCACTACGCTAGTAGCTAAGCAAGTAGCTCAAAAGTAACAGTCCTGCAACTACAACACCTGTCTTGCGGCATGAAAATTGAGGCACGCGCCACGGTGAAAAATTGGAACTCAACGGTCAACTCGACCAAAACCCAAAGGTCGAAGTCACAAGACTGATAGTCTGTCACCCCCGACTCGACAGGAGTACCTTCCACTAGAAGCACAGTCGATAGTGTCCCCTGATGACTTACACCGCACAGCAGGTGAACTGCCTGATGTTGTAGCTCCTACCAGAGGCACGGACACCGAACAAGAAATCACAAAGCAAGTGACTAGCTGGGGTCACGCTCGTCAGCGTGGGTCCAACCG
Organism: Amorphophallus konjac; assembly: GCA_022559845.1. Taxonomy (NCBI): domain Eukaryota; kingdom Viridiplantae; phylum Streptophyta; class Magnoliopsida; order Alismatales; family Araceae; genus Amorphophallus; species Amorphophallus konjac. Next base: position 194,913,883 of record CM040126.1, on the reverse strand, counting down.
CCCCCAACCACGTCTGCACACACAGACCATGCGTCCTAGGTCTGGCCTCTAACTGGTTTTCCCCTTAGCCGGACTCTGGCTACAGACGTGGGGCCCGACGGAAACTAGTCTAAAAACCCTCCTCAGGGTAAGCCCATCCACCTACTCCCAAGTGGGACCAGCACACGCGTACTGGTAGGCTACGACTAGTGGAGGGTCACTGAAGGAGTAGACTCTCAAGTCAACGAAAAACAACGTCTGCATCCGACGACGTACGGGGGCCATCCCACGTACCAGCACCATCGCACGGTGACCACAATCGGAGAATAAATGGGACTGCGAACCACACGGTGTAGTCCTGAGCCTGGCGGTCCAACACTGGTGCAGTACAGACTTTGACGGTCTATCGCTGGGCCGTCACAGCCGTCTGACGGTCCAACACAAGAGCGTCACACGTTCGGTGCAAAAACGACTGTGACGCACCTACCCTGGTGCGTCACAGGCCCTAACGCACTCAGCCCAGTGCGTCACAAGGCGCGAGGAAACTAACTGTGACGCGTGCCACTCTGTGCGTCACAGGCTGTAACAGACCATCTCTGGTGCGTCACAGGGTGGGAATGCGTCAACTCTAACGCACCCACAAAGAGGCGTTACAAGGCTATGATGCGCCACCCGAGGTGCGTCACAGGCCTTGACCCCCCCAACGGTCAAAACCCAACGGTCGGATCGTCACATGACGGTCCTACCAGGGCGCGTCATAGTGCCCTGGTGGTCTATCATGGGACCGTCAGGCCGAAGAACGCCATGCCCAAAAACCAACGAAGTGTAACGCACCTCCCTGGGCGCGTTACACCCTATGGCGGTCACTGGAACGACCGCCACAGCGCTCCAGCCGTGAAAATGGTGAATAAGCACAAAAATGGCAACCCCGCCCCCATACCTCCATGGGAGAGGGGGGAATCATGGGGGAAGCCCCCTGGGGACCCCTAGCATGCTTCTAAGCCATCAAAACGCCGAATCACGGCCTATAAACATGGATCGGGTGAGCTCTCCCCAAATCATGGAAAACCCCAACCTGGCATGAAAACCAGTCTCTCGGCCTCCCCTTGGCCTAAAAATCATGGGAAAGGAATGCAAGAGGCTAGGGAATGTCACCCTACCTCGATCTCGCCTCGAGACACGTCGGATCATCCACGAATCACAAAGAAAGCTTTAAGAACCCTCGTTCCTTCACGATTCCCCACAAGCTTTACACCCCCACGATCACCTCGCCGTCGCCCATGTCGTCACGCCGTCGCCCCGCGCCATCTGCAACCGGAGGGGACGCCACCGTAGTCGAATGGGAGAGAGAGGGGGGCGGTTCTCACGGTGGGGGAGGAAGAAGAAAGAGGAAGAAGAAGAAGAGAAAAAGAAAAAGGGAAAATAGGGGGGTATTTATAGAAAATTTGGAAAATACCAAAAAATAGAAAATCATGTTTTCGTGATCCTCGGAACGCACCGATCGTAAGGGTACCGCTCTCGCCCAGGTGAACGACTCGGTTCACTCGCAATGAGAGTCCGAAGGATTTGTCGGAAGCCGTACCAGGAATCGGAAAACACGCGCGAAAAAATCGCGGACGCACTCCGGGCCTCTGAAACAACTCCGGATCGCGCCGATCCGAACACGAAAGATGTCCGAAAAGAAATTTCGGACACAGCGGAGCCGGACACTCTAAGAAAACAGATCCGAGACCCAAAAAGAAGGATCCGAAAGGTTTGGGACATTACACCTGTGAACAAGATAGTGATACCTGGAGAAAAAGTGAAGAATAGAAGAACTGGAATCGTTTGAGAACAGTCACAGAGTAGAGTAGAAGTGAATGTGAGAAAGCTCATGAGAACGAGAGAAGGAGAGAGAGATAGAGAGAGAGTGAAGAAAGAGCTCGAGGAGAAGAAGATAGAATACTTTCTTGAAGATTAGTTCCACTGGACCTTGGATCAAATCAAGGCCAGACTGCTCCCTGAGAGCCACATTTGTGCTATCATCGTATACAGCTTTCTATCGCTGTGATTTCTCATTTCTTGTTTTCTTTTACACTCTTTATTTCAAGCTGTTAGTCAGTAGAGCAAGCTGTATTGCGCAACAGTAGCAGAGGATCGGTTCCTCTGGACGGCCAAGCTGTATTGCCCAGCGGTTGTAGAGGAAGATTCTTCTGGTCAGCTAAGCTGTATTGTCTAGCGGGTCAAGCTGTTAGGCAGTAGATGGCTAAGCTGTATTGCCCAGCGGAAGTAAGCTGTGACGCTCAGCTGGTGTAGGCAAGCTGTGAGGCCCAGCGATTTAAGCTGTGTATCAGCGGAAGCCACACTCGGGTTTGAGTGTGGGGTGGACGTAGGTCTGCGGACCGAACCACCTAAAAATTCCCTTCTCTACTGTGGTTTGATTGCCTTATTCGATTCGCTAGATGTATGCATAGGCCGATTTGAGTCTTTTATCTAGCATGAGTCTTGAGTTGCATACTTTCTACTTGATTCTGGTTCCGAAAGATCCCATGTGTTCAGGTGACGTCACTCTATGTCCAGATCAGTAGGTGATTGCACCTTCTAAGCTTGATTGAGATCATCTCTGTCCCTCAGACTCGTTAGATCCTAGTTTATTTTTATTCCGCATCTCTGATTATTTTAGTTATTTGTTAATTGGGCATCAGTTTTATAAGGGGATTCATTCAACCCCCCTTCTGAATATGTGCCTTGCACTCCAACAAGTGGTATTAGAGCGGGTTGCTGTGCATTGGATCCAACGATCCGCAGCAGATCTTTGGTGCATTTCAAAGAGGGACTTCTCTCTCTGTGTTTGGTGCTTTGTTTTGCTGATTTTGTGTCGTGCCTTGCTGCTGTTTGACTTTGGTGCATTTTTCTTACATCACCCTTAGATCTATTCTTGGTAAGTCATTCTTCGATGGCTCATCCGACGATCTTCAGTGGTAATGATTTCGATCTATGGCTAGAGAACTTGCATCAGTATGTAAGATCAACAGATCCTGATATTTGGAAGGTAATGGTTCACGGTCCACATAAATTATCGAGGGATAAATCTAAATGGACTGATAAGGATAGATTGAAAGACTCTGTCAACTCTAGAGCATTAGATTTAATGAAAGCATTACTTCATAGAGCTCTAATTTCATGTGTTTCTTCCTATAGGTCTGCCAAGGAGATTTTGGAGAAACTGAAGCTTACCAGGAATCGCAACACATGTCTAATGGTTGAAGATGATGGAAAATAAGAAGAAAATTAAGAAGAAGAGGAAGATGAGGTACCTTCTGAATTTGATAATTATACTGTGGATGATTGGATTGGAGCATACAATGATTTGCTTGGTTCTTGCGAACAGTTGAAAAAATGAAATAAATCTCTGAAAAAGAAGTTAAATAATCATGTGAATGCTAATTCTGGAGGTGAGGACATGGAACTCCTGAAAATAGAAAATGACATATTTAGAAGACAACTAAAAGATTTTGATTTTGTTACTTCAGATCTAGATCATTTGAAATCTGAAAAAGAAACGCTTATGAAACAAATTGGTTTACACAAAAAAGAAAATCAAGAGCTTGCTTGTGAAATTTCTGAACTAAAAGAAAGACTTGACTTGATTGATGATGATCAGGCTCATAACAATAATGTAGTTCAGAATGAAAAACTGGTAAAAGATTCATAGTGTGTTAGCTCTGAATTGAATGTCTTAAAATCTGAGAATGAATGTCTTAGGAAACAGTGCCTAAAAGTCAATGCTGAAACAACATGTGAATCTGCTTGCAAGGATTGCTCATGTCTGAAAGAAGTTAACGAGAGTCTTCATATTGATCTTGAATGGTGTAGCAACCCTGATAAATTAAATGACTAGAAAGTTTAAATAAATTAAAAATAATAAATAAACAAGGCCAGACCCTGTACACAACCCCCCCTGACATCCTTATAAGTCTTACAAAAAGAACTCATGAACCCTACCCCAGTATTATAATAAATTTAAGAATAACATGTTATTTTTATGTAAGCATTGAATATACAACATAATTTTAATTGAATTAAGAATCATTAAATCTCGAAGAAAATATCAATTTATATTTTATTACTAATTTAGAAAATTTAATATTCCACATCTACTATATTATAATTTTATTAGAAGGAAGAAGGATATATATACACGATTTAAATACATTAAAGATAAAATAAAGGAGGTAGAATAGATATATATACAATTTTAGTTAATTAAGGGTCAGCGGAAAGAGGTTGAAAAATAATAAATGACGACATTTACTTGATCGTTATTTGCAAATTAGCCATAGGATCTTTAATCCAATAAAGTATATAGTTAAAGGTATTATAGAAATAATAGGGATATATATATAATATCGGTCTTTTGAAGGTTAAGAGAAAATGTCACAAATCAAATGACGCCCACTATGTATAAAACGACTTAATACAAGTCGTTATTTTATAAAAAAATGAATAGTGCCATTTTTTTAAAGAAAATTTTGGAAAACTAATTACATGAAAAAATAGAGAAAAATGGAAAAACCTACCCCTAAAAATTCCCAACTAGATCACATCAAATAAAAAAAAGATAAAAATCTCGGAAGATTGTTACACTTTAAATTAAACGTTAACTAACGAGAATCTCTTAAACAGATATGTCTAACTAAGAAGTGTTGTGTTTCGGAAAGGTAAGTAAAGGAAAATCCTAATGCTATTAGTACTTGTACTAGGAAGTTTGATTCCCAATCGAATTCAACACCCATTGGGTTCACAAAACCCTATAAAGACCCCCTTTTATAACCTTCTGTCCCTACTCCTCCTCAAACATAACGAGTTGCTACTACTAAGCCTCTCTTCTATCGACCAGAAGCAGAAGAACAACACCTTCTTCTTCCGAAAGGTTGCTTCTGTCGTGGTGTAGCCGTGGTGTACGTGAAGAACGTGAAGTTCTTCATCTTTTCTTCTTATTCCTTATTTCTACTGCGCGGAAGGGGGGCTGCTGTGTACTGCTGCCTGTGACAAGAAGCATCTTACTGATTCTTATTATTCTTCCACGGTTGCTACTGTTAGAACGATTGTAGCTACCATATTCTTTTGTCAGCTTAGTTCTGTCAACCAAATCGACCAAAGGAGGTAGGTGTTCTCTCTGTCAGTTAAACTCAATTAACAAGGATAATACATACTCCTATGATCATAACAACATGATTATATCTCATGTTCGAGTTCATAGTCTCAAGTTTCTCATAGGTCTTCTCGATATCAAGCTAAAGCAATTAATATTAAACCTTAATATAACCTCTGCATGTGTATACCATATTCTTTTGATGCATCCGTAGGTGTTCTCTCTTCATGCCAAAGATTATAATTAGATTAAACCTCACATGATATTTCTACATGATTTTACTACATGATTTTTTTCGTGTTTTGGTTTAATACTATAGAAGTTAGTTATGGAGTTTTCGCCTTAATAGCTTGTTCGTGGGTATCGGAGTCTCCTTTGGCCATAAAAATTTATGGGCGTACTAGTGGGATGGAGATCGAGATAGTGAGAGTGGTTGCACCATTTTTCGTGCCTCCTATCTCAAGATCTCCCATCTCTCAACAAAAAATTATTTTGAACGTCCGGTTAGGTAGAGTTTTTTGAGCCCGTCATTTCGATATATAGAACGCGTGATTCCGACGTGTATACGTCGAGAACCGGAGGTTTGAAGAAGGTAACACATTTGATATATAAATGACGACAAACTTACTATCGTCAAATCCTTTGACGACATAACGCAAAGTCGTTAAATTATATATATATATATATATATATATATTGTAATTATATCTTTAAAAATTCATATCTATTAAAATATGTAACAAAAAATTATATATCTGAAATTCTCATATTTTTCTCCTAATTATCATATATTTTATTTCTCTAAATTATTTTAAATAAATAAATGTGTCTTTGAATATATATATTTAAAATTATTCAATTAAATAGATATTGACGTGAATTCTTGTTAAATAAATTAAGTTGAAAATCATAGAATTAGCATCCCTCCAAGTGGACGCTAATTAATAAATGACACTACACACTGACGTCAATTAAAATAAGTTTATTTAATTATAGTTAATTATAGAATTAGATGGACGTGAATTCTATAATTAACGCATTCATGTTCTCTCTGTTTTCTTCTAGTTTTGACCCATACCTCGGGTCTTTTGGCACTCTCATCTCACGTCCGTAGATGGAGCCCATTTTTCATGATTGGTTCACGTTATACACCTCAACTCTCGGTGACATACGAGTCGTCCATTGGACATTCTGTTCCTTTGGACTGGCAAGTTAGTCATTGGGACCTCCGTAAGTCTCCGCTAGCCTTGGATTTCCTCAAGGCAGCCGAGCTGGTTGTACCCTAAAAACCTCGGGATCCGATCCGTGTCACTTTGGTTTTCCGTTAGTCTTGACACTCTACTCCTTTTGGAATATTCTTGTCATCAATTCAAGAACATAACCCTTTGACTCTGTATTTGGCCAATTCTGATTCTGAAACAATAAGGGCTGTGGGTCTGCGACTTTTCAGTGCCAGGTAGGACGGAAGTCCAATTCTGTAAACCATGGTAATTCTGGGTGTGGCATTACACCAAACTCTGTACATCTGTTATATTCTGTTATTTTGTTATATCTGTTATTCTGCAAACTCTGTTAATTCTATTAAATCGTTATTCTGATAATTTGTTGCTTGGTTATTTTGATAATTTAGATATTCTGCGAGGTTGCTTATATTTATTAGAACTCTGTTATATTCTGGCCAATTCTGAAGTTATGTTCATCTAAGTATCTGTCCTTGTTATATTCTGATAGCTTGTCCTTAACTCTGCATGGGAAAATCATCCTTATTTCTCTTGAACTCGTAACTGCCTTTGGCCTTCATATTTATCCTTTCTGCTAGATCAATTGTCATGATTTTCAAGTTATACCATTTCCTGCATTGCATTTGTCATGAACATGAGTAATTGGTTAATCACTTATATTCTGCTTGATGAGAGATGTAATTCCTACTGAGCGTTTCGCTCACCAGCCTATCTTTAACATTTTTTTCAGGTAACGATATTGAAGACAGTCCAACAGATGGGGAAGTGCAAGAGTGATGAGCGAAATGGAGAATCGTGTCGGTGTCTTTCTTTGAGTCTCATCCTGTTATTTGAGTCCTTTCTCTTTATTAGAGTGTAATAGTGAGTCCTTTCTTCACTTATGTAAGTTGAGTCACGGTATGTAATTCTAATATTTGAATATCAATAAAGTTAAATTGGCCCACATTGTACAGGTTGTAATTTCGTGTCTTATGTTCGCTCTGATTATTCACGACCGTATCACTGCCACGTTCCGAACTACACGTTCCGCTGTTATCGGTTCGGGGCGTGACAAATGGTATAAGGATCTAGTTGCCTCATTAAGAGATGAGAATAATGAATTGCTCAATAAAAGTTTCAAGAATGAACAGAGAGAAGAAGTACTAATAGAACAGCTAAGCTCCATGACTAATGATGAAAATTCTGCTGAACAAATCAAAAATTTGAAATCTGAAAATGAAAGACTGAAACTGATACAAAAAGGGAATGAAGAGTTGAAGCAGTTAAACACTGCTATGTCAGAGAGGCTGCTTGCTCTAGAAAAAGGAAAATGTGTTGTTGATGGAAATCAATTTGAAAATGAGCTCAAACTCAAACAGGAAATTGAAACATTGAAAAATCTGAATGATGCATTGCATAATTAGGTCATTTCCTATGAAACTGAAATTGTTGGCCTAAAACTTAATGTTTCAAAACTTGAATCTGAAATCTCTGACTTGAATAAATCTTTTGAAAAATTTGTGAGTGGAAAGGATAATTTGGATAAGCTCCTTGGTTGCAAAATCAATTTCCAACGTGAGGGTCTAGGTTTTAACCCAGTAAATAAAAAGGGCTTTGACAGTAAGCTTCACACTTCATTTGTGTGTAGCTCTGAGCCAACTAGCACATTTAGTGTACCTATCTTCGAATTCAGTGCTCAGAAAAATCAAAAATCCACTGTCAGTCCCAAAACTGCAGAACAAATTCAGAAACTGAAAAAGAATGAAAATCTACAGAAAAAGAACAAAAACACTCCTGTTGGTACAAAGAATGCTGCACACAAGTCACATGATCTCTCACACACTCATACTAAAAAGGGATCAAGTCATTATGGTGGAAGATTCAGACATATGATGCACAACTGTTATATCCTGAAATCTGATGAATTGAATGCTCATAATAGAATGAAGAAAATTAAAATTTCAAGAAATACACATATGCATTTTACTAAAAGCTCACCCAAGAATCAGTTTGCCCAGAAGAGGCAACTTAAATGTTCCCATTGTGGATGATCTGGTCATGCAAAGCATGATTGCTGGTTCTTGAAGAAGAATGAGTTCAAGGCTTCAAGCAGAACCACTGTTCCAAGGAGACCTCATTGCCATTTATCTGACAAGTCTGGTCATATGGTTACTGAATTCTGGTCAGATTTTCATAGAATAAGCTCTTCTGCTTGCTCTCACTATGGAAAGCATGGCCACACAGTCAAGGACTGTTGGCATGCTCAAGGAAGAAAATTCAACTCTAAACATGTCAACCTTCCTACAAAAGAAAATGTCTTTGGTAGAAATAATTTTGCTTTTAAGGAAAAATCGCTTGCATATTTTGAATGTGGAAGGTCAGGCCACCGAGCTTCTGACTGTTGGATGGCAGGTTATGGAAAACAATATGCTCATGCTAATAACAGAAATTTCCATGTTAATGCACATAGATTCCATGCTTATAACAATGTGCATAAAAAGAACTCAAGGTCTGTTATATCATGTCATTACTATGGAGGCCTTGGGCACTCTATGAGTGATTGCAAGCTAATGAAGTATGATAATTTACATGCTCAAGGGTTGTGGAAAGCACCCTTCAGAGGTGCCACTAACACTACAGGACCCAAGAACTCTTGGGTACCTAAAAATGCAAAATAAGAAACTGTTTTACAGGTGTGCCTTGGGCAAAGAAATACAAGGGGTTAATAAGCCAAGGCACATGAGACGGTAAGACCCCAATTCAGCATGCTTACAGGTTTGGTTACTTGAGTTGTTCTTAATTTCTTTCAGTAAGCTGAATAACATGTCTGACTTGTTAATCAGAACTTCATGCATATATGTTCATATCTGCACATGTTGAGTAATCTGTGGATATATCAGTTTAGGATTGAACTAAACATCACACTCTGAAAAATCTGAATTTGATGTGTAGATAATGCATGTGTCTGATGTCTGCATATATCATTTGCATGATTATCAAGGAGTCTCTTAGTGCATATGTTTGTTAGATCATGCATATATTTTAACATAGGCATATCCAATTACATTATTTTGCATACTCTGAAGTGTTTTTGACAATGCATATAGGACTACCTTGCACTGCATTCCTTTGCATGACCCGATGGTATATTAAATGGTACACTGGGAGAAGGATAGATTATGTCTGTCTGGAAACCCACATCATACGTAGAGGATAGCCTCCGCCAAGTACTAAGGGTCAAGTCTTCATATAGAGCAGTCTAGACTCTCATGAGCATAATTCATGTAACTCCCTGCATAGTGTTCATTCTACATGTTGCATTCACAAGTGTCGTACGTAGCATATAGACAGGGGGAGTTAATTAGGATAATGCTTGAATCTCACTCATATGTTCTTACATTATGTCTCATGCATACTGTCAGGAAAGTTTTTGAAAATTTTGAATCTGAATGATGTCAAACTGATAGTCAAGCTCATTTATCAAAGCTACTAAAACCAGTCATCTTCTTTTATAAGAAGCAGTGATGTACCTTGGATGTATTACGGGTTTAAACCTAATGAACTTTAGAGATTAAAAACAAAACTCAATGAAAAAGGATCGTGAAACACTTTTAATAGTTCTCAACCAACTAGCACATATCATGTCTTTTGGAGTCTTTCTAAATCTGATATTGTCTAGACTCAGGGTGATTGGGTTGAGAAAACCCAGAACCTTGTATTGTTTTTAAACAACACTCTCTGAAAATTGAATGAGCAGCTGTGTTAAAATGATAAATCATACATGCAAATGGCAGAGCAATGATTGAACGCACTGAGAAACTGGGTACTTCATCAATGAAATGGAGACAAACTCATGTCGTGAAGTGCTTCAAGTTATCTCTATTCAGAAAATCATTAAAGGTTAGTCTCATTGAGAATCTAGGGGTACTGGCGTCTGATAAACATGTACCCTTACAAGAAAAGTGAACACTAAACCTGAAATAGAATAGTAAACCCTATTGTGTAACTAGGAGCACTGGCGTCTGATAAACGTGTGTTCTTATGTCAAAAGGCAAGGTTATACTTGACTGTTCTAATAGAGTAAGGAAAAGAATAGAAAAATTGACACTGCTCCTCTGAACTTTAGATCAGAACTGTGTTTTTGTTTAATCCCAATACATGTTCTAGTTTCTCCTGATAGATTCATTGATGTTTAGATAATGAAGATGAAGCAAGACAATATCTGACATGCATCATGTCCTTCTAGTTCTCCACTATTAAAAGTTCACACTGATTGCTTTTCATAGAGTGAAGTAGCTATTCTCTAACTTTCATAATTTTTAAACCACATAATTCTTGTATGCATTAATCTGAATTCTTATACTAGAAGAATCTGTGATTGGTTTGCTTTATCAATGAACAACCATTCAGTTTGTCTATCAGATTTTTCTTCTTCTGTCTGATTCACTTGCATAGTCTTCATGTCATGGTTTCATTCATATAGTCAACTGCATATCATTCATATTGCATATTCCAAATAATTTGTTTGAGTGCATTCATTCAGGGGGAGTATACGAAAACTCAAACATTGGTATTCATGGTAGTAATCCAAGGGAGAGAATTCTTGAATGTCCCTGTGGTTCAGCTATGTTACAAGAGAGTACCTATTCAGGGGGAGTTTTTGAATTATTTCCTTTTTGATGTTGTCAAAGGGGGAGAACTTGTGTGAGTCATTTGTCTTGAGTGCTCATTGCATATTTCATACTTGAATGCTCATATTGGCTTAATCATCATGCTGAATCTATTGCAATGACTCATAATATTGCTATCATCAAAAAGGGGGAGATTGCTATATCTCATGTGGTTCTGAAGTTTTGATGATGACAAATATTATGTCTCTTTATATATGACCGTGATCACTTAATTGTGATGCATTCATTGATAATGTCATCACTTATAAAAAGTATGGAATATGTCAGAACAGGTTCTAAATATGATTCAAGAAGACATGAAAAGAAAGTCAATGGTCAACTCCAATTAACAGCAAGTCAATCTCTGGTAAAATGTGAATCAGCTTCTGACAGGTAAAGTCAATGATCATCCAAATCTGATACATGTTCAGGTCAGTACAGATATCTCAGACTTCAATTTGGTTCCATATAAAGTCTGTGTTTGCTTTGCGTGAGGTATGTGCAACGTTTTGAGTTTGTACATGCTGAAGGTCCATGCCATTTCATTTATTCATGTAGACAGTTGTGTGCATTTCATCGAACAGTTGGTGTGCATGTCATTGCTCTATGTATCAAGGTCGATGCTAGTATGGCTATATTCTAACTAAGGTCCGTGCATGTGATCATAAGGTCGGTGCAAGCTTTGGTGCTGCACGCATGCAATATAGGTCGGTGCATTCTCTCTTCTCGATCTATAGAACATCAGGTCGGTGCACGTTTGTGTTTCTTTCTTGCGTCTCATGCTATGTCTAAGGGAGCACAAACAAGGTCAGTGCAATGTTTTGTCTGAGCACGTTGCATTGCATCTCATGCACTTGTGCGTCTCATATGGCTTAGAGTCGGTGCATGACTACATCTAAGCATATAGGAGGTCAGTGTATTTTCTGCCTCGGTGCAAGTTTTGCCTCGGTGCATTCCAGTGCAATTCTTGTTGAGAGTTTATAAAATTCAGTGCAAGCTTTGTCTTGTGCAAAACATGGTTCTGTTTGTTCATTTCATAGTCTGTGCTGTTGTGCCCCTATGGTTTTGATGATTGGCTTTGATGTGAGTTAATCATTTGATGATTGGTTTTTGTTGTGAGTTAATCACTATGAGTCATCTTGCTGTATGAGTCATCTTCATATGTTTAGTCAGTCTGCTGTTCTGTTAGTTTATCATGTCTAAAAGCATTGCATATTTGATGTTCAACCATGTTATCTGCTGCATGAAGCATTCACATACACTTACATAAGTCTGCACATCAGCATCACGCGGCAAGTATGTACATCGCCTTCAGTAGGCATGTCAAGTCCACACATTGCATAGCATCGTTCTTCAACTAAAGTCTATACATCAACTTGCATGAATTCAAAGTGTGTACATTGAATAGCATGCATTTCATGAAGTCTGTACATCTTGTGTCTCTGTTAAGCTTCAAAGTCTGTACATGGCTCACTGTCTCATGCATAGTCTTCACATCGATTTTTCAAGTGTGTACATTGGCACATGCATTTCTTGATCATGTCTACACACAGTCTGCATAATCTGAACAGTGATGGGTCGACGCCCCCCTTCTGATGGATCGACGCCCCCTTTGCTTTTCAAGTCCATACAACGACACTGAAGCTTGCATCTGAAGTCCATACATCCTTTCAAGGGGTCATGTCTATACATTCTCCCGTTCATTTCAGAGTCTACACATCGCCTTCCATCTTCCAAGTCTGTACACCCAGTTGAACCCCAAAGTCTACACATCACCCTTCATCTTCCAAGTCCATACATTGATCTTCATATTCAAAGTATGTAGATTGGTCTTCACCTGAAGTCCATACATTGGTTTTCATATTTCAAGTCTGTACATCCTCCGCCAAAGCCTTCAAAGTCTGTACAGCCATTCCTTGAAGATCAAGTCCATACAACGGTACTGTATCTTGCTCAACCCAAGTCTATACATCCGATTGCCTTTGCATTGCTCAAGCCTGTACAGCCCTCTCGTTGGCAAGTCTATACATCGGTCTGTTTGAGCAAGTCTGTACAGCGGTTGCATTCATTGGAAGTCTATACATTGGCAGCACTGTGCAAGTCTATACAATCCCAGCCTTTAGCTACGTTCAGAACTTCAAGTCTATACAGTGGTAAAGTCTGCACATTCTGCTCTGAAGCTCACCAAGTCTATACATTGCTGAGCCATTTGTCAAGTCTTCATATTGCTTAAGTCGGTACAGCGGCTGCTTCACACATGAAGTCTGTACACTGTGCATCACTTGAATTCAAGTCTGTACATCGTGCTTTCATTGAGTTGAAGCCTGCCTAAGTCCATACACTGGCTGCTGTTCTTCAGAGTCTGTAAATTGCATACTTTGAAGTCTATACATTGGCTTTGAGCTGAAGTCTACACATTGCTTCAGGCTGAGCAAGTCTATACATTGCATGCTCGCTCATTCAAGTTCATACTTAGTCCTGAAGCATGTACAAGTCTGTACATTATCTGCCTGTCGATTGAAATGTCTATACATTGCTGTTTGCATTGTAAAGTCCATACATTGAACAATGTCTACACATTGCATTACACTTCAGCGACTCTATACACTGCTTCAGCTCTGATTCATGAAGTCTATACACTGCATACAGTTATGCTTCACAAGTCTACACACTGTTGTTCTTCACAGCAAGTATATACACTCTCTCACGTTGTACACGCTTGCCTAACTGATGTCCCTAAGTCTATACACTCGATGGCTTCATACATTTCACAGAAGTCCACACATTCCCCTTGTTATGATAATTCATTCTTCAGCAAGTATATACACTGAGGTCGCATGAAGACTTACAAGTCTATACACTCTCTCGGTGTACACACTTACTCATTTGCTGTTCTAAAGTATATACACTCGTTGTTATAAACCTGAACTAACTAATTCGTTTCATTTCATTTTGTCTTTGTCTGTAGATGACTCAGGTTAATGACTGGGCGCATGATCCGAGGATGATTCCTGGCACGTGATCCGAGGTGCTCTCTAGGCGGGAACCTGAAGGACACACGCCCTAGCACCTGCTGAAGCTGATATAAATAGAAGCCTTCGTCCACTGAAGTGAAAAAAACAAGAATAGAAGAGGGCTGATCGAGACTGTGAAAAGGAGAGCAGAAGAAGAAGAAAGAAGAAGAAGAAGAGTGAAGATAGAGAGTGAGAGCAGCAGAAGAAAAAGAGAAAGAGAGAGCTCGTGAGGACTGAAAGAAAAGAGAAAGACAGTAAGAGTGAAAAGGAGAGCAGAGAAGAGAAAGATTGCGTGAGCTGAGAAGAAGAAAGAAGAGGAAGAAAGGAAGAGAGGAGAGAGTTCTATTGAAGATCTGTTCAGTCTGTTCGTGGATCAAATCCGGAACGACTATGCTCATTGAGAGCTATATTTCTTGTGTTTCATTTCCAGCTTTTGTCGCTGTGCCTTTTATGTTTTCTTATTTTTCCTTTTGTTACTCAGGTTACTATTGTTCTTCCGATTCTCAGTAGTGAGGTCGGGTTCCTCCTGTGGACTCAGGAGAAGGGAGATCTGATCTCCGGTTCTGGGCTTGTGGGTTGCAAGTCCAGGGGTCCCTCCTGGTCTGGAGGAAGAGAGGTCTGCGACCTCTGGTTTGCTGGTGACGGGGAGTCACTGGTGTGTTCCCTCCTGGTCTGGAGGAAGAGAGACTGTGTGTCTCTAGTTTCCAAGTGGCTGGGAGTCACTTGGGGTGTCCCTCCGGTTGGGAGGAAGAGGGGAGGTTGTTCCCCTGGTCAAGCTGTGTGGCAGCAACTTGTTTGCAGACTGAGTCTGCTTTCTAGCTTGTGCTAGTGGAAGCCTCACTCCGGTTGGGAGTGAGGGGTGGACGTAGGTCTTGGTGACCGAACCACCTAAAAATCTCTTGAGCAGTGGTTTGTTTGTGTGTTTGCTTTCGCTAGATGATTGCTTAGGCGCGCTCCATGTGTTTACTCATGAGTTTAATTGAATTAGTTTTATTTTGTGATTGCGTCTAGCATCTGTGTTTTAATTTGGGCATTATTTCTGAAGGGGATACATTCACCCCCCTCTGTATCCGGGCTTAGCACCCTATCAATTGGTATCAGAGCGGTGTCTGCATAAAAGGTCCAGCGACCTGCAGATCCGATCCTGCAGTCTTAGGTGCTTATTTGCTTTTGGTGCATCAATATTCCAGTTGCATTATATCTGTTTGTTTCCATGGGTGAACCACCAGTTTTCAACGGTTCTAATTTTAGTGTATGGTTTGCTAGTCTGAAAAATTATGCTAAATCTGTTAATCCAGACCCGTGGAAAGTGATTTCACACGGTCCTCATGAACTACCAAAGAAAAAGTCCAAATGGACTGACATTCATAAATCAATGCATGAAGAGAATCAGATAGCTATAAATCTAATGAAGGCAGCTACTGATAGAGCGTTTCATTCATGTTTCTTAGATTGCAGCTCTGTTAAAGATATTCTGGACATGCTGAAGCGAACTCAGAAGAGAGATGAGGACAGCTGCATGATGGCCAACAGAAGTAATCAAAGTGGCAGTGATCAAGACAACAATCAGAATGAAGACGATAATGATGATGAGGTAAATCCTTTTAAGAACTATACTTTAGATGACTGGGAAAATGCATATGCTGAATTGCTTGAATCTCATGAACAGTTAAGAAAACAATACAAAAAATTGAAGAAGAATAGTAGGTCAGACAGTTTCAATTCTCCATGTAAAAACTGTGCTGAACTGAAAAATGTTCATGATGCTTTTGTGTCTGATATTCAAATGTTAAAAAAGCAAATTTCGGTACTGAAGATTGAGAATCAAGATCATGTAAAAGAGATCTCTGAACTTGAAAGGAAGCTTAGCCTAACTTGTAATGATTCTGTTCAGAGTAAGAATTTGCTGGAAAAATTTGAATGTGTTAAGTCTGAACTAAGTAGGCTAGAATCTGAAAATGACTCTCTGAAACAATCTGTTAAAGATAATGAAGAAAAATTTAGGAAACTTGAGCAAGAGAAGAGTTTGGTTACTGAAAAATTGAATGCCATAAAATCTGTAAACATAGAATTACAGAAAGATCTTGAAAAACAGCAAAAAGCTTTGAAGGAACTTGAGGCTGGAAGAAAGTATGAAGTCAATTCAGAAGATCAGCTTCTAATAAATGAATTGGTTCAAAATGATAAGCTTAAGGAAGAAAATGAGAAGTTAAAAATGCTGAACTCCACTATGTCTGAGAGACTGCTAGCCTTAGAAAGAGGAAAAAGTGTTTGTGTTGAAGACCCTGAAAAACTGAGCAATCTGGAACAAGAAATTGAAAAATACAAAACAACCAATAAAGTTTTGAATGAAGCTATGACTTGCAGTGAGCAAGAGATTGCCAGTTATGAGTTACACATTTCCTCTCAAGAAAAAGAAATTCAAGATTTAAAAAACTCCTTGTCTAAATTTGTTAGTGGGCAAGATAATCTGAACAAACTGCTGGGAGTAAAAGTCAATTCTCAGAAGGAAGGGTTGGGCTATAACCCTGTAAATAAAAAGAATTTTAAAGATAAAATTTATACATCCTTTGTTCCTAGCTCTACCTCTCACACTTCTGAGAAGCCACATGTTTCTCAGTCTACTGTTCAGAGAACCGAAAAACAAATTGAAAAGTCAAAAAAAGTTGATGGATACAAGCTGAAAACTATTTTCGTTAAATCATCTGAACAGGAAAAGCCTTCTACTTCATCACCACCTCAGTACAAGGCTAAGAAAACAGAAAAATAAAATGAAAATTATAAAACATCAAAAACTCAAAGGAACGGTCTGCATGCTAAAAACTCATCTGATAAATGTCATGTTTTAAAGAAATCAAATGGCTCCTGTCATTATTGTGGTAGGCATGGACACTTTATGAGTAACTGTTTTGTGATGAAACAAGATGACAAAAAGTATGCTAGAAAATCTGTGTCTGGTCAGAAAAAGAATGTCACATGTTCTAATTGTGATAAAGTAGGACACACTACTACTCATTGCTGGTTTGCAAGTGGTAAGAAAAAATCATGTTCAAATCATACAAAATACTTTTCAAATCAGCATGTTTTTAATATGAACAAATCTGTTTCAAAGAACCAGCACCTCATCTGTTTTAACTGCAACAAAAGGGGTCACAGGGCCTCTGAATGCTGGTCAGGTTCATATAGAAGAAATTCTCTCAATTGCTCTCACTGTGGAAAGCATGGCCACACAGTCAATGACTGTTGGCATGCTCAAGGGAAAAATTTTATCTCTGAAAGGTTTAAATTCTCTGCAAATACAAATGCTCTCAAAAAGAACAAAGTTGTTTTTAAAAAGAAAAACTTTGAATGTTTTGATTATGGAAAACAATTTGGTGATGCAAATAACAGAAATTTCCATGCCAATGGACATAAAATTCATATTCATAAGAATGTGCATAAATCAGATCTGAAAACTGCTGCTTCTTGCCATCATTATGGTAAATCTGGACATTTGATGGATGGTCATCCTCTGATGAAATTTAATGATCATCAAGTTAAAAATATACTGAGAAAACCTGCTAGGAGTGATATTATCAATTCAGGACCCAAGACTTCTTGGGTACCTATTTGTGCAAAATAGGTTGCTAACTTGCATGTGTGCCTTGGAAGCTGATTAATAAAGAGGGGATTAATCCAAGGCACTCAAGAATGAAAACCCCTTCTGAACTTTTCAGGTAAACTTCTTGATCTTCTTGTTTTTAGTTTTAATGCATAGCAAGTTAAATCTGTTTTTGCATTTTCATTCATCATCTGCCATTTGCATCATTTTCAGATCATACACTTGTTGAGTGTTCTGTGCAAATATCAGATTAAAAAGGGGTTGTCTGCATCTGATACATACATATGCCAATTGCAATTGTTTGATAATTGTTGTTATGCATAATCTCTGAAAAAAATTGCATTCTGAAATTTCTGAAAATTCTGAGCTGCATATGAATGTGGTTTGAAATTTGTCTGTTGCATAGCTCACTGAAAATCTGGATTGCATATAGGACTGCATGTTGAATTATCATGATTGACCTCTATGGTATATAAATGGTAAGCTACCAAAATGCAGGAAAATCTATCTGGAGGTTCTTACTATGTGTGAAGTTGTCTTTTAGACCAAGTGCTCCGCCTGGTACCATGGGTCACTTTGCTTAATAGGGCAGTCTGATTGAGTATAAGTCACATTGTCATATGTTCAGTCTTCAGTGCAAAACATTGCATATTTTCAGGGGGAATTAATTGCATGTCTTTGCATAGCATTCAATGTTGAGTCTTTGCATGTCTTTGCATACATGGAGTTAATTGCATTGCATTTCATTGTAAAATACCAAAGAGAGTGACTGAATGCATATTGTCAGGGGGAGTCAATGCATTGCATATAGGTTGTCAAATGCATACTCTTGTGAGAATTCATTGCATATCCTTTCTTATTGACTTTGTTGACAAACCTTGATCATAATTTGAAAACAATGGGTCTCAAAATCTCCTCTATCATTTGATTTCTGAATTCTATCAATCTCTCATGAAGATTTCAATGGGACTATCTCAATCATAAATCTGAAAACTTTTGAACTAGGAATCCTCTATTATAGGATTTTATGAATGACTGAAATAACTCAGCTAGTTTAAGTTTAATGTATTCATTGAGTTTGATTTTAAAATTTCTTAAAAATATCTGAAACATGTTTAATAAACTTTAACCAACTGTTTCATGATGTGTCTTGTAAAATCTTCTGAAATCTGCACTATTGAATACATGGCTTTAATTGATTAAGTACATGAAGTTAGTATTGTTTTGAAGCAAATGAATTTCTCTGAAATGTCTAAAGGGTAATATCTGTCAGAGCAATGACTTTAGTCACTGAGAAACACATGTACAAAGGACTGTGTCATGAGGTGCCATAGTTAACTCTGCTTAAGATGAGTGTTAATCAGGCAGAGCAATAGCATGCACACTGAGACATACAACTCACTCATCAAGAAATGATTTGAAGTGTGTCATGATGTGTAAATGCTACCTCTGTTTATATAAAGCATGACTGTGAGTCACACTAAGTGCTTAGAGATATTGGCCTCTGATCAAGGTATATCCTCTAGTTACAAGGTGTGCACTGAACTAGAGTGCTCGTAAAATTTGTAGCATGAAAATTGTTGAACAAATTGAAATGTCTGAATATTGATGCTAAAATCAAATTGCTACAACCGTAGACAAATTCACATGACTTCATAAATGCTTGATCTCAATTCTAGTGCATGTAATTCCGATTGAAGTCAATAAATTTGATTGTGTAAGAGAAAGGGAGGTTAATCAAGATAAAAATGAGGGCTTGGTTCATTTTTATTAAACCATGGTTTTAGATATCAATACAGAATTTTATTGATAAACTCTGCATACATCATGTTTAAACCATGCTGATCAATAAACTTCATTCATAAGCCCTTATAATGGAAGACTTTGAAAAATTATGTTTTGGATTTATGAGATTGATATCTCCTTGAAAATATTGTTGAACTTCTTCTGCTTGGAGCCTCTTTGAAAATCTGTTATTTGAAACTCTTCTGCTCACTGTCCTTGAATTCCACTGTGGTCTCCCTCTCACCCATATCAATTAGGAGAAATGCAACAGATGCATATCAATTGAATCATGTTCATCTACTCAGGGGAAGCTTCCTTGTAATATCGAATCATGTTCATCTCAATTGATAACAATTGTATCTTTGCATTCATATATTTAGGGAGAGGTATTGCACTTCTTCTTGCATCTGCATTTCTGCATTCATACCTCTCCATGGTTCATCTTGTTTATTGCACGGAGGAGACATTGACTATATTTTAAACATGCTTTAACTTCTCAAACCATTTTCTTTTTGATGAAGTCAAAGGGGGAGAATAGTTTGTGTCATCAGAATTACTCACAGTGTAGTGTTGCCATCATCAAAAAGGGGGAGATTGTTGTGCCCCTGTGGTTTTGATGATTGGCTTTGATGTGAGTTAATCATTTGATGATTGGTTTTTGTTGTGAGTCATCTTGCTGTATGAGTCATCTTCATATGTTCAGTCAGTCTGCTGTTCTGTTAGTTTATCAGGTCTAAAAGCATTGCATATTTGATGTTCAACCATGTTATCTGCTACATGAAGCATTCACATACACTTACATAAGTTTGCACATCAGCATCACGCGGCAAGTATGTATATCGCCTTCAGTAGGCATGTCAAGTCCACACATTGCATAGCATCGTTCTTCAACTGAAGTCTATACATGAGCTTGCATGAATTCAAAGTGTGTACATTGAATAGCATGCATTTCATGAAGTCTGTACATCTTGTGTCTCTGTTAAGCTTCAAAGTCTGTACATGGCTCACCGTCTCATGCATAGTCTTCACATCGGTTTTTCAAGTGTGTACATTGGCACATGCATTTCTTGATCATGTCTACACACTGTCTGCATAGTCTGAACAGTGATGGGTCGACGCCCCCCTTCTGATGGGTCGACGCCCCCTTTGCTTTTCAAGTCCATACAACGACACTGAAGCTTGCATCTAAAGTCCATACATCCTTTCAAGGGGTCATGTCTATACATTCTCCCGTTCATTTCAGAGTCTACACATCGCCTTCCATCTTCCAAGTCTGTACACCTAGTTGAACCCCAAAGTCTACACATCGCCCTTCATCTTCCAAGTCCATACATTGATATTCATATTCAAAGTATGTACATTGGTCTTCACCTGAAGTCCATACATTGGTTTTCATATTTCAAGTATGTACATCCTCCGCCAAAGCCTTCGAAGTCTGTACAGCCATTCCTTGAAGATCAAGTCCATACAACGGCACTGTAGCTTACTCAACCCAAGTCTATACATCCGATTGCCTTTGCATTGCTCAAGCCTGTACAGCCCTCTCGTTGGCAAGTCTATACATCGGTCTGTTTGAGCAAGTCTGTACAGCGGTTGCATTCATTGGAAGTCTATACATTGGCAGCACTGTGCAAGTCTATACAATCCCAGCTTTTACCTACGTTCAGAACTTCAAGTCTATACAGTGGTAAAGTTTGCACATTCTGCTCTAAAGCTCACCAAGTCTACTGAGCCATTTGTCAAGTCTTCATATTGCTTAAGTCGGTACAACGGCTGCTTCACACATGAAGTCTGTACAATGTGCATCACTTGAATTCAAGTCTGTACATCGTGCTTTCATTGAGTTGAAGCCTGCCTAAGTCCATACACTGGCTGCTGTTCTTCAGAGTCTGTAAATTGCATACTTTGAAGTCTATACATTGGCTTTGAGCTAAAGTATACACATTACTTCAGGCTGAGCAAGTCTATACATTGCATGCTCTCTCATTCAACTCCATACTTAGTCCTGAAGCATGTACAAGTCTGTACATTGTCTGCCTGTCGATTGAAATGTCTATACATTGCTGTTTGCATTGTAAAGTCCATACATTGAACAATGTCTGCACATTGCATTACACTTCAGCGACTTTATACATTGCTTCAGCTCTGATTCATGAAGTCTATACACTGCATACAGTTATGCTTCACAAGTCTACACACTATTGTTCTTCACAGCAAGTATATACACTCTCTCACGTTGTACACGCTTGCCTAACTGATGTCCCTAAGTCTATACACTCGATGGCTTCATACATTTCACAGAAGTCCACACATTCCCCTTGTTATGATAATGCATTCTTCAGCAAGTATATACACTGAGGTCGCATGAAGACTTACAAGTCTATACACTCTCTCGGTGTATACACTTACTCATTTGTTATTCTAAAGTATATACACTCGTTGTTATAAACCTGAACTAACTAATTCGTTTCATTTCATTTTGTCTTTGTCTGCAGATGACTCAGGTTAATGATTGGGCGCATGATCCGAGGATGATTCCTGGCACGTGATCCGAGGTGCTCTCTGGGCGGGAACCTGAAGGACACACGCCCTAGCACCTTCTGAAGCTGATATAAATAGAAGCCTTCGTCCACTGAAGTGAAAAAAACAAGAATAGAAGAGGGCTGATCGAGATTCTGAAAAGGAGAGTAGAAGAAGAAGAAAGAAGAAGAAGAAGAGTGAAGATAGAGAGTGAGAGCAGTAGAAGAAAAAGAGAAAGAGAGAGCTCGTGAGGACTGAAAGAAAAGAGAAAGACAGTAAGAGTGAAAAGGAGAGCAGAGAAGAGAAAGATTGCGTGAGCTGAGAAGAAGAAAGAAGAGGAAGAAAGGAAGAGAGGAGAGAGTTCTATTGAAGATATGTTCAGTCTGTTCGTGGATCAAATCCAGAACGACTATGCTCGTTGAGAGCTATATTTCTTGTGTTTCATTTCCAGCTTTTGTCACTGTGCCTTTTATGTTTTCTTATTTTTCCTTTTGTTACTCAGGTTACTATTGTTTTTCCGATTCTCAATAGTGAGGTCGGGTTCCTCCTGTGGACTCAGGAGAAGGGAGATCTGATCTCCGGTTCTGGGCTTGTGGGTTGCAAGTCCTGGGGTCCCTCCTGGTCTGGAGGAAGAGAGGTCTGCGACCTCTGGTTTGCTGGTGACGGGGAGTCACTGGTGTGTTCCCTCCTGGTCTGGAGGAAGAGAGACTGTGTGTCTCTGGTTTCCAAGTGGCTGGGAGTCACTTGGGGTGTCCCTCCGCTTGGGAGGAAGAGGGGAGGTTGTTCCATTGGTCAAGCTGTGTGGCAGCAACTTGTTTGCAGACTGAGTCTGCTTTCTAGCTTGTGCTAGTGGAAGCCTCACTCCTGTTGGGAGTGAGGGGTGGACGTAGGTCTTGGTGACCGAACCACCTAAAAATCTCTTGAACAGTGGTTTGTTTGTGTGTTTGCTTCCGCTAGATGATTGCTTAGGCGCGCTCCATGTGTTTGCTCATGAGTTTAATTGAATTAGTTTTATTTTGTGATTGCATCTAGCATCTGTGTTTTAATGTGGGCATTATTTCTGAAGGGGATACATTCACCCCCCTCTGTATCCGGGCTTAGCACCCTATCACGTGCATACTTTTGTAGAAACACATGCATACTCGGTGTTGTTCTTGCTATAAGCATATAAAGGTCTGTGCACATTAGTTCATATGCTTTATAAAGTCTGTGCATCATTGCTCACGGCATTTTCGGTCTGTGTAGAGCCTGTACTCTACATGCATAGAGTCACTGCATTCCTTGCCTTGCACATACGCAGTTTGTGCATTTCTTAACGATGCATTCAGGTTATGCCTGTGCATACTCTCTTGAATGACATCTACTGAGCTCGTGCACACTAGCTTGTACGCCTTATTAACTTTGTGCATTTGACTGCCGTGTGAATAGATTTTCATATGGATGAGCTTCAAAGTCGAAGCATCCCTTCTCTGCACGAGCAAGTCAATGCAACGTCTTTGCCAGCACGACTACTCTAGCAAGTCGGTGTAATTCCTTCGCCAGCACAACCAGGTTGGTGTAAATGTCCGATTTCGAGAGAACAAGCTCGGTGCAACGTGTGAAGCAATTCGGTGTAAACTTTCCTCAGAATAGCAAACTAAGTCGGTGCATGCATTTATATGGAACTTAAGCACGCAAGTGATCAATTGAGGAAAACCATGGTTCGAGCATATTATGTGCACCTGAGTACCTTACTTATAAGGATTAGAAGAACAAGAGCACGTGAGAAAAGTAGAACAAATAACTGGCACGTGATCCAAGGTTGATCATTATTCGAAGAAGCTGTCACGTGGATAGCTAAACATTGAGATTCTGACATGTGGCTGAAAGCTTCCTAATGCTTCTTGGCGGGAACGAGCCTTCCACACGCCGAGTACGTGAGCTCGTTGGTCCCAGACAAAACGAATATAAAAGACCTTCCTCTTGCAAACAAGATAGTGATACCTGGAGAAAAAGTGAAGAATAGAAGAACATGAATCGTCTGAGAACAGTAGCAGAGCAGAGCAGAAGTGAAAGTGAGAAAGCTCATGAGATTGAGAGAAGGAGAGAGATATAGAGAGAGAGTGAAGAAAGAGCTCGAGGAGAAGAAGATAGAAGACTTTCCTAAAGATTAGTTCCACTGGACCTTGGATCAATTCCAGGCCAACCTGCTCCCTGAGAGCCACATTTGTGCTGTCATCGTATACAACTTTCTATCGCTGTGATTTCTCATTTCTTGTTTTCTTTTACACTCTTTATTTCAAGCTGTTAGTCAGCAGAGCACGCTGTGTTGCTCAGTAGTAGCAGAGGATTGGTTCCTCTGGACGGCCAAGCTGTATTGCCCAGCGGTTACAGAGGAAGATTCTTCTGGTCGGCTAAGCTGTATTGCCCAGCGGGTCAAGCTGTTAGGTAGCGGATGGCTAAGCTGTATTGCCCAGCAGAAGCAAGGTGTGACGCTTAGCTAGTGTAGGCAAGCTGTGAGGCCCAGCGGTTTAAGATGTGTATCAGCGGAAGCCACACTCGGGTTTGAGTGTGGGGTGGACGTAGGTCTGCGGACCGAACCACCTAAAAATTCCCTTGTCTACTGTGGTTTGATTGCCTTATTCGATTCGCTAGATGTATGCATAAGCCGATTTGAATCTTTTGTCTAGCGTGAGTCTTGAGTTGCATACTTTCTACTTGATTCTGGTTCCGAAAGATCCCATGTGTTCAGGTGCCATCACTCTATGTCCAGATCAGTAGGTGATTGCACCTTCTAAGCTTGATTGAGATCATCTCTGTCCCTCAAACTCGTTCTATCCTAGTTTATTTTTATTCCGCATCTTTGATTGTTTTAGTTATTTTTTAATTCGGCAAGAGTTTTATAAGGGGATTCCTTCAACCCCCCTTCTGAATCCGTGCCTTGCACCCCAACAAATACTCCCTGAACCGGAGGCTTACGTGGACATAGAAAGCCTCCCTCCCTGACTGTAGGTCGCTCGAAAATTGGCAGAGCTTCGCCGTTGACCTTAAAATCTCCCCCCTCTTTCAAAGCCTGGCTTAGGGTCTATTTATAGAGCCCACAAAGCCAGCCCCAAAATTTGGGTTTCTAGTGAATTTTAGGTCGAGATAATAAAAGATAATCCACAGATATATGAATTATCTTCCAACCAGTTCAAACGGCACCCCATTTGGTGGAGTATCCGCGGAGAAATGGGTGGAATACGTTGAGGATAAAATCACGGGTGGAGAGAGAAAAACCCTACATTCTTCAAAAATCGGGCCATTGCACGGTCGTGCGATAGGCCGTCCAGACCACTGAACGGTCTGATGCCAGACCGTTCAACCTTCTCGGTGGAAAATAAATAAACCAAGAAATAATCCAATTATCCATCGAATTGAGTGAATATTTCACCGTTGGACTCTTATGGATTGAACGGTCTAATGATAGACCACTCAATTAATGGGGTGGCCCAGGGCCAACCGTTCAGAGCATGTCAGTGATAAACCCAAATAAAATAGATAAATAAATAATTATCTATAAAATCCACACCTTGGGGACTCTGAGAACTGGATGGCCATATGAACACCGTTCCATTAATTTGGACGGCCACACAAGGACCGTTTAACAGCTTGTCGGTGGAAATTCAGAAAATCACCTAAATATCCGATAAATAGGTGAACGGCTCACCATCAACTGCTCATTGACTGAATGGCCGAGAGATTGACCGCGCAAAGGCTGGATGCTTGAAAGGTGATAAATTAAGTAAAATCAAGGCCCATTAAGCCCTTAATTGAAGCAGACCTAGTCAGGGAGGGAGGTACCCATAAAATGGGCCCAAGGACATGCCTGAAAATAGCCCAATGAGTAATGGACAACTTGAGGCATCAAAAAATGATAGTAAGAGAAATGACTTAACTTATCGGCAAAAAATGGGTGTCAACACCACCGATGAACAAACCGCTATTGACCCTTGTCATCATTGACAAGATCGTTTGACGCTTCCCTTGACTGGGACCTTTCATACTCGTTAAAGATAAACCTCCTTTGCTTCGGCGTCTAACCAATGTCGATGAACAAACCCGTGTTCGACCCTTGTCATCATCAGCAAGATCGGTCGACATTTCCCTTAACTTGGACCTTTCTGTAGACATATATTTTCCTTCTCTCTCCCTTCACTAAGGGTCAAAGTGCACCAAGTGCGTGGAACAACGTGAGACGGGCAAACCACGAGAGTGAGTGAAAGAAAAGAAGACAGGGAACAACGAAGAGTACCGTGATCGCCACCAAGATGTCGTACGTGATAGACACGCCGTACCTTGGAAAATGGGGAGACACTCGCCTTAGTGCAGTGATGAAGGATGAACGGTTACCTTAGGACCGCCTGACGTTGAGCGGTCTTACGATAGACCGCCCTGGGACGCTGCGAGGGACGCGGGAGGAACTGCTATAGTGGGATGGATGGCACTGTGGGGACCGCGCTCCGAGGAAGAACGGCCGTTTATGCACCGCACGTACCGTTGAATGGCCAGAGAGTAACCGCTCAATACCTTCACGCAGCAAGTTGAAAAGGGTTCGACCTCCACCCTCTCCGGCCAGCCAGAGGGGATGGGCCTCGTGCTGATGAAGTGCTGACCTACAAAACAAAGTGAAGACACAGAAGAAACACCCAGATTAGAACTAAATAACGTAGTATGCGTTCAAACGAGAAGAATTAAGCATAAACAAATGAAAAGGGGAATACCTGGGGGGTTTTAAACCCCTAGGGCGACAAAAAACTGGGTGGTTGTGTGCATGATAATGAGAAGGAGAGGGTACGTGGGGAAGAAACGATGCATGCAATGAAAGAAGGCGGCGAAAGCTACGGAACGAAAGAACTACGAAAACTGGGCTACTCCGTGAACCGGAGGCTCGTGCGGACGTAGAGAGCCTCCCTCCTTGGTGCTAGGTCGCTCAAAAATGCGGCAGGGCTTCGCCGTCGACCAAAAATCTCCCCCCCTTTCGACGTCCGGCCATGGGGTCTATTTATAGAGCCTGGAAGGTCAGCCTCGAAATTGGGGTTTTTAGATATTTTTAGGTCGAGATTATAAAAGATAAATCATAGATATTATCATGATCTCTTATCCAGTCGAAACGGCATCAAAAATGGCTGATTATCCACGGAGAAATCGTTAAAACAAATCAGGGATAAAACCATGCATAAAAGGATAAAAATCTGTTAAAAACCCTCCATCGAAGGGATGAACGGTCTAACGATAGACCCCGCACAACTTGAACGGTTATGTTCAGACCGTTCAACCTGTCGGTGGAAATGGAATTAAATCAGATAATTAGCCCAATTATCGCTCGAACAGACCGAAACGCCCGCCGTTGGACTCTGAACATATGAACGGTTGTATTGAGACCGTTTGAGTTTAGGGCGGCACTAAACCGACCGTTTCACCCTGTCGGTGATAATTCGAATCATTTGGATAATTATCTGAGAAAATGGGTGCGCGTAGGACTCTGAGATATAGGCGGTTGGAATAGGCCCGTCCATGAGCTTGAACGGTCCAAATCACACCGCACAAAAGCATGTCGGTGATTATTCAGAAAATCCTCAGAAATTAGCCAAAATGTATGAACGGTCAATATGCAACCGCCCATCGGCTGAACTGCTGAGGTTAAGCCGTTCATGCCCTAAGGCACTTGATTCTCATAAAATACGTTCGATTGACCAAAGCCAAGGCCCATTAAGCCTTGAATCACCACAGATTGCACCAAGGAGGGAGACGACCCATAAAATGAGCCCAAGACATGCCACAAAAAATGGCCCAATGAACGATGAACAACTCGAGGCATCAACTAATGGGAGTAAGAGAAACGGCTCGAATTATCGGTATAAAACGGGTGTCAACAGATGCCCCTCCTTAACGCCCTCTTTGCAGGGGAGCGAGCAGAGGTGAAGCGGAGGTGACATGGAACATGGAGGTGGAGCGGAAATGCAGCGGAGTGGACCGGAAAAGCGGGTGTTAAGGTAAAACGACACCCGTTTCTACCAACAAGCAGTGAGAATCTTTCGGAAACTCCTGGACCAAACGTAAAGGAGGGTAATTGACCAAAAGGTGATGCCAATCTGGAGGAACTAAACTAAATGAAACAAATCGACAAGATCGACCTCATGGGGGACACAATCCCGCGGTCCAATGAGGGGGCCACAAAAGAAAAAAAAATGCTAAAGCTCTAGACGGGGACCTTTCAGTCAACCGACCCCAATGAATCAACCAAAGAAAACCTTCAAATTCAGAGTGGAATTAGTTCATCTTACTCGAGCATTTGAACACATAGCTGACCATCGCTCGACAGGACACTTCTTAAGCACACTATGGGGCATGAAAGCTCAAAAGGATGCGTATGATGCATGCTGGGCTAAAGTAAAAGAAATCGTTAAAACGAATGCGAAGAAAGATTAAAATATAAAATATTCGAGAGTAGTATTGCTGAGCTGGGAACATCAGAGTCAAGATACCCTCCGCAACCACAACGTGCGGATAGAACCATCCTCCTCGTGACATCCCAACTTAACGGCCTATCCGAAGGTTAGGTACATGAGCCTGGATCATCATTGTTTTTGTTGAAGGGGAACATCAGATCCTGGGACACGTAGGTAACCTGTCGGCTCTCGAAATAGTATAATATAATACCATATAATTAATGCAATAAGGGATTTAGGGATAGAAGGCCATACCTGACTTACCTGTGCAGGCGAAATGGCGAGACAGGCTGAAGTGATGCTGCATAAGATGGTTAAGAGATGTATTTCCAAAGAAAATATCAATATTCATGATCTAAATATACCATCCAGACAAACGGTCGTATTTAAACCGTTCCATATTCCAAACGGCTCCATGTTAACCGCGCTTACCTGTCCTTCGAACATTTTTTTATAGAGCCAGATACCGGGGATGCACGGTCGGGACCGCACCGTTTATAACAAGAACGGCTCTTTCAGGACCGCAAGGCCTGGAATTTCAACCGCCTTGAAATTAACGGTCAAGAGAGTCATACGGTTATGAATGAACCGTTCAAATGACGAACGGTCTAACGATAGACCGTTCTTCTCTGCAACCTCGAAGAAAAGAAACCCCCTCGCCTCCCTCCACCGTAACCAACGGTGGAAGGGACGAGGGGGCACAAGGCCTCAAACGCCCATTCCCTCGCTCTCTCTTCTCAACCTCACTCTCTCTCTCAATCTCTCCCAAGCTCCCTTGATGACCCGGACGAAGCATCAGGCGGCCAGGCCGTCGGCCGCCGGAGAGGGCTAGCCGCCGCCGGAGCAACCGCCACCACCGCCGGAGGAGGGAGAGACGCCCGGGGTGACGATGGAAGAACTCGCCATCGTTGCCGCAGACGAAGAGGCTCCTGCCGGCGAGGAGGAGGTCGCCGAAGGACCACCGCCCACGGGGGCGGCCAAGAAGCCTCGTGATCCCGAGGTAGGCCTCTCCACCTCAAACCTCATTTTCTTTCAATTTTTATTAATGCATGTTAGTTTAGAAAACCTTTTAGGGGGTTCTAGGTGCTTAGGAGTCGGTTAGGGGGGCCATGGTGGCCTTCCCGGCCGGCTGGGGGGTGTTCACCGTCATCGGGGACGACGACGGTAGAACGGTTCAACAGAAACCGCACGGCAACACAATGCGGTCCACATAGGACCGCCCCAAATAAACACGGCGTAGGGAGCGCCGTTCGAACTCACGCAGCCAACGGGCCTCGAAAACCCCAATACGGTGAAGTTATCACCGTTCAAAATGCTAGACAGACCATATAGGTCCGTCCAAACATGCAACTAAGGCAAAACAATGCGGTCCTCACAGGACCGTCGACAACCCATATGGCCAAAGGTGGGCCGTTACTCCTTAGGAAGACGGGCAAACAGACGGTGCAGGATAATCCGTCCAAGATGGGAACGGTTAGGGATAGCCCGTTCCAAACGGGAACCTGAGACACAGAACGGTTCGAGAGAGGCCGCCCAACTTTTGAGCGGTCCGTGATCAGCCGTTCTTAGAATCAAGAATTGGACCTTGAGAATTCTATTTAAATGAAACAAAATATGAAACTAAATGACTAATCATAAATGAGATGGATGAATGCAGGGGAAGCGTAGGACCCGTACCTCCTGGCTGCAGGTCCGTGTAGTGTACCTGGCACTGCCGGACTTCCAGAGGGAGCGGTTGACTGCCATGGGGTTCGCCCCCTTCCTGAGCATCGAGGTGTGTCGCTTTGACACAGCTCTGCTCTATGCCCTGCACGACCGCTGGGATCCAGTGAGTCGGACGTTCCTTTTCCCGTGGGGGCACATGGTCCCTACATTGGAGGACGTGGCCAGGCTCACTGGCCTACGTGTGCACGGGTCACCGGTCAGCGAGACTACTTTTCCTGACTACCGGGGAATGGCTCGGGAGCTGCTCGGCCTACAGCTGCGGCGCCCCGAGAGGCAGTCGACCCTCCTTCCCCGGGCTGCTCTCCAGGACAGCCTGGGTCTACGACGAGCGGGAGTTGCGGTCGGGGAGCGACCAGAGGAGCACTTGGAGCGGCTAGTGGGGCTGGCGAGACCGAGGGTTGCTGCGGGACCGGGACCCGAGGCAGACAGAGTGCTGAGACGGTTTCTGATGCTGATGTTTGGGCGGCTTCTCTTCTCCACTCGGGCGAACGTGATGAGCTGTCGCTTCCTCCCTTTCCTCCAGGAGCTCGAGCACGTAGGTGACTATGCTTGGGGAGCGGCGGTCCTCGCCTTCCTCTTTGACACTCTCAGTTCGACGGTGCGTCGGACAATGCTTGGGGGCTTCTCCCCCTTACTCCAGGTACTACTCCCTACTCTAGACTTAATTATAATTTAATCATGCAACCCTATATGCTTGCTATAATGCTGACACGACTTGTGATGCAAGTATGGGCCTACGTGCGCCTACGTGGGCTAGGCAGAGGCGAGGAGACCCGGCTTGGGCTCTTGCCGATTGCACGGAGGTGGACAGCACCTCGGGAAATGATGGCCTTGAGACGGCAGGTCCAGGAGCTGCAGGATGACTTGGACACTCTACCGTACACCTCGGTATGCTTCTAGACTTAGACTCTTTAATTACGTGCTATTCTTATATGATGATAATGATGCTGATGCAGTTTCCTATTTCTTACAGGTGCGGTGGACTCCTTACACGGAGGAGAGCCTGGAGGGCCAGTCGTGGGTGACCGAGGCCTTGGCCTTCTCTGGCCGGGACGTGTGGCTTCACTGCATGAATGTGGTGGAGCCACTGTACTTCAGGTTGGTGATGAGGACCATCGGGGTCCATCAGCCGGCCGTAGGGTTCCCTGCGCCTGAGAAGGCGGGGGAACAGGTGATGAGGATGACCCGAGGACTCCGCGAGGCGTACCACTAGACAGCGAGGAACGCTGAGCAGGTTGCCGACTGGGCTGCGCGAGGGCGAGTGGTGACCGCCCGGGCAGCGAGTGACAGCGCGTACTACACTGCGTACGCACGGCACTACCGGGACCAGGTGTTCCGAGGCGCCCACCGACCGGTACGACTTCTAAACTTAAACCTTGTCTATTATCCTTATGAATGATGCACTGACACATGAATCTTTTAAATGTAGGTTGACCCTACAGGACGAGTGGCAGAGTTGCAGGGACTCCTGCACTCCACCATCCGAGAGAGAGACGAGGCCCGGCAGGCCCTGGCCCTACTGGTGAGTTTTCTAAACCTTAGACTCTTTAAATTATGCAGTTCTATATGATTATGATTATGCCTATGACTGACCTGGAGTATTTGGATGCAACGCGCCGATGGTGCTCAGAGGGCGGGACCAGACACTCCTTCTTCCTCTTCCGTCCAGACTCCAGCAGACCGAGTCGAGCGGGATGCGGACTTCACTCGGATGGTAGAGCGGGCCAAGGCGGCCGAGGTGGCACTCGTGGAGAGGGTACGCAACTCTAAACTTCCCCTTTGCTTATTTATGCTTTATGAAGTGTATGAAATGTGACCCACTGACAATGACGTGTGAATGCAGACGTCCAAGCTGTCTCGTCTGCGGGCGGAGTTGGAGTAGAGCCGAGTAGCGGCTAGGGAGGAGGCAGCCCGTGTGCGGGAGGAGGTTGCGCTGAGCCAGCCAGGGGGCACGGTGGAGATGGCACTCCTTCGGCATGAGCTAGAGCGACTCCGGGCGGATGCGGCGGAGTTGGTGCGAGTTCGAGTGGAGCGGGATCGTGCTCTGATTGAGATGTCCGGGCTGAACGGAGAGTTGTGGGTTTTTAGAGAGATGAGCCGGCGATCGCGCAGCGGGACTCCGAGCGGCAGCCACGGCACCCACGGCTCTGTGAGGAGTTTTTTCACAGGTTCCTCCGGCCAACGGAGGAACGAGGAGGATGAGCGGCGCCGACGACGTCAGCGTGACGAGGCGACCTCAGCGATGCCTCCTCCAAAGAGGCATGAGGGTGAGGGGGACATCGACGGGGGCCAGGGAGAGGGAGTTGCTTGACTTGTTGTACTGGGCCCATCTTTTGTACATGGTGTGACATGATAGTGATGTGCCTATTCTTTTTTTTTCGCTTACTTTGTGGATGAATGTATGTATGCATGCATGAGTGGATGAAATGAGTTTGAGGAGTGTGCCTAGTCCGAGAGAGATGAGTGACGCACACGCCGACTTGAGTGAGATGAGTGACGCACACGCCGACCTGAGTGAGATGAGTGACGCACACACCGACTTGAGTGAGATGAGTGACGCACGCGCCGACTTGAGTGAGATGAGTGACGTACACGCCGACTTGAGTGAGATGAGTGACGCACGCGCCGACCTGAGTGAGATTAGTGACGCACACGCCGACTTGAGTGAGATTAGTGACGCACACGCCGACTTGAGTGAGATGAGTGACGCACGCGCTGACCTGAGGTAGTAGGCTGATTGGGGGCAGAGTAAATGGGCGGTTCTCCCAAAGCCGTCCGTAGAGAAGAGCGGTTTGCAAAAGACCGCTTAAATTGAGTTGGAACGGTTCAATATGAACCGTAAGAATATTTGAACGGCAGATTTTGGGCCGCACAAGTCACTGGGCTCGGGCTTCCTTAGGGAGAAGAACGGTTGATGATGGGCCGTATATGATATGGACGGTCTATCGTAAGACCGTCCAAGCTAGGATCCTATTTGCTCGAAAGGGGACTCCCTGGAGAGTCCCCAGCCCGAGGGTAAGGCACTTTGCACTTATCACAACCCTATCTAAACCCGTCCTAGACTTATCTGGGCCTAATCCTAAGAGGTTTAGGCTCCCTAATGAACCCTATAAGTAGTAGGGAGGCCGGAAACCTTTGATTCTCGTCACCTCATCATGAAGAGGGCCTTTGATGGAAGTCCTGCGGAGGGTGCGTCGTTTGAAGGACCGCAGCCGGCTAGAAAGGAGCGAGAAGCGATTCAACGGCTAAGCTTGATTTCTCGACATCTCAGCGCCACCCCTATGAGAGAGGTGAGTTTGATCAGAATATGTTCATATTTTCATCTCTCAATTCCTCTTATATCTCCTTACACCCTTTTCCTTCCCCTTCTTCTCAGCTTCTCCCCGGTCCAAGACGCTATTCTGGTTTAAAGTGGGTGGCTCCCATGGTTCGTGCATTGCCCCTCGGGGTGACTTACCTCCTCAAATCCTGGCACCTACACTCCCTCTTAGTTCTAGGTCAGAACTACCCTAAGCTTTCTTTAGACTGGCATAGTATCTCTGCTCTGATGGAGATTTGGCACCCTCAGACCCACACTTTCTTCTTCCCATCTTTTGAGGCCACCATCCTGTTAGAGGAGGTAGAGACCTACTTCGGGCTCCCTAGGTCCAAGGTGGGGGAGGAAGACTTGATATGCCATACCGTTGCCCCTATAGATCCAAAACTCATCCTAGGGGAATTTATACCTGATAGCGGGGATGTTCGCGCCTGTGTAGGTCCTCGTCACATTCACCTCCTTCCTCTGAGCCAGTGGGTAGTGGAGCATTGCAAGAATAAGTGTGGGTGGGTTGAGGCCATAGCCAAAGCTGCATCCATCTGTCTCTGCGGGGCCATCCTTTTCCCTTCAGCCGACCACGTCCTGGAGATCCCCTTACTCAGCACCATCAGTGACCTTTGGCGGGGACTTTCCATTTCTCAGGCCGTCTTAGCTTATTTGTATGAGGGTCTTACTTCAGCAGCCTTAGGAGGTCCTCTCTTTGGTTCGATGATCCTATTGGAGTGCTAGATGGGAGTTAGGATGAAGTTCACCCCGAGGGAGGATATCACTTCAGTCAGTCGGATCTTTGGGAGCCATCCCCTTTACTTCATAGGAGGCGCTTTCAGGTCTTCTCCACAGGTTGAGTGCAGGACGGCTGAGCTGAAGACCAGGGACGAGTGGCGCCTGTACATCAACAGGCTTCCCTTGGACAGGTTTGTGATGCGCCCGGACTTCCTCCACGACACCACCATCATGCTACAGAGGAGAGTCGGCTTTGACTTGAGGCTCGTGAGCGACGCTGCCTTAGCGATGTACAACCCACACAGATGCTACCTGCAGATTGGACTACCCCGGATGGTGCTACCTATGCTACCCCACCTTCCCATGCTACAGGCACGGAGGATCGGGACAGAGGAGGACGAGCAGGCGGTCAGGAGTGCGCTGATTATGTGGGAGGTGAGTAGGGTGCGTACCCTACCAGCAGAGGTTGAGGAGGCTCCAGAGACTCGACAGGCTTACCTTAGGGAGTTGAGAGAGATACGTCCTCGCGGGGATGCCCAGCGGCGGACTGAGTGATTTTCCTTTTGTTTTTATGATGATATGGCATGAGACTTTGTATCCAGACAGCTTGACATATGAAATGAATAAGATTTGATGAGATTGAGTTTGAGCTTTGTGATGTGATGGTGATGTGATGTGA
Organism: Amorphophallus konjac; assembly: GCA_022559845.1. NCBI lineage: Eukaryota > Viridiplantae > Streptophyta > Magnoliopsida > Alismatales > Araceae > Amorphophallus > Amorphophallus konjac. Next base: position 194,879,047 of record CM040126.1, on the reverse strand, counting down.
TTGCATAGGCTAACACGAGGATTGAATAGTCACGTGGTCTCGAGCCAACTGCCCTTCCAACCTACCCCTGTACACATGCAAACATGAAACATATTAAATCTATTTTAGGCTTAGCCCCCTGCCTATAGCAAGTTAGGGGATGACCCTTTCTTGATTTTTGGTCTAGGGGTTGAGCCTTATTAAATAGGCGAATACCAAAATGCGAGAAATGCATATGAATGTGCGTCTTTTTCTTTTTGGAATATTTGATTTTTGTTGGATTTTAAAAATACTCGATCTTTTTTGGGTTTTGAAATATTCGATTTTATGGGTTTTTTGGAATATTCAATTTTTTTGGGTTTTTGAAATATTCGATTTTTTGGGTTTTTTGGAATATTTGATTTTTTGGGTTTTGAAATATTCGATTTTTTTGGGTTTTTTGAAATATTTGATTTTTTTGGAATTTGAAATATTCGATTTTTTTTGGGTTTTTTGGAATATTCGGTTTTTTTTTTGTTTTGAAATATTTGCTTTTCTTTTTTTTGGGTTTTGAAACCAGCTCGGGTCTCAATAGCAGGGACCTTCTCGTCTTGCTATGGACTTCCAAGGCTCAGCGCGTGCAGGAAGGGGGACCGCCCGTGATCGGAGTCAACTTTGCTCGACGGTGCTTCTGCTGAGGCCATACCCGGGGTGGGATTCATTCCTTGGGAAAGTAAAAAAAGATTGAGTAGTGAAGCTGACGATAGGTGTAGAGGTTTTTTAGGGCTTGAGTTCTTTCCCAGGACCCCTTTTTTCAAAGAATCCGGTCTGTTGCGCCGGGGCTTTGTATCCGTCATCGAACCTTCATCCGCTCTAGGCACGCATGTGACCGGGCTCATAACGTCCCGCGGGGAAACTATACTGCCACTCTTGCCATGCCTAGTTGTGTCCTTTCGGGGGTTTTGAGAGCTTCGAGCCTTATGTGCTTTCGGCCTTATCTTTTGATTTCGCCCCTTTTCTTTCCCTTTCTTTTTTTTTTTGCTTTCCTTTTCCTTCTTTTTGCGGAGTGAGATCTTAACGGATTGCCCCTATTTGAGACCTCTTTTAATGGGGGATCTGGGTCGGTTCTCGCCCCCTTATTCACCACTTGCCCATATCTTCAACCGAGAGAGAGGAAATACAAGGATCTCCACCTTCCCCGAGCATGGCCAAAGGAGCAACGGTGTCGGGTAGCATGAGAGAATGCCGAATCATGGGGTCGTGTAGTGTGTGAGATGCTGGACCTAGGTCCTCCTTTCACAATTTGGTGGGGCATGCCCTGCCATCGAGCCGTTCACTGGTTTTTTGATTTTTATGGATAAAAATGCTTTAAATACAGTCCATTCCACGGGTTTGGCATTTCCTCCCCTTCCGCGTTAATTAGACGATACGTATTGCTCGGATAAACTTCTTTGATTACGAAGGGCCCTTCCCAGTTGGGTTGCAGCTTAGACCTGGGGCCTGCTGACCTGATGAATTTGCGTTTCAAAACCATATTACCCACTTGAAATTTCCTTTCAATGACCTTCTTTTGAAAATATTGCGAGACACGCTTTTGATATACTGAAACATGGTTGGCCGCATTCAACCTCTTCTCGTCTAAGAGTTCTAGTTGGACTAGCATCGCCTCTCGACGTTCGTCAAGATTAAGTTCCTTATCCAGCTGCACCCTTAGGGAAGGGATCAGAATTTCATACGGGAGCACCGCTTCCATTCCATAGGTGAGGGCAAAGGGAGTCTGCCCTGTGGGAGTGCGGACGGAGGTGCGGTAGGCCCATAGAGCTTCTATCAATTTGTCGGCCCAATCAGCAAATTTATGTGATTCACATGTTTTCTTGATAATTTTAAGAAGGTTTTTATTCGTGGCCTCAGCCTGGCCATTACCCTGGGGGTAGTATGGTGATGAATGATGCAAAATTATATTGAATCTCTTACAGAGGTCCTGGAGTTCTTGTGAGACGAACTGAGGCCCGTTGTCGGTGACGATGTCGCTTGGCACCCCGAACCGCGAGATAATGTTCTTCATGATGAAGCGGCATACTGTGGTGGCTTTGATTTCTGCATAAGCTTCAGCTTCAGCCCACTTGGTAAAGTACTCCGTAGCTGTCAGAATGAAGGATTTCTGTTTAACAGCAGAATTCGGATCACCGAGGGGTCCGATGATATCAAATGCCCACATAGCAAATGGCCAGGGGGCCGTAATAGGATGAAGAGAAGAGGCCGGAGCGTGGATTTTGTCAGCATGGATTTGGCACTGAAGGCACCTACGGACATAGGTGGAGCAATCTTCTTCTAGGGTTGGCCAGTAATAGCCCTGCCTAAGAATCTTCTTTGCCAACGCTTGTCCGTTCACATGCCCTCCACACTCGCTAGAGTGGGCTGCTTCCACGACTTTCCAAGCTTCTTCGTCATCTAGGCATCTCATTAGAACTCCATTCAGAGCCCGCCTATACAATTCACCAGCGATGATCATGTATCTTGCGGCGACTCTTCTAATGGCTCCTCGCTGCTCAGCATTGGCCGTTTCCGGAAATGTACCATCCTTGCAGTATTGTTCTATCTCATAAAACCACGGCAGCTCTTCTTCTTCAATGATCTCCTCGAGCTTAGTCAATGAAACTTCTTTTGTCTCCTCCCTTTCTATTTTCTTCTCTACGGACATTCTAAGATTGTTGAACCATGGATCCTGAAGAGAAGGAACATCTAGCCTTTGGACCACAATGGTCTCAGTGGCGCGACTCAGGGGAAGTGATAGGGAAGAGGCGAGCGATGCAAGGGCATCGGCCAAGATATTCTAAGAACGAGGAGTGTGAATATAGACGAGTTTCCTGAATTTCTTGGCCAAGAGCGTGACCAAATCCTGGTAGGGTTTGAGCTTAGGGTCGCGGGTGCGGTAAGTCGCCAAAACTTGCCGCAGCACCAGCTGAGAGTCTCCTATGATATTAAGGTATCGCGCGCCCAAGATGCAGGCGTGCTTCAGACCGGCAAGGAGAGCCTCATACTCGGCTATATTGTTGGTTGCGGGAAATGAGAGTTGATATGCCACGGGGATGGTTACCCCTTCTGGAGTAAGGAGAACGGCGCCGACTCCGCTGCCTTGGGAATTAAGGGCACCGTCGAAATGAAGAGACCAGAAAGGAAGATGAGTGATCACTGCCAGGTGTTCATCGGGGAATTCATCCTGGATGGAATCAGTGCGAGGGATAGGAGAATGAGCCAGGTGCTCGGCAATAGCATATCCCTTGATTGCTTTCTGTATGATGAAGGTGATGTCGAACTGGGAAAGAAAGCTTTACCAGCGAGCTAGCCAATTAGAAAGGACCGGCTTTTCCAACAGATAACGAATGGGGTCCATTCTAGAGATAAGCCTAACCTCGTGGGCAAGAAAATAGTGTTTAAGCTTCTGCACTACCCACACTAGTGCTGCACAGGTTTTCTCCATAGCAGTGTACTTGGATTCAGCGGGATTAAATAACCTTGAGAGATAGTATGCCGCCCTTTCCCTTCCTTCATCGTCTACCTGTGCCAAAACAGCTCCTAGGGAGTCCTCAATTACAGAAATGTACAAGATCAGGGGTTTCCCGGGGACGGGTGGTTGTAGAACCGGGGGATTAGAGAGGTAAACCTTGAGTTCCTCATAGGCCTTCTGACATTGTTCATTCCATTCAAATTTCGCGCCTGCCTTTAGTAGTTCATAAAACGGGCGGCATCTTTGCGAATGTTGAGATATGAATCTCCTGATAAATTGCAAGCGCCCGATCAAACCTCGAAGCTCAGTGATGTTCTTCGGTGGCGGCATTTCCATGACGGCCTTTGCCTTGTTTGGATCGATCTGAATCCCCCTTTTACTAACTATAAACCTGAGCAATTTCCCTGATGCAACTCCGAACACACATTTCTTTGCATTCATCTTTAACTTGTATTCCCTAGCCCTTTGCAACACCTTGGCTAGAATGGCGGGGTGCTCTTCTTGTGACCTCGATTTGACTAAAATATCATCCACATAAGCTTCTAAATAAACGTGCATCATATCGTGGAAGATAGCCATCATCGCTCTTTGGTAGGTGGCACCTGCATTTTTCAACCCAAATGGCATAACGACGTAGCAGTATGTGTCCCAAGGTGTGGTGAACGAGGTCTTTTCTTAATCATCCGGAGCCAGAAGGATTTGGTTATACCCTGAGTAACCATCCATGAAGGAGAGGGCTTCGTACCCAGCTGTATTATCGACCAAGACATCGATGTGAGGAAGTGAAAATCATATTTTGGACATGCCTTGTTTAAGTCCCTGAAGTCAATACAAATTTGAATTTTACCATCCTTCTTCATTACCGGGACTATGTTTGCCACCCATTGTGGGTACAGCACAACTCTAATGAACCTGGCCTTATGCAATTTATCGACTTCTTCCTTAATCCTCAAGGCCATTTGTGGGTGGAATCTCCTTGCTTTCTGTTTAACGGGCGTTACCCCTGGTTTGAGAATCAGCCTGTGTTCGACCAAGGCGGGGTCAAGGCCCGGCATGTCTTCGTAGGACCAGGCGAAAGAATCGCTGTACTCCCTCAAGACTTGGACAAGTTCCTCTTCGACTTGAGGAGGGAGATTGGCGGAAATAAGTATGGGCCTGGGGTCCTCTTCTGTTCCGAGGTTAATTTCCATAGTGGATTCATCCACTGCTACGGAAGGCTCGTCGAACTTCTTCAAGCCTTGGGCATATAGGTCGGCAGTGTCATCCATTTCATCTTCCTCATCATCAGCTGGGTCTTTCTCATTCACAATTTCATATACTCCTAATCCATCATTGCTCCATACCTCCTCAATTCCCTCATCATCTTCCAGGACAATCGCGGTCTCCACAAATTCCGGACACTTAAACAGAGCATGACATCTCCCAGCCAAATCTTGTAGGAACCTGTCGGGGATGGTTTTGGGAGGGCGCATTACGGCGGGTGCCGCAGACGTGGATGGGCTGACAAAACTTGAACTAGACTCTATCCTGACTGACTCAACCATCCTAGAAGACTCTGTACACTGTACATCTAATCTAGGGGAGAAGAAATCTACCGGAAAAGAAATAGGGGTCTCGTGCCCCTGGGAATCCGGGTAGAACATAGCGTAATCTTCCATGGAGACCTCCGTTTTGAAATTGGCATTTTTTTTTGGAGGTCGGAGGTGATCACGCAGCAGGAGGAAGAAGACGGAGAAGGAGGAAGCTGCATGGGGAATAATTCTAGGAAGATGCAGTCAAAGAAAGGATCAGAAGACTTAAACCACATTTCATGGAGCTGAGCTCCTGGGGGAGGAGGAGTGAACAGAGTTGATAGATCAATGGGCGGGCAGCGCCCGCAAGCACATGGAACGAATAGAATTTTGGGTCTCTCCGCAAAACACGGGTCGACCAGGAGTGGAGGGGAAGGGGGAACAGAATCCAACCGTTGAAACCAGGAAGCGAGACGGGACGGGGACATAGAATAAGTAGTGACGGAGCTTCCCGTCTTCCGTGGCCCCTGGCGGGCCAATGGCATCGGAGGGCGCTTTACCAGCTGCGTCTCCTTCTTCTTTGGGTCACCCTCTTTTTCATAAAACATCCTTGTAAAGCAATCAGAAAGGTCTTCCAAGTCACCGGCTAGCCCTTGCGGTGATGGTGGCGGATCGGCAACAGCACAAGCTTCGTCTATCTTTTCTTCAAGGCTGGATGGCGAGGTCTTCAAGGTGCCGGGCTGCAACGGCCCCTTCACAAAATGTTGCCGGTAATCCCAGGTCAACGACCCAGAGTCCCCAAGCATCGACATGGAGGATGTAGCAACCCTGATAAAATATTAATAACAATAAAGATTTTAAAATAAATCAAATAAATAGATAAATAAAACGATATAAAATAATGCCTCGGATAAAGGCGCTATTTAAATTATAAACGCCTCTAGCAAAGGCGTGATTCAAGAAGGGACGCCCTAACAACACGGCGTCAAATTCTAAACGCCAAAAACAGTAAGGCCAAGAAACGCCCCTATCTTGGGCGTGTTTTAAACAAAGAAACGCCCTAACGAAAGGCGCTTCTTAAGAAACGACCTGAACCAGGTCGTCAATTCAAGAATCGACACCCTGACCAAAGTCGTTAATTCCATTCGAGTTCCGTTCGACACGGGAGCTTATCCCGGGAAGGATTATGTTAATCTAGTAAGTATTTAAATAGGGCAAGGACTCTATATTGGAAGCATTACTTCCACTAGGACTCTAACCCTAATAGGACCCCCTAAATCCCTATAAATAATTTACTGCTCGAACCCTTCAACGCTATTTGGCGTTCGGAATCTGCAAGGTACGTGAGAGAGGAATAGTTCCTCTGATTTTCTCTACGTCTGTTACATGAAGAACTAACAGTTCTTCATCTTCTTCTGTTATAGGTTAAGAAGGCGGCGTACGCGAAGAACAAAGGTATTGTTCTTTTTCCCTTTTTACTTTCGGTCAGGTAGTATGAAGAAATACTAATGTTTCTTCTTCTGTTCTTGTAGGAGTTACAGAACCGAAGAACAAAGGTTCTTCACCAAAGCCTTCTCTTCCTCCTACTGTGGTTATTGTTGCTGTGAAGCAACAACGTTCCCCTTTTCATATCAATCTTCAAGTCTTCAGGTAGGTTTTCTCAAGTTACTGTAGCCCAAATGAAATTAATGCAAGATATATATATACAAGCATGTCATGCATACGGTTATTATAGTTTCCATGCGTTTTCTGCAATATTTTGAAAGAGACGCCCCTGTCAAGGGCGCTAATTCACATGAAACGACCCTTCCCAGGTCGTAAATTTCATGTTTAACGCCCCGTACTCAGGCGTTAATTTCTTTAAACCATTAATCACCCATCTTAAGAACTGATTATCTAAGAAATCATGATTATAAATATATGCATGATCCTATGTCTTCAACCTGCTAACTTTACTGTCATGATATTAAATTCGTTCCTCTGTTATCCTGAAATTATTACTATCCTTAAAGTTTCTGAAGGAACTTGAATTAACGACTTGGACAAAGTCGTTTTCCACATATTAGCGCCCCCTCATAGGGCGTGAATCTGAAAGATAACGCCCCTTCCTAGGGCGTGTATCGGTTAAAATCCTGAAATTATATATTCTGAAAAATAGAATTAAATAGTAACGCCCCTGCCCAGGGCGCGTTTTGATAATTCCTGAAAATTAATTATATTCTGTCAAATATGTAAACATTAAGACGCCTTCTGGTGTAGTCGTCAGATCTTGAAGAAACGACCCTGACCAAGGCGCGTTTTAGATAAATTACTGAATTAATGAAAATTCTACAAAATGGAAACACGTGTAAACGCCCTTATGTTAGGCGTTAATTACTTGAGAAACGACTTGACCTAAGTCGTTATTTTCTGTAAACTGATTTTTATCCTGATTCTGTTAACCGATGGTTTCATATTATACATATACGTATATATCGGCACTATTCTCCACTCCGTGAGTATAGTCCCACTTTTCACGTTGTTTTATCGATCACACTCAACTCTCATTGACATACAAGCTCTCCATTGGACATTCCGTTCCTTTGGACTAGCGAGTTAGTCATAGAGCCCTCCGTAAGACTCCTCGTACCTTGGATTCCCTCAAGGTCGACTGAGCTGGTTGTACCCTAAAAACTCATTACACCATTGATGCCATGTCACTCTAAAGAAACATGGGATACCGGCCCTTATGATTATACAAAGAGTATATCATAAGAAATTCTTAATGGGATGATGATATCATGCCATATCATGTCGTTCTTGTAAAAACCTCAATTCTATGATAGGAATGAGGGTATCTTACCTTTGATATACTGTTCATGTGGACCTCAATTCTATATAAAGAATGTCCATACTGATTTGTCATGGTACCCAAGTTAAGGGAACCATATTCTACCTAGATTTTTATCGATATCGTGATTATACCGTTATTATCGCCATTCTATGTCCTTTGTCATATTTTGGACTCTATTCTATCAAAGTTGTCATACGTGTCTACAAGCTTGATTATTGAAATTCTACGTTGGCTATAAACAAGAGTGGATGTCAAAACACATGATAAATGCCTGCGCATATAGGGCCCGATCTGGTCCTGGGATGAGCACCCGAAAGTACTTGTGCCCATGGGAGTTAAAATGATAAGGTATCTGGCATTATACCGAGTACTTTACTTTCTTGATTTGGACATTCCACACACATCTTGTACTTGAATCGTACTTGACTTGACATGAATTGTGTGGCCCGAAAAAGGGTAATTTACTTGCTTGATACATGATAGCCAAAGTTCTTGACATGACTTGTTAAACGTACTTGCTTGAATATCTTGAATAAACTTGGTATCTTGTTGAAAGTTCATGATTAAGTTCATCTTATTTCCTTGATATTACATTCTCTCTATCTTGTCGTTTTATGCGAGCATGCATAGCTTTATTGCATTCATGAAAGATGTAATTACTTACACCCCTTGCTAGTACTTGAGATATAATTTCCTACTGAGCGTTCGCTCATTCCGTTTGTCCCTTTTTACTTTTCAGGTAAGTCCGACGACGATGGAAGTCAATCGGATGGGAATGGTCAAGAGTGAAAGTGATAGAGCTGCTCAAGTGTCATCTAGTCTTTTCTATAGTTTCTTGAGTCAAATATGTATTCTTTTCCTTTTTATTAAACAGAGTATTGGATTTGTAATAGTCTATCCATTATGAAATAAAGGATTGGGTTATCTTGTTATTTTGCGCATCTCTATCTTTGTGTCGAATACACGACCACTCTGATTGACATGATTGATATAAACTCGTCACGCGTCTCCGGGTATCTTCCACGCTCGGGGCGTGACAGTTTTTGTGGTATCAGAGCCTAAGGTATTCAATTCCTAGGAAAAAATCGAAGTCCAAGGATAAGTTGAACGTTTAACCAAGTGAGATTGGGTAGAACCAAGGGGTAAGAGTCAATGAGTCTTTTAATAAGATCACAGTGATATAATACTAATGTAGCTATTATAATTGTAGGATAATGGCTGCCGAACGTGCTCAATGGTGCAACATGCAGCGTACCCTCCAAGGGATGACTCAAGTGCTACAACAGGTAGCACAAGGTGGTACTCCACGAGCTGGAAGCTTACACCAAGCCTTTAAGAACATGAATCCCCCGAAGTTTATGGGATCGACCGATCCGGACGATGCCGAGCATTGGGTTCGGGAAACCGAACGCATATTCTGTGTCATGCAATGCACGGATCAGGACAAAGTTCTATTAGCTACATTCCAGTTAGAGAAAGATGCTAGATGCTGGTGGGAGTCTATTGAAGCAACCATCGATCCTACTCAAGTAACATGGGAAGAATTTGTGGAATACTTCAATGCTAAATATTTCTCGGACCGAGTCCAAGAAAAGAAGGCTGCAGAATTCGCTGCATTAAAGCAACGATCTTTATCATTAGCAGATTATGAAGCTCAGTTCTCCAGGTTGTCTAGATATGCTAAGCATCTTATTAGCACGGAGAAGATGAAAGCCCGAAGATTTCTTAATGGGCTTAGGCCCCACTATATTACTCAACTGGCGCCTATGGACATCCAAGTTTATTCTGAAATAGTGCGCCGAGCTCAACTACTTGAAGATGCCACGGAACTATCTGATAGGATCCGTGGGAAAGACAAGAAGGAACAAGTCACGGGTTCGGGTTCTTTCAAACCCAATTTCAAGAAGAGGCCCTATAATGGAGGTTCTTCCTCTCAAGACCATAAGTTCAAAAAGACCAAGCCTTTCTCTATCACAACTACCCCTTCTAATACAGTGTGCAAGCATTATGACAAGGCTGGTCACAAGACAGAAGCATGTTGGAGGAAATTAGGAGCTTGTCTCCGTTGTGGGAGTCGCGAACATCGAATTCCCGATTGTCCATTAATGAATGACCAAGCCGGTGACGGTAAACGCCCGGTGACAAAGAATGCTCGTCTTCATGCAATCCAGGAGACCGAACCAGAAGAAGAAGGTGGACTGGTAGAAGGTACATTAACAGTTTGTTCCAAAAGTGCTTATGTCTTATTTGATACGGGTGCATCGCATTCCTTTATTTCTAAGAAGTTTGCCGACCCGTTACGGTTAGAACCAGAATGGATAAAAATAGTTCTAACTACTCCTCTTGGAAGCGAAAATGATATTACTCATCACTACCAAAACTGTGAGGTAATGGTTCAAGGTAGGAATTTACCTATAGATCTCATATGCCTCGATCTAAAGGAGTATGATGTTATACTGGGAGCGGACTGGTTATCCAAATACTAGGCAACGGTTGATTGCCGCAATAGCCAAATTGCTTTCAAAGATTTTCCAGAGTTAGTCTTTACTCGCCCCAAGAGTCGGAACAAATCCCCTCTTATTTCGGCTCTTCGAGCAAGCAAGCTCGTCAGGAAAGGATGTGTATCCTTCCTTGCCTTTGTCACTGTTAAAGAAGCTAAGGAAACCAAGATAGAAGACATTCAGGTAGTGCAAGAATTTCCAGACGTATTTCCGGAAGATTTGCCGGGATTACCCCCTCAAAGAGAAGTGGCCTTCACCATTGACTTAGTCCCTGGTGCTGGTCCAGTTTCAAAGGCACCCTATAGAATGTCCCCTGCGGAACTCAAAGAGTTGAAGGAGCAGTTGATGGAACTAATTCGAAAAGGGTTTATTAGACCAAGTACTTCCCCGTGGGGAGCACCAGTCTTATTTGTGAAGAAGAAGGACGGATCCATGAGATTGTGCATCGACTATCGACAGTTGAATCATCTAACTATCAAGAATAAGTATCCACTGCCGAGAATCGATGAGTTATTTGATCAGATTTCAGGATCCAAATATTTTTCCAAGATTGATCTCAGGTCGGGATATCATCAATTAAGAATCAAGGATGATGACATTCATAAGACTGCATTCAGAAGCAGGTATGGCCATTACGAATTTGTTGTTATGCCTTTTGGACTAACAAATGCCCCTGCTGCCTTTATGCAGTTAATGAATAGCATATTCAGGCCTTATCTAGATCAATTTGTGGTGGTTTTCATTGATGATATATTGATATATTCTAAAACTAAGGAAGAACATGAGGAGCATTTAAGGATCGCATTGCAAGTATTGAGGGAAAATCAATTATATGCAAAGCTCAGCAAATGTGAATTCTGGCTTGAAGAAGTGACTTTCCTCGGACATGTGATATCCAAGGATGGTCTATCTGTTAATCCATCAAAGGTTGAAGCTGTTAGAAACTGGGGAAGACCAACCAATGCTAGTAAGATCAGAAGTTTCTTAGGTCTTGCAGGCTATTATCGGCGATTCATCAAAGATTTCTCTAAGATCGCCGTACCACTTACAAGATTAACTCGTAAGGAGATCCGATATGAATGGAGTGAGGAATGTGAAAGAAGTTTCTAAACTCTCAAGGATCATCTCACTACAGCTCCGGTGTTAGCTCTACCAATAGAAGGAGAGAAATTTGAGGTCTACACAGATGCTTCTGGCATTGGCCTCGGATGTGTCCTAATGCAACAAGGAAAGGTCATAGCATACTCTTCACGTCAACTGAAGAAGCATGAGGAGAATTACCCCGTCCATGACTTAGAACTGGCCGCGGTGGTATTTGCCCTAAAGATATGGAGACACTACTTATATGGAGTGCAGTTTACTGTATACTCCGATCACAAAAGTCTCAAATATCTATTTTCACAAAAGGAGCTAAACATGAGACAAAGATGCTGGCTAGAATATCTCAAGGACTTCAACTTCAATATACAATACCATCCCGGAAAGGGTAATTATGTTGCTGATGCCCTTAGTCGAAAGCCGAGAGCAATGATAGCCAATTGTATGATACAAGAATGGAGGTTGCTAGAACAATTCTCCGAGCTCAATATAAGCTTGGACAAGGAAGCCAAATTTGTCACATTATCTCATGTAAGCATACAGTCAAATTTATTATCTGAGATACAAGCGCTTCAGGATGATGATCCTATATTAGTGGAAATCAAAGGCAGATTAGAAGGACAATCTGATTTTCAACTAACTTCTGATGGAAGATTATTATTCAAAGGTAGAACTTGTATACCCGACTGTCCGGAATTAAAGAAGAAGATCTTAGATGAAGCTCACCGATCAAGGTACACTATTCATCCAGGATCAACCAAAATGTATCAAGATGTAAAGAAGAACTTTTGGTGGCCTAATATGAAAAGAGAAATAGCAGACTATGTATCTCGCTGTCTCACATGCCAACAGGTCAAGGCAGAACACCGAAAGCCTGCTGGAAAACTACATCCTCTAGATATTCCTAAGTGGAAGTGGGAGGACATTGGTATGGATTTCATCATGGGTTTATCCAAATCAAAAGGAGGACATGATGGAATATGGGTTATTATTGACCGTTTAACTAAATCGGCACATTTCTTGCCAATAAAGAGCCGATGGTCAATTGATGTACTAGCTGCACTATACATCAAGGAAATAGTCATGTTACATGGAATTCCTGTCTCAATCGTGTCTGACAGAGATCCCCGTTTCACTTCTCATTTTTGGAAGGGATTACAACATTCGTTGGGAACAAGGCTCAACTTTAGTACAGCTTTTCATCCTCAAACGGATGGTCAGACCGAGAGAACTAACCAAGTTGTTGAAGATATGCTTAGAGCATGCATCATTTACTTTGGAGGAAGCTGGCACGATCACTTGCCACTAGTGGAATTTGCATATAATAATAGCTACCAAGCTAGTATCCAAATGGCACCTTTCGAAGCTTTATATGGAAGGAGTTGTCGATCACCCTTATGCTGGAACGAAGTTGGAGAGAAACAACTATTAGTCCAGACATGGTAAGGGATACAACTGAGAAGATACAAGTAATCAGAGAAAGATTGCAAGTTGCTCAGACCAGGCAAAAGGCTTATGCTGACACAAGAAGAAGGGATCTTGAATTCCAGGTTGGAGATCATGTATTTCTTAAAATATCGCCTGACGTGGCATACGAAGATTTGGTGTTAAGGGCAAGCTTACGCCAAGATTCATCGGACCATTTGAGGTACTCGACAGAGTTGGCGAGGTTGCTTATCGCATCGCGTTGCCTCCTCAATTGTCTGACGTGCATAATGTGTTTCACATATCTATGTTGAAGAAGTATGTGCACGATCCATCTCATATTATTGAACATGGAGATCTGGTGATCCAGAAAGATCTCACCTATGAACAGAAGCCTATGAAGATCTTAGATCGAGAAATACGAGCTCTAAGGAATAAGATTATTCCCATGCTCAAGGTGCAATGGAATAAGAATCCTGAACACGAAGCGACATGGGAGACCGAGGAATCTATGATGAAACGATTTCCTGAGTTGTTCTAAGAGGTATATACTCTACACTCTCCGCGTGTATACATGATATGCAATTGAATTTGGGGACCAAATTCTTTTTAAGTGGGGGAGGGTGTAGCAACCCTGATAAAATATTAATAATAATAAAGATTTTAAAATAAATCAAATAAATAGATAAGTAAAATGATATAAAATAACGCCTCGGATAAAGGCGCTATTTAAATTATAAACGCCTCTAGCAAAGGCGTGATTCAAGAAGGGACGCCCTGACAACACGGCGTCAAATTCTAAACGCCAAAAACGGTAAGGCCAAGAAACGCCCCTATCTTGGGCGTGTTTTAAACAAAGAAACGCCCTAACGAAAGGCGCTTCTTAAGAAACGACCTGAACCAGGTCGTCAATTCAAGAATCGACGCCCTGACCAAAGTCGTTAATTCCATTCGAGTTCCGTTCGACACGGGAGCTTATCCCGGGAAGGATTATGTTAATCTAGTAAGTATTTAAATAGGGCAAGGACTCTATATTGGAAGCATTACTTCCACTAGGACTCTAACCCTAATAGGACCCCCTAAATCCCTATAAATAATTTACTGCTCGAACCCTTCAATGCTATTTGGCGTTCGGAATCTGCAAGGTACGTGAGAGAGGAATAGTTCCTCTGATTTTCTCTACGTCTGTTACATGAAGAACTAACAGTTCTTCATCTTCTTCTGTTATAGGTTAAGAAGGCGGCATACGCGAAGAACAAAGGTATTGTTCTTTTTCCCTTTTTACTTTCGGTCAGGTAGTATGAAGAAATACTAATGTTTCTTCTTCTGTTCTTGTAGGAGTTACAGAACCGAAGAACAAAGGTTCTTCACCAAAGCCTTCTCTTCCTCCTACTGTGGTTATTGTTGCTGTGAAGCAACAACGTTCCCCTTTTCATATCAATCTTCAAGTCTTCAGGTAGGTTTTCTCAAGTTACTGTAGCCCAAATGAAATTAATGCAAGATATATATATACAAGCATGTCATGCATACGGTTATTATAGTTTCCATGCATTTTCTGCAATATTTTGAAAGAGACGCCCCTGTCAAGGGCGCTAATTCACATGAAACGACCCTTCCCAGGTCGTAAATGTCATGTTTAACGCCCCGTACTCAGGCGTTAATTTCTTTAAACCGTTAATCACCCATCTTAAGAACTGATTATCTAAGAAATCATGATTATAAATATATGCATGATCCTATGTCTTCAACCTGCTAACTTTACTGTCATGATATTACATTCGTTCCTCTGTTATCCTGAAATTATTACTGTCCTTAAAGTTTCTGAAGGAACTTGAATTAACGACTTGGACAAAGTCATATTCCACATATTAGCGCCCCCTCATAGGGCGTGAATCTGAAAGATAACGCCCCTTCCTAGGGCGTGTATCGGATAAAATCCTGAAATTATATATTCTGAAAAATAGAATTAAATAGTAACGCCCCTGCCTAGGGCGCGTTTTGATAATTCCTGAAAATTAATTATATTCTGTCAAATATGTAAACAATAAGACGTCTTCTGGTGTAGTCATCAGATCTTGAAGAAACGACCCAGACCAAGGCGCGTTTTAGATAAATTACTGAATTAATGAAAATTCTGCAAAATGGAAACACGTGTAAACGTCCTTATGTTAGGCGTTAATTACTTGAGAAATGACTTGACCTAAGTCGTTATTTTCTGTAAACTGATTTTTATCCTGATTCTGTTAACCGATGGTTTCATATTATACATATACGTATATATCGGCACTATTCTCCACTCCGTGAGTATAGTCCCACTTTTCACGTTGTTTTATCGATCACACTCAACTCTCATTGACATACAAGCTCTCCATTGGACATTCCGTTCCTTTGGACTAGCGAGTTAGTCATAGAGCCCTCCGTAAGACTCCTCGTACCTTGGATTCCCTCAAGGTCGACTGAGCTGGTTGTACCCTAAAAACCCATTACACCATTGATGCCATGTCACTCTAAAGAAACATGGGATACCGGCCCTTATGATTATACAAAGAGTATATCATAAGAAATTCTTAATGGGATGATGATATCATGCCATATCATGTCGTTCTTGTAAAAATCTCAATTCTATGATAGGAATGAGGGTATCTTACCTTTGATATACTGTTCATGTGTACCTCAATTCTATATAAAGAATGTCCATACTGATTTGTCATGGTACCCAAGTTAAGGGAACCATATTCTACCTAGATTTTTATCGATATCGTGATTATACCGTTATTATCGCCATTCTATGTCCTTTGTCATATTTTGGACTCTATTCTATCAAAGTTGTCATACGTGTCTACAAGCTTGATTATTGAAATTCTACGTTGGCTATAAGCAAGAGTGGATGTCAAAACACATGATAAATGTCTGCGCATATAGGGCCCGATCTGGTCCTGGGAGGAGCACCCGAAAGTACTTGTGCCCATGGGAGTTAAAATGATAAGGTATCTGGCATTATACCGAGTACTTTACTTTCTTGATTTGGACATTCCACACACATCTTGTACTTGAATCGTACTTGACTTGACATGAATTGCGTGGCCCGAAAAAGGGTAATTTACTTGCTTGATACATGATAGCCAAAGTTCTTGACATGACTTGTTAAACGTACTTGCTTGAATATCTTGAATAAACTTGGTATCTTGTTGAAAGTTCATGATTAAGTTCATCTTATTTCCTTGATATTACATTCTCTCTATCTTGTCGTTTTATGCGAGCATGCATAGCTTTATTGCATTCATGAAAGATGTAATTACTTACACCCCTTGCTAGTACTTGAGATATAATTTCCTACTGAGCGTTCGCTCATTCCGTTTGTCCCTTTTTACTTTTCAGGTAAGTCCGACGACGATGGAAGTCAATCGGATGGGAATGGTCAAGAGTGAAAGTGATAGAACTGCTCAAGTGTCATCTAGTCTTTTCTATAGTTTCTTGAGTCAAATATGTATTCTTTTCTTTTTTATTAAACAGAGTATTGGATTTGTAATAGTCTATCCATTATGAAATAAAAGATTGGGTTATCTTGTTATTTTGCGCATCTCTATCTTTGTGTCGAATACACGACCACTCTGATTGACATGATTGATATAAACTCGTCACGCGTCTCCGGGTATCTTCCGCGCTCGGGGCGTGACAGAGGATTCATGGTAGCCGAGGCCCCGGCGGCCCATCTTCCTTCCCTTGGGAACGGGGTTGGTTCGGCCCTGCAATTGTGCGCCGAGTCCTCGGCCTGGCTGATAGCCCAATTTTAGAATTAGGTGCCACCCTTTGGAGTCTCTCATTTTGGGCTTAACCTTCACATTGATTGGTGCAGCGGTGGGCTTGCGTGACGCATATGCCCACGAATAGTTTAAGTCCATGACAGATAGAACAGGCCTGTTACTCGGCCACAGTGTGGGCAGAATCTTGGCCGCTATGGTGTCAACGTTTTGAACTGTGGAAACACTTTTCACCTTGACTACTCACCCTTGGAATGGGAACTTCAGACACTGGTGGGCTGTCGAGGGGACGGCGTTCAAACTATTCAACCATGGACGACCCAGAATGGCTTTGAACATTGGGTCTATGTCCAACACATAAAATTCTACATCCATCACTAAGGGCCCTAGCTCGGCCTGCACAGTTACCACCCCATGACAAGCACGTCTGGAGTTATCATATGCGGCTATCGTAGTTGGTGTCGGCTTGAGCATGTCCTATGATATATTACAAGCACGCAGGGTACTCAATGGGCAAACATTTATTGACGCCCCTGTGTCCACAAGGGCAGATTCTACGGCTGTTTTGTTTAGAGAGATGGTGATACATAACGGCATCTGCCGTGCCTCAGGAGGTGCTAGCTCTGACTCAGCAAATGCAATAGAGGGCCCCTTTGTGATTGTGGCCAAGACGGAGGGCAGGCTATCCACTGCCACATCTTCACTCACTATAACTTTATGCAGGAAGGTCTTCACGGCATCTTGATGGAGCGGTGACCTCTTGATCAGCTCTAACACTGAGATTTTGGCTGGCATCCGGTCTAAGTGCTGCAATAAGTCATATCTTGTGCCTGGCACAGGGTCCATCTCTTCTGGCTCAACTGTAGGAGAGGAAACTGTAGGATTCGGTGCAGACGCACCTGAAGAAGGAAAAATTCTTTGGAAGGGACGCCCGCTCCGAAGGGCGCATTGTGATGCTGGCACGGCCTGGACTGGACCCCCGCTTGGCTTGGTGGGGTAGGTGAATGGCGTGGGAATGGAGGTGAGGATGACTGTAGTGGGTTTAGTAGGCCCTGGTGGAGGGGAAATGGGTGAAGGGTTAAGCTTAGAGGAAATGATGGGAGGTATGGCGGGTGGTGGTGAAAGGACGGACGGAGCAGAGGGGAATGTAGCGGGCCTAAGAGGCGACGCGGAGGAAGTGACGAGTGGTGTGGTGGCCGGAATGGCGGGTCTAAGAATGGAGGGGATGGTAGGTGTGGGAGAGTAGTGGTGGTGTAAGGCCAAGAGATGGGCGGGGGTCTCATCATCAAACATCCACCCAGCGTTGGGGGCTGGGCGCTGGACCATATTCACTTGTGCTGGGGCCGGTGCCGGCGGCGGCTGTTGTTGCTGAGGAGCGGGCTGATGTACTGGCATGGGATTTTGATGGATCCCGAGGTCTTGCTGCTGCGGTTGAGGTTGCTATTGCTGCTGGGGTTATTGTTGCTGCTGTTGCTGGGGCGCCGCCTGCTGCGGCCTGGCCTGTCTCTGCCTCTGCTTGATATCCTCAATCAGCTGGTGCATCTGGGCCCAATCAATCCTCTGGCCCTCATGCAAATCATACACCAGGTCTCTGAACTGGTAGCATCGCTCTATCGTGTGCTCGGGTTGCCGATGGAATATACAATACCGGGATTGGTCGGCAGCCGGATTCCAGTTCGGGCGTTCAGGAGGCAACTGAAGGTCACCAGTATACATTAGAGCAGAGAAGATATCTGGCAAGGTCTCCGGAAGAGGAGGGTAATGAGCCCTTTTTGGAGCTGGTTGTGTAGAGCCATAGGCGGTGGGTGGAGGAACATTATTGTACTGCGGGGGCCGCTGAGGCTGTTGGGGTGGCAGAGGTGCTTGTTGAGGGTATTGCGGGACTTGGAAGGTGGGCTGGGGAACTTGCGGAGCGGCATACTGGGGGTTGCGCTGAGGCGGTGGGAAGCGGGGTGGCGCGGCTTGTTGGGGGAATTGAACGGCCTGGACTTGCTCATTAATTTGTACTCCCTCAGTGACGGGGCCTTGGGTTCTTTTGGTGGCTTTGGGCTTCTGGGCCTCGAATAAAGAATGGATGGGGGAGTCCTTGAATTGGGTTTGAATAAACCTAGCTCTGCTGTATAGCTGGTGCATGTTTGCGATATCATTCATTGCCAGAATATTTCTGAAAGTTGGTGTAGCATTGGAAATTAACAGCTTCACTTTTTCCTCTTCCGGGATCTGCCCGGGCACATGTGAGGCCATCTGCCTCCAGCGGTCCGCATAGGTTGTGAAGTCTTCTTCCAGCTTCATCTTTTCCGCCACTAGGTCAGTGAAAGAGTATTCGGGTCCAACCCGATCCTGAAATCTCTGTATAAATCTCTCCTTGACTGTCTTGAAATTCTCGGCCTCCTCCATTGGCAAGGTGTAGAACCATTCCAGAGCGATCCCTTCCAGAGACCGATGGAACAAATAGGCCATCAAACGATCATCTTGCTGGAACTGTGCCAATTCGTATAAGAACTCCCGGACATGGATGAACGGGTTGCCATTCCTATCGTACTTACGGTACACGGGGAGCTCCGACTGGGAGGGAAAATGAATGTCCCTGAAGTTAGGGATAGGGACATCGGCAAGAGATTGCGGGCCGACCCGCTTGTGGAGGAGATCAATTTGTTGCTGCATAGCAGCCCATTTGTTGAGAATTTCCCGTTCCCGGGAAGGAGGAGAAGGAGCAAGAGGAGCAGTACCTGGATAGGCGGCCAAAGGATAAGCTGACGAAGGAGACGGCCCGTAAGAGGGATAATGGGCTAAGGAAGGGCCCATATCCGTATGAGCCAACTGGGCCGCCCCTGACTGTAACCTAGCGAAGTCCGCCGGGACTATGAGGGCCTGAGGTGATGGAGAAATGGTAGGGTACGGCTCGAGATAAGGAACAGAGGGGATCGGGGATTTTCCTTTATCAAGTTGTTGATGGACCGATGTGGAAGCCTGGCCCATTTCTATATTGGGATAGCGAAGGGTCTGAGGGCGGACATGAGTAAGGTCAATGGGAGCCACAGAGGTGGTCCCGACCACAGGAGTTGAAGTGGCAACACTGGCCGTGGCATGAGCCGGAATTGAGGCCGGGGCATCGCCCCCTTGCAGAGCTTGTCTGATGAGATGGAGTTGGGTGGGGTCCAACTGGGCCATCATATCGAGGATCATACTGGCTGAATTCTGATTGGGCGGGTTTGAAAAAGAGGGTCGGGGACCCTCGCCAAGAGTGGTCGGGAGTGAAGGGCCCGTCCCCTCTCCTCCCTGCAAATGGATGACCCTAGGTGGGTCCTCAAGGAGACCACGAGGAAGGGAGTCCTCGTGGGCCGAAGAGAAGTCGTACGACGACATGGAAGAAGAAGAATCGAACAAGGGGTTGGAGTAGGAATGGAAATAAGAGTCAACCCTAGGAGGTGATCGTGGGGGCAGAAGGCAACCCCGCATACACCAAGACACCTACGACTAGAACAAGCAACACTAATCAATCCGATCTACCAGGCAAGTAATAAGCATACAATGGAGCGAGATGAGAGCAGAATCACTCAGTAATACAATCAAGTTCTTAAAATGATGCTCGTCAGTTCCTTATATCTTTGGGTTTGAGCTTTAGTGGATTAATGAAAATACAAATTCTCTCGACCACTAGGTGCCTGATTGGGATGAGAAATGAGGAACTGTGTGACTCTATCGGGACTTCTCACTCACGGATGCAACCCTAGCCTGGGGTGGATACGGTACAACCTGCCCGGCGTCCGTGTGGGAATCCACGGCTCACGGGGGCTTACGGAGGTCCTCAGCAAGGTCCCTAGTCGGCTCCAAGGAATATGGAGATGAGAGGAAACCCTACCTCGGTAGGAATGCAACTAATATGGGAAGATGTCGATGCTCCTATGCGCACCGGAGTGCATGCACAAACTAGCCTAGCAGCTATCAATCAATGAGCAAGTATACACATGAGTAATAAAGAGCATGGTGATGCAGTGATAATAAGAGAGCAGGGGGGAGTCAATGAACAGCACCAGGAGCAATATATATCATGTGAAAACTAACCAAGATGAAATAAATGCACTGTGACAGGAGATGTGCGGTCCTCCTCTGACCGCTCTAAGTACACAGACGGTTAATATCCAGCCGTAGTTGACGGGAAGAAAGCAAGGGAAATACCAGACAGACGGCCGATAGTCAACCGCTCACGTACTTGAACCGCCGCGTCACAGCCGCATATCTGCCACCCAGAAAAGTACAGCGTACCTGTGCCTGGGAGCGGGACGGCTATGTGAAAGCCGCTCAAACCGATGGACAGCGTCCAGGGCGCCGTCTGTGACAGGAAAGGTCGGTGTAGCTGACTCTGATGGCAGCGGATGGACGGTGGAGTACTGACCGTGCGTCTGGGTAGGCGGCTCTAGACGAACCGTGTATACGCCAGAGGGCAGAAACCGCATCCAACCTGTAAATCACAACAAGAAGAAAACCTGGACAACAACTAAGAGGGGTCAGCAACTCAAAAGGACGACGGGCATTAGGCTTCCCACCGTGATCGCCACAAAAAGGGATGTAGACATATATTTTCCTTCTCTCTCCCTTCACTAAGGGTCAAAGTGCACCAAGTGCGTGGAACAACGTGAGACGGGCAAACCACGAGAGTGAGAGAAAGAAAAGAAGACAGGGAACAACGAAGAGTACTGTGATCGCCACCAAGATGCCGTACGTGATAGACACGCCGTACCTTGGAAAATGGGGAGACACTCGCCTTAGTGCAGCGCTGAAGGATGAACGGTTACCTTAGGACCGCCTGACGTTGAGCGGTCTTACGATAGACCACCCTGGGACGCTGCGAGGGATGCGAGAGGAACTGCTGCAGTGGGATGGACGGCACTATGGGGACCGCACTCCGAGGAAGAACGGCCGTTGATGCACCGCACGTACCGTTGAACGGCCAGAGAGTAACCGCTCAATACCTTCACGCAGCAAGTTGAAAAGGGTTCAACCTCCACCCTCTCCGACCGGCCAGAGGGGATGGGCCTCGTGCTGATGAAGTGCTGACCTACAAAACAAAGTGAAGACACAGAAGAAACACCCAGATTAGAACTAAATAACGTAGTATGCGTTCAAACGAGAAGAATTAAGCATAAACAAATGAAAAGGGGAATACCTGGGGGGTTTTAAACCCCTAGGGTGACAAAAAACTGGGTGGTTGTGTGCATGATAATGAGAAGGAGAGGGTACGTGGGGAAGAAACGATGCATGCAATGAAAGAAGGCGGCGAAAGCTACGGAACGAAAGAACTACGAAAACTGGGCTACTCCCTGAACCGGAGGCTCGTGCAGACGTAGAGAGCCTCCCTCCTTGGTGCTAGGTCGCTCAAAAATGCGGCAGGGCTTCGCCGTCGACCAAAAATCTCCCCCCCCCCTTTCGACGTCCGGCCATGGGGTCTATTTATAGAGCCTGGAAGGCCAGCCTCGAAATTGGGGTTTTTAGATATTTTTAGGTCGAGATTATAAAAGATAAATCATAGATATTATCATGATCTCTTATCCAGTCGAAATGGCATCAAAAATGGCTGATTATCCACGGAGAAATCGTTAAAACAAATCAGGGATAAAACCATGCATAAAAGGATAAAAATCTATTAAAAACCCTCCATCGAAGGGATGAACGGTCTAACGATAGACTGCGCACAACTTGAACAGTTATGTTCAGACCGTTCAACCTGTCGGTGGAAATGGAATTAAATCAGATAATTAGCCCAATTATCGCTCGAACAGACCGAAACGCCTGCCGTTGGACTCTGAACATATGAACGGTTGTATTGAGACCGTTTGAGTTTAGGGCGGCACTAAACCGACCATTTCACCCTGTCGGTGATAATTCGAATCATTTGGATAATTATCTGAGAAAATGGGTGCGCGTAGGACTCTGAGATATAGGCGGTTGGAATAGGCCCGTCCATGAGCTTGAACGGTCCTAATCACACCGCACAAAAGCCTGTCGGTGATTATTCAAAAAATCATCAGAAATTAGCCAAAATGTATGAACGGTCAATATGCAACCGCCCATCGGCTGAACGGCTGAGGTTAAGCCGTTCATGCCCTTAGGCACTTGATTCTCGTAAAATACGTTCAATTGACCAAAGCCAAGGCCCATTAAGCCTTGAATCACCATAGATTGCACCAAGGAGGGAGACGACCCATAAAATGAGCCCAAGACATGCCACAAAAATGGCCCAATGAACGATGAACAACTCGAGGCATCAACTAATGGGAGTAAGAGAAACGGCTCGAATTATCGGTATAAAACGGGTGTCAACACTTTCATCCCCATTAATAAAGAAACCTCCTTTGCTTCGACATTCAACCCTTGTCGATGAATAAACCTTACCTCCATGTTTCGTCACCATCGGCGAAATCAATAAACAAACCATTGGTCCGGATCTTCCGTCCGTATCAATAAGTAAACCTATTCTTGACTTTCTTCGTTATTCGGAGAAACTAGCAAACCTACCCCTCACTCGAGATCTCCACCCTTGTCGAGGAATGAATACATTCTTGGTCTCCCGGCAGCTTCGTCACCATCGGCGAAGTTTACCAATAGGCCTTTTGACCTTACCCTTTGGTCCGCATGGCTGCTACACCTCCGCCCTTGCGCATTCAACTTGTATTACCCAAAATTGGGCCCTGGGAGTAGTTACGCTGTGGTGGAGCGAACCCCTCACCCCTTCACTGAAGGCGTGAGCGCTCTCCTGCCCTAGTAACTCGTATGTCCGGGCTAAGTCAATTGGCTAAGAAGAAAGAAGGAAGACGAGGTCGTGATCACGACAAATGAAAACGTTTCATTGAAATGGTAAAATACATGTTACTCGAGGCATCCCCCAAGATACATAAGAAGTTCACAAAAAGGGAAGAGAAAGGGGGGCTACTGTAACGGACTTCAGAAGATGTCCTCGAGTTCCAAAATCCCTAGGGAAGGGTGATGGGTTAACTCCTGTAATCGAGATTCGGCGGCCTCTAGCTGCGAAAGCTTCTCTTCAAGCGAGGCGGCCCGTCCTTCGGCCAATTTCACTTCCTCTACATTCTGGACTTCTTGTTGTTCGGCTTCCTGCAGCTCAACCTCGGCCCTAGAAAGTTTGGCATGAAGTTTAGCTATCCTGGCTATTAAAGAGGTCCAACGGTGTGAAGATGTGTCGGCCATAGTTCGCATTGATTGTGATGCCTCTCTGAGGGACGCAAGAGCGGCCCGGCACTCTGTCCGCTCAAGCTTCAGGGCCGTCAGCTGGTCAGTTGCTTCTCTGCCAAGGAATTCCCTCCTGTTCACATACTTTTGCAACAAGACCACCCGCGACGTCCATTCATCCATGGGGCAGCCAAAAGCATGCAGCGAACGGGAAAGGTGCTCTACCAAGCCCTTTAGCTGCACATAGGTTAGATCCTGGCTGGCTGTTACAGTCTGTTGCAGGGTTCCCAAGAACTGCCACACCAGGTCGTTCGACGACTGTAGGCCAAGTGGCGACGTGTCGGGAAGCTAAAAATCTACTCTACTGTCAACGACAGCCCAGATGTCATTGCTCAGTTCGGATGACAACGACGGCAACGCTTGTAAGGCGCCTGCACTGGAGCCGACCCCCGCAGCTAGCATAGTGGGGGAAGTCTCAATAACAGCAACCTCCCCGCTGGCCTCTTGCGGCGCAGCTGCACCAGGAATCTCAACAGCGGAGGGTGTTTTGACTCCCCTGTGTTGATGGTGTTGACATGTAACTTTACTTCATATGGCAACACATTGTTTTGATTGATTGGCAACACTATTTATGTTTTGATGAAATTACTTTATCAGATTGTCTGTGTGTTATATGCATTTTATCTTGCTTTCACACTGAACACACACTCAAAGTCTCAATGTATATACACTGCTTCAGCAACGTAAGTCTGTACACTGTCTGTGTCTATTGCAGCATCCTAGCAAGTGTGTACATTGCCTGTCAATTGCAAAGTGTATACATTGTCATGGGTCGACCCCCTGTTCTCATGAGTCGACTCATCTGGTTGTGCATAGTCTACACATTGCCCGTCGACTGCAAAGTCCATACATCCACAGTGCATTGCATAGTCTATACACTGCACGTTCAAGATCAATGTATATACATTGCTACATTACCTGCTAGAATAAAGTCTGTACTTTGGACTGCGTCAACTCATTCCATTGACATACACCGTAGCGTCAACTCATTGCATTGGCTAAGTCTATACACTGTCCGTCTCATTTAGAGTCTAAGGCAAAGTCTGTACATTGGACGGTGTCAGGCGAAGTCTGTACATTGAGCGTCTCAATGAGCGTCTCATGTAAGTCCACACATTGGACTGTAGCATGCATTTGTCAATGGCATCTAAGTCTGTACAATGACCGTCTTCCTTAGCGTCTTGATCTTTCAAGTCTATACAGGCTTCTGTTTTACAAAGTCTGTACATTGTTCTCAGACTCCAGAGTCTATACATTCAGTCACTGTAGCTTGCACGAGGTAAAGTCTGTACATTGGCCTCCATGCCTCAAGTCTATACATTGGACTGATCGGCCAAGTCTGTACATCGCTGTTTGCCAAAGTTTGTACATTGGCATCTGTTCCTTCGTTGCAATTCAAAGTCTGCACATTGGGTTATTTATCTACGTTCAGCTTCGAAGTCTATACATCGATGCCTTTGCCTACGTTGCAGTTCAAAGTCTATACAGTCGATGTTTTCCATTGCTTCAAGTCTATACAGACGTTCTTTTAGAAAGTCTATACATCGGTCTTCACCTCAAGTCTATACAGTCATTTGTTAACAAGCCTTCACTTCGTGAAGTCTGTACACTCATCTCCTTCACATCTTGCAAAGTCTGTACATTGCATTCATCAGTTGTGAAGTCTATACATCGCTTGTCTTCATTTGAGTCTCACTGAAGTCTACACAGTGCATCAGTTCTGAAGTCTATACATCGTCTGTCTTCAATTGAGTCTCACTGAAGTCTACACATTGCATCTTCATTCATGAAGTCTACACATTGCATCTTCATTTGCGAAGTCTGTACATTGCATTGATCTTCACTTAGTCTATACATTGACAGTCTTCATATCACCTAAGTCTGTATAGCGGTTGCTTCATACAGCAAGTCTGTACATAGCTTTCACTTATATGAAGTCTATACAACGCAGTTCTTCTGATAAGTCTATATAGAGCTGTTATTTAATCTGATCATCCGATACTCTGTCTGACAGGATTCTCTACTGAGATTGCTGAGATGGCTCGTGATCCCAGGAGGATGAGGTGACCAGATGCTGCCACATGGATAGAAGCACCTCGAATCTGGAGAATTCCTTGGGTGGGAAAACGTGGAAGCCACGCGCCCTTATCCACCTGCTGCAGTTATATATATCAGTCTTCATCTTTTGTAAAGGCTGATCGAAGTTGGTGAAGTCTATACATCCAGTCTGAAGCAGCAGCCACCGAGATCCACTGTGAGAGGAAGAAAAGCAGAGAAGAAGAAAAGGAGAGAAGAAGAAAAAGAGAGATGAGTTGAGAGAGTTATTGTGAGAGCTTGTGAATCAGTCTTTTGGTCCAGTTACCAGAGCTGATATTGCTCAACCTTGAGCTACAGTCGTTTTGGTTTTCTTCCATTCGATTGTGTGTTTTGTTTTTTTTCAGTCTTGCTATTTTCTCTTTGAAAACTCTTGTTCTATCAAGCTGTTAGTCAGCGGTTTCCAGCTGTGAGGCAGCAGTTGCAGAGGTGTTCCTCTGGTCGGCTAAGCTGTAGTGCCCATCAGAGCAAGTTGTGAAGCTCAGCTGTTGCAGAGGGTGTTCCTCTGGTCGGGATAAGCTGTAAGCCCCAGCCGTTGTTGGCAAGCTGTAGAGCCCAGCTGATTGAAGCTGTGTATCAGCAGTAATCCACATTCGAGTTGAATGTGGGGTGGACATAGGTCGGATTGACCGAACCACCTAAAAGCCTTGTGTCTCTCGTGTGTTTGATTGCTTGTTCAGCAGTTCTTGTGTGTTTCATTCGGTGCATTGGCTGTGTTCGTTTAGTGTTCTTCTAATTCCGCATTTGATTCTAGGCCTAATTTTTAAATAGCCAGTTGATCTATTCACCCCCCCCCTCTAGATCCACATCCTGTGGTGATAGAGCCTTCAAGCTAACTTCAACACTTGGTATCAGAGCTAGACTCTTCTACAGGGACTTACCGCCCGAAGAGGATAAGCACAGATGGACGGAAGAGGGATGATACCTGAAGGACACTCCACATCCAAGCCCCCATACTTCGATGGAACCAACTACGCATGCTGGAAGCACTGTATGCAGGTATTCTTGAGGGCTAAAGATTATGAAATTTGGAAGGTAGTTAGCAAGGGACCTTTCGAGCTGTCCCCAAATGAAGATGTATGGACCAAGGATGAAATTAGAAGGTCCACGCTCAACTGGAGTGCAATCAATGCAATCCAGTGCTCTCTGCATCCCACCGAGTTCTCACGAATATCTGCCTGCTCCTCAGCGAAGGAAATGTGGGATGCACTTGAAGTCATCTATGAGGGGACTTCACAAGTCAGAGAGACTAAGACTAATCTACTGGTTTCAGAATACGAAGCTTTCAAGATGAAGCCTAATGAAACGATCAAAGAAATGTATGCTCAGCTGACTATTATCACAAATGGTCTCAGAGGCTTCGGGAAAAAATATTCTGAGTATGATGTAGTCAGGAAGATCTTGCGATCCTTGACTCTAATTTGGCACACCAAGGCCATAGTTATGGAAGAGTCAAGAGATCTGCACAATACTAAGGCAGATGAGCTGATCGGATCTCTAATGGCTTATGAGATGAATATGCCGAAGATAGAGGAGGCTGACAGAAAGAAGAAGCCTATAGCTCTGAAGGCTGATGCTAGCAGATCCAGTCGATCCAGCCCCAACGGATCATCAACTGAAGAGAGCTTGTCTGAAGAAGAAGTGGCAAATGCTGATATTGCCATGATTACTAGGGAATTCCGGAGATTTCTCAAGAAGGAAGGAAGAAGATTCAGCCGAAGAAATCCCAACAGTGGCCGCCGAGACACAAGGTATAAATCAAACCCTGTAAAGAAAGCTGAAACTAATGTTTGCTATCAATGCAGGAAGGCGGGTCACTTTAAAGCTGAACGTCCGACAAATCAGAACCTCAAGGACAAGTCCAAGAAAAAGAACACAAAAGCGAAAGCTATGGTGAGTACCTGGAGTGATGAGGACGAGGGATCCTTGAGCAACACTTCGGACAGTGAAGTTGAAGCTGAGAAGCCAATCTAGATCATGGCAACCAGCTCAGAAGATAGAGAGGAAGAATCTGATGAGGTATCCTCTCGCTATGAAAATTTTACTATTACTGATTGGATGGTTGCTTATGATGAACTTACTGATAGAGTAGATGAGGTCAGAAAAGAAAACAGGCATCTACGAAGAAAAATTAAAATCATGCAAAATGATACTTCATTGTCTGATAAAATTACCTGCTTAGAAACTGAGAACAGTAAGCTGAAACTCACATGTTCTGAACTTGAAGAAATCAATAAAGAACTGAAAATCTCTAAGGAAGAAAATATGAGATTAGACAATGAAATTGATGCATGGAAACTAAAAATTCAGAATTATGAAAATGAGATAAAAATTGTTTCTGAAAAATATGAAGCTGTCCTCAATGTGAATAATGAGTTGAAAAATTCTATTGATGAAGTTCAAAAAGATAATGAGGATAAGCTAAAAAAAATTGAGAAAATGACCCAAGGATCTAAAAATTTAGATGCATTATTGAGGTCAAAGGTAAATTTCAGAAGAGAGGGTCTAGGATTCAACTCTAGTGCAACTAAAAGCTTTGTAATGAAAATTATTTCCTTTGTTGCACAAAAAGAGAAAGGACCTCTGATCAACATGAATTCTAATAATGCTGTAAAGACAAATTTGAATCTGAAAAGGCTAAATGCAGAGGAGAAGGGCAAACAGAAAGTAGGTGAGCCTAGTAGAATTGGGACTTCCAAACCTAGCTCTAGTGCTCAACCCAAGGTTAGGGGTCAGCCTGCTCAGGTAAACAAACCCCATGTCAATGCCAAAAAGTCTTCACCACCATCATCACAGAAAAGGACCCAACCAAAACCTATGAATAGGTCAGCAGGGTCAAGGGTGCAGGGAAGGCAAAATATTTTCAGAAGTCAGCCCAACAAATTCAATCCACCTAGAGTTCAGTCCTACCACCCCACACAGCCAATCTATCCTAATGGGTGTGGGTGGACTAGAACTCAAGGGATGAATACATGGTATGTTCATCAACCTACACACTTTTACAGACCCTATGTCAGAAATTGGGAAAATGGGTATGGTAGTCGGATGCCTAGGAATTACCAACATTTCCACAGCCAGCCCATGAACTACTATGGCCAAAACTTTATGACTGCAACCTGGCCGAAGCATTGGCACAATAACAATAATTCTGTGAATAACTCTGTTGGTGCAAATAAGAAGAAAGTCAACAAGAAAAAGCAAAAGAAAAAGAAATCTGGAAAATCAACTGAACAGAACTGCTTCAAACAAATGTGGATTCCCAAAACCATGCTCTCTTTCTTTACTTACACTTCATCTACATTGGAGCCCAATCAGACTTGGGTTCCAAACTCTTTGCCCTAATTGTGTGTGCAGGTATGCCTGGTAGCCAAGAGCAACTTGTGGTACTTGGACAGTGGCTGCTCCAGACATATGACAGGAGATAAGGCCAAGTTTTGCATGCTAACTGAAAAGCTAGGAGGCCTTGTCACCTTAGGAAGCAACGCAAAGGGTAGGATCATTGGATCAGGTAAGGTAGGTAAGTGTTCTACCTGCTGCATTGATGATGTTATGCTGGTTGAAGGGTTAGCTTACAATTTACTTAGTATCAGCCAGTTGTGTGATAAGGGTCATAAGGTTTTATTTGATTCTCAATGCTGCAAGATTTTTGAACCTGATTCTGAAATTGTAAAATTCTCTGGAAAAAGAATAAATAACACATACATGATAGATCTAGATGATATTCAGCATTC
The DNA here is from genome assembly GCA_022559845.1 of Amorphophallus konjac. Taxonomy (NCBI): domain Eukaryota; kingdom Viridiplantae; phylum Streptophyta; class Magnoliopsida; order Alismatales; family Araceae; genus Amorphophallus; species Amorphophallus konjac. The sequence continues at coordinate 194,849,382 of CM040126.1, read as the reverse complement.
TAACCTATGTCTTACTGCCAATAGAGAAGATTTAGCATTTTTATGGCATCGTAGGTTAGGCCATGCTAGTTATACCATTTTGCATAAACTAAACAAGCATAGTATGGTTAGAGGACTTCCTGAAGTTTCCTTCAAGAGAGAAAATAAAATCTGTGATGCATGCACTCAATCAAAGATAACTAGAAAGTCATTTAAGTCTAGAACTGAAAATCTGTCTTCCAAACCCTATGAGCTGATACACATGGATCTTTTTGGGCCAACCAGATCTGTCAGCTTATCATGGAGGAGGTATGGGTTTGTCATGGTAGATGACTTTTCTAGGTATACTTGAGTTTATTTCTTATCTAATAAGAGTGATGTCTTCTCAGAATTTCAGGAGTTCTATGTTAAAATAAATCAAAAAATTAAAAACATTTTGACTGATCATGGAGGTGAGTTTGAAAACTCACAGTTTGATGAATTCTACAGGTCAAATGGAGTCAACCATACGTACTCCTCACCAAGGACACCTGAGCAGAATGGAGTTGTGGAGAGAAGGAACAGAACCCTAGTGGAGATGGGTCGTACACTTCTTGTTGAAGGTGGTCTACCAAGGAAATTTTGGGCTGAAGCAGTGAACACTACCTGTTATGTAATTAACAGAGCCATGGTAAGACCTTCTACCCAGCAAATACCATATGAGATGTTAAAGGGTAAGAAACCTTCTATTGCTCATTTCAAGGTTTTTGGATGTAAATGTTTTATTCATATAAATGATAAAAGAGACCTTGATAAATTTGAACCTAAAGGTGAACCAGGAATCTTTCTTGGTTATTCTGAAAACACCCGAGCATATAGAGTGTACAATCTGAACTCTAAACCTGTTGAAGAATCTCCACACATAGTTTTTGATGAATCCTTGGTAAATTCTAATGCTGGTCAATGCAAGAATGAAGATAATGGTGAAATTCTGAAGGAAGGAGATCCTGCAGACAAATCCGAGGATGAAGAAGGAAATACAGAACTTAATGAGGAGGAGCCTACAGTTCAGGGGGAGGTAAATCAAACACATGACAATTCAATTGTTAACATTAGATATCTTAAAGATCATCCTGTAGATAATGTAATTGAAAATCTGCATGACCCCCCTAGGACTAGAGGCCACCTGAGAATTCAACATGAACTGAATACTTATGCTTTTGTATCAAACACAGAACCCAAGTCCATTGACTGTGCCCTCAAGGATATGCATTGGATTAATGCCATGCATGAGGAGCTTAATCAGTTCGACAGGAACAAGGTGTGGCACTTGGTCCCACCTCCTGATCATGGAACAGTCATAGGGACTAAATGGGTGTTTAGAAATAAATCTGATGAATCAGGGAATGTTCTTAAAAATAAATCCAGACTAGTAGCTCAGGGGTACAATCAAGAATTTGGAATAGACTTTGAAGAGTCTTTTGCCCCTGTAGCTAGATTATAAGCTGTTAGAATTTTATTAGCTTATGCATGTTCCCTAGGTATAATACTCCAGCAGATGGATGTAAAATCTGCATTCTTGAATGGGGAATGAGAATGTCTATGTTAGATAGCCCCCTGAGTTTGAATGTCTAGATTTCCCTAATCATGTTTACAAATCAAATAAAGCTTTCTATGGTCTTAAGCAAGCTCCCAGAGCTTGGTACGACAGGTTGAGCAAGTTTCTCACTGATCAAAATTTCACTAGAGGAGTAGTTGATCAGACCTTGTTTACAAAGGTGAGTCATTCTGAAATTCTTATTGTACAGATTTATGTGGATGATATCATTTTTGGGTCAACTAACCCCAAATTGTGTGAGGAATTTTCTGAAACAATGACTAATGAGTTTGAAATGAGCTCAATGGGTGAGCTCAAATTGTTTCTTGGACTGCAGGTTACACAAACAAAAGATGGAATGTTCGTAACTCAGTCCAAGTACACAAGGGATCTACTCAAGAAATACAAGATGGATAACCTTAAAGAGATAGCTTCTCCAATGGGTACCTCTACAAGCTTGGATGAAGACACTAAAGGTAACCCATTTGACCAGAAGTTATACAGAGGTATGATCGGATCCCTTCTCTACTTAATAGCATCTAGGCCTGATATTCAATTCGCTGTAGGATTATGTGCTAGGTTTCAGGCCAGTCCTAAAGAAAATCATTTTAAAGCAGTGAAAAGGATTTTTAGATATCTGCTAGGCACCCAAGAGCTAGGATTATGGTATCCTGCTAGGTGTGAGTTAGAGGTTCTAGCTTACACTGATGCTGATTATGCTGGGTGTCGAGTAGATAGAAAAAGTACTAGTGGCTACTGTGAATTCCTTGGTGGCCATCTAGTATCTTGGGCATCTAAGAAGCAACACACTGTAGCCTTGTCTACAGCTGAGGCTGAATATGTTGCAGCAGGTAATTGTGCTGCCCAAGTACTTTGGATTAAGCACAAACTATATGATTATCAGATAAAACTGGAATGTATTCCAATTTTATGTGATAATACTAGTGCCATATGCCTTGCTAAAAATCATGTTCATCATTCTAGGACTAAACACAAAGAAATAAAACATCATTTTCTAAGAGATGCTGTGAACAAAAAGGAAATTGAACTGGACTTCATCGAAACAGACAAACAAGTTGCTGATATCTTTACTAAGCCACTTGGAAATGAAAATTTTAAATTTTTTAGAAGAGAACTTGGCTTGTGTAAATTTCAGCACAATGAATGAACTCTTTGTTGACTTAAATAAAATTTTTGAGCTGCTTTGAATAAACTTCTGATTTGGACTTACTGTTGATAGATTGAATAAACATTGTGCAACAGACTTATGATAATGCATGACTCTCATATTTTTTATTGCACTCATGATCATCATTGCATATATATGTCTAGATGCATGATATGTCTATATTTCTGCATGGGTCATACTGCACGATAAGATAGTCTGAGTAAGCATGAACTTCAAAAAATCATCTGATCTGTCATCTTTTGCAAAAATTGCATGCATATAGACAGGGGGAGTCTTGTCAGAATTTCAAGGTGAACTACTGCGTCGATGCTGCTATAATGTGGCGTTGACGCAGTGAACTAGATCTATGAATATCTCTGTTTCATTATTCTGATGAGTTGACGCTGCAATAGCATGGAGTCGACGCACTGACACTATCTCAGTGTCTTATACTGTTGCCTCTTCAACTGATGCGTAGACGCCTTGAACTCCCAGCGTCGACGCTGTCTATTCAATCCTTGACTCTGAATGATTGAGTCTGACAGTATGGCGATCTTTTAGTCAGCTCTAATATTAAGCAATAGAAAATAGATTTCTTCTTTCATAAGAACTTTAATTGCTTAAAGACTGACTTAATGGTTTAAAATTTATAATCTTTAGAGTTGAAAGACTACAATCAGTAAATAAGGATGCTGAAAATTGATAAAGCTCTCAACCTTATCTTATTTCATGTCAGACAAAGCTAATTATATCTGAAATCTGAAAACTCATCTGAAATCATGTTAGAGAAGCTAGGTATGTGTATTGTCCTTAAACAAGTCATTCTGAAACAAATAAAGGGCAGCTAAGAAAGATATTGACAAACATTAAAAATTATTTGAAAAATAGCATTGACAGAGCAATGACCGGTAAATCACTGAGAAACTGAGTGATCCATCAAGAAGTGGACACCACTCATGTCATGAGGTGTATCAGCTATCTCTGTATAAAATGATCAAAATAGTAGGTTGTTTTCACTGAGTACCTGGGGGTAACTGGCATCTAATAAACGTGTACCCTCACACAAAAAGGTGTCAATCAATTCTATTGAGTTTGATCATAGGCAAGATGGTCCATCATGTTGAGTATCTAGGGGTATTGGCGTCTGATAAACGTATACCCTTACGCAAAAAGACATTTGGTACTTGAATGCCCTAAATGAAATAATACTAAAAATGCTGTTCCTTCAAAGAAATTTCATGGATGTCAATTGTTTAATTTCAATACATGACATGGTTTCCCTTAACACATTTTACTGAGCCTATGAAAGTAAGATATTCTGAAACTGAATCTCTCATGTAAATATGACTCTGGTTTATTGCTTTATCATGCACATCTACCTTATCCAATGAATGAAGTGCATGAACTCTCATTTTTATAACCTTTAAACCAGAAATTCAAATTCTAAGCCGTTTCTCAGTTCATATGACTGAAGGTTCTGTGCTTTAGTTGCTTAATTTCTGAACTACTTACTAAGAATGCCAGTCAGCTGAACTTTCTTTTTCCTTCCCTAGCACTCACCTTCCCTCCTATTTGTTGATGGCAAAGGGGGAGAATATTGTCTGAATTCATTCCTTCAGTTCAGGGGGAGAATTCTCAATTCAGAATTCTGCATTCAGGGGGAGTGTATGCATCTGCATCATGGTATGGTAAAAGGGGGAAATTTTGTTAGCAGGGAGTTGCTTACATTTTGTAGCATGCAGCATGTCATTCATAGCATCTACATTCACCTGCATAACAATCTGAATAACAAAGCATGTCTTTCATCAAAAATGCATCTGTATGACAGGATGTTGCTACTCTATATGATAGGGGGTTGCCATCATCAAAAAGGGGGAGATTGTTGTGACTCCTCTGTGTTGATGGTGTTGACATGTAACTTTACTTCATATGGCAACACATTGTTTTGATTGATTGGCAACACTGTTTATGTTTTGATGAAATTACTTTATCAGATTGTCTATGTGTTATATGCATTTTATCTTGCTTTCACACTGAACACACACTCAAAGTCTCAATGTATATACACTGCTTCAGCAACGTAAGTCTGTACACTGTCTGTGTCTATTGCAGCATCCTAGCAAGTGTGTACATTGCCTGTCGATTGCAAAGTGTATACATTGTCATGGGTCGACCCCCTGTTCTCATGAGTCGACTCATCTAGTTGTGCATAGTCTACACATTGCCCGTCGACTGCCAAGTCCATACATCCACAGTGCATTGCATAGTCTATACACTACACGTTCAAGATCAATGTATATACATTGCTACATTACCTGCTAGAATAAAGTCTGTACTTTGGACTGCGTCAACTCATTGCATTGACATACACCGTAGCGTCAACTCAATACATTGGCTAAGTCTATACACTGTCCGTCTCATTTAGAGTCTAAGGCAAAGTCTGTACATTGGACGGTGTCAGGCGAAGTCTGTACATTGAGCGTCTCAATGAGCGTCTCATGTAAGTCCACACATTGGACTGTAGCATGCATTTGTCAATGGCATCTAAGTCTGTACAATGACCGTCTTCCTTAGCGTCTTGATCTTTCAAGTCTATACAGGCTTCTATTTTACAAAGTCTGTACATTGTTCTCAGACTCCAAAGTCTATACATTCAGTCACTGTAGCTTGCACGAGGTAAAGTCTGTACATTGGCCTCCATGCCTCAAGTCTATACATTGGACTGATCGGCCAAGTCTGTACATCACTGTTTGCCAAAGTTTGTACATTGGCATCTGTTCCTTCGTTGCAATTCAAAGTCTGCACATTGGGTTATTTATCTACGTTCAGCTTCGAAGTCTATACATCGATGCCTTTGCCTACGTTGCAGTTCAAAGTCTATACAGTCGATGTTTTCCATTGCTTCAAGTCTATACAGACGTTCTTTTAGAAAGTCTATACATCGGTCTTCACCTCAAGTCTATACAGTCATTTGTTAACAAGCCTTCACTTCGTGAAGTCTGTACACTCATCTCCTTCACATCTTGCAAAGTCTGTACATTGCATTCATCAGTTGTGAAGTCTATACATCGCTTGTCTTCATTTGAGTCTCACTGAAGTCTACACAGTGCATCAGTTCTGAAGTCTATACATCGTCTGTCTTCAATTGAGTCTCACTGAAGTCTACACATTGCATCTTCATTCATGAAGTCTACACATTGCATCTTCATTTGCGAAGTCTGTACATTGCATTGATCTTCACTTAGTCTATACATTGACAGTCTTCATATCACCTAAGTCTGTATAGCGGTTGCTTCATACAGCAAGTCTGTACATAGCTTTCACTTATATGAAGTCTATACAACGCAGTTCTTCTGATAAGTCTATACAGAGTTGTTATTTAATCTGATCATCCGATACTCTGTCTGACAGGGATTCTCTACTGAGATTGCTGACATGGCTCATGATCCCAGGAGGACGAGGTGACCAGATGCTGCCACGTGGATGGAAGCACCTCGAATCTGGAGAATTCCTTGGGTGGGAAAATGTGGAAGCCACGCGCCCTTATCCACCTGCTGCTGTTATATATATCAGTCTTCATCTTCTGTAAAGGCTGATCGAAGTTGGCGAAGTCTATACATCCAGTCTGAAGCAGCAGCCACCGAGATCCATTGTGAGAGGAAGAAAAGCAGAGAAGAAGAAAAGGAGAGAAGAAGAAAAAGAGAGATGAGTTGAGAGAGTTATTGTGAGAGCTTGTGAATCAGTCTCTTGGTCCAGTTACCAGAGCTGATATTGCTCAACCTTGAGCTACAGTCGTTTTGGTTTTCTTCCATTCGATTGTGTGTTTTGTTTGTTTTCAGTCTTGCTATTTTCTATTTGAAAACTCTTGTTCTATCAAGATGTTAGTCAGCGGTTTCAAGCTGTGAGGCAGCGGTTACAGAGGTGTTCCTCTGGTCGGCTAAGCTGTATTGCCCAGCAGAGCAAGCTGTGAAGCTCAACTGTTGCAGAGGGTGTTCCTCTGGTCGGGATAAGCTGTAAGCCCCAGCCGTTGTTGGCAAGCTGTAGAGCCCAGCTGATTGAAGCTGTGTATCAGCAGTAATCCACATTCGAGTTGAATGTGGGGTGGACGTAGGTCGGATTGACCGAACCACCTAAAAGCCTTGTGTCTCTCGTGTGTTTGATTGCTTATTCAGCAGATCTTGTGTGTTTCATTCAGTGCATTGGCTGTGTTCGTTTAGTGTTCTTCTAATTCTGCATTTGATTCTAGGCCTAATTTTTAAATAGCCAATTGATCTATTCACCCCCCACTCTAGATCCACATCCTGTGGTGATAGCGCCTTCCATCTAACTTCAATAGAGGGTGCTTGTTCTTCGTGCCTAGCCTGACTGGCCTCCACCAGGGTCGATTCTGTAACAAGGGCTAAAGCCCTAGGATCTCCAGCTTCCTCTTCAACGATTTTCCCCGCTTCTATTTCAAGAAGACTCTTCTCCCTCGGGAGCAGTCCCCTGCTGGCAAGGGATGATTGGGATTTCGTAGCTTCAGTCGAGCCAGCAGCGCCCATAAGTGCCCCCGAAATCTCCAAGCTGGCTGCCGCAGCGTAATCCTTGGGGTATCGCAAAGCGATGGGCCGCAAGACTGGTGGGAATGTCGATTGACCCGCACCCAGAGTCGGGAGAGGTATTTGCACAGTTATAGTTGGCAATACCACATCGGCCTGCACCATGAATACAACATGTGTCAGGCATCTGATATAGAAAATAATGAGAAGAGCTACGAAGTGAAAGCGGCAGAGGATCCCCTACCTCAACCGGCACTAAGCTCAAGCTTGCAGCTGTAGAAATCATGGCCTCCATAGGCCCAGCCCCCTCGCTCACGAGTGGACCAGATGGCCCAAGACTGCGCCATGCCAGTCGGGGTGGACTGAAGGTCGTGTAATCACTTTCGTAAGCTAAAGATGCCCCGGCATCTTCAGTTTCTATCTCCACAGGCGGGAACTCCCCGTCACTGGAATTGCCACCATAGTCGACCTGCTCCAAAAAAGATGAGGTCTCTACCGGTGCCTAACGCTCCTCCGTCGGAAAGGGCTCTTCTCCAGCCTCAAGACCCACGGGAAGAGCATCTCCCTCAACGAAGGCTTGCTCAGCCAATTCTGTGACCGGAGCACTAGTCAAATGAATTTCGGGGGTGGGATCACTCCCCGGAATAGCTTTCTCCCCAATCGAAGCCTCCTCGGTAATCCTGGCAGTAGGAAGCGAGGGCAATTGTATCTCAACTGAAATTCAAATGAGGAATAGTCAAGCAGACTGAAGACATAACGGATCGTAAGGTCCTATGAATAAACTTCAAATTACATTCCGTCTCATGGCTGGGTGTTGGAGAAGGCAGGCCCCCCTCCACAGGAGCCGTGGGCACGTCCCCTTCTACCTCTCCGACGGCGGAAGCAGTCATAGCTTCTTGCGCAACCATGGTAGCAGGAGTCGCGGCAACTGCAATGAAGAGATCAGCCAATGTGGCCAGAGTAGAGAATAGAACGCAAAGAAGGAGGGGTATACCTTCAACTTCAGGGCCCCGCACACGAGAGGCTTCGAATTCTTCAAATGATACTGCCGATGGAGGGACAACTACTGGTTCCTGTCCCGCGGCCTGCCTCCGGCGAGCCCGCGTCATCCACGTGACCGACACCTTGGCCTTACCGATAGCCTCCCTCATCTGAGACCTTTTTCGCTTCCACGAATCACAAGGGGGCAGTGGCGTCGTGGTTGGGGCCACCTAAGGAGTTTCAAAGTATGTTGGCTTCTGACCTTTTATTATGAACTCCCTGAAGTGTCGGGTCTTCTCTGAAGTGAGTCGAACTACACAAGTACAAGGGTAAGAATGACACATGCTACAATGAAGAAAGGAAACAGGCCGAAAGGATGAAATGAAGAGATGAAACATACATGTCGGTCCCATATAAAAAGGAGAAAGGGGCCAATAGAACAACAAGAGCACTTTGTCTCTTGAGGTCACCTCGCGAACAAGCCAACACACATCTCCTATCTTCCCGCTTTGCTGAACCAACGATGCCAAGTCTGCATGGCCGCGAGAAGACAAATGATAATACAAGCCTAGATGGTCCAACCCCCATCCGTCAGCATACTTGAAGGAGATGAAAAGGGGCTGGTCCAGAATAGCCTCGCTTGGACCACCCACTGAGAGCTTATGGGAGCAAAGCAGTGCAAACAGCTAGGGGGTGTTGCTGTATAGTGCGTCCCGCCTGTCTTCCCCTCTAATGAAAGTCCGGTAAGGGTGCAAGCTATCGTGCTCATGCCGCCAGTTGGCCACGAATGGAATAGGCTCCTCCACTGGTAAAGAGATCTCTTGAAGAACCACCCGCTCACTGCTCACCCGGCATAGCCCCCGAAGTGTCTTTACAAAGTCATCCCTGCAGATCTTAGGCAACTTCGGCTCTACCCTAGGCGAGCGGCGTCTCACAGCCTTCCGAGCTTCCAGATAAGCCATCACCTCCGTGTTGGTCCATGATCGCAACTTCTTCAAGTAAGAAGGATCAATGTCTAGGACCGGCTCTGGCTGAGAGTCCAGAAATCTGTGCTCAGCAACAGCCCAATAGTCTCGATGGGAGTTCTTGTAAAATACCGTCCGCGCGTTCCATTGGATTTCTGTGTTTTGATGATGCTAAACACTATGACTCATATGCATGATGTCATATGTGGTTGAACTATGTTTGTGTCTGAACTGTCATATATGTTTCTAAACTAATTTTGCTAGAAATAGCTATGATGTGTTTTGTCATACATGTTCAAGAAGTATATGTCATTTTGTTATTCATTACATTCCATGCATAGGGTCTGTGCATATGTCCACATATATGTTCATACAGGGCAGTGTTTTTATGGTCAACTAAATTGGTTTGGCTGATCATGGTCTGAAGTCTAAGCTAGCTGAGTCAAGGTCTGTGCTAGTTAATGTTAGTCTATATTATATTAGTATAACTCATGCACCGAGGTATGTATCGGTCTGTGTTAGTTTGTGCTAATTCATGTTAGTATGTTTGTATATTAGCTAAGGTCAATGCTAGTACATTCATATAACTAACTAAGGTCGATGTTAGTATGTTTATATACTAACTGAGGTCGGTGTTAGTATATGGGTTCACTAACTAAGGTCGATGCTAGTATACTTATATCCTAATTATGGTCCGTGCATATGTTCATAAGGTCTGTGCATAATGCTTGATAGGTCTTTGCATATAAGCTCAAAGTCTGTGCTTGTTCTACATCACACACAACTCAAGTCTGTGCACATCACTGTAGCATGCATACAGGTCGGTGCTAGTTCTTCTTCCTCCACACACTAGGTCTGTGCACATATATCATTAAGGTCGGTGCTAGTGACCAATATGGTCTGTGCAGGTTTTGTCGTGCTCACATTAAGGTCTGTGCATGTCCTGGTACAGGGTTAATAAGGTATGTGCACGTTAGTCGTTAGGCAAAATAACGCCGGTGCATGTTTAGTTTTCATATACATAAGGTATGTTCATATATTGGCCTGAGGCATATAACGTCGTTGCAGTTTTTGAATATAGTCTGTGCATGTTCCTATTTTGTATGCATGAAAGTCAGTGCATGTGTAGCATGGTCCGTGCACTTTTGATGGATAGCACATAACGTCGATGCACATTTACCTTAGGCATACTATGACGTCTGAGCACATTGTGTAGTCCACGCACAACATAGGTCTGTGCATGAGGAATGTCTACCATATGCACATTAAAGTCTGTGCATACTCTTCTATATGCACATTAAGGTCTGTGCATAACTTCCCATATGCACATCAATGTCTGTGCATACTGTCTAGTGTGCACGTTAAGGTTTGTGCATACTTTCCTATATGCACATCAAAGTCTGTGCACATTTGCCCACTGCACTACCAAGTTTGTGCATCTTGTTGTTTTGACTGTACTCTGACTATGACTTATGATCACATAGTATTTGACAAAATGCTTTATTTTTACAGGGACTTAATTAAAATGAAAAAGGCACATCTTGTCTCCTGCTCGTAGAAGATAAGTTGGGCACGTGATCCAAGACATTCCTCTACTGGAGATCTTGACACGTGGAAAGTGAAGGTGCTAAGATCACAACACGTGGAAAGAAGAAATCAGATCTAGTATTAAATTTGGGCGGGAATTGTGGCGACCACGCGCCCATCTCCTGAAGGTTATAAAATGAGGTCCGATCGCCGAGTTCTAATGATGAGGAGAGCAGAGAAAAGGAGAAAAAGAAAAAGAGAAGAGAGAAAAAAGAAGGGTTGCCAGAGAGTGATGAAGATAGCAGAAGAAGAATAGAGAGAGAGGAGGAGACGTACAAAGAATATCCTGAGAGAAGAAAAAGGGAGCTGCAGAGAGTTGAAATAAGAAGAGGGTGATCGTGAGATCATGAGATCGAGAGAAGAGAAGAGATAAGAGAGCAGCAGAAGAGGAGATTCTGAGAGAAAAGAGAAAGAGAGATAGCAGCAGAGAAAAGTAGAAAAGAGAGATTGAGAGAGCGGCAGAGAGCTAGCGAAAAGGAGAAAGAGAGAGAGAGAGAGGGAGATAGAAGCAGAGGTACTGGTTTGAAGAGCTCGTGAGCAAGAAGCATTCAGAAGTCCAGATCTGAGGATCTGTCTGTTCTGTGTTCTTTGGATCAAATCCAAGACACAGTGTTCCTGCCTGAGCTTGTTTGTTTTGGTTTTAATGTCAGATTTCCGTTGCTGAGTTTTATTATTCTTGTTTTCTATTTTACCTTTGCTAAAGTTGTGTATCAACGGATGGCAAGCTGTGATGTCCAGCGGATGTAGGCAAGCTGTGAGACCCAGCGGTTTAAGCTGTGTATCAGCGGGATCCACACTCGGGTTGAGTGTGGGGTGGATGTAGGTCTGGAGGACCGAACCACCTAAAAATCTTTTGTACAGTTGTTTGTTTGATTTGAATGCAATTCTGACTATCGATAGATGTATGCTTAGGTTCGTTTCTATTATATAGATTTAGGCTAAGCAATTCTATGTTCAAATTGCATTGGCCGCATCATATCTTCTATATGGTGTTTCAGCATAGTTGCCATCTGAGGAAATCTTCTCACTGCTATCCAAGTACTCTAGTGAGAATCACATTAGAACTTCTGGACAAGTGTTCTAGTGTAAGTCTCAATAGAATTTCTGTCTTGCTGATCTTATCAATTTTCATTTTCACAAAAGTTTATTAGTACAGTTTTAATTGGGCAAAATTTTTAAAGGAGAGATTCATTCACCCCCCCTATAAATCCGATTTTCTCCATCTTATAGACTCATCAATTGGTATCAGAGCGGGTCTCTGACTTCCAGATCCAACGATCTGTAGAGGATCATGCTATTTTCGGTGCTATATTGGTTTTGGGTGCATCTTTGATTTTGTTGAGTTTACTGTCTGGTCTGTGCTTGAACTGTAGTAGAACCTGTCTCTGACTTCCAGATCCAACGATCAGCAGAAGGTACTGATTAGTCCGTTTCGGTGCTTTGTTATTCTAAGTTCGGTGCATTTGTCATCTTGTTTTCAGTTTTTTAGATCTGAATTTATTCAGTTGTTTTTCAATGGCATTTTCTTTTTTTTTATGGTTCTAACTTCAATAAATGGTTGGGAGGCCTATGTGGTCAACTGAACTCCATTGATCCAAAACTATGGAGTCTTGTATCAAAAGGCCCACATAAAGTACCTCAGAATAAGACCATATGGTCTAGAGAGGATAGGATAAAAGACAGTGAGAATGCTATTGTCTTTAACATTCTAAGAAACTCAGTTAACATTGAAAAGTTTCCATGTGTTGTAGGATGCAAGTCTGGAAAGGAGATAATGGACAAAATAAACACCATCTGTAAGGAAAAAGAAGAGTGCCTGATGGCCAATCGAAGGGATGAGACTAACGAAATAGCATCCCAGGTAAGCAATGAATCAGAAGATATTTGATTTGATGAACTAGTAGAGATGTATGATGAACTGCTAGAGAAATCTAGGAAAATTCAATCTGAGAATAAAAAGCTGAAGAAAAAGATTGATCAAAATTGCTCTAATTTACCCTGTGAAAACTATTCAAAACTGAAAAAGTCTCGTGATGCTTGCTTGATTGATATTCAGAATTATAAGAAACAATTGGAAAATTTTGAAAATATTGTTTAGAAATGAATGAACTGAAGTCTGAAAATGGAATCTACAAAAGACAGATTGTAGAGAATAATGGAAAGGTTAAAAGACTTAAGAAGAAAATCAAGCTGAACTTGTCAAGCATAAAGAACAAATTTCTCTGCTGAAAAATGAAAATGATGAATTACATTCCAGAATTTCTGAATTAGAAGAAACACTGAGATCAAATAATGATGATCATATTCTGATAAATGAACTTGTTCAGAATAAGCAATTAATAAGACATAATGAAGAACTCAAGCAATTGAACACTGCTATATCTGAAAGACTTCTTGCATTAGAAAAGAGGAAAATTGCTTGCAAAGAAGAATCTTGAACAATAACTTGAGAAATGTAAAACTGCAAACAAAGTGCTAAGTGAATGTGTTAATTACAGTGAACAGGAGATTGCCAGTTATGAATTACACATTGCTTCTCTAGAAAAGAAAATTTGTGAATTAAAAAACTCTATGGCAAAAACTCTAAAAGGTAAAGAGAAGTCAAAAGCCTCCTTGAAAGATGAAGTGAGTAATCAAAGTGAGGAGACCGACAACTTTTCTGAAACAAAAAGGGTCATGAGGAACCAGCTTTACACCACATTTGTCTGAAGCACTGATGTAGCTAGAACCTCTAGGACATCTCCAAAGAAATCTACTGCAATTAAAACTCAAAAACAGAATAAAAATTTGAAAAAGAAGAAAAATAAATTGCATGCTGAAAAATCTCAGACCAAGATGTTTTTTGATAAAAGAAAGAATGTTAAGTGTTTTTATTGTGGTAACTTTGGTCATGAGATGTATGATTGCCTTATAATGAAGAAGGATGATTTGAATAGTGGTAGAATTCATGCTAGGAATTCTCATGCTAAGAAATCTTCTTCTGTTCAAACTAAAAGGCTTCAATATTTTTATTGTCATAAAATAGGTCATCTCATGCATGAATGTAGGATAATGGAAATAGATGACCTGTCTACTGTTGCACTGCATGATAAACTGTTCCATGCCAAAAATCATGCAACTCATAAAAAGAAACTTCAATGTTTTAATTGTGGAAAATTAGGCCACATTGCTGTTGGTTTTAACGTGTCCCTTCTTTTGCAAGATGGGCTATGATGCCAACTATGAGCAGATAATGAGCCAAGTAATGAAATCAATCAACCTATGAACATGCAAATCATGAACCTAGGCAACCAACATAAGCTCTAGCATGGGCATGCTATCTCAATCAAACTAAGCTAAGCAAATAAAGAAAGAAAACACATGCCGGAGCATGGAATAAAGAATAAAGAAAAACACACCGTAGAGGTGGAACAAGCAAAAGTAAAGAATAGATATGACGAAAGAGAAAGCTAATGCCCAAACTAAGGAAAGATGTGATCGCCACCAAGGTAAAAACAAGCCAAAGACCTGATCAATACCTTTGAATAGGAGGATGATGCACCCGCCCATGGGAGAGAGAAAATAATCAGGAAACTGCACCTCTGTGGGATGTGATGGTCGAAGGATGGTGCGTCATAGGACTGTGACGTGTTGTGCCCCTTAGGCACAAGCATATGCTATTGTGTTTTGATGATAGCAACACAGTGACAGTATCACTATAAGCCAGACATTGTGGCTAGCATACATTACATTCAGCATACTCAGTGCATAAGTTTTTATATAATGTATGTACATCAGCGCACTCACCATTCATGCATATAAAGTCTGTACAGAGTCTTTGTAGTGTCTAGCTAGCAAGTCCATACGTTGCTCATGCATATAAAGTCTGTACAGGGTTAGCTGCATCGTGTGCCTCATGCATATCAAGTCTGTACATTCTTCAGGTGCATCATCTCAGCAAGTCTATACATTGGACTTGAGCATATAGGAAGTCTGTACATCGCATTTGGCGTAGACATAGCAAGTCTGTACAACCTCTTGCTTAAGGCCAATCTATACATCACATCGTCTCATGCATCATCTCTGTGCATACCTTAAAGTCTATGCATCAGCCAGGCAAGTCTGTACATTGGACTAAGTTCACATTGGCTAAGTCTATACACTGCACCGTCTCACTTAGTGTGATAACCCGAGGATCCGAGTACCGGAAAGGAACCGACGCATCTCGAATCTCGGCCCGCCAACCCACCAGCCCGAAGACTCGGAAGGGTAGAAAGGAGTGGTGTGGGGATACAAGAGAAGCTGCAACGACCACAGAGATAGCACAATAATCCAAAATAAGATGCACATAATAATATAAATAAATAAACTGCTACAAGGTCCACAGTGTCTCATGTCCAAAAGAAAGTACAGTCAATAGGAAAGAAAGTACAACTACACGGGGAATCCCCCGGAGTACAACTACACGGGGCATCCCCCGGCTCTGGCAGACTGGCGACTAACCCTGGCTAGAAGAACCGCGCTGAAACTCGGCCGCGCCTCTCGAAGACCCCGCCTCACCTGAAAAGCAGGGGTGAGCCTCATTTCATTGGCCCAGTAGGGATCCCGCGAATCCCCACCTCGCACGAGAAGCGAGAAGGCAGAAGGTAACCCTACCTAACAGGAGTACGGTAGAACCAACAAGCTGAAATAAATAAACAGAAAAGCCGTCTACTCTAACAGTACCATACTACAGAACCTCGGTCCAACAAAACACGAGTCCACGCCTGCTAGTGAACAGGAGCACTACCCACTAGAAGAACGATCGGATGCGTCCCCTGACGTCTTATACCGCGTCACAAGTGTCTAGCTACTACGCCCCGGGCGTGAGACTCAGACACACTCAGTAACCAGAAGTAACCGCAAAACAAGGACTAGCTGAGGTCACGCTAGTCAGCGCGGGTCCAAACCCTCAGCCTCGTGTGCACAGTCAGACCGTACGCCCTAGGCCTGTCCTCTAGCTAGTATTTCCCCCTAAACCCGGACTCGGAAGTACGCGGGGGCCCTGCGGTAACTAGCCTACTCACCGCCTCTCTCGGGTACGCCGCTCAGCCACTACTAGGCGAGCCAGCACACGCGTGCCGTGGGAAAGCTACGACTAGTGGTAGGGTCACTGGAAGTAAGGACTAATCCACAGAAACCACCGACCAACACTAGCAAGGTGCAGAGGTCATCCTCTGTACCACACCGACTCTCGGTACCACCAGCCGACGCATCACATCCCGGGATCCCCGCGGTACCCTCGTACAGTCCCCACACGATGCCAAGCATCAGTCGGACCGTAAGACAACACAAAGGGGTCAGGACCCACTCACCCGGGCTTGATCGGCACGAAACGGCAGACGCGGTCACCGGAGGACCGCCTCCGGTGGTAGCGGTCTGCCCTGGACCGCAACCACATGGTAGCGGTCCTCTTGGGACCGCGACCACCCTGGCACCAGAAAAATGAAGGCGGTCGCCTGATGACCGCCTTCACACAGTAGCGGTCCCTAGGGGACCGCGACCAGGAACCAACGGTCAAAAATGCCTCGAGGCCCGTGCCGGTCTCCACGGTGATAGCGGTCGTCCCAAGACCGCGACCAACAGTCACGGTCTGTCGCAAGATCGCGACCAGCCACCGACACTTTAAGGCCTAACGGTCAAAAATCTGATGAAGGCGGTCCTCACCTGACCGCTACCATTGATAGCGGTTACTGGTGAACCGCGATCACCCCGAAAAATCGAGAACGACGGGAAATGGCCGAAAACTCAATTCCACGCCCCAATCACCCCCTGATGATGGGGAAACAAAGGGGGAACCCTCCCCAACCCTCCTAGCATGCATCTACCGCCTCGGATCGGCCAAAAACGCGAAGAAACGGCGGATCGGCTCACAAACCCCAAAAACATGGTTTCACCCAAACCCGCTCAAAAACGCCCCTCTCGACCTCCCCTCGGCCTACAAAGCACGGGGAACGATGGGATGAGCATGGGGGTTCGTCTCCCTACCTCAATGGAGCGAAAGCTCCACCGAATCACCGCCGAAATCAAGGATGAAGCTTTTACTCCAACGAACGCCCCGCCTCTCACCGCGAAAAGCACGCCACCGGGACCGCCTCGCCGCCGCCGCCGCTGCCACGCCGTTGCCGGAGTGAGAGGGGCCGCGTCTCGGTCGCCCGGGGGGAAGCAGATCAGCCGCGGGGGAGGGGGAGCTCTCACGGTTGAAGGAAGGACGAAGAAGAAGAAAAGAAAAAGGTAAAAAGAAAAGAAAAAGAATTGATATATATAGAAAATCTGGAAAATCCAAAAAATCTCGAAAAATAGAAAAATACACCTCCTCGACCGTCTCGACGCGCTGATCGCAATGGCACCACTCGCGGGTTGGTGAACGATCCAGTTCACCCGCTATAGGGTTCCGAAGGATTCGCCGAAACCCGTACGCGGAAATCAGAAAACACGCACAGAAAAGCCGCGGACACACTCCGGGCCTCCGAAACGACTCCGGATCGCGCCGATCCGAACACGAAAGATGTCCGAAACAAAATTTCAGACACAACGGGGTCAGGACACTCTGATAAACCAGATCCGGGACCCACAAGGAAGGATCCGAAAGATCCGGGACATTACACTTAGCGTCTCATGCTAAGTCTACACATCGTCTGCCAGTCAGTGTGTCTCATTTAGCGTCTTAGTGCATTCAGCAAGTCTGTACATTCTGCACACACACGCTCGTGTCTCACTATTAAAGTATATACAGACTTCAGCGTCTCATTCAGTGTCTCTCTTTGTGTCTCACTGTTAAAGTCTATACAGACTTCAGCGTCTCATTCAGTGTCTCTCTTTGTGTCTCACTGTTTAAGTCTATACATTGCATGAGCATAGTCAGAGCACTCAAGTCTGTACATTGCATGTGTCCCAGACATATCAAGTCTGCACATCACAGACAACGTCTGTACATTCGCCACCATGCATTAAGTCTCAAAGTTTGTACAACCTTTTTGCATTGGACTTAAAGTCTATACATTGGCAAGTCTGTACATTGGGCTATCACTTAAAGTCTATACACTCCTAGATCTTTACCTACGCTGCACCTTGTGGAATGCACTGGATTTCATTGGACGAAAATATCAGGATGTCGGTGGTTATATCGGTTCGAGATCATCTGTCCCACCGGACGTGCCAACTTGTGGAACGCACTGGATTTCGTTGGACGAAAATATCAGGATGTCGGTGGTTATATCGATTCGAGATCATCTGTCCCACCGGGCATGCCAACTTGTGGAACGCACTAGATTTCGTTGGACGAAAATATCAGGATGTCGGTGGTTATATCGATTCGAGATCATCTGTCCCACCGGGCGTGCCAACTTGTGGAACGCACTGGATTTCGAGTTCGTGAAAGATATCGGGGTGTTCTTTTTATCAGTTTATCGGTTTATCTAGTGCGAGGGCGTGCCAGTCACCTAGGTGACAATGTGTTCGGGCTTCAAGACTGGAGTGGTCCGAAGCCCGGGGTGCGCTCCATCTGACTAATCAGACGATTGTGGGTATCGGGTCGGGACTGGAGACCCGCCGCGCCATAAAGGCCACGACGTTAATTACATCCCCTCGGAGAGGGGAAGACCTCTGATTAATCGCCAAGAAAAGGGACCTCATGGCCTAAACATCAATTTTTCATTAAAGCATGCGAGTTGGGTTCACATAATTTAAACCCTCCGCATCGGTATGCGAAACGGTGTTCAAAACCATACAAATACTTGCTGCGAGTGCGGCAAATTTAATGCAAGTGCGGGATTAGATCTCGGTATATATATATATCAGTCACTAACGGACCATCCAGTATTCGGTCGAGAGTCCATATTCGAAGCATCGAAGGTAACAACAAAGACATTCGGATATCTGCCGTAGGTACGGCGCGTTTCATGTGGGTGCGGGATCGGATCCCGGAAGAAGTGGGTCAAGCTGATGAACTATCGGCCCAAGAGGTGCACGGATCATGACCATGTCGGGGATCCCGAGGTCCACGTCCAACACCACCGGGCATCATTACACAGTCCGGGGGAGCGGGTTGTTAAGTGTAAAGCCCGAACTCGGCAACGTGCACCCTCGCACGTGGATCGACCTGCGCGGTCAGGTCGCGGGGTTCGACCTGCCCAGTCAGGTCACGGGGGTCAAGGGGGCAGCGCCCCTTGCGGGGGTTTTCGGGGGCAGCGCCCCCGGAACAAAAACTTAATTAAGGCGCGGGTGATGGAGTACATTTTATTCTTTTATTTGTGGCATTGATCTTTTGTTCTTATTTTCTTTGGGCCCTTCTATCTTTAGCTATTTATTCATTTTTTTTTATATTAAGGAGGCGCGCCGGATCAGCAATCTACAAAGGGGCGATGGGCGCGCCGTGCTCGGGCGACGAGATGGAGATGTGCGCGCCGTTTTAAGGTGTAAATGGAGATGAAGGGGGGGGGGGCGCCGGTTTAAGGATGCTACAAGGGGGGGCAGAAGGGCACGCCGGTTTAGGCAAAGAAGAGGAGGGCGCGCCGGGTAGAGGCATCCACGGGGCGCGCCGGTTTAAGGGAGTTAAAGGGGGGGGCGCGCCGGTTAAGGTCCAGGAAGGGGGGGGGGCGCGCCGTTTAGCATCCAAAGAAGGAGATGGGGGTTACGAGAGTGGTGTTAAATCGGCGCGGTGAGGGGTGACCGCACCGGATTGGGCCGCGTCGAGACAGCTTCAAAGAGATTTTATTTCAACCCTTTTATGCTCTGTTTCTTGTTTCTTTAAACTGTAAGTCGGTTTATTGATTAGTTGTTCATATTATGGATGGATTATATTTACGGAAAGAAGATTTAAGTGTTTTAATTGTTTATTCAGGTGGATTAGCGTGGATGCTTAAGTGTTCGTTCAGGGGGGTTCAGTTCACAGAGTTTACTGTGTGTTCTTTCTTTTCACCAGTGGGCAAGTTCTATGATACGTTTATTCATTATTCTTGGTGTTCTTGTATGTTCTTGACCCTCACGAAAATCGGGCAGCACCTCCCCTAGATCGGGGCTTTTCGGAGAGAAGCGAAGGCCACCAAACGGATTGCTCCGGGGTGACCCTCAAAAATCGGAGTGGCCTTACGGCGGTCCGAACCCATGTGTGAGTGTGGAGCGCTCGAGGGCTAGCCTTCAAGAGTGACCACGACTCACGGGCAATGATCCCTCAAAGGGGAACGAGTGGGGAGGGAGATCAGAAACACTGGAGGCCAAGTAGAAAGGGGGCTACAGCCTGAACGTATTCCGAAGGGGGAGAAGAAGATGAAACATATCAAAAAAGGATCTCCCGAAGGATCTTTTTCATTTCACCGCGAGGGGGTGCAAATACATGGGCTCTTCATGCATCTAAAGAAAGGAAGCAAAGGGAAGAATACATCGGAGGAAAGAAAAAGAAACAAAGGGGAGGGGAGAACTGTGTCTCCCTCACCTCACTCTCTGCTCTCTCCCTTTCTTTTGCTCTCTCTTCACTTCACTCTCACAGGAACACTGGCTTCGGGCTTCAAGGGATTTCTCTCAGAAGAAAGCTTCCGCTTTCTAGGCTTCCAAGAGTTGTCCCTCCTCTCCCACCGATCAAAGTTCCCCGTGGTGGGCTTTTTATAGGGGCCAGTGGCCTTGTCGAAGGGAGCGGCTCCCTTTATTTTCTTCCTTATTTCTTCTTCTTTCCATCTTGCTTCGCCTGCAACGCCTCTGCCGTGTCACCGTGTCGAGTGCCGTTGTCGTGGACGTCACCTCCGCCGAGGCCATAGTGTGACCGGGAGGGGGGGGGAAGAGGCATGGCCTCCTCCTCTGCTGGCATATCCACCGCGAGACACGCCGCTTTCATCATTTGCAGGTGCATGGGCGGCCGACGGACGAAGTGAGCGTTCGGTGGGATGGGGCTCGAGAACTTCCATTCACGGCATATGGTCGGTTGCCCAACGGATCGAAGCAGACATTTAACCATTTTAAGCAGTTTGTCGACGTGCTGTTCGCAGGAAACAGGGGATCGTATTGATGACGGGATGGCTTCACTGCACGCCGGAAGCGCTTCAGAGAATAAGTTCAGGGGTTAAAACGGCGTCATATTCAAAGGGGCGCAGTTTTAAGCAAAGATGAAGGGGGAGGCCTCGAGCGCGCCGTGTAGCTAAACAAAAGAAAGGGGTGCGCTGTGTAGCCAAACAAAAGAAGAGGGGCGCGCCGTTTTAAGAGGGGGGCGCGCCATTTTAAGGCGCGCCGTTTTAAAGCCCCCTCGTGCCGTTTTAAGCACTAAACGGATTCTTCTCGAAGTCGCGGCCATTTTACATGAATGTTGACATTCCCGGAAGGTTCCGGTTGCTATGTATGACCCCTACAATGTTCCGTTCGCAGCCTTTGGGGCTCCGTCCCAGACTCTGCGTGACTTTCAGTGCACGTCGGGCTGTGTCGGAGTTCCCGACTCTTCTTCGATTCGGCTCTTGGCACGGCCGGCTATAGAGTTGTGGCCATATCTTACGCCCAAGGGGCTCCCTCATCGGCTAGCGGACCACCAAGCGAGTCCTCATCCTGATCGAGCGAGGCATGAGGTTTATTTGGCATTTTCATCTTCGGCTTGCTCTCGAGTGTCGAGACGTGCATGCCGTATGATCATCATCGACATTTTTCGACGTCCACAAATGCCCCCCACTCGTGGGTGGCGCAAGCGAGGGATGAGTGCGCGGGGATCGCGAGTGTAGAGTTCTTCAACAGGACGTCTGTTCTTCCGAGCTAGTGGGATGCTAGTCCGGTGCGAATTCACGGGAAAGCGCTCACTCCTTCAGCGAAGGGATGAGGGGATCGCTTCACCGCACATGCACACGGACCGGCATATCTGAGTGGAGGTTTGGTCGTCGGCATGGCAGAGTGCCGAAGCAAGAAGGAGGGGTTCAAGTTTCTCTGACTTGGACGAAAAGTCCAGATTGGATCGCACGGCTGAGGCCCCAGAAAGGCCTTAGGCGCCGTTAAAGGTGGTTCGTTGACACTGGGATTGCATCAACGCAAGGATTTCAATCTTCTTCCGACCCAGACGAAAGGTCTAAATCGGAGCTTTCGGCGAGGGTGCCGCATAAGGTGAATTCGTCAATGCTGGGACTGCACCAACGCAAGGATTTTAATTTTCTTCCGACCCAGACGAAAGGTCTAAATCAGAGCTTTCGGCGAGGGTACCGCATAGAGTGGATTCGTCAATGCTGGGATTGCATCAACGCAAGGATTTTAGTTTTCTTCCAACCCAGACGAAAGGTCTAAATTGGAGCTTTCGGCGAGGGTGCCGCATAAAGTGGATTCGTCAATGCTGGGATTGCATCAACGCAAGGATTTTAGTTTTCTTCCGACCCAGACGAAAGGTCTAAATTGGAGCTTTCGGCGAGGGTGCCGCATAACGTGGATTCGTCAATGCTGAGATTGCATTAACGCAAGGATTTCGGTTTTCTTCCGACCCAGACGAAAGGTCTAAATTGGAGCTTTCGGTGAGGATGCCGAGTAAGGTGAATTCGTCAATGCTGGGATTACATTAACGCAAGGATTTTAGTTTTCTTCCGACCCAGATGAAAGGTCTAAACCGGAGCTTTCGGCGAGGATGCCGAGTAAAGTGGATTCGTCAATGCTGGGATTGCATCAACGCAAGGATTTTGGTTTTCTTCCGACCCAGACGAAAGGTCTAAATCGGAGCTTTCGGCGAGGATGCCGAGTAAAGGTGAATTCATCAATGCTGGGATTGCATTAACGCAAGGATTTTAGTTTTCTTTCGACCCAGACGAAAGGTCTAAACCGGAGCTTTCGGCGAGGGTGCCGAGTAAGGTGGATTCGTCAATGCTGGGATTGCATTAACACAAGGATTTCGGTTTTCTTCCAACCCGGACGAAAGGTCTAAATCGGAGCTTTCGGCGAGGATGCCGAGTAAGGTGAATTCGTCAATGCTAGGATTGCATTAACACAAGGATTTTAGTTTTCTTCCGACCCAGACGAAATGTCTAAACCGGAGCTTTCGGCGAGGGTGCCGAGTAAGGTAAATTCGTCAATGCTGGGATTGCATTAACGCCAGGATTTTAGTTTTCTTCCAACCCAGACGAAAGGTCTAAATTGGAGCTTTCGGCGAGGGTGCCGCCTAAGGAACACTAAGGAACAACTTCTTTCTTATTCTTATTCTTTTTCTCCTTCTTTTTTTTTCTTTTCTTTCTTTTTTTTCTTTTTTTCTTTACTTTTCTTTTTTTTTTGATGATCACGGTGGGACCGGATCACAAAGGTATGATAGTATCGTCGACATTGGGTTCATATCAACGCAATGGAATCAGGTTTAACCGGCTAAGGCGGAAGATCTAAGCCATGTTACTCGGTTGAGGCCTCGAAGGGCCACAGGTGCCGAGTGGAGTTTTCGGGTGCTTTATGTAAAAAGCTCCATGACGGAATCCCCTTCATTGTGGGGTATTGGTTTCAGTTGATCACCGAGCTGGGGGAGCGGCGCATGGTATAGTTTCAAGTGTTTCCCATTGAGTGGTGGAAATTGAATTTCCCCCCGGTGGTTGACGATGACATAAGCACCACCTCATAGACTTTCTGGACCACATAAGGTCCTGTCCAGTTTTCATTCAGTTTGCCTTTGGGGTTGGCCGCCATGACTTCTCTACGCTTGACCATGACTAGGTCTCCCTTCTTGAATTCACATTCTTTGACGAGTTTGTCAAAGGCGCGGGTCATACGGGCCTAGTAGACTTGTATGTTCTGCTGGGCTCTGAGCCGTCGTCCTTCTAGATCGGAGAGCTCCTCCAGTCTTCTTTCTAAATTGGCTTGGCCATCTTTGACTAATTCGTGCTGGATCGCCACCCGTAGTGAGGGTATCTCCAGCTCTATCAGGACGATCGCTTCTGAGCCGTACACCAAGGAGAATGGTGAGCAACCCGTGGGGGTCTTGTACACGGTGCGGTACGCCCATAGTGCTTCATACATCCTGTCTTCCCAATCCTTCTTGCTAGAGCTGACCGTCTTGGCAAGAAGTGTGCATAGTGTCTTGTTGAAGGCTTCCGCTAACCCGTTTGCCTGCGGATTATATGGAGTGGATGTCCTCCAATCAATCTTGAATTTGTCGGCCAATCTATAGACCTTTTGGTTTCAGAAGTGGCTTCTGTTGTCGGAGACAATTCGATCGGGCACGCCGAATCGGAATATGATATTTCGACGGACGAATCTGGCTACGATTTCTCCCGTCACTTCTCTTAGAGCCACAGCTTCCGCCCAGCGAGAGAAGTAATTTGTTGCTGCTAGAATGTATTTGCATCCCGCTGAAGACGCGGGGAGCGGGCCCACAACATCAGTACCCCATTGAGCAAAAGGCCAACTGGGCACTGTTGGGTGCAAATGAGCTGGAGGTCTTCTTGGGATCGCAGCATGCTGCTGGCATTTATGACATGACTTGGCATACTTGCAGCAGTCATTGAACATAGTCGGCCAGTAATATCCCAGCTTCTTGACTTCAATCTTCATTTTCGGCCCAGCTTGATGAGCACCGGCCGACCCTGCGTGAACTTCCTTCATAACCATCCAAGCCTCCTCCATGGATATACATCGGAGGAGCACCTTTCTTCGGGCATTAGCCATGGTTCGGAACAGAGTTCCATTTCTGACTTCATAAGAATCTTTTGTTCTGATCAATCTGATCCTTTCTTCCCTCTGCTTGGGCAATTCTTGGTGTTCAAACCATTTCATTAGGAGTTCCCTCCAATCAGGAGAGTTAGTTGTTTCTGCTGTCGCAGCTTCATATTCTTCTTCGTCACCTGGCTCCTCTATCATGCTGGGGACCTGGCGCCTGTTTATGACTGTTATGTTGAGGGATTCGCCTGGCAGGGCCGCCAGTGAGCTTGCTAATTTTGCTAGTGCATCAGCCTGGGCATTCTGGCTTCGGACGACATGGCCTACTTCAATGAAGTAGAACCGCCCCATGAGCTTCTTCGCCTTGGCGCAATACGGAAGTAACCCGGGCTTTCGGACGTCGAACTCTCCTTGTATCTGCTTGACAATCAACATAGAATCACCAAACACCTGCAGCATTCGGATCTCCATGTGGAGGGCTATCTGAAGACCGATAATCAAGGCCTCATATTCTGCTTCATTGTTCGTGCACGGTTTGTTGATCGAACACGATGTATGCAACACTTCTCCTTCTGGGGATTTGAGGACGATGCATGCTCCAGCCCTTATCCTCGCATGCCCTGATTGAGATGTTTCAGTTGTGGATGCTCCGTCGAAGTATAACTGCCATATGGCTTGACGGACTTGGTCCACTTCCAGTGTTTCATCTTCCGGAAGTTCTGTGACAAGCGGGGAATTCTCAGGCACAGGGTGTGCTGCAAAGAAATCTGCTATCGCCTGGCCTTTAATAGCCTTTTGCGGCACATATGTAATATCAAATTCCATCAAAATGACGGCCCACTTCCCCAGTCGCCCTTTCAGCACCGGCTGGGACAAGAGATGTTTGGCTGGATCGGCCCTTGATATCAGCTGTATTTCATGCGAGAGCATGTAATGCCTCATTTTCTTGGCCGCAAAGACCAAGGCAAGACAAACTTTCTCGATCGGGGTATACTTTGCTTCTGCCCCAACCAGTCTTCGACTGAGGTAATAAAGTGCCTGCTCCTTTCCCTTGTCGTTGTTTTGAGCCAACATTGCCCCGAGTGAACATTCGGTGGCGGCTATGTAGAGAATTAGCGGCCGCCCTTTGACAGGTGCCCCCAGCACAGGTGGGGTCTTCAAGTATTCCTTTAGCTTATCAAAAGCCTTCTGGCATTCTTGATTCCAGTCGAATGGCGCATCTTTCATCATCAGCTTATGAAATGGTTGACATCGCCCGGACAGGTTGGAGATGAACCTGCGGATATAGGCCAATCGGCCCTGCAGTGATCGCAGTTCCGTCAGGTTCTTCGGAGGTGGCAGCTCCTGAATGGCCTTTATCTTGGAGGGGTCTATTTCAATCCCCCTATATCGGACAATGAAGCCCAGAAACATCCCACTGGAAACGCCGAAGGCGCACTTCAGCGGGTTCATCTTCAGCTCGTATTGTCGGAGCCTTTGAAATATAACCCTGAGGTCACTCTGGTGATCTTCTTTCTTTTGGGTCTTGACAACCAAGTCGTCGATGTAGCATTCAACCTTATCATAAAGTAATTCATCAAATATCTTGGTCATCGCCCTTTGATAAGTGGCGCCGGCATTCTTGAGGCCAAAAAGCATCCTTTTATAGTGGAATATCCCCTTGGGTGATCGGAAAGCCATATGAATTCTATCATGCTCGGCTATCCATATCTGGTTGTATCCGGACGACCCGTCCATGAAAGATAAGGCTTCATGGCCAGTGGTGGCATCGATCATGACTTCAGTGATGGGCACCGGGAAATCATCCTTCGGACAAGCCTTGTTCAGGTCTCGGAAGTCCACACATATCCAGATCTGGCCGTTCTTCTTCTTGACGGGCACAATATTGGCCAGCCAGGTGGTATACTGGTTTTCTGCTACGAAGTCGATGTCTATGAGCTTGTCGACTTCCTTGCAAACTTGGCTTATCAGTTATGGGCTCATTCGCCGGGGTGACTGCTTCACTGGTTCGGCCTTGGGGTCAATGGCCAACATATGCTGGGTAATCGCCGGGTTGAGGCCCAGCATTTCTTTGTAGTTCCAAGAAAAATAGTCTCGGAACTCTTGTAGGAGCTTGATGTATTGCTCTCTTTCTTCTGGGAGAAGGAGGGCACTGAGGAATGTTGGTCTGGGGTCATCTTTTGTACCCAGATCCACTTCGATCAGCTCATCAACAGTGGCTTGGCCACCATCTTCTATCTCCGGGGGAGCCGGTTGCAAATCGATGAAGCCTTCATCGTCTTCTTTAGCCTCAAGGGCATCATAGATGTCTTCTTGTACCACCCCGCTCAATGGTAGGGCTTTGTCATCTTCTTTCCCTGGTTCAGAAACTGGTGCCGATGTTGGCGTTATGGCTTCTGGGCAACTTAAAGATTGGTCCGTGGGCGAAACACCCTCAGGAGTGGTAGGGGGCTTTTCAGCTTTCTGCTCCTGTGGACTATCATTGGAGGTCGTGGCAACCTCGTTGGTGATGGACTCCCAACATCTACAGGGGGCATCGGCTTTTGGCTCTTCCTGCATCATTGTATAGGGCTTCGAGGTGCCTCCTGGCACAAAGGGGCGCATGCTCTCTTCATGGTCTTCTTGATAATTATCATAGACCGGCTTCGTGGGGCCTTCATCCAGAGGGGTTGAAAGGGGTGCTTCACTAGCTTCAGGGCATCTTCCATCGGCGGGGCTTGCGACCTCCGTGAGCAAAGAGATCATGTGGACCCCGCTTCTATAAGCGACCACGTCATGCGGACGCGGTGGGTACACTTCATATTTTCCCAGCCTTAGTTCGCCCTTCCTGATTAGGCCTTGAGCGATATTTTTGAATACATAACAATTTTCAATAGGATGCCCCAGCACCCGATGATAAGGACAGAATTCGGGGTCGTCGCTTCGTTCGACATCCTCTGGCCTTTTGGATTCTGGCAAGGTAATCTTGCCGTAACGACAAGCCCATTCAAAAATCCTCTGAGTTTTGTGTCTTGGGAAGGAATAAGGCCCCCTCATTTTCTCTCGCAATGAGGCCGGTTGATTGGTTGAAGGATTGGCTACCTCCTTTGTCTTCTCCTTCGAATGCCCAGAAGTGCTGAAGTTGACACCTCCGGGTTTGTCTTCTTGTCTTGCCAGGGTGATGGCAGGATGGTATTTTGCCAAGAAGGCTTCAATATCAGCCGCTATCATGGCCAACTGATCAACGGAGTGGACGTTAAGGCCGACCATCCGCTGCTGAATATCCTTCTTTAGACTTTCCCCGCAAGCCCAAGTGGCAACCTCGTGGCTTAACGGGGAGATGCATCTCACATAGAGGCTTCTCCACTTTCTGATGTAGTCCAGGACGGGCTCATCATCTTCTTGCCTGTGGCTGTAGAGTTCTGCCCTGGTGACGAGGAAGTGCTCCGGGCTTGAGTGACTATATCGCTGAGGGAGGATGTAGCAACCCTGATAAAATAAAAAGGAATAAATAAATCAAAATAGATTAAAAGATTTAATAAATAAACGAAAGAGCTTGGAATAAAAAGAATTAAACCCTGATAAAAATAACGCCTCAGGAAAAGGCGCGACTTTACGAATAAGCGCCCTTGATAAAGGCGTGTTTTAAGAAGTGACGCCCACGCGTCATGGCATCAAATCTCAGGCGACCAAAATAAGTAAGGGTAACGCCCTTGACATGGACGCGGTTTAACAAGAAACGACGCATGCCAAGGCGTCAATTTAAATTCGACGCCGTTACCTAGGGCGTCAATTTCAGTTCATCTTCCGTTCGAACTCAGAACTTATCTAGGGTAAGTGATAACTACGAGAAAGAGTTCGAATGTGGTAATAACTCATTTATGGAAGTATTACTTCCAGTATAACTCTAGCCTTATTAGGATTTCTAAGACCCTATAAATACTCGTTTGATTCTGTCAAGAACGCTATTTGGCGTTCGAGTTCTCTGAAGGTAAGTACAGAACCATAGCTCTTCTGTCCCTCTGTCCCTTTTGATTTTTACGAAGGTTATTGATTCGTCATCTTCTTCCTTCTTCCAGGTTGAAGAAACCTTGACGTCGTGAAGAACAACCGTAAGGTCTTCTCTCCTCTTACCTTCAGCCAAAGTATTATGAAGTGAAGATTGATATGTCTTCATATTTCTCTGTAGGAAGCTCTATCGAAGAACAAGGGTTCTTCAAAACGAACGTTCCTCCTGTTGATACTGCGGTTGATTGGTTGCAGTTGAAGCTTCAGATCTTTTTCAAACCCTTCGTCAGTTCATCCAACTCAAATTATCAAGGTAGGATTTTCTCATGGAACGTAGCCCAAACTACCATATAACTATAGATAATTATCATCGGAAGTTCATGCATATAGTTTTTCATGCGTTCTGGTTATTTTCTACGGAATGTTTGAAAGAAACGACCCTAACAAGGGCGTTAATTTAAAAGACACGACCATGCCCAGGTCGTCAATTCCCAATTTGACGCCCTGCACATGGACGTTAATTCCTGTTAATTAATAAATAGCATGTTTAAAAAGTAATTATCAATGCAAACATGATCCTAAATTAATGCACGGTCAATTTCTTGTAATCCTGCTATTTTTCTGGTCCTGACTATATACCATGTTCCTGAAATATTCATTACCTCGAAATTTGTAAAATTGTGAATTCACGACCTTGACCAGGTCGTCTCTTGTTTAACTAACGCCCCGGACTAGGGCGCCTTTTTCCTGGTAACGCCCCTACCCAAGGCGCGTTTTCAACAAAATTACAGATTTTTAATATCCTGTAAAATAGCAATATTGGAAAGGACGACCTCTTTATATGTCGTCAAATGTAATATAAATGCCCCTGATTAAGGCGTTAATTTTACGAAAAATGACTTTACCAGAGTCGCTACTTTCTGCATTACTGATTTTTCCCGGTTGCTGTTATCCGAGGGTTTCACTATATGTATATATATATATGTAGGCACTATTACTCCACTCCGTGAGTATAGTCCCACGTTTCATGATGTTTTATCGATCACCCTCAACTCTCATTGACATACAAGCTCTCCATTGGACATTTCGTTCCTTTGGACTAGCGAGTTAGTCATAGAGACCTCCGTAAGACTCCTCGTACCTTGGATTCCCTTAAGGTCGACTGAGCTGGTTGTACCTTAAAAACCCATTACACTATTGAATGCCATGTCACTCTAAAGAAACATGGTATACCGGCCCTTATGATATGCAAAGAGTATATCATGAGAATTCTTAATGGGATGATGATATCATGCCATTTGTTGATGTTCTTGTGGATCTCAATTCTATAATAAGAATGAGGGTATCTTGCCTTTGATGTACTGTTCATGTGGACCTCAATTCTATATAAAGAATGTCCATACTTGTTTGTCATGGTACCCAAGTTAAGGGAACCTAATTCCACCTAGTTTCATCGTTCATCGTGATTGTACCGTTGTTATCGCCTATCTATGTCCAATGTCGTATTTTTGGACTCCATTCTCTCAAAGTTATCCTACGTGTCTACAAGCTTAAATTGTTGAAATTCCCTATTGGCTATATATATATACAAGAGTGGATGTCAAATATACATGATAAATGCCTGCGCATATAGGGCCCGATCTGGTCCTGGGAGGAGCACCCGAAAGTACTTGTGCCCATGGGAGTTGAATGATAAGGTATCTGGCATTATACCGAGTGCATGACTAGCTTGATTGGACATTCCACACAAATCTTGTACTTGACTCGTACTTGACTTGACATGAATTGCATGACCCGAGAAAGGGTAATTATTTGCTTGCTTGATACATGATAGCCAAAGTTCTTGACATGACTTGCTAAAAAGTACTTGCTTGAATATCTTGTCATCTTTTTTCTTGAAAACTCATGACTAGTTCATCTTGCTGTCTTGCTTGATAAATTCTCTATCTTGTCGTTTTATGCGAGCATGCATAGCTATAGTGCATTCATGAAGATGTAACTACTTAAACCCTTGCTAGTTCCTGAGATATAATTTCCTACTGAGCGTTCGCTCACTCCGTGTTTGTCCCTTACTTTTCAGGTAAGTCCGATGACGAGACTCAAACGGATGGGAAAAGTCCAGAGTGAAAGAGCTAGAGCTTTTCCAAGTGTCATCTAGTCTTTTTCCTATTTTCTTGAGTCCACTATGTACTTTACCTTTTTGAATAGAGTATTGGATTTGTAATAGTCTATCCATTATGAAATAAAGGATTGGGTTATCTTTCTATTTTGCGCATCTCTGTTTTGGTGTCGAATACACTACTACTCTGATTGACATGATTGATATAAACTCGTCGCGCATATCCGAGTATCTTCCGCGCTCGGGGCGTGACAGTTTTTGTGGTATCAGAGCCTAGGGTATTCAATTCCTAGGAAAAACCCAAGTCCAAGGATAAGTTTTGAACCTTTAAAACAGTGAGATTGGGTAGAACGAAGGGTTAAATTTAACATAGTGTATGAGTCTTTAAATACGATCACGTATTAATCTAGTTATTGTAATTGTAAGATAATGGCTGCCGAACGTGCTCAGTGGCGCAACATGCAGCGTACACTTCAAGGCATGACTCTAGTGCTGCAACAAGTAGCACAAGGAGGTGGACAACGAGCAGGAAGTCTCCACTAGACTTTCAAGAACATGAACCCGCCCAAGTTCACGGGTTCTACTGATCCAGATGACGCTGAACACTGGATTAGGGAGATAGAACGTATATTCCGTGTTATGCAATGCACGGATCAAGGCAAAGTCTTATTAGCCACTTTCTAGTTAGAAAGGGATGCTAGATGCTGGTGGGAGTCGATTGAAGCTACAATAGATCCCAATCAAGTCACATGGGAAGAATTTGTAGAACACTTCAATGCTAAATACTTTTCAGATCGAGTTCAGGAAAAGAAGGCTGCAGAATTTGCTGCACTGAAGCAACGATCTTTGTCCATGGCCGAGTATGAAGCTCAGTTCTCCCGGTTGTCTAGATATGCTAAGCATTTGATTAGCACGGAGAGGATGAAGGCCCGTAGATTTCTTAATGGGCTTAGGCCCCACTATATTACTCAGCTGGTGCCGATGGATATCCAAGTTTATTCCGAAATTGTGCGCCGAGCTCAATTATTAGAAGATGCCACGGAACTATCTGATAGAATTCGTGGTAAGGATAAGAAGGAACAAGTTACAGGTTCGGGTTCCTTTAAACCCAACTTCAAGAAAAGGCCTAGCAATGGAGGAGCATCCTCACAAGACCAAAAGTTTAAGAAGACCAAGCCCTTCTCTATCACCACTACCTCTCCAAATACAGTGTGCAAACATTGTGATAAAGCGGGTCATAGAGCAGAAGAATGCTGGAGGAAACTAGGAGCATGTCTCCGTTGTGGAAGTCGTGAGCATCGGATTCCCGATTGCCCATTACTTAACGACCAAGCCGTTGACGGGAAGCGCCCAGTAACCAAGAATGCTCGCCTTCATGCAATCAAGGAGACCGAGCAAGTAGAAGGAGGCGGCTTAGTGGAAGGTATATTGAAAGTTTGTTCCAGGAATGAATATGTCTTAATTGATACTGGTGCATCGCATTCTATTGTTTCTAAAAAGTTTGCTGACCCATTACCCCTAGAACCGGAATGGATAAAGTTAGTTTTGTCTACTCCTCTGGATGATGAGACTGATATTACACATCATTACCAAAACTGTGAGGTATTGATTCATGGTCAAAATCTCCCTATTGATCTCATATGTTTAGATCTGAAAGAGTATGATGTTATACTAGGGGCTGATTGGTTATCCAAGTATCAGGCAACGGTTGATTGCCGCAATAGTAAGGTTACATTCAAGGAATTTCCAGAACTAATATTTACTAGTCCCAAGAGTAAGAGCAAATCCCCTCTTATTTTAGCTCTCCGAGCTAGCAAGCTCATCAGGAAAGGATGTACATCTTTCCTTGCCTTTGTCACAGTTAAAGAAGCTAAGGAAGCTAAGCTAGAAGACATTCCAGTAGTACAAGAATTTCCGGACGTATTTCCGGAAGATTTGCCGGGATTACCCCCGCAAAGAGAAGTGGCCTTCACCATCGACTTAGTCCCTGGTGCTGGTCCGATTTCAAAGGCACCTTATAGGATGTCACCTGCTGAACTCAAGGAATTAAAGGAGCAATTGATGGAACTCATTAAGAAAGGATTCATTAGACCAAGTACTTCCCCGTGGGGAGCGCCTGTGTTATTTGTGAAGAAGAAAGATGGATCCATGAGGCTATGCATCGACTATCGACAGTTGAATCATCTCACCATCAAGAACAAGTATCCACTGCCGAGAATCGATGAATTATTTGATCAAATATCTGGATCCAAGTATTTCTCAAAGATTGATCTCAGGTCGGGATATCATCAGTTAAGGATCAAAGACGATGACATTCATAAGACCGCATTCAGAAGCAGGTATGGCCATTATGAATTCGTTGTTATGCCTTTCGGACTAACAAATGCCCCTGCTGCCTTTATGCAGTTAATGAATAGCATATACAGGCCTTATTTGGATCAATTTGTGGTGGTCTTTATTGATGATATATTGATTTATTCCAAGACCAAGGAAGAGCATGAGGAACATTTGGGGATTTCATTACAAATATTGAGGACCAATCAATTATATGCAAAACTTAGCAAGTGTGAATTCTGGCTTGAAGAAGTGACTTTTCTCGGACATGTTATATCAAAGGATAGCTTGCCTGTAGACCCATCAAAGGTTGAAGCTGTAAGGAACTGGGAAAGACCGACCAATGCTAGCGAGATCCGAAGTTTCTTAGGTCTTGCCGGCTATTACAGGCGATTCATCAAGGATTTCTCTAAAATCGCCGTGCCACTTACAAGGTTAACTCGCAAGGAGATCCGTTATGAATGGGATGAGGAATGTGAGAGAAGCTTCCAAACTCTCAAGGATCATCTTACTACAGCTCCTATCTTAGCATTGCCAATTGAAGGAGAAACGTTTGAGGTATACACTGATGCTTCTGGCATTGGCCTCGGGTGTGTTCTAATGCAACAAGGGAAGGTTATAGCCTACTCTTCTCGTCAATTAAAGAAGCATGAAGAGAACTACCCCGTCCATGACTTAGAATTGGCCGCGGTAGTATTTACACTAAAAATATGGAGACATTATCTTTATGGAGTACAGTTTACTGTATACTCCGATCACAAGAGTCTCAAATATCTTTTCTCCCAGAAGGAACTAAATATGAGGCAAAGACGATGGCTAGAATATCTCAAAAACTTCGACTTCAATATACAATATCATCCCGGAAAGGGTAATCACGTAGCAGATGCCCTTAGTCGAAAGCCGAGAGCACTGTTAGCCAATTGTCTGATTCAAGAATGGAAATTGCTAGAATAATTCTCTGAACTCAATATAAGCATGCGGACCCTAGATGTGTCACATTATCTCATGTAAGCATACAGTCAGATTTATTTTCTGAAATACAAGCACTTCAGAATGATGATCCTACATTAGTAGAAATCAAGGGCAGATTAGAAGGACAATCGGATTTTCAACTAGCTTCTGATGGAAGATTAATGTTCAAGAATAGAACTTGTATACCGACTGCCCAGAATTGAAAAAGAAGATCTTAGATGAAGCTCACAGATCAAGATATACGATTCATCTTGGATCTACCAAGATGTACCAAGATGTGAAAAGAAATTTTTGGTGGCCCAACATGAAAAGAGAAATAGCGGACTATGTATCACGTTGTCTCACATGTCAACAAGTCAAGGCGGAACACCAAAATCCTGCTGGAAAGCTACATCCTCTAGATATCCCTAAATGGAAGTGGGAGGATATTGGTATGGATTTCATCATGGGTTTATCTAAATCAAAAAGAGGACATGATGGAATATGGGTTATCATTGACCGATTGACCAAATCCGCGCATTTCTTGCCAATCAAGAGTCGATGGTCAGTTGATGTCCTAGCTGCACTATACATCAAGGAAATAGTCAGATTACATGGTATTCCTGTTTCAATCGTGTCTGACCGAGATCCCCGATTTACTTCTCATTTTTGGAAAGGACTACAACATTCGTTGGGGACGAGACTTAATTTTAGTACAGCCTTTCATCCTCAAACGGATGGTCAGACCGAGAGAACAAATCAAGTAGTTGAAGATATGCTTAGAGCATGCATCACTGATTTTTATGGAAACTGGCATGATCACTTGTCTCTGGTCGAATTTGCATACAATAATAGCTACCAAGCTAGTATACAAATGGCACCTTTCGAAGCTTTATACGGAAGGAGTTGCCGATCACCCTTGTGCTAGAATGAAGTTGGAGAGAAACAACTGTTAGGTCCAAACATGGTAAGAGATACAACCGAGAAGATACGAGTAATCAGGGAAAGATTACAAGTAGCTCAGACAAGGCAAAAGGCTTATGCCGACACAAGAAGAAGAGATCTCGAATTCCAAATTGAAGATCATGTATTTCTCAAGATATCGCCTAGACGTGGAATACGAAGATTTGGTGTTAAAGGCAAGCTTAGACCGAGATTTATCGGACCTTTTGAGATACTAGAAAGAGTTGGCGAGGTTGCTTACCGCATCGCATTGCCACCTCAACTGTCTGAAGTACATGATGTGTTCCACATATCTATGTTGAAGAAGTATGTACATGACCCATCACATATTATTCAATATGGAGACCTAGTGATCCAGAAAGATTTCACGTATGAACAGAAGCCTGTGAAGATCTTAGATCGAGAAGTACGTGTCCTAAGAAATAAGGTTATTCCCATGCTAAAAGTACAATGGAATAAGAATTCCGAACAAGAAGCTACATGGGAGACCGAGGAATCCATGAGGAAACGATTTCCCGAGTTATTCTAAGAGGTATATACTCTACACTCTCCACGTGTATACATATATGTGCAATGGAATTTGGGGACCAAATTCTTTTTAAGTGGGGGAGGGTGTAGCAACCCTGATAAAATAAAAAGGAATAAATAAATCAAAATAGATTAAAAGATTTAATAAATAAACGAAAGAGCTTGGAATAAAAAGAATTAAACCCTGATAAAAATAACGCCTCAGGAAAAGGCGCGACTTTACGAATAAGCGCCCTTGATAAAGGCGTGTTTTAAGAAGTGACGCCCACGCGTCATGGCGTCAAATCTCAGGCGACCAAAATAAGTAAGGGTAACGCCCTTGACATGGACGCGGTTTAACAAGAAACGACGCATGCCAAGGCGTCAATTTAAATTCGACGCCGTTACCTAGGGCGTCAATTTCAGTTCATCTTCCGTTCGAACTCAAAACTTATCCAGGGTAAGTGATAACTACGAGAAAGAGTTCGAATGTGGTAATAACTCAATTATGGAAGTATTACTTCCAGTATAACTCTAGCCTTATTAGGATTTCTAAGACCCTATAAATACTCGTTTGATTCTGTCAAGAACGCTATTTGGCGTTCGAGTTCTCTGAAGGTAAGTACAGAACCATAGCTCTTCTGTCCCTCTGTCCCTTTTGATTTTTACGAAGGTTATTGATTCGTCATCTTCTTCCTTCTTCCAGGTTGAAGAAACCTTGACGTCGTGAAGAACAACCGTAAGTTCTTCTCTCCTCTTACCTTCAGCCAAAGTATTATGAAGTGAAGATTGATATGTCTTCATATTTCTCTGTAGGAAGCTCTGTCGAAGAACAAGGGTTCTTCAAAACGAACGTTCCTCCTGTTGATACTGCGGTTGATTGGTTGCAGTTGAAGCTTCAGATCTTTTTCAAACCCTTCGTCAGTTCATCCAACTCAAATTATCAAGGTAGGATTTTCTCATGGAATGTAGCCCAAACTACCATATAACTATAGATAATTATCATCGAAAGTTCATGCATATAGTTTTTCATGCGTTCTGGTTATTTTCTACGGAATGTTTGAAAGAAACGACCCTAACAAGGGCGTTAATTTAAAAGACACAACCATGCCCAGGTCGTCAATTCCTGATTTGACGCCCTGCACATGGACGTTAATTCCTGTTAATTAATAAATAGCATGTTTAAAAAGTAATTATCAATGCAAACATGATCCTAAATTAATGCACGGTCAATTTCTTGTAATCCTGCTATTTTTCTGGTCCTGACTATATACCATGTTCCTGAAATATTCATTACCTCGAAATTTATAAAATTGTGAATTCACGACCTTTACCAGGTCGTCTCTTGTTTAACTAACGCCCCGGACTAGGGCACCTTTTTCCTGGTAACGCCCCTACCCAAGGCGCGTTTTCAACAAAATTACAGATTTTTAATATCCTGTAAAATAGCAATATTGGAAAGGACGACCTCTTTATATGTCGTCAAATTTAATATAAACGCCCCTGATTAAGGCGTTAATTTTACGAAAAATGACTTTACCAGAGTCGCTACTTTCTGCATTACTGATTTTTCCCGGTTGCTGTTATCCGAGGGTTTCACTATATGTATATATATATATGTAGGCACTATTACTCCACTCCGTGAGTATAGTCCCACGTTTCATGATGTTTTATCGATCACCCTCAACTCTCATTGACATACAAGCTCTCCATTAGATATTCCGTTCCTTTGGACTAGCGAGTTAGTCATAGAGACATCCGTAAGACTCCTCGTACCTTGGATTCCCTCAAGGTCGACTGAGCTGGTTGTACCCTAAAAACCCATTACACTATTGAATGCCATGTCACTCTAAAGAAACATGGTATACCGGCCCTTATGATATGCAAAGAGTATATCATGAGAATTCTTAATGGGATGATGATATTATGCCATTTGTTGATGTTCTTGTGGACCTCAATTCTATAATAAGAATGAGGGTATCTTGCCTTTGATGTACTGTTCATGTGGACCTCAATTCTATATAAAGAATGTCCATACTTGTTTGTCATGGTACCCAAGTTAAGGGAACCTAATTCCACCTAGTTTCATCGTTCATCGTGATTGTACCGTTGTTATCGCCTATCTATGTCCAATGTCGTATTTTTGGACTCCATTCTCTCAAAGTTATCCTACGTGTCTACAAGCTTAAATTGTTGAAATTCCCTATTGGCTATATATATATACAAGAGTGGATGTCAAATATACATGATAAATGCCTGCGCATATAGGGCCCGATCTGGTCCTGGGAGGAGCACCCGAAAGTACTTGTGCCCATGGGAGTTGAATGATAAGGTATCTGGCATTATACCGAGTGCATGACTAGCTTGATTGCACATTCCACACAAATCTTGTACTTGACTCGTACTTGACTTGACATGAATTGCGTGACCCGAGAAAGGGTAATTACTTGCTTGCTTGATACATGATAGCCAAAGTTCTTGACATGACTTGCTAAAAAGTACTTGCTTGAATATCTTGTCATCTTTTCTTGAAAACTCATGACTAGTTCATCTTGCTGTCTTGCTTGATAAATTCTCTATCTTGTCGTTTTATGCGAGCATGCATAGCTATAGTGCATTCATGAAAGATGTAACTACTTAAACCCTTGCTAGTTCCTGAGATATAATTTCCTACTGAGCGTTCGCTCACTCCGTGTTTATCCCTTTCTTTTCAGGTAAGTCCGATGACGAGACCCAAACGGATGGGGAAAGTCCAGAGTGAAAGAGCTAGAGCTTTTCCAAGTGTCATCTAGTCTTTTTCCTATTTTCTTGAGTCCACTATGTACTTTACCTTTTTGAATAGAGTATTGGATTTGTAATAGTCTATCCATTATGAAATTAAAGATTGGGTTATCTTTCTATTTTACGCATCTCTGTTTTGGTGTCGAATACACTACTACTCTGATTGACATGATTGATATAAACTCGTCGCGCATATCCGAGTATCTTCCGTGCTCGAGGAGTGACAGAGGATGTCCCCTGCTGGGTCAAACCAGCGCATACTTATTTCGGCTAGGTGCTCCTCCAGCCTTTCAATTTCCTGATGTAACCCGCCGAGCAGTGAGGGAGAGGTGGAGTCAGGCTGAGGGAAATCTGCTTCAGGACGTCTTTCACCGGCCGGGCTTGTGACCTCTGCGAGGAGGGAAACCACATGGACTTCCTTTTCACAGACATCTGCTTCATGGGGTTGTGGTGGGTTCACTTCATAGTCCCCCATCTTCAATTCTCCTCTCTTGATCAGGTCCTGGGCGATATCCTTGAAGACATAACAATCTTCTATAGGGTGGCCAAGGATTCGATGGTAGAGGCAGAATTTAGGGTCATCACTCCTTGTAGCATCCTCTGGCCTTTTGGGCTTTGGCAAGGTAACCCTGCTATAGTGGCAAGCCCATTTAAAAATCTCCCAAGTTTTATCCCTCGGGAAGGAATAAGGCTTCTTCATCTTCTCTTGCAACGTGAGGACTCGTTCCACCGGCCGGCTATTTGAAGGACCGACTATTTCTTTCACCTTCCTCCTTGAGTGCATAAAAGCACTAAAGTTGGTGGTCGGGGACTGATTCTCCCATCTTTTCGTGGTGGCATAGGAGCCCCCCGGGTTCATGGATGTGCCCTGCCGGAGGTGGATACCCTCGGTAAGACCGGACAGTAGTTTGATCATTTTGGCCAACTGCGCCTTCAACATCTCGATCTCCTGCTGCTGCTCATAACATATTGCGAGCATAACAGGGTCACAAACGGAGAAGTCTGGAGTGTAGCTTGGACTGCTATCTTCTGTTCCGACATCGAGTGGAGGTAGCAGCACCCCGCCACCGTGACTATCTGGGAGTGGTGCCTCGAAAGTGGATGGCACCCCCCCTATATCCCTGCTTAGAGGTGGGTTCTGGAGGAACACTTCTTCATCTGGGCTTTGTCGGCTGAAGGCATATGCTGCTCTTTGCTCTTGGTTTATAGTGCATCTGTGTCTTCCGGGGGACCGTCGCCAACTAGAGCTGAGATGGCTATCATGTTTGTTTCATAGAATTCTTCTGCTGAGAAACCCAAACCAGGGTGTTGGGTAATCTTCAGGAGTTCCCTATCCAGGTTTGGTGGATACCACAGCTTCTTGAACATTTGATTCCGACTTTCGATCTGAAAGAAGGGCAGCTGTTGCCCTCTAGCCATTTTCACCACTCTGCTGGATATATCCGGAAGTCCCATGATTGGGCCGACCGGGTCACGGATTTCTTCGGGGAATTTACAATCATCATCCCCTTTCACTGGATGTTCATCAGCCACATAGAACATCGTAGGTGGGCCCTCTGGGTTGGGCACCTCCCAGATCTTCAAGAATTCTACTGTTTGACAGTCCAAGTCTGTGGGGGGCTTCGTGATCCCTGGAGGGACCTTCACATACCCCGGCAAATCCTCGAGCTTCGGAACTCCTGTGTCGAGGTAAATATTGGAGGGGATGGCTCGAACCACGCCTCCAACTTTAGAAATGTGTGACACTTCCTGCGGTGCCACATAGTCGGGCGGTGGTGGAGGGAACCAGTCGTCATCCTCCGCTATCTCCTTCCCTTTGCTTTGAGTCAGCTGGAGATTCTGCTTCGGCTCCTCCATGTAAAGTGCAGCATCAAGCAGGTGGCATTCAAACACCTCAAAGGGGTGTAAGTCTGCGAATATTCTTTCTTCTTTTCCATTCCGGAAGTACTTAATGCACTGGTGCAGGGTCGAAGACACTACCCGATTCTGATGCAGCCACGGTCGGCCGAGCAATGCTTTATATGTGGTATCGGAGTTGATGACGTGGAACTGCACTTTGGTGGTGAAGTCTCCTAGTGACAGCTCGAACTCTACTACACCCATGGGAACTTCAGACTTCTGGTTGAACCCAGTTCCCTGACCTTGATCAGGTGCACATTGAAGTAATGTTTCTGGTAAACCTGGTAGGAGAGTATGTTTACTGCTGCCCCTGTATCGACCAAGATCCTGTTTATAGGCTGGCCGTTCAACTGCCCCCTCATGTACAAGGGTCTATTGTGGCTGACCGAAGGAAAGAGCATGTCTTCTTCGGTGAAGGTGATGGTTGTTCCCAACTGCATCTTAGTAAAACAGCTTTCATAATGCGCCGGGGTATGCAGAGCCGCAATGATAGCCTGCCTAGTTTCCTCATCCAGGGAGAGTATCTCCCAGACACTGAATCTTGCTGGGATTCTTTTCAATTGTTTCAATATCCGAGTGCCGGCTCGGACGTTAGCTAACTTTGCTTCTTCGGCTTTGCTATGCTTGCCATGTTCTGGTGCCGGAGGAGTCGGCGGGGAAGACAGTTTATCTTCTTCGGAGGCCGCCCGGCTCCGGCTTGCTTGGTCGACTGGTTCTTTCATTTGCATGGGCTGGGCCACAGGGGTGGCGCCCTCATCATCTTTATTCGCCAGAGGGGGCGTTCCCGAGGTGGAGGCAAGAGTGCTCTTGGCCTTGGACCCGGGCTGTTGGTATGGTTGTTCGCTCTTCTTTGCGAGCAAAAATTCGGCGAACGAGGGTTCCACTTCGCCTACTGCATCTTCAGGGTAGAGGCTCGATGGAGGCGGGATTGCTGCGCCCTTCACTTCAGGTTCGGGGATTTGGTATGGCCGCTCGCCCCTGAATATAATATTATGATTGGCTGGGGGCAGACGTCCCCACCTTCTCCCAGACCTAGTGACATATTGGGAAGTAGAGGCCTCGGCTTGGTTTGCCTTGACATGCGTGAAGCATATTTCTTCCTCTCCCTCCTCTTCGGCCATATTGAGTAAGGCCGACAAGGTATTGCAAGACAAAATGTTGCATTTTATTTTATTCCTCAGCTTCTTCTTCTTTTTCTTCTTCTCTTCTTTTACAGCTGGAAGCTGTTCTCGGGGAAGTTCATCCCATATGCCAGGTTCTTGTGTTTCGGCTTTAGCTTCTTCAGCCAATTTTAGGGATTCGAAATGTTCCCAAGGGACATATTCCTTCAGCTGCACTGGCCGGATCTTGAGTTATTCATATTCTTCTAACCCGTCAATGACCGCCTGCAGCCGTTTAACTGCCGGGCTGACTTGCGTGTGCATCTGCAACAAGAGTGGCTTTTTCCTGTTGTCAGTCATTCTTCGGAGGACAAACTGAGGAGCAGTTTCATACCAAACCGGGGTTACAGCTGGTGGTGGTGGCTGAGGCGTGACGCCATGAATTCGGACTCCCGGGGTAGGGCGGGATGTTGACTTTCTTCTTGTCTTCTTTGGCACCATCTGCCAATCTCCCTGGTTCTCTGCGGGAGCGATAACAAATGCCTCATAAGTGTGCATTGTACAAACATCTGACACTTCTTCGGGCAGTTGTTGGTATAAGGATATCATGTTTACGGTTTCCCCCATCACCGGCAACTCATGCGAGCGGGGCGGGTCTACCTTGTGTTCGCCCATCTGGAGCTCTTCCTTCCTGATCATGCCTTCAATGATGTCTTTGAAGACGTAACAGTCATCGAGGGTGTGCCCGAGCAACTGATGGTACAGACAAAATCGAGGATCATCTTTCCTCTTGATGTCA
Organism: Amorphophallus konjac; assembly: GCA_022559845.1. Classification (NCBI taxonomy): domain Eukaryota; kingdom Viridiplantae; phylum Streptophyta; class Magnoliopsida; order Alismatales; family Araceae; genus Amorphophallus; species Amorphophallus konjac. Next base: position 194,807,546 of record CM040126.1, on the reverse strand, counting down.
CCGGGTCTCTTCGGCTCCGGGAGAGTAATTTTGTTATATTTGGTGGCCCACTCGAAGATGACCCGGGTCTTCTCCTTCGGGAAGGAGTAAAGTTTCTTCATTCTTGACCGCAAGGAGGCGGCCTCTTGTTGTTCAGCCTGCTTGGCCGGAGGAGCACTGGTGACTCCTTTATCAGTGTCCTTCTACTTCTCGAAATCCTTGAAGTCGACAGTGTTGACTTCTTTGGGCACGGACCGCTTCTCAATTGATTTTCCCTTTTGGGCTGAGGTGGCCAGTGCGGAAGAGTATTTGGAGAGGTAGGACTCAATTTCCGCCACCACATTATTTAATCGATCAAATGACTTGATCTCCATCCCGATCATCTTCTTGAAAACTTCACGCTTCAAATTCTGCTTGCAGATCTAACCGCATCTTCTTGGTGTGGCGGGCGTCTACACCTCATGCTGAGGTTCCGCCATCTCTTGATGAATTCTAGGGAAGTTTCATCATTCTTCTGCCTGGTTGCATAGAGCTCGGCCACTGTGACCTCTCTTTCGGTGACGTAGAACCGCTCCCGAAATTTTCTTTGCAAATCTGGCCAGTCGTTAACAGACCCCGCCGGCAAGTTTGAGTACCATTCGAAGGCGAGCCCTGTGAGCGAGGACCTGAAGAACTTCAGTAGGTATGATTCATCAGTCGCCAGATCGCCCATCACATTGACGTAATAGGCTATGTGTTCCTTCGGCGACCCCTGGCCATTAAATTTGTCAAACTTTGGCGGCTTGCTGACGCCAGGAGGCAATCTCTTCCCCGCATGATGGACAGGGTAGGGTACCTTGTACACATCATATGAGGCATATTCTTCACTTCCCCGATCGGCCAGCTTCATCTCGACTATCTGCTCGATCATGAGCTTGTTAGCCGTTGCCGGATCCACTACTTCTGGGTAGAAATGAGACGACTGCATCTGTGGCGTCGTCAACACCGTCGCCTGGGGTATAGTGGCGGTACCATGGTGTTGAGGAGCTGAAGGGGTCATTGGGGCCGTGCCCCTAGCATAGTTGGGGATTGGCTGAGAGGCCGTCACCTGGGGTGAACCCTCAAATTCTCCAGCGCCTTGCCTGGATGTTTCTGGAGGCTGTTCGACCTGCTTCGAGGTGGAAGCATGCATGGTCAGTTCGCCCACCCGTCGCTTCAGAGCTTCGATCTCCTGTCGATAGGCTTGAAGCAGCATCAGCATCTCCGGGTCGGGGGTAGAAGGGCTAGGAGCTTGCCCCCCCCCCCTTCTGTCAGAGTATCTAAAGAAGGTGCTACCCTTTCTCCTTCATCCCCAGCGGTAATCACGTTTGCTGCCATGGCGACCGCATCTGAACTTGTTTCACCGGTGAGGGCTTGTATTATCTCAGCTGCAGCTGCTCCTCTTCTGGTGAGGGGACCCGACCTGCCAGCCAGCCTGGCCATCACTTCTTGGTCTTCAGGTAGGGCTCCATATTGGTTGGCCACCCCGGCCATATTGTAGGTATAAACCCGCATCTTTTTGTTTCTTCGGACCACCTCCCTGGTTGTCTGTCTAGGAAAGGTTATCCTATCAAACACCGAGACTCTTGGCGGAGCTTCTTTACAGAGGGGCGGCCCATAGCACCCTGACTCCGCATCTTCGATATCTTCCGGGTTAACTTGTTGCTTCCGGTTTCTTTCAGCATCATTCATGGCTTCTAGGAGCCGCTGAGTTCCCAAGAGGGTGTTTCCAAGGCCGCGAAGATATCCCCTCACGGCTTGAGTGATGTCATCTTCTCCCTAGCTGGGGCAGACAGTTGGTGGTGATGCTTGCACTGGCGGTCTATAGGCGAGACGCCTCCGCTCGTGCATCATGCTGTATCTTCCTTCCTTCAAATAGATGTTCGCCTGCCGACCGTGAGCACGGAAGGCAGGTCTTCGAGACGCTTGAGCCGACGCCTCAATCTTCTCTTCTTTATCTTCCTTCATCTTTTTCTTGAGCCGGTCAGTCCTGACGGGCTCCAGTTGGGTTGAGGCCGGGGCCCGCCTGATGGGGACCCATGCTTGCTTGAATTTAGTCGACTTCTGGGCCAACTCTTGCTTTGGCATGGACCTGATGTGGTCCCCTCGCTCTCGGGCCAGTGCTTGGAATTGGTTGTGCACCGGCACCATCGAGATTACCCTATCTGGTGAGATCGTGGCCTGACGGCCATTCAGGTACACTCGGACTCCTCCGATCATTATGGATTTGCCCGAGAGGGAAAGCCGGCCTTGCGGCATGCTAGTGGTTCTCCTTGCCGCCCTCCTGGCAGCCGAGGTGCGCTTCTTCTTCGCTTCAATGTGGTGGACGTGGTAGCCCACCATATTCACAGCTTCGGGTGTCGCCTCCACGGGGGCGACGGGCTCGACCTCCTTGACATCCAAGAGGTCCACGAACATAACCCCGAGGAAGTTGGGGAAGCCAACGACCGGGGGAAAGTCGCCGAACTGGATCGACACTGCCAAGTAGCCATGCTCCGCATGGCTCGCCACAACCAATGGACCGAAAGTGACAGTCATTGGTTCTTCAGAAATGAGTCCCTCCTGTAATTTCAAAAATGCGGAAGTTAAGACTTCGGAAAAGGCCATTGGGCCCCTAATCTCGGCGAAAAGATGAGAGGTAGTCCACTCCCACCGGGCGTTCCAACTTGTGGAATGCACTGAATTTCGTTGGACGAAAATATCGGGATGTCGGTGGTTATATCGATTCGAGATCATCTGTCCCACCGGGCGTGCCAACTTGTGGAACGCACTGGATTTCGTTGGACGAAAATATCGGGATGTCGGTGGTTATATCGATTCGAGATCATCTGTCCCACCGGGCGTGCCAACTTGTGGAACGCACTAGATTTCAAGTTCGTGAAAGATATCGGGGTGTTCTTTTTATCAGTTTATCGGTTTATCTAGTGCGAGGGCGTGCCAGTCACCTAGGTGACAATGTGTTCGGGCTTCAAGACTGGAGTGGTCCGAAGCCCGGGGTGCGCTCCATCTGACTAATCAGACGATTGTGGATATCGGGTCGGGACTGGAGACCCGCCGCGCCATAAAGGCCACGACGTTAATTACATCCCCTCGAAGAGGGGAAGACCTCTGATTAATCGCCAAGAAAAGGGGCCTCATGGCCTAAACATCAATTTTTCATTAAAGCATGCAAGTTGGGTTCACATAATTTAAACCCTCCGCATCGGTATGCGAAACAGTGTTCAAAACCATACAAATACTTGCTGCGAGTGCGGCAAATTTAATGCAAGTGCGGGATTAGATCCTGGTATATATATATATCAGTCACTAACAGACCATCCAGTATTCGGTCGAGAGTCCATATTCGAAGCATCGAAGGTAACAACAAAGACATTCGGATATCTGCCGTAGGTACGGCGTGTTTCATGTGGGTGCGAGATCGGATCCCGGAAGAAGTGGGTCAAGCTGATGAACTATCGGCCCAAGAGGTGCACGGATCATGACCATGTCGGGGATCCCGAGGTCCACGTCCAACACCACGTGGCATCATTACACAGTCCGGGGGAGCGGGTTGTTATGTGTAAAGCCCGAACTCGGCAACATGCGCCCTCGCACGTGGATCGACCTGCACGGTCAGGTCGCGGGGTTCGACCTGCCCAGTCAGGTCGCGGGGGTCAAGGGGGCAGCGCCCCTTGCGGGGGTTTTCGGGGGCAGTGCCCCCGGAACAAAAATTTAATTAAGGCGCGAGTGATGGAGTTCATTTGATTCTTTTATTAGTGGCATTGATCTTTTGTTCTTATTTTCTTTGGGCCCTTCTATCTTTAGCTATTTATTCATTTTTTTTTTATATTAAGGAGGCGCGCCGGATCAGCAATCTACAAAGGGGCGAGGGGCGCGCCGTGCTCGGGCGACGAGATGGAGATGTGCATGCCGTTTTAAGGTGTAAATGGAGATGAAGGGGGGGGCGCCGGTTTAAGGATACTACAAGGGGGGGCAGAAGGGCACGCCGGTTTAGGCAAAGAAGAGGAGGGCGCGCCGGGTAGAGGCATCCACGGGGCGCGCCGGTTTAGGGGAGTTAAAGGGGGGGGCGCGCCGGTTAAGTTCCAGGAAGGGGGGGGGGGGCGAGCCGTTTAGCATCCAAAGAAGGAGATGGGGGTTACGAGAGTGGTGTTAAATCGGCGCGGTGAGGGGTGACCGCGCCGGATTGGGCCGCGTCGAGACAGCTTCAAAAAGATTTTATTTCAACCATTTTATGCTCTGTTTCTTGTTTCTTTAAACTGTAAGTCGGTTTATTGATTACTTGTTCATCTTATGGATGGATTATGTTTACGGAAAGAAGATTTAAGTGTTTTAATTGTTTATTTAGGTGGATTAGCGTGGATGCTTAAGTGTTCGTTCAGGGGGGTTCAGTTCACAGAGTTTACTGTGTGTTCTTTCTTTTCACCAGTGGGCAAGTTCTATGATACGTTTATTCATTGTTCTTGGTGTTCTTGTATGTTCTTGACCCTCACGAAAATCGGGCAGCACCTCCCCTAGATCGGGGCTTGTCAGAGAGAAGCGAAGGCCACCAAACGGATTGCTCGGGGTGACCCTCAAAAATCGGAGTGGCCTTACGGCGATCCGAACCCATGTGTGAGTGTGGAGCGCTCGAGGGCTAGCCTTCAAAAGCGACCACGACTCACGGGCAATGATCCCTCAAAGGGGAACGAGTGGGGAGGGAGATCAGAAACACTGGAGGCCAAGTAGAAAGGGGGCTACAGCCTGAACGTATTCCGAAGGGGGAGAAGAAGATGAAACATATCAAAAAAAGGATCTCCCGAAGGATCATTTTCATTTCACCGCGAGGGGGTGCAAATACATGGGCTCTTCATGCATCTAAAGAAAGGAAGCAAAGGGAAGAATACATCGGAGGAAAGAAAAAGAAACAAAGGGGAGGGGAGAACTGTGTCTCCCTCACCTCACTCTCTGCTCTCTCCCTTTCTTTTGCTCTCACTTCACTTCACTCTCACAGGAACACTGGCTTTGGGCTTCAAGGGATTTCTCTCAGAAGAAAGCTTCCGCTTTCCAGGCTTCCAAGAGTTGTCCCTCCTCTCCCACCGATCAAAGTTCCCCGTGGTGGGCTTTTTATAGGGGCCAGTGGCCCTGTCGAAGGGAGCGGCTCCCTTTATTTTCTTCCTTATTTCTTCTTCTTTCCATCTTGCTTCGCCTGCAACGCCTCTACCGTGTCGCCGTGTCGAGTGCCGTTGTCGTGGACATCACCTCCACCGAGGCCACAGTGTGACCGGGAGGGGGGGCAGAGGCATGGCCTCCTCCTGTGCTGGCATATCCACCGTGAGACACGCCGCTTTCATCATTTGCAGGAGCATGGGCGGCCGACAGACGAAGTGAGCGTTCGGTGGGATGGGGCTCGAGAACTTCTATTCACGGCATATGCTCGGTTGCCCAACGGATCGAAGCAGACATTTAACCATTTTAAGCAGTTCGTCGACGTGCTATTCGCAGGAAACAGGGGACCGTATTGATGACGGGATGGCTTCACTGCACGCCAGAAGCGCTTCAGAGAATAAGTTCAGGGGTTAAAATGGCGCCATATTCAAAGGGGCGCCGTTTTAAGCAAAGATGAAGGGGGAGGCCTCGAGCGCGCCGTGTAGCTAAACAAAAGAAAGGGGCGCGCCGTTTTAAGGTGCGCCGTTTTAAAGCCCACTCGTGCCGTTTTAAGCACTAAACGGATTCTTCTCGAAGTCGCGGCCATTTTACGTGAATGTTGACATTCCCGGAAGGTTCCGGTTGGTATGTATGACCCCTACAATGTTCCGTTCGCAGCCTTTGGGGCTCGGTCCCAGACTCTGCGTGACTTTCGGTGCACGTCGGGCTGTGTCGGAGTTCCCGACTCTTCTTCGATTCGGCTCTTGGCACGGCCGGCTATAGAGTTGTGGCCATATCTTCCGCCCGAGGGGCTCCCTCATCGGCTAGCGGACCACCAAGCGAGTCCTCATCCTGATCGGGCGAGGCATGAGGTTTATTTGGCATTTTCATCTTCGGCTTGCTCTCGAGTGTCGAGACGTGCATGCCGTATGATCATCATCGACATTTTTCGACGTCCACACACCTCCAAGTCTATACATTACAGCTGAGTTGAAGTCTATACAGCCCTTGCTTTGCCAAAGTCTATACATCATGCATCTATTGATTCGAAGTCTGTATAGCATATGTTTTACATATATTGTCAAGTCTGAACATTGTACATCGTTATGCTGCCTTATGCCATAGCAAGTCTATACATTCTCTATGCTCTAGATTTGACGCCCACCAGAAGTGGCGTCACTTCTGAAACAAACGCCTAAGTGTAAGGCGTCTTTTTGTTGAGCATCGCTTCATCAACTCTATACATTGCTTCATGTATTCCACTCATAACTCTATACACTTCTTCACTTATTGCACGAAGCCTGCACATTGTGTTGCTTTGTTCATACCTTGTTTTGCTAAGTTTACACATTGATGCACGTTTACTTCTGCATATTTGAAGTATGTACATGGCTTAAGCTCTACATATTTGAAATCTATACATGGCATAAGCTCTGCATATATGGAGTCTATACATGGCATAAGTCCTGCATATAGGAAGTCTGTACATGGCATAGTCTTGCATATCTGAAGTCTATACAGGCTAAAGAACTGCATTTACTAAGTCTGTACAACGCCATGGGTCTGCATACGTAGAGTCTGAACACTGCATAGCTTCGCATTCACAATATCTGTACATTGCTTCAGCAGTGCCTTCATACAGCCTGTTCCTCATACAAGTCTGTACATGCATTAACTGTGAGCATGGCATAGTCTGTACATTGTCTTTGCTGCACGCATGACTAAGTCTATACATTGCTTCTTCATGCATTGCACGAAGTCTGCATATTGTGTGCTGCATGCTCATCAAGTCCATACACTGGCTAGTCTGCACAAGTCTGCATGTCTATACATTGGCTGCTGAATGCTCTTCAAGTCTGCACATTCGATAGTGGCAAGTGTGTACATCGCCCAGTGTCTATGCATTCATCTTCAATGTACACACTTTGCTTGATGCATTCTACATTACACTTCAGCAAGTCTATACAATGTCTACACATTGCAAAGTCTACACACTGCACATTACACCCTACATAGTCTGTACAAGGTTTCAGTCTTAAACTGACAATTCTATTTCGAATGTCTGACAGGGATTCTTTGCAGAGACTGATGACTGGGCAAGTGATCCGAGGATAAGGGGAGTGACCAGATTATGACATGTGTACTGAAAGCCTGTTGGATGCTGCCTCGTGGTCCAAGCCATTGGGCAGGAGATGTGGAGAGCACACGCCCTTCCTGCTGCTGGTATATATATGGAGTTTCTTCCTTCAGAAGAAGCCGATCGAATAGAAGCAGCCAGAGCTAAGTGAAAAGAAAAGAGAGTGAGCGCCTGCACGATCCACAGAGAAGAAGAAAAAGAGAGAAGAAGATTCAGAGAGAAGAAGAGAAAGAGAGAAGAGAAGATTCAGAGAGTTGAGTTGAGAGAGTCTTTTCGAAGTCTTGTAAATCAGTCTCTTGGTTCAGATACCAGAGCTGATACTGCTCAATTGAGCTACATTCATTTTGGTTTTCCATTTCCTTTGTTTCTGTCTTTACTGTTTTCGAAACTCTTTTGTTATCAAGCTGTGATCCAGTAATTGCAGTGGAGGTTTCCACTGGACAGGTGAAGCTGTAAATCTCAGCAGGCGAGACTAGGTCTCGGACGGCTAAGCTGTATAGCCCAGCGGTTGCAGTGGATTTGTTCCTCTGGTCGGCAAGCTATAAAGCCCAGCGAAGCTGTGTATCAGCGGTCTGTTGGCAAGCTGTGAAGCCCAACTGTTCAAGCTGTGAGTCAGCAGGATCCACATTCTAGTTGGAGTGTGGGGTGGACGTAGATCTCTAGATTGAGATCAAACCACCTTAAAGATCGGTGTCTTATGTGTGATTGCCTGTGGTTTGTGTGATTTCATAGTGTTCCTTCTGTCGTTCAACAGTTGTTTATTTTAATTCCGCATTAGAGACCAACTGTGTTCTAAAATTAGACATTAGATCTATTCACCCCCCTCTAGATCCACTCTCAGTGGTAATAGACTGCGTCCATCTAATATAACAGTTGGTATCAGAGCCTAACTCTTCTACAGGGACTTACAGCCCGAAGAGGAAGGTACAGATGGATGCTCGAGGGATGATCGCTGAATGACACTTAACCACCAATCCCCCTTTCTTCGATAGATCTAACTATGCATACTGGAAGAACCGTATGCAAGTATTTTTGAGGGCGAAGGATTATGAGATCTGGAAGGTAGTCAGCAAGGGACCTTATGAGCTGTCCCCTAATGAGGAAGTCTGGACCAAGGAGGAGATCAGAAGGTCTACTCTAAACTGGAGCGCCATAAATGCTATTCAATGCTCTCTGCACCCCACAGAATTTTCTCGAGTATCAGCTTGCAGCTCAGCTAAGGAGATGTGGGATGCACTGGAAGTTATTCATGATGGGACTTCTCAGGTTAGAGAGACGAAGGCTAATTTTCTTGTGTCAGAATATGAAGCCTTCAAGATGAAGCCAAATGAAACCATCAAGGAGATGTACTCTCGATTAACTATCATCACAAATGGTCTTAGAGGTCTCGGGAAGGCTCAGACAGAATACGATGTAGTGAGGAAGATATTGCGTTCCCTGACTCATGCTTGGTATACTAAAGCTACAGTAATGGAGGAGTCAAGGGATTTGCGAAATACAAGGGCAGATGAGCTAATTGGCTCGCTGATGGCATATGAGATTAATCTGCCAAAGATAGAGGAAGCTGAAAAGAAGAAGAAGCCAATCGCTCTGAAAGTTGGTGCCAGCAAGTCCAGCAGATCCAGCTCTAGTGAATCATCATCCGAGGAGAGCCTCAATGAACAAGATATAACTCGTACTGAGATGGCAATGATAACCAGAGAGTTCAGGCGGTTCCTCAGGAAAGAAGAAGGACGATTCAGCCAAAAGAAGTATAGTGGCGGCCGAAGGGATAAAAGGTATAAACATAAACCTGCAAAGAAAATTGAAACTAATACTTGTTATCAATGCAGGAAGATAGGCCATCTGAAAGCTGACTGTCCAGAGAATCAGAAATACAAGGACAAGTCAAAGAAGAGGAACACTAAAGGGAAAGCTATGGTGAGTACCTGGAGTGATGAAGATGAAGGCTCCCTGAGCAAATACCTATGATAGTGAAGCCGAATCTAAAAAGCCCATTTGCCTTATGGCAACAAGCTCTGAAGACAGAGAGGAGGATTCAGATGAGGTAACTTCTCGATTCGATAATTTTACTATTGCTGATTGGGTAGATGCCTATCATGAAATAGCTGATAAAGCAGATGACATTAGAAGGGAAAATATGCATCTAAGAAGAAAGATTAACTCCATGAAAAATGATACAACTCTAACTGATAAAATTGCATGTCTTGAATCTGAGAATAATAAACTCAAACTCACATGTTCTGAATTAGAAGAAATCAAGAATGAGTCAAAAGTCTCTAAAGAAGATAATGAGAGGTTAGAAAAAGAAGCTGATGAATGGAAGTTGAAAATTCAGAAATATGAAAGTGAGATAAAAATTGTGAATGAAAAATATCAAGCTGTCCTAAGTGTGAATACAGAACTGAAAAAATCCATTGAAGATATTCAAAAGGATAATGAGGACAAGCTTAAAACTATTGAGAAAATGACCCAAGGTTCAGATAACCTAAATGCTTTGTTATGGTCAAAAGCCAACTTAAGAAAAGAGGGCCTTCGATTTAATTCTAGTGCAACAAAAAGCTTTGGAATGAAAACTATTTCATTTATCGCACAAAAAGAGAAAGGACCTCTAATTTCATTTCAGTGAACAAAGCTGTAAATCTGAAAAAGCCCAGTGTTGAGGAGAAGGGCAAACAAAAGCTGAGTGAGCCTAGTAGAGCTAGCACATCTAAGTAAAATCCCAAAGCTCAGTCTCAGGTTAGGGGTCAACCTACACAGTCTTATAAACCACATGTTAAGGTCACCAAGTCTCCACCATCACCACCACCTCTGAAGAAGACCCAATACACACCTATGAATAGGTCAGCAGGGTCCAAGGTGCAGGGGAGGCAGAATGCTTTTAGAGCTCAACTCAAACATTTCTACCAACCTAGAGCCCAGTCCCACTTCTTTGCACAGTCAACCTATCCAAATAGGTCAGGATGGACTAGGACTCAACGAAGGTTTACAGGTTATGGACATCAGGCTACACAATCCTATAAACCTTACACTAGAAATTGGGTTAATGGGTTTGGCTCTTGGACACCTAGGAACCAACATTTCCACAGCCAGCCCAATGATTACTATGGCCAAAATTTCGTGAATACACCTTGGCCAAGGCACTGGCATAGAAATAATCAACCTTTAAATAATCATGCTAGTGTCAGCAAGAAAAAGCTTAACAAAAAGAAATCTGGAAAATCCACTGAACAGAACTATTTCAAACAAATGTGGATTCCTAAAAGTCTGCTTTCTTGTTTTAATTACTCTTCATCTTCTCTGGAGCCCAATCAGTCTTGGGTTCCAAACTTCTCTACCTGATTGTGTGTGCAAGTATGCCTGGCAGCCAAGAATAATTTGTGGTACTTGGATAGTGGCTGTTCCAGACATATGATAGGAGATGAGGCCAAGTTCTGCATGCTGACAGAGAAACAAGGAGGCCTTGTCACCTTTGGTAGCAACACAAAGGGTAAGATTGTTGGGATAGGTAAGGTAGGTAAGTGTACTACCTGTTGCATTGAAGATGTCATGTTGGTTGAAGGTTTAGCATATAATTTACTTAGCATCAGCCAATCATGTGATAAAGGATGCAAAGTTCTTTTGGACTCTCAATGCTGTAAAGTTTTTGAACCTGATTCCAAAACTGTTAAATTTTCTAGTAAAAGGATAAATAACACATACATGATAGACTTAGATGGTATACAACATTCTAACCTATGCCTTACTGCTAGCAGAGAGGACTTAGTATTTTTATGGCATCGTAGGTTAGGCCATGCTAGTTACACTGTATTGCATAAACTGAATAAGCATAGCATGGTTAGAGGACTTCCTGAAGTTTCCTTTAAGAAAGAAAATAAAATCTGTGATGCATGGACTCAGTCAAAGTTAACTAGAAAGTCATTTAAATCTAGAACATAAAATCTGTCCTCTAAACCCTATGAGCTGATACACATGGACCTTTTTGGGCCAACCATGTCTGTCAGCTTATCAGGGAGGAGGTATGGATTTGTCATGGTAGATGAGTTCTCTAGGTACACTTGGGTATATTTCTTGTCACAGAAAAGTGATGCATTCTCAGAATTTCAGGAGTTCTATCTTAAGAAAAACTAGAAAATTAAAAATATTTTAACTGATCATGGAGGTGAGTGTGAAAACTCATAGTTTGATGAATTCTGCAGGTCAAATGGTATTCATCACAAGTACTCCTCACCAAGGACACCTGAGCAGAATGGAGTTGTGGAGAGGAGGAATAGAACCTTGGTGGAGATGGGTCGTACACTCTTGGTTGAAGGTGGTCTGCCAAGGAAGTTCTGGGCTGAAGCAGTAAATACTGCCTGTTATGTAATTAACAGAGCCATGACAAATCCGAAGATGAGGAAGGAAATGAAGAGCTTAATGAAGAAGAGCCTACAGTTCAGGGGGAGGTAAATGAAAATCATGATAATGAAATTGTCAACATTAGATATCTAAAAGATCATCCTGTAGATAATGTGATTGGCAATTTGCATGACCCTCCTAGGACTAGAGGCCACTTAAGAATTCAAAATGAATTGAATGCATATGCCTTTGTTTCAAATGTAGAACCCAAGTCCATTGACTGTGCTCTTAAGGATGTGCATTGGATTAATGCCATGCATGAAGAGCTCAATCAATTTGACAGGAATAAGGTGTGGCACTTGGTTCCACCTCCTGATCATGAAACAGTCATAGGGACTAAATGGGTATTCAGAAATAAAACTGATGAATCAGGGAATGTCATTAAAAATAAGGCCAGACTTGTAGCTCAGGGGTATAACCAGGAATTTGGAATTGACTTTGAAGAGTCTTTTGCCCCTGTAGCTAGGTTAGAAGAAATCAGAATCTTATTGGCTTATGCATGTTCCCAAGGGATAAATCTTCAGCAGATGGATGTAAAATCTACTTTTCTGAATGGGAAAATCAGTGAGGATGTCTATGTGAGGCAGCCTCCGGGCTTTGAATGTTTAGACTTCCCCAATCATGTGTATAAACTTCGAAAAGCTCTCTATGGTCTTAAGCAAGCTCTTAGAGCTTGGTATGACAGGTTGAGCAAATTCCTCACTGATAAGAACTTCACAAGAGGTGTAGTTGATCAAACCCTGTTTACTAAGGTAAGTCATTCAGATATTCTTATCATTCAAATTTATGTGGATGACATTATCTTTGGGTCAACTAACCCCAAATTGTGTGAGGAATTCTCTCAGATAATGACTAATGAGTTTGAAATGAGCTCAATGGGTGAGCTCAAATTATTTCTTGCACTGCAGGTGACACAGTCAAAAGATGGAATTTTCATCTCTCAGTCCAAGTACATAAGGGATTTATTGAAGAAGTACAAGATGGATAACCTCAATGAAATAGCTGCTCCAATGGGTACCTCAACCAGTTTAGATGAAGATCCTCAAGGTAAACCAGTGGACCAAAAGCTATATAGAGGTATGATCGGATCCCTTCTATATCTTATAGCATCTAGGCCTGATATTCAATTTGCAGTGTGTTTATGCTCTAGATTTCAGGCTAGTCCTAAAGAATCACATCTTAAATCTATGAAAAGGATTTTTAGGTATTTACTAGGCACCCAAGATCTAGGTCTTTGGTATCCTGCCAAGTGTGAGTTAGAACTTCAAGCCTATACTGATGAAGATTATGCTGAGTGTCGAGTAGAGAGAAAAAGCACTAGTGGCTATTGTCAATTCTTTGGTGGCTGTCTAGTATCTTGGGTATCTAAGAAGCAACACACTGTAGCCTTGTCTACAGCTGAGGCTGAATATGTTGCAGCTGGTAATTATGCTGCCCAAGTACTTTGGATCAAGCACCAACTGGTTGATTATCAAATAAAATTGGAATGTATTCTAATTTTGTGTGATAATACTAGTGCTATATGTTTAGCTAAAAATCATGTTCATCATTCTAGGACTAAGCATATAGAGATAAAACACCATTTTCTTAGAGATGTTGTAAATAAAAAGGAAATTGAAATGAATCTCATTGAAACAGAAAAATAAATTGCTGATATCTTTACTAAGCCACTAGGAAATGAAAGGTTCAAATTTCTTAGAAGAGAACTTGGCTTGTGTAAATTTCAGCATGATGAATAAAATTTTAGTTGGTTTGAATAAAACTCTGTGGTTGATTGAATGTTACAATAGACTCATGATCATGCATGACATTCATATTTTTTTTGTATCATACTCATGATCATCATTGCATATCATTTAGTCATGACTGTGTCTAAGCTCTCTCTCATCTAAAATCACATGTATATAGACAGGGGGAGTTTTGTTAGAAATTCAGAGTGGTCATCAACTTTATTGAAATCCAAGTTCTTTGACCCTGAATGAGTTGAGTCTGACAATATGGCAATTTCTTAGTCAGTTCTGATTCCTAAGCAATAGAAAACAGACTTCTTCATTTATAAGAACTTTAATTGCTTGAAGACTGACTTAATGGTTTAAATTTTATAAAGTTTAAAGTTTAAAGATTGCAATCAGTAAATAAGAAAGCTGAAAATTGATAAAGCTCTCAACCCTTATCTTATTTCATGTCAGACAAAGTCAATTATATCTGAAATCAGAAAACTCATCTAAAATCCTGTTAGAGAAGGCTAAGTATGTGTATTGTCCTTAAACATGTCATTCTGAAACAAATAAAGGACAGCTAAGAAAGATATTGAAAAATATTGAAAATTAAATGAAAAATAACATTGGCAGAGCAATGACTGGTAAAATACTGAGAAATTAAGTGATCCATCAAAGAAATTGACAATACTTAAGTCATGAGGTGTATCAGTTATCTCTGTATAAAATGATCAAAACAGTAGGGTGGTTTTACTGAGTACCTGGGGGTAACTGGCGTCTGATAAACGTGTACCCTCACACAAAAAGGTGTAAATCAGTTTTATTGAGTTTGATCATAGGTAGAATGGTCCATCTTGTTGAGTATCTAGGGGTATTGGCGTCTGATAAACGTATACCCTTACGCAAAAACACAAATGGTACCTGAATGCCCTTAATGAAATAATATTGAAAATATTGTTCCTGCAAAAGAAATTTCAGGTATGTCAATTTGTTTAATTTCAATACATGACCTGGTATCTCTTAACCATTTTTTTTGCTGAGTCTATGAAAGTAAGATAATTTGAAACTGAATCTCTCATGCAAATGTGATTCTGGTTTATTGTTTTATTATGCACAGAACACTTATCCATTGATTGTAGTGCATGAACTCAAAATTTATAACCTTTAAACCAGAATTCTATCTCAAAGCAGTTTCTAACTTCATATGACTGAAGACTCTATGCTTTAGAATGCTTATTCCTGAACTACTTGTTCAGAATGCCAGTCACATGATCTCTCTTGTTCCTTCCCTTGTAATCACTTTCCCTCCCCTTTGTTGATGGCAAAGGGGGAGAATATTGTCTGTTTGATGAATTCATTCCAGGGGGAGTGTACCCATTATTTGGCATAGGGGGAGAAATAGTTCAGGGGGAGTCATACATTCTTTTTGCACTCATATTGTTCCTTCTTTTTGATCATGTCAAAGGGGGAGAAAATTTGGTTGGTGACTCACTGTCACTTTGTTGCCATCATCAAAAAGGGGGAGAATGTTGTGCCCCTTAGGCACAAGCATATGCTATTGTGTTTTGATGATAGCAACACAGTGACAGTATCACTATAAGCCAGACATTGTGGCTAGCATACATTGCATTCAGCATACTCAGTGCATAAGTTTTTATATAATGTCTGTACATTAGTGTACTCGCCATTCATGCATATAAAGTCTGTACAGAGTCTTTGTAGTGTCTGGCTAGCAAGTCCATACGTTGCTCATGCATATAAAGTCTGTACAGGGTTAGCTGCATCGTGTGCCTCATGCATATCAAGTCTGTACATAGTTCAGGTGCATCATCTCAGCAAGTCTATACATTGGACTTGAGCATATAGGAAGTCTGTACATCGCATTTGGCGTAGACATAGCAAGTCTGTACAGCATCTTGCTTAAGGCAAATCTGTACATCACATCGTCTCATGCATCGTCTATGTGCATACCTTAAAGTCTATGCATCGGCCAGACAAGTCTGTACATTGGACTAAGTTCACATTGGCTAAGTCTATACACTGCACCGTCTCACTTAGCGTCTCATGCTAAGTCTACACATCGTCTGCCAATCAGTGTGTCTCATTTAGCGTCTTAGTGCATTCGGCAAGCCTGTACATTCTGCACACACACGCTCGTGTCTCACTGTTAAAGTCTATACAGACTTCAGCGTCTCATTCAACGTCTCTCTTTGTGTCTCACTGTTAAAGTCTATACAGACTTCAGCGTCTCATTCAGCGTCTCTCTTTGTGTCTCACTGTTTAAGTCTATACATTGCATGAGCATAGTCAGAGCACTCAAGTCTGTACATTGCATGTGTCCCAGACATATCAAGTCTGCACATCACAGACAAAGTCTGTACATTAGCCACCATGCATTAAGTCTCAAAGTCTATACAGCCTTTTTGCATTAGACTTAAAGTCTATACATTGGCAAGTCTGTACATTAGGCTATCACTTAAAGTCTATACACTCCTAGATCTTTACCTACGCTGCACCTCCAAGTCTATACATTGCAGCTGAGTTGAAGTCTGTACAGCCCTTACTTTGCCAAAGTCTATACATCGTGCATCTATTGATTCGAAGTCTGTACAGCATATGTTTTTCATATATTGTCAAGTGTGAACATTGTACATCGTTATGCTGCCTTGTGCCGTAGCAAGTCTATACATTCTCTATGCTCTAGATTTGACGCCCACCAGAAGTGGCGTCACTTCTGAAACAAACGCCTAAGTGTAAGGCATCTTTTTGTTGAGCATCGCTTCATCAACTCTATACATTGCTTCATGTATTCCACTCATAACTCTATACACTGCTTCACTTATTGCACGAAGCCTGCACATTGTGTTGCTTTGTTCATACCTTGTTTTGCTAAGTTTACACATTGATGCACGTTTACTTCTGCATATTTGAAGTATGTACATGACTTAAGCTCTACATATTTGAAATCTATACATGGCATAAGCTCTGCATATATGGAGTCTATACATGGCATAAGTCCTGCATATAGGAAGTCTATACATGGCATAGTCTTGCATATCTGAAGTCTATACAGGCTACAGCACTGCATTTACTAAGTCTGTACAATGCCATGGGTCTGCATACGTAGAGTCTGAACACTGCATAGCTTTGCATTCACAATGTCTGTACATTGCTTTAGTAGTGCCTTCATACAGCCTATTCCTCATACAAGTCTGTACATGCATTAACTGTGAGCATGGCATAGTCTGTACATTGTCTTTGCTGCACGCATGACTAAGTCTATACATTGCTTCTTCATGCATTGCATGAAGTCTGCATATTATGTGCTGCATGCTCATCAAGTCCATACACTGGCTAGTCTGCACAAGTCTGCATGTCTATAATTTTGTTGCTGAATGCTCTTCAAGTCTGCACATTCGATAGTGGCAAGTGTGTACATCGCCCAGTGTCTATGCATTCATCTTCAATGTACACACTTTGCCTGATGCATTCTACATTACACTTAGCAAGTCTATACAATGTCTACACATTGCAAAGTCTACACACTGCACATTACACACTACAGAGTCTGTACAAGGTTTCAGTCTTAAACTGACAATTCTATTTCAACTGTCTGACAGGGATTCTTTGCAGAGACTGATGACTGGGCACGTGATCCGAGGATAAGGGGAGTGACCAGATTATGACACGTGTACTGAAAGCCTGCTGGATGCTGCCACGTGGTCCAAGCCATTAGGCGGGAGATGTGGAGAGCACACGCCCTTCCTACTGCTGGTATATATATGGAGTTTCTTCCTTCAGAAGAAGCAGATCGAATAGAAGCAGCCAGAGCTAAGTGAAAAGAAAAGAGAGTGAGCACCTGCACGATCCACAGAGAAGAAGAAAAAGAGAGAAGAAGATTCAGAGAGAAGAAGAGAAAGAGAGAAGAGAAGATTGAGAGAGTTGAGTTGAGAGAGTCTTTTCGAAGTCTTGTAAATCAGTCTCTTGGTTCAGATACAAGAGCTGATACTACTCAATTGAGCTACATTCATTTTGGTTTTCCATTTCATTTGTTTCTGTCTTTACTATTTTTAAAACTCTTTTGTTATCAAGCTGTGAGCCAGTAATTACAGTGGAGGTTTCCACTGGGCAGGTGAAGTTGTAATCCTCAGCAGGCGAGACCAGGTCTCTGACGACTAAGCTGTATAGCCCAGCGATTGTAGAGGATTTGTTCCTCTGGTCGGCAAGCTGTAAAGCCCAGCGAAGCTGTGTATCAGCGGTCTGTTGGCAAGCTGTGAAGCCTAGCTGTTCAAGCTGTGAGTCAGCAGGATCCACATTCCAGTTGGAGTGTGGGGTGGACGTAGATCTCTGGATTGAGATCGAACCACCTTAAAGATCGGTGTCTTATGTGTGATTGCCTGTGGTTTGTGTGATTTCATAGTGTTCCTTCTGTCGTTCAACAGATGTTTGTTTTAATTCCGCATTAGAGACCAACTGTGTTCTAAAATTAGACATTAGATCTATTCACCCCCCTCTAGATCCACTCTCAGTGGTAATAGACTGCGTCCATCTAACATAACATGACGGTCCCACGATAGACCGCTACAACACTCTAACGTGCCTAGGATAGACCTTCAGAGCTTCTGCAGAAGAGAATTGGGAATCTTTTGATCTCCAAGCTTTCCAGCTGGCCAGAGAGCTTGGGCCTCGTGATATGGACTCTGTAAACCTGCAAAAGAGTGCAGAACACAAGAAAACAACCCAGATTAGCCCTTTTACAAAGTAGTATCAATAATCCAAGAAACTCATGAACATGTAAAAGGAGAGGGGAATACCGGGGAGATTGGTTTTTTAACCCCTCTGGGGCATTTTAAAAGATGGGAGGATGTTTTGAAATGTATGCGACAGATGAAGGAACATGAAAGATGGATAGGGACAATGCTATGATTGCTTAAAGGAGGGGAAAACACTAAGAACAATGATGTGACTGAATTAAACCCTTGAAACTGATACTCCCTGGACTTTGGAAGTAGATGAACATGGGAAGTAGCTCTCCTTGGTTGGTTCTAGCTCCAGGATGCCACAGCACTTCGACGCAAACTCCAGATTTCTCCCCTTCAAGCCATGAAGTCAAGGGTTCTATTTATAGGCCCTCAAAGTCTAGGTTCGAGTTGAGGATAATCCAGCAGGAAAGTAGGACGTTTCTTAGCAAACTCTTGAAGATAATACTCCCAAGAGTCCATTGAAACAAACAGAAGATTCCGAGGATAAGATTTGGAAGAGAAATCAAGGAAACAAACTCTCAAGTCGGCCACGGAGTAGCAGAGAAAAGGCCATGCTTGCCAAGACTCTCTGTTTGATGTAACGGTTGCTCGATAGACCGTCACAGGGATGTAATGCTCTAGGAAGAGACCATCACACAACCTTATCCCTTAAGAAGATAAGATCAACGAGGGAAGTTCTCAAACATTGGACTCTAGATGGATGTAACGGTCAAGTGTAGATGCGTTACAACGAGGTAACGGTCGCACGATAGACCGTCACACTCAACGGGCAGGCGAAAGATAAGTTTGAAAGAAGCCCTAAGCTTAAAAACTCTGCAAGGATGTAACGCACCAGGGTAGATGCGTTAGAGTAATGTAACGCCCTATCAAAGGACCGTTAGAGACAATAGAGTGCCAAAAAATGAAAGCTTGCTAAGCTTCGTCCAACGGAAAAAGGCAAGGAACCAGACTCAACCAAGGAGACATGACCCAAGAAATGGACCTCAAACTAATCAAGAAGGCTCAACAAAGGTGAACAACTCGGAGCATCATATAGAATGAATAAGGAGATGACCCGACTTGTTGGTCATAAAACGGGTGTCAACAGATGCCCCTCCTTAACGCCCTCTTTGCAGGGGAGCGAGCGGAGGTGAAGCGAAAGCAAAATGGAACATGGAGATGAAGCGGAGATGAAGTGTAGTGGACTAAAAAGCGGGCGTTAAGGCAAACGACACCTGTTCTAAACCAACAAGCGATAGGAATTTTTCGGAAAGCTTCGAACTAATCACAAGGAAAGGCAACCAAAGGACGCATGTCTGGAGGAACTAACAACTAAGGAAAGGAAAACACGGCTAGCCGCCGGAGCAACAGAAAGGAAAAAGACAATTTACTAAACTTCAGACAGGAATCTTCAGCTGACCAAATCAAGCGAGCAGAGCAAAGGAAACCTTCCAATTCAGAGTGGAATGACTCTCCTTATTTGAGATCAAGAACACAGCTATTCACCATTACTGAAACACCTGGACAGATGAGGCTCATGAATGCTCAAAAGATGCGCATGATGCATGCTAGGCTAAAGGAAAAGAAATCATTAAAGCAAATGCAAAGAAAGATAAAATAATAAGATACTCGAGAATAGTATTGCTAGACTGGAGAAATTAGGGTCAGGACACTGTGAACCGTGTCTCACCGACATCAAAAAAAAATATTAAAAGAAATTAAAGCTAAATGAAAAGGAGCAAGAGGTTGCTAATGGAGTGTGATCGCCAGAGGGGTTACCTCAAAATGGAGGGAGAATGATCGCGAATACCTGGTAAGAAAAGTGATGCGGGATGGATTGTGGTTTTTCTCCTCCTCCTTCTATCGGCCGGCCGATGAAGGGGGTTTCTCTTTCTTGATTACCCTTAAACAAAACACAAATAACCAAAGTAGAGGGGGATTAGCCAAGACTAGTATCAATCCATAATTAGAATAAGGTAATGAAATATGAACATGAAGAACACACCTTTTGGTCCTTTTTAAAACCCCTAAGAGAATTAGGGAGAGGAGATATGATGCAAAGGGGAGATATGATGCAAAGACTAATGCAAGGATCACTATATGATGAACAGTGATGGGATGAGTAGCAAACTAATGAAACAACTCCTTGTTGTTCCTGACAACAGTAAAGGGAGAGAACCCAAGAAGGTGGCTTCCGGCTGGTGCAACAGGAAGAAGGAAGAAGCAAGTCCTTTCTTCTGAACTCACGACAGCAGCAAACTATCTCTGCCTGCTAACCTGCTGCTCTCTGCTTACTAACTGTTCTCTCTTCTCTTTTTTTTTAACTGTTGTTGTTGTTGTTGTTGTTAACCTCGCGCGAGCAGAACCCAGGGCTATATTTATAGGATGCAAACCATAGATTTAGTGGGATTAGAACGGGCAATAGTCATCTACGGCAAGGCCTCTACTTCCCTAATCCAACAAGGTAATTGAAACAGAGTAGGGATCTCTCCAGGAAAGGTTCATTCGAGCAGGACACGGAAGGGTAAAAGACGACTCTCAGAAGGGCGTCAATTGAACCTCAAGGCATTAATTAAAATGACGACCGAGAAAAAGGCGTCAATTCACAGGTTTAATTTTAGCAACAAAATCCTTTCCTTATTTAAAAATGATGAAATGACGCTTGTACCAATGGGCGTTAATTGATAAACGACCCTCTGGGGGACGTCAATTCTTGATTTTCCAATTTGTTTAGAATTCGTAATATTCCAAAAACTGACGCCTCTGACAACGGTCGTCCTTTCATTGAGCGACGCCCAGGTCTAAGCCGTTATTAAAAAGACGCCCAACGTCAAGTCGTTAATTCCAAAAAAAGCTAAGAAAATCACAGAAAACACATAAAAATAGAAAAACTTCATATTAATTCAATATTAAGGTTCACTTTGGGGCGTCACATGGTAACATGAGATTTTACTCGACATAGCGTCAGTTTTGGCGTGTCTACAGCTGCCCCGTCTTAGCGTCTGCTTTGCAAGGTAGTGAGACAGAATGAAGTGAAAGTGTAACAAGCGGAATGAAGTGGAATGAACTGATAAGTAGATGTCAAGGTGTGATGTGACACGCCTCTGACACTAAGCGTTGGAAATCTTTCCAAGATTCTGAACGAAACAACTCTGGATGATTACAAGAAAAGCATCAATCAGCTGGAAAAAGGGAACTAAAAATGTGCACGAGGGCACGAAAGGGAGACACCATTAGAGAGCGGTTACCAGCCAATGTGGACGTGCTACATCCAAGGTGGATTTGTAACAAAACAAAATGAATTGAGATGAAGACCCAGCAAATGAACGATTTTCAAGGAACCAGTCTGAGCGGCTACAAGGAGAATAAAGTACTGGATTTAGAATGGAATATCTCATGTCAACTCAGTTAAGAGCTGTTGGGTTCGGTGCTATGTATTCAGAGGGGGGGTGAATGAATATATGCCCTTTAAAAACCTTTCGCCCAATTAAAATTTCACTCAAACAAGATTTCGCTCACTCAGAACAGATTGAAACACTCTAAGAAAACTGATCAACTCTTCTGCTCAACCAGAAACCAAATACTTAGAGCGCCCCTATGCATTCATCTAGCGTAAGCACAAATAGATAAAACAAACCACAATGCACAAGGGGTTTTTAGGTGGTTCGGTCCAACAGACCTACATCCACCCCACACTCAACCCAAGTGTGGCTTCCTGCTGACTCACAGCTTGAACAGCTGGGCATCACAGCTTGCCTTACATCAGCTGGGCCTCACAGCTTGCCATCCGCTGAGCATCACAGCTTGCTTCCGCTGGGCAATACAGCTTAGCCATCGCTGACTCACAGGTTGAACCCGCTGGGGATTACAGCTTAACCCGTCCGAGACCAGGTCTCGCCAGCTAAGGATTACAGCTTTACCTATCCAGTGGAGACCTCCACTGCATCCGCTGACTAACAGCTTGAAGAAGGGATAAAATGGAAAACGAAAACAGAACAAGACAGCAATCAGAAAGCTGTAAATGAAATACACAATATAGCTCTCAACAGAGCAGATTGGCCTGGATTTGATCCACGGTCCAGTAAACAAATCTTCAGACTTCACTCTTCTTCTCTCAATCTCACTTTCTCTATCTTATGCTCTTCTTCTCTTTCTCTTCTCTTCTCTTCTTCTTTCACTTCTGCTCTCTTTACTCTTCTTCTGCTCTCTTCTTTCTTCTTCTGCTCTCTTCAGCTGGATCGAAGTCTCTGCACTTCTGCCTTTTCTTTCACTCTCTGCCCTTATCTTCTTTTCTCTTTTCTGTCTGGATCGTGGCTCTCTGTATGGACTTCACCTCTCGCCAATTCGATCTGACTCATTCAGACAACGGAGACTACCCTTTATAGCAGCTTGAGCAGGGGCAGCACTGGGCGCGTGTGGCCTGCACATTTCCCGCCCAATCGACTCTGCCACGTGTCAGCATCTCAGCTCCTTGGATCACGTGCCAGACACCTACAAGATAAATGAGGAGTTCAGTCGATTAACAAAATCAACTGAAGACAGTGTATAGACTTTATAACTCATACTGTAAAATGCAGTGTATAGACATGAAATGAACGCTGCATGATCGAGCCTAACCAATGTATAGACATTACAATGCTCAGCCACTGAATAGACTTCACAGTGCTCAATCAGACTTCATGATGCTCAATCAGACTTTCACGATACTCAATCACCCTTGAAGATGTGAGCGAGACAGTGTATGGACTTCAAAAGCTTGAAGGCCAAATGTACAGACTTTGAAGAGTCTTAACCAATGTACAAACTTGTAACGCTTGAGGACCGATGTATAGACTTAGGAGCATATGAAGTCTCAGGGGAGCATCTATGGCCTCTGGACAGCATCACCAGCGTCAGGAGAGCATGTGGAGCACATGCTGTCTCTGGGGAGCAATCGCTGCTCCAGGGGAGCATCCTCAAAGTTAGGGAAGCATTAGCAGTCACTGGAGGGCATACTCGGTCCGAGGAGAGCATCCAGGGGGACAGGCGAGCATGCACGTCTGATGTACAGACTTGTGAAAGACTTGAATACACGACCGATGGATGCAATGTACAGACTTTGCAAGATGTGAAGGAGTTGAGTGTATAGACTTCACGATGTGAAGACTTGTCCACAAATGATTGTACAGACTTGAGGTGAAGACCGATGTATAGACTTCATGAAGACACTGTGAACTCGAGTGCAGTGTATGGACTTCACTATGCAGACTTTGAAAAGCATTCAGCAATGTGCAGACTTCACTGCATATGAAGCAGCGTATAGACTTAACCAAGCATTGTACACACTTGAAGAGCATTCAGCAATGTATAGACTTATAGATATCAATACAGTAAGTATGAACAACATGAGAGAGTATACACTTGAAGGCCTTCAGCATCCTCAGTGTATAGACATTAATGAATGCATAAGTCACAAGACCGACAGACTTAGCATGTATAGACTTAGCATGAAGCACACATGCGATGTACAGACTTCAAGTCATGCAATGCAATGTACACACTTCAGCTAAGCAAGCTTCAGTGAATGTATGGACTTCATGAATGCATGCTACAGTGCCAATGTACAGACTTGAACGTCACGTGAGACGATGAATGAGACGGTAGGTTGTACAGACTTAGCCTAAGAAAATGCATGAGACGGACGATGTATAGACTTGCGTTACTGTAGCAATGTATAGACTTACTATATGCATGAGACGCAAGTTGAGACGGTGTATGCACTGTAACGAATGTATAGACTTTCCACCGACAAATGTGTAGACTTTGCAAGCCTAAGACGCTGAATGAGACGGACGCTGTACACACTTTAAGTCCAGTGTATAGACAATGCCTTAGACTCTAAATGAGATGCTAAGAAGATGCATTGTATGGACTTTGAGAAATGCTTCAAGTGGATGGCTGTACAGACTTCATGAATAGAGATGCATTGTACACACTTATGATGCATGAACAGGCCAGTGTGTAGACTTCATGAATGTGCAAACTTGTCAACGAAATGCATAATGTATAGACTATGCACATGCATGAAGAGTGTATAGACTAATGAAATGCTTTACCCTGCAGTGTATAGACTTGCTAGTCATCAAACTACATACAGATAGAAAAGCAACGCACATAGCAGAAATCAAGCACTATATTAGTCATACACATACATTCTCCACAAAACAAGTTATGTTGCTATCATTAAAACACAATCTCATAAAGCACTCACTGTGTTGCAATCATCAAAACAAAACAGCATTGCTATCATCAAATCAACATAGCACATGCTTATGCCGAAAGGGCACAACATTCTCCCCCTTTTTGATGATGGCAACACAGTGTGACAGTGAGTCACACATAAAATTTTCTCCCCCTTTGACATAATCAAAAAGAGAAAAATAGTATAAACAATAGTACAAAGTGCATTATGCATGCAAATTCCTCTAGAGCAGTAAACTCCCCCTGAAGATATGACTCCCCCTGAACTGGTTCTCCCCCTTAATAATTGCTCCCCCTTTGAGAAGGAATATGGACATATAATTCAAAGGTAGAGAAGGTAGGAGGGTCACTTGACAACAGCATAAGCATAGGTTCAGAAAGGAACATGATTATAAACAACTGTTAAAGTATAAGAATCAGCAACATACAATTTTGACAAAAAATCAGGTTTAACAGTGATAAATCTAGAGTAAAACACCTGACCCTTGAAAAAGAGTTTATAGACTCCGTTTATAGCAATGAATCTAGGGTACATGGTATTAATAGACAAGTCTGAAATAATACCCTTTTGTGATTAAACAAAGAAATTCAAGAAAGGCAACTTGAATATGTATTAATAAAAATAATTTTCACTCATTGACTTTTGATTTTCAAAGGGTTACAGCAGTTTGATTTTCATTTTTCAATTCCTGAACCTGAACTAAGTGAATAGACCAGTGGCATTTATGCTGTTGACATTAGGTGTACACCTTGATCAGAGGCAGGTACCCCCAGTTACTAGGCATAAACTACTAGATCTATTTCAGATCAAGACCTACAAGGAATAGTCTTCACTTTTGACATTAAGGGTACACCTTAATTAGAGGCCAGTACCCTCAGTTACTTGGTGAGGACTCCCCCTATAGATTTGACCCTATGAACATAGATATTCTGAAGCACCTCATGACATGTGAGTTCTCCTGCTTCTTTGGAGGAGTTCACAGTTTCTCAGTGCAATCAGCCATTACTCTGTCACAATGTTCAGTTCTTTACATTTGTGATCTTATTTACTGCTGCCCTTATTTCTTTTAGAATGATTGTTTAAAAATCATTACATACTCTTATTCACCTGTTCTAGACATTTACAGTTCAACACATTTAGGCATTACAAAAATTTTTTTCTATTTTAGCCATGAGACAAAGATTAAGAGCTATAAAAGTTTTCTTTATCTCAAATTCTGAAGTGCAGACACTTAACTCTCCAATTTATAAAGGTTAAACCTTTAGTTCTTTTCAATTTGTAAGAGTGATTCTTATAGAAGAACAATTGAAATAATCACAACTCAATGTACTAAATCAGAAACAGAACTGTTGTTCAGTGAAGGTTAGGGAAATGATAGCAATAGGCATTGAGTTCCAGGAGCATTTGATGTCAAAGGATATGAAAGAACTAAATGGGGACAGTGAGAAGTAGCAAGGATTCAATGAATTGACCAGAAAAACTCTCAGCTCCCCCTGACATCATGATGCAAGGATTATGCTATGCAACACACTGTTCTACATACAGACTATGCACCAAGGATACATGAGGCATGTATGCAATCAATTCAAGTTTATGCATCCAAGTCATGAACATTTTTATCCTTTTTCAGATTTTTCAAAATATGATGCAATGCACTGTTCTACATGAAGACTGGACCCATGGTACTAGGCGGAGAGCCTGGTCTCAAAGACCATCTCACACATGGTAGGAACCTCCGGGCAGATTTCCCTGCCTTTTAGTAACATACCATTTGATATACCAGGGTTAACAAGGATAATGCAACATAGAGCAGTCCTACATGCTTTGAACAGCATCAATGACAGTCATGCAAATGATGTATGCAGACATAAGGCACATGCATTGACTGTGTACACTAAATGAACCATTCACACTCAGTCCAAGTATGCATTCAACGACAAGCATGTATTGCACTGACATAAAACACATGCATTTACACAAAGTCTATATAGTGCATCAACTGAATACACTAAAGAAGCATTCAAATTCAGTTCAACATATAGTAAGAGAAGAGCATCAGATATGTAGAATTGAATTCAATAGCTAAGTCTGGAATGCAGACTGATCAGCTAGACATGAAGAGATCATCATAAATCAAGCAGACAGTTCAACAATTTCAGTTAATGAATTTAAAGCAAAGTTCAGAACTGACCTGAAATATAGAATCCTAGGGTTTTCTGTTGAGTGCCTTGCATCATAAACCCCTTTATTCATCAGCTTCCAAGGCACACCTGCAGCATGTCAATCAATTTGATCCTGTAGGGACCCAAGCAGTCTTGGGTCCTGCATTTACCCGGACAGGTGTTCTAAACACCCTTTTTGCAACATTAACATCAAATTCCATTAGACAACAATCAGACATAGAATGTCCAAAATTTTCACAGTAATAACATGAACCAACAGATTGTCTGGTCCTATGATGCATATCAACAGCAGCATGAGACCTATGAAACTTAGCATGAAATGTTTTGTTGTTTACATGGACATTTTGTTTCTTACTAGCAGCATTGGGAGCAGGAAATTTTACAGATTTGAAATTAAATCTACTTCTTTGTACATGCCAACAGTCCTTGACTGTGTGGCCATGCCTCCCATATTCGAAGCACCTTGGGTGCTTACCTTTGGAGCCAAGGTTATTCTTGTCAAACATCTTTTTGTTAACATGAAAATTAACAGGTTTAGAGTTGAATCTCTTTCTCGGATTCTGCCAACATTGAGCAGCAATGTGGCCAAACTTTCCATAACAAAAATAATTTATATTCTGTCTCCTAGAAACATGATTTCTAGCATGAAATTCTTTAACATTCAGATTACCCTTTTTCTGATCAGACAGAACTTTTCTAGCATGCTTTCTGTCATCTTGTTTCATCACAAAACACTCACTCATAAAGTGTCCATGCTTACCACAATAATGACAAGAACAAGAACCATTAGATTTATTTAAAACATGGCACTTATCAGATGAGTTTTTAGCATGCAGATTGTTCCTTTGAGTTTTTGGGGTTTTCTGATTTTTATTTCATTTTTGAAGTTTCTTAGCAGCATGCATATTTGAAGAAGAAGCTGAAGTGCTAGCTAAACCAGAGCTACGAATAAAAGTGGTATACAACTGGTTCTTCTTAGCTTGCTTAATTTCAGAAATGTTATCAATCTCCTCACATTGATCACTTGCTACATCTTCCGAGGATATTTTCATTTTGCCTTTATCCTTAGCAACCTTAGATGAAGTATCATTCATCTTAGTAATTTTAATTTCCAAGGAGATTATAAGATTTTCTGAATCAACTTTCTCCTTTTCACAACTAGCCAGTTTTTCTTTTAATAACACAATTTCATTTTCCAAATCAGCAGTGTGTATTAAAAAACTAGCAATTTCTTCATCACTGCAATTGATACACTCTTTCAATACTGATTTCTCTTTTTCAATTGTCATCCATCTTTCAGAGAAAACAGTGTTAAGAACCATTAACTTTTTATTTTGTTCCTTCAGATGAGCATTTTCTTCAAGCATTTTGCTTTCAATTTCTTCAGCTTCAGTTTTCTTTTCTAACATTAATTTATTTTCCTCTTTTAGGGATTTGATTGATTCCTTTTGCAAATTATCATCATGATCAAACTCATTTATCATGTCTTCTAAAATAGCACATGCATTGCAAGAATCATCTTCTCTAATGTGATTATTTCTGAGATTCTCATTTTCAGATTTCAAGTTTTCATTTTCTGCCTTCAAACGAGTGACTTCATGATTCATGTCTTTTCTCAATTTTTTATTTTCAGATTTTAATTTCTTGGACACTTTGAACAAATTTTCATACATCTCTATCAATTCATCGAAAGAGTATCCATCTGATTCAGAGCTTACCTGAGACGAGGTCTCATCTTCATCATCCCGGTTGGCCATCAAGCAACTATCACCTTGTTGATTATGCGTAGAAACGACTCCGTCATATATCTCCTTTCCAGATGTGCACCTGAGAGCAAAAGGGTACATATCAGTATTGATTGCAGCTCTTAAGATGTTAAGGATTATGACATTGTCACGGTTCTTTATACTGTCCTCTTTAGACCACTTGGTCTCATCATGAGGCAGTTTGTGTGGGCCTTTAGATAGTAGCCTCCATAGTTTGGGATCAATGGAATCTACGTACACAGCTAGGCCTCCTAGCCAACTTTCAAAGTTAGAACCATCATAAATCAGAGGTCGATCCATTAGAACAGATGGCAAACAATTTCAGCGAAGTAAAACAAATGACAAGAAATGCAACAAAATCAAATAAGCAAAGTAAAGCACTAAGACAGTGAAACAAAACAACGAGCACAAGAGATTCACTCTGAAATGCAGCAAAACTAGCAGGATCGTCTGCAGATTGTTAGATCCGATAGATCAGAGACCCGCTCTGATACCAAGTGTTGGGTTCGGTGCTATGTATTCAGAGGGGGGGTGAATGAATATATGCCCTTTAAAAACCTTTCGCCCAATTAAAATTTCGCTCAAACAAGATTTCGCTCACTCAGAACAGATTAAAACACTCTAAGAAAACTGATCAACTCTTCTGCTCAAC
Source organism: Amorphophallus konjac (assembly GCA_022559845.1). Taxonomy (NCBI): domain Eukaryota; kingdom Viridiplantae; phylum Streptophyta; class Magnoliopsida; order Alismatales; family Araceae; genus Amorphophallus; species Amorphophallus konjac. The sequence goes on along the minus strand of CM040126.1, from coordinate 194,778,588 downwards.
CAGAAACCAAATACTTAGAGCGCCCCTATGCATTCATCTAGCGGAAGCACAAATAGACAAAACAAACCACAATGCACAAGGGATTTTTAGGTGATTCGGTCCAGCAGACCTACATCCACCCCACACTCAACCCGAGTGTGGCTTCCTGCTGACTCACAGCTTGAACAGCTGGGCATCACAGCTTGCCTTACATCAGCTGGGCCTCACAGCTTGCCATCCGCTGAGCATCACAGCTTGCTTCCGCTAGGCAATACAGCTTAGCCATCAGTGACTCACAGCTTGAACCCGCTGGGGATTACAGCTTAACCCGTCCGAGACCAAGTCTCGCCAGCTGAGGATTACAGCTTTACCTGTCCAGTGGAGACCTCCATTGCATCCGCTGACTAACAGCTTGAAGAAGGGATAAAATGGAAAACGAAAACAGAACAAGACAGCAATCGGAAAGCTGTAAATGAAATACACAATATACCTCTCAACAGAGCAGACTGGCCTGGATTTGATCCACGGTCCAGTAAACAAATCTTCAGACTTCACTCTTCTTCTCTCGATCTCACTTTCTCTATCTTCTGCTCTTCTTCTCTTTCTCTTCTCTTCTCTTCTTCTTTCACTTCTGCTCTCTTTACACTTCTTCTGCTCTCTTCACTCTTCTTCTGCTTTCTTCTGTTGGATCGAAGTCTCTGCACTTCTGCCTTTTCTTTCACTCTCTGCTCTTCTCTTCTTTTCTCTTCTCTGTCTGGATCGTGGCTCTCTGTATGGACTTCACCTCTCGCCAATTCGATCTGACTCCTTCAGACAACGGAGACTACCCTTTATAGCAGCTCGAGAAGGGGCAGCACTGGGCGCGTGAGGCCTCCACATTTCCCGCCCAATCGACTCTGCCACGTGTCAGCATCTCAGCTCCTTGGATCACGTGCCAGACACCTGCAAGACAAATGAGGAGTTCAGTCGATTAACAAAATCAACTGAAGACAGTGTATAGACTTTATAACTCATACTGTAAAATGCAGTGTATAGACATGAAATGAACGCTGCATGATCGAGCCTAACCAATGTATAGACATTACAATGCTCATCCACTGAATAGACTTCACAGTGCTCAATCAGACTTCACGATGCTCAATCAGACTTTCACGATGCTCAATCACCCTTGAAGATGTGAGCGAGACAATGTATGGACTTCAAAAGCTTGAAGGCCCAATGTACAGACTTTGAAGAGTCTGAACCAATGTACAGACTTTTAACGCTTGAGGACCGATGTATAGACTTAGGAGCATATGAAGTCTCAGGGGAGCATCTATGGCCTCTGGATAGCATCACCACGTCAGGGGAGCATGTGGAGCACATGCTGTCTCTGGGGAGCAATCGCTGCTCCAGGGGAGCATCCTCAAAGTTAGGGAAGCATTAGCAGTCACTGGAGGGCATACTCGGTCCCAGGAGAGCATCCGGGGGGACAAGCGAGCATGCACGTCTGATGTACAGACTTGTGAAAGACTTGAATGCACGACAGATGGATGCAATGTATAGACTTTGCAAGATGTGAAGGAGTTGAGTGTATAGACTTCACGATGTGAAGACTTGTCCACAAATGATTGTACAGACTTGAGGTGAAGACCGATGTATAGACTTCATGAAGACACTGTGAACTCGAGTGCAGTGTATGGACTTCACTATGTAGACTTTGAAGAGCATTCAGCAATGTGCAGACTTCACTGCATATGAAGCAGTGTATAGACTTAACCAAGCATTGTACACACTTGAAGAGCATTCAGCAATGTATAGACTTATAGATATCAATACAACAAGTATGAACAACATGAGAGAGTATACACTTGAAGGCCTTCAGCATCCTTAGTGTATAGACATTAATGAATGCATAAGTCACAAGACCGACAGACTTAGCCTGTATAGACTTAGCATGAAGCACACATGCGATGTACAGACTTCAAGTCATGCAATGCAATGTACACACTTCAGCTAAGAAAGCTTCAGTGAATGTATGGACTTCATGAATGCATGCTACAATGCCAATGTACAGACTTGAACGTCAAGTGAGACGATGAATGAGACGGTAGGCTGTACAGACTTAGCCTAAGAAAATGCATGAGACGGACGATGTATAGACTTGCGTTACTGTAGCAATGTATAGACTTACTATATGCATGAGACGCAAGTTGAGACGGTGTGTGCACTGTAACAAATGTATAGACTTTCCACCGACCAATGTGTAGACTTTGCAAGCCTAAGACGCTGAATGAGACGGTGGCTGAGACGGACGTTGTACACACTTTAAGTCCAGTGTATAGACAATGCCTTAGACTCTAAATGAGATGCTAAGAAGATGCATTGTATGGACTTTGAGAAATGCTTCAAGTGGATGGCTGTACAGACTTCATGAATAGAGATGCATTGTACACACTTGTGATGCATGAACAGGCCAGTGTGCAGACTTCATGAATGTGCAAACTTGTCAACGAAATGCACAATGTATAGACTATGCACATGCATGAAGAGTGTATAGACTAATGAAATGCTTTACCCTGCAGTGTATAGACTTGCTAGTCATCAAACTACATGCAGATAGAAAAGCAACGAACATAGCAGAAATCAAGCACTATATTAGTCATACACATGCATTCTCCTCAAAACAAGTTATGTTGCTATCATCAAAACACAATCTCATAAAGCACTCACTGTGTTGCAATCATCAAAACCAAACAGCATTGCTATCATCAAATCAACATAGCACATGCTTGTGCCTAAGGGGCACAACAAGACCGAGCGACCTTCATTATTGGCGTAATATGGATATTTTCATCATTAAGCTCAAAGTCCTACATGATGCATGCTAGGCTAAAGGAAAAATTAAAACAAACTAAAAATAGAAAATAATCAAGGATAATATTGTTAAGCCATCTAGGTTTGGTCAAGAATCCAGATCTCTAAGCTAACACTAAGCCGAAGCCCGTTTGTCCACGCATCAACTCAGAAAGTGGAACCGTCGTCCCAGACCTTTAATGACTCAACGGCCTATCCGTGCAGTCATGACTTTCCTGGAATTATCACTATTTTTGATGAAGGGGAACTCAAATTCCAGGTTTATCAGAACCACAAGGTCCTTGATATGCTATAATAGCGTAGAATATTATATAGATAACAATGCTTTACAGGAGAAACACAAAAAAAAACGGAATGACGTTACCCCAATGAGTCAACCACGCATCTCCAGACCTGCACTCTTCTGCACTTAAAAATTCATCAGTCCACATAAAAAATGATCAACTCATAAAAGAATCCTCAATATGATCATAAGTGCATAATATGAAGGCTGATAATAAAAGATAGCACTTAAGCTCATAAAAATGTTTATAAAGCAATCCAACATGTGAGATCATAAATTGACGACCATAGGAAGCGGCGTCCAAATGATAAAAGACGACTAGCATAAAGGCGTTAATTGCATTAATGGTTCGATTAGGAGTTGGAAAGAAAATGACGCCCCTCAGGAAGGCGTTAAATAAAAGACGACCTGAAACAAGTCGTTAATTTAATAAATGACGCCCTGAACCCTGTCGTTAATTAACTGAAATTCGAGACAACACTCTTCCGTCTCTGAAATAGAAAGCTTGAACCCAGCTTCGAACATCCATCAGAAACTTCAAACTACTATAAAGAGGGGATTTCCTTCAGTAAACCACCGAATCCTCCGTTCTACTTTCTTCTTTTCGTTCATACACAGGTGCTGCAGGCTGCTGCTGTTTTTCATGAAGCTCAGTACCGCAACATATGCTTGCAATATGCAGAGAGCCATGAAGAAGGCCAAGACTTCCACTCCCAGGCTTTCCGAGATCAACGGCCATGTAAATAATAGAATTGCTATGAACCAGGTACTTTAAAATTTGAGTTACTTGTTTTTTCCTATTCTGCATTATTCCCTTCAACTCTCATCCTTCTTCTCCTGTGGGATTTCTCTTTTCTTTTCTACAGGACTATCCAAATATTCCAGGGGCAAGGAGATTCACAAAGAATAAATGGCTTCCCCTCTTGCTTTCCAAGTTTAGCTCAGACATGAGGGCCTTCCTATCTAGATGGCACCTCCTAGGTTTGGTCACCCATGCTAAACACTATGACCAAATTCACCTAGATTGGGCAGCTATAGGAGCTCTTATGGAGATATGGCACCCTTCTACCCACACCTTTCTTTTCTCTACCTTTGAAGCCACAATTTTATTAGAAGAATTAGAAATGATCTTAGGCTTAAAGAAGATGAAACAAGGGGATGAGGAGAAGATGGCCATCATGCCAAGACAAATTACCTCTCATGAACTACTATCAAGCTTGATTCGTAGCCCCAACTTAGTGAGCCAAATCAAAGCCACAAAAGGGATTAACCTCTTAAAGCTTGCCTCATGGGTCTATAAAAGGGCCGACCAAGCTAAAGAGGATGATGAAATATAACGGGTGGCAAAGGCCCTCGTTGTATGCTTGGCGGGAGCAATCTTGTTCCCCTCTATGGAAGATTTTCTAGAAGAGTCCCAATTGAGCGCTATAGCTAGCCTTTGGGAAGGAGAGAGAGCGGAACCGGCGATATTAGCCTATCTGTATAGTGGGCTCACCTCGGCAGCAATGGGGAGACCGATTTATGGATGCATGATCATTCTCTCTAGTTGGGTAGATCTCCATTTTAAATTTGACCCATGCGAGGAGGCCCAACAATCATCAAGGATATTCTCTAAAAGCCCTCTTTCCTATATGACTGGCTCATTGGGATTGAGCAATAGAGTGATGAACCGGATTCCTCAAATCAAGAAAAGAATGGAATGGAGGGAGCACCTCAAGGTGATGCCTAAGAATCTCTTCACATGCACCCCGGGGCTACTCAAGGTTCAACAACTCCGCACACGATTCTCTTCCGGGACGGATCTTCGGCTCATAGGTGCTACAGAATTTGCACTATACAACTCTCATAGGTGCCTTCCTCAACTTGGGCTTCCACGGAGACTATTCGAGGACTTATCTCATCTCCCTCCTATCAAGACAAGGGACATCGGCAGCAATGAAGATGGAGAAGAAACCACCACAATTCAAGCCTTATGGAAAATCAGCAAAGCTCATCAGCCTGTGGAAAACTTAGAAGAAGACAAAGATCAGTGGAAAGCATATGTAATAGCTTTAAGAAATTTAAGGCCCAAAATGGCTCATTAGATGTATTGTGATCTTTTCATCAATAAAATAATGATAATCTTCCATTAGAGCCAAATTATAATGTTTTTGATTAATTCCTCCAATAATCAACGTTTCTATTCTGAATAACGACTTAGAGAATGGCGTCAATTCCAAAGGTAACGCCTTCCAACACGTCGTCAATCATTAATCATTTTCCGAAATCAAAATATCAATTCCCATGATTGACGCCTTTAGCGAGTGGCGCTAATTGATTCACGTCTCAGGTCAAGGCGTTAATTTGATTCAAATTCCAAACATTGACCGTTTAAATTCTAAAAATAACGCCTTCAGTTAAGCCACTTCTTTTGTAAATAACGCCTGCGACAAAGTCGTCAATTAAAAAAACTGTAATGATGACTCCAATCACATCTATCAATTCCATTAAATGCGCCTGACGATGGTTACGGATTCCCACGCAAAAATAAAATGACGCCCCCATGCATGTCGTCAAATCTAGAAATAACGCCCAAGATGTATCCGTTAATTCAAAAAGAGACACCTTCCCTTAGGTCGTTAATTAATTTCGACCGTTTGATTTTTTCTTTCCCTCCTTTCTTCTTCTTCCTTCGCCCTCTTTCCCTCTTTCCCTCTTCTGCAACCCTAACTGAGCCCTCCCCTTCTCTAACTCTCTCACTCTCACCCTCTATCTCTCTCACTCTCAAGCCATGGCCGACGGTGGACTCAAACGCCAACGTATCTCGGCCCCCGATGTGGTGGACTTGGAAGGCAGAGAAGCCGTGGAGGAACACGCCATGGAGGAGCTTCCTCCCGCGGCGGCCGAGGAAGCTCCGGCGGCGGAGCACGGCGAGGAGGAAGAAGAAGATGAAGAAGAAGATGACGGTGAGGAAGACGGAGAAGAGGAAGACGAAGGAGAAGAAGAGGAAGGAGGAGATGAAGAAGGAGAAGAACCACCGGCCACGGCGGCGGTCATCCCTCACCCCGGCCAACCGCGGTGGCCACGACAGCCACGTCCTCAACTCCGAGGAGGGATAGTGGTGCCCGAGCGACGGAAGGTAAGCCTCAAACCCCATTTCCTATTTTTTTATTTTTCTTCAATTTTATTTCCATTTTTCATCCTCTGTCAAAGCTCTCGGACGACATAGAGAAAAGACGCCCCATGGGGTGTCGTTAATTAAAACAACGACTCCTTGAGAGTCGTTAATTTCAAATATAAATATTTTTTTCATAAATCACGCCCTGCAACATGTCGTTATTTTAAAAATTATCATGCTTAGCTTCATGCTGTTATTTTCCATGCTTTCTTTTATCTCAATTAGTTATTTTCAATATATGAGCCCCTGTTGATTTTTATTTCGCATGTTGTTTTAATTTAAAACCCTGGGAAAACAATGCCCCCTATCGGGGCATCAATTCAACAAACAACGACCAATGGTGTGGTCATTAATTAAAAAAAACCAGAAATTCTATTTATGGGCGAAAAAATGCTCACTCTGAACAACGTCCCCTACAGGGGCGTTAATTAAACAACTGACGACCCAGGGATGGGCGTCAATTCAAAATTTCTTGGAATTTAGGAAATTAGTTTTAAAAAAAAACGTCCCTCACAGGGGGCACTGTAGCAACCCTGATAAAATATTAATAACAATAAAGATTTTAAAATAAATCAAATAAATAGATAAATAAAACAATATAAAATAACGTCTCGGATAAAGGCGCTATTTAAATTATAAACGCCTCTAGCAAAGGCGTGATTCAAGAAGGGACGCCCTGACATTACGGCGTCAAATTCTAAACGCCAAAAACGGTAAGGCCAAGAAATGCCCCTATCTTGGGCGTGTTTTAAACAAAGAAACGCCTTAACGAAAGGTGCTTCTTAAGAAACGACCTGAACCAGGTCGTCAATTCAAGAATCGACGCCCTGACCAAAGTCGTTAATTCCATTCGAGTTCCGTTCGACACTATACATCAAGGAAATAGTCAGGTTACATGGAATTCCTGTCTCAATCGTGTCTGACAGAGATCCCCGTTTCACTTCTCATTTTTGGAAGGGGTTACAACATTCGTTGGGAACAAGGCTCAACTTTAGTACTGCTTTTCATCCTCAAACGGATGGTCAGACCGAGAGAACTAACCAAGTTGTTGAAGATATGCTTAGAGCATGCATCATTGACTTTAGAGGAAGCTGGCATGATCACTTGCCACTAGTGGAATTTGCATATAATAATAGCTACCAAGCTAGTATCCAAATGGCACCTTTCGAAGCTTTATATGGAAGGAGTTGCCGATCACCCTTATGCTGGAACGAAGTTGGAGAGAAACAACTATTAGGTCCAGACATGGTAAGGGATACAACTGAGAAGATACAAGTAATCAGAGAAAGATTGCAAGTTGCTCAGACCAGGCAAAAGGCTTATGCTGACACAAGAAGAAGAGATCTTGAATTCCAGGTTGGAGATCATGTATTTCTTAAAATATCGCCTGGACGTGGCATACGAAGATTTGGTGTTAAGGGTAAGCTTACGCCAAGATTCATCGGACCATTTGAGGTACTCGAAAGAGTTGGCGAGGTTGCTTATCGCATCGCGTTGCCTCCTCAATTGTCCGACGTGCATAATGTGTTTCACATATCTATGTTGAAGAAGTATGTGCACGATCTATCTCATATTATTGAACATGGAGATCTGGTGATGCAGAAAGATCTCACCTATGAACAGAAGCCTATGAAGATCTTAGATCGAGAAATACGAGCTCTAAGGAATAAGATTATTCCCATGCTCAAGATGCAATGGAATAAGAATCCTGAACACGAAGCGACATGGGAGACCGAGGAATCTATGAAGAAACGATTTCCCGAGTTGTTCTAAGAGGTATATACTCTACACTCTCCGCGTGTATACATGATATGCAATTGAATTTGGGGACCAAATTCTTTTTAAGTGGGGGAGGGTGTAGCAACCCTGATAAAATATTAATAACAATAAAGATTTTAAAATAAATCAAATAAATAGATAAATAAAACAATATAAAATAACACCTCGGATAAAGGTGCTATTTAAATTATAAACGCCTCTAGCAAAGGCGTGATTCAAGAAGGGACGCCCTGACAACACGGCGTCAAATTCTAAACGCCAAAAATGGTAAGGCCAAGAAACGCCCCTATCTTGGGCGTGTTTTAAACAAAGAAACGCCCTAACGAAAGGCGCTTCTTAAGAAACGACCTGAACCAGGTCGTCAATTCAAGAATCGACGCCCTGACCAAAGTCGTTAATTCCATTCGAGTTCCGTTCGACACGGGAGCTTATCCCGGGAAGGATTATGTTAATCTAGTAAGTATTTAAATAGGGCAAGGACTCTATATTGGAAGCATTACTTCCACTAGGACTCTAACCCTAATAGGACCCCCTAAATCCCTATAAATAATTTACTGCTCGAACCCTTCAACGCTATTTGGCGTTCGGAATCTGCAAGGTACGTGAGAGAGGAATAGTTCCTCTGATTTTCTCTACGTCTGTTACATGAAGAACTAACAGTTCTTCATCTTCTTCTGTTATAGGTTAAGAAGGCGGCGTACGCGAAGAACAAAGGTATTGTTCTTTTTCCCTTTTTACTTTCGGTCAGGTAGTATGAAGGAATACTAATGTTTCTTCTTCTGTTCTTGTAGGAGTTATAGAACCAAAGAACAAAGGTTCTTCACCAAAGCCTTCTCTTCCTCCTACTGTGGTTATTGTTGCTGTGAAGCAACAACGTCCCCCTTTTCATATCAATCTTCAAGTCTTCAAGTAGGTTTTCTCAAGTTACTGTAGCCCAAATGAAATTAATGCAAGATATATATATACAAGCATGTCATGCATACGGTTATTATAGTTTCCATGCGTTTTCTGCAATATTTTGAAAGAGATGCCCCTGTCAAGGGCGCTAATTCACATGAAACGACCCTTCCCAGGTCGTAAATTTCATGTTTAACGCCCCGTACTCAGGCGTTAATTTCTTTAAACCGTTAATCACCCATCTTAAGAACTGATTATCTAAGAAATCATGATTATAAATATATGCATGATCCTATGTCTTCAACCTGCTAACTTTACTGTCATGATATTACATTCGTTCCTCTGTTATCCTGAAATTATTACTGTCCTTAAAGTTTCTGAAGGAACTTGAATTAACGACTTGGACAAAGTCGTTTTCCACATATTAGCGCCCCCTCATAGGGCGTGAATCTGAAAGATAACGCCCCTTCCTAGGGCGTGTATCGGTTAAAATCCTGAAATTTATATATTCTGAAAAATAGAATTAAATAGTAACGCCCCTGCCCAGGGCGCGTTTTGATAATTCCTGAAAATTAATTATATTCTGTCAAATATGTAAACAATAAGACGCCTTCTGGTGTAGTCGTCAGATCTTGAAGAAACGACCCTGACCAAGGCGCGTTTTAGATAAATTACTGAATTAATGAAAATTCTGCAAAATGGAAACACGTGTAAACGCCCTTATGTTAGGCGTTAATTACTTGAGAAACGACTTGACCTAAGTCGTTATTTTCTGTAAATTGATTTTTATCCTGATTCTGATAACCGATGGTTTCATATTATACATATACGTATATATCGGCACTATTCTCCACTCCGTGAGTATAGTCCCACTTTTCACGTTGTTTTATCGATCACACTCAACTCTCATTGACATACAAGCTCTCCATTGGACATTCCGTTCCTTTGGACTAGCGAGTTAGTCATAGAGACCTCCGTAAGACTCCTCGTACCTTGGATTCCCTCAAGGTCGACTGAGCTGGTTGTACCCTAAAAACCCATTACACCATTGATGCCATGTCACTCTAAAGAAACATGGGATACTGGCCCTTATGATTATACAAAGAGTATATCATAAGAAATTCTTAATGGGATGATGATATCATGTCATATCATGTCGTTCTTGTAAAAACCTCAATTCTATGATAGGAATGAGGGTATCTTACCTTTGATATACTGTTCATGTGGACCTCAATTCTATATAAAGAATGTCCATACTGATTTGTCATGGTACCCAAGTTAAGGGAACCATATTCTACCTAGATTTTTATCGATATCGTGATTATACCGTTATTATCGACATTCTATGTCCTTTGTCATATTTTGGACTCTATTCTATCAAAGTTGTCATACGTGTCTACAAGCTTGATTATTGAAATTCTACGTTGGCTATAAACAAGAGTGGATGTCAAAATACATGATAAATGCCTGCGCATATAGGGCCCGATCTGGTCCTGGGAGGAGCACCCGAAAGTACTTGTGCCCATGGGAGTTAAAATGATAAGGTATCTGGCATTATACCGAGTACTTGACTTGCTTGATTGGACATTCCACACACATCTTGTACTTGAATCGTACTTGACTTGACATGAATTGCGTGGCCCGAAAAAGGGTAATTTACTTGCTTGATACATGATAGCCAAAGTTCTTGACATGACTTGTTAAACGTACTTGCTTGAATATCTTGAATAAACTTGTTATCTTGTTGAAAGTTCATGATTAAGTTCATCTTATTTCCTTGATATTACATTCTCTCTATCTTGTCATTTTATGCGAGCATGCATAGCTTTATTGCATTCATGAAAGATGTAATTACTTACACCCCTTGCTAGTACTTGAGATATAATTTTCTACTGAGCGTTCGCTCATTCCGTTTGTCCCTTTTTACTTTTCAGGTAAGTCCGACGACGATGGAAGTCAATCGGATGGGAATGGTCAAGAGTGAAAGTGATAGAGCTGCTCAAGTGTCATATAGTCTTTTCTATAGTTTCTTGAGTCAAATATGTATTCTTTTCCTTTTTATTAAACAGAGTATTAGATTTGTAATAGTCTATCCATTATGAAATAAAGGATTGGGTTATCTTGTTATTTTGCGCATCTCTGTCTTTGTGTCGAATACACGACCACTCTGATTGACATGATTGATATAAACTCGTCACGCGTCTCCGGGTATCTTCCGCGCTCTGGGCGTGACAGTTTTTGTTGTATCAGAGCCTAAGGTATTCAATTCCTAGGAAAAAACCCAAGTCCAAGGATAAGTTGAACGTTTAACCAAGTGAGATTGGGTAGAACCAAGGGTTAAGAGTCAATAAGTCTTTTAATAAGATCACAGTGATATAATACTAACGTAGCTATTGTAACTGTAGGATAATGGCTGCCGAACGTGCTCAATGGCGCAACATGCAGCGTACCCTTCAAGGAATGACTCAAGTACTACAACAGGTAGCACAGGGTGATGCTCCACGAGCTGGAAGCTTACACCAAGCCATTAAGAGCATGAATCCCCCGAAGTTTATGGGATCGACCGATCCGGACGATGTCGAGCATTGGGTTCGGGAGACTGAACGTATATTCCGTGTTATGCAATGCATGGATCAGGACAAAGTCTTATTAGCTACTTTCCAGTTAGAAAAGGATGCTAGATGCTGGTGGGAGTCTATTGAAGCAACCATTGATCCTACTGAAGTAACATGGGAAGAATTTGTGGAATACTTCAATGCTAAATATTTCTCGGACCGAGTCCAAGAAAAGAAGGCTACAGAATTCACTACATTAAAGTAACGATCTTTATCATTAGCAGATTATGAAGCTCAGTTCTCCAGGTTGTCTAGATATGCTAAGCATCTTATTAGCACGGAGAAGATGAAAGCCCGTAGATTTCTTAATGGGCTTAGGCCCCACTATATTGCTCAACTGGCGCCTATGGACATCCAAGTTTATTCTGAAATAGTGCGCCGAGCTCAATTACTTGAAGATGCCACGGAACTATCTGATAGGATCCGTGGGAAAGACAAGAAGGAGCAAGTCACAAGTTCGGGTTCTTTTAAACCCAACTTGAAGAAGAGGCCCAATAATGGAGGTTCATCCTCTCAAGATTCCAAGTTCAAGAAATCCAAGCCCTTCTCTATCACCACTACACCTTCAAACGTAGTATGCAAGCATTGTGACAAGGCTGGTCACAAGACAGAAGAATGCTGGAGGAAGTTAGAAGCATGTCTCCGTTGTGGAAGCCGTGAGCATCGAATTCCCGAGTGTCCATTAATGAATGACCAAGCTGGTGATGGTAAACGTCCGGTGACAAAGAACGCTCGACTTCATGCAATAAAGGAGACCGAGCAAGAAGAAGGTGGACTGGTAGAAGGTACATTAACAGTTTGTTCCAAAAGTGCTTATGTCTTATTTGATACGGGTGCATCGCATTCCATTATTTCTAAGAAGTTTGCCGACCCGTTACCGTTAGAACCAGAATGGATAAAAATAGTTCTAACTACTCCTCTTGGAAGTGAAAATGATATTACTCATCACTACCAAAACTGTGAGATAATGGTTCAAGGTAGGAATTTACCTATAGATCTCATATGCCTCGATCTAAAGGAGTATGATGTTATACTAGGAGCGGACTGGTTATCCAAATACCAGGCAATGGTTGATTGCCGCAATAGCCGAATTGCTTTCAAAGATATTCCAGAATTAGTCTTTACTCGCCCAAAGAGTCGGAGCAAATCCCCTCTTATTTCGGCTCTTCGAGCAAGCAAGCTCGTCAGGAAAGGATGTGTATCCTTCCTTGCATTTGTCACAGTTAAGGAAACAAAGGACCCTAAGATAGAAGACATTCAGGTAGTACAAGAATTTCCGGACGTGTTTCCGGAAGATTTGCCAGGATTACCCCCTCAAAGGGATGTGGCCTTCACCATTGACTTAGTCCTGGTGCTGGTCCAGTTTCAAAGGCACCCTATAGAATGTCCCCTGCGGAACTCAAAGAGTTGAAGGAGCAGTTGATGGAACTAATTCGAAAAGGGTTTATTAGACCAAGTACTTCCCCGTGGGGAGCACCAGTCTTATTTGTGAAGAAGAAGGACGGATCCATGAGATTGTGCATCGATTATCGACAGTTGAATCATCTCACTATCAAGAATAAGTATCCACTGCCGAGAATCGATGAGTTATTTGATCAGATTTCAGGATCCAAATATTTTTCCAAGATTGATCTCAGGTCGGGATATCATCAATTAAGAATCAAGGATGATGACATTCATAAGACTGCATTCAGAAGCAGGTATGGCCATTACGAATTTGTTGTTATGCCTTTTGGACTAACAAATGCCCCTGCGGCCTTTATGCAGTTAATGAATAGCATATTCAGGCCTTATCTAGATCAATTTGTGGTGGTTTTCATTGATGATATATTGATATATTCCAAAACTAAGGAAGAACATGAGGAGCATTTAAGGATCGCATTGCAAGTATTGAGGGAAAATCAATTATATGCAAAGCTCAGCAAATGTGAATTCTGGCTTGAAGAAGTGACTTTCCTCGGACATGTGATATCCAAGGATGGTCTATCTGTTGATCCATCAAAGGTTGAAGCTGTTAGAAACTGGGGAAGACCAACCAATGCTAGCGAGATCAGAAGTTTCTTAGGACTTGCAGGCTATTATCGGCGATTCATCAAAGATTTCTCTAAGATCGCCGTACCACTTACAAGATTAACTCGTAAGAAGATCCGATATGAATGGAGTGAGGAATGTGAAAGAAGTTTCCAAACTCTCAAGGATCATCTCACTACAGCTCCGGTGTTAGCTCTACCAATAGAAGGAGAGAAATTTGAGGTCTACACAGATGCTTCTGGCATTGGCCTCGGATGTGTCCTAATGCAACAAGGAAAGGTCATAGCATACTCTTCACGTCAACTGAAGAAGCATGAGGAGAATTACCCCGTCCATGACTTAGAACTGGCCGCGGTGGTATTTGCCCTAAAGATATGGAGACACTACTTATATGGAGTGCAGTTTACTGTATACTCCGATCACAAAAGTCTCAAATATCTATTTTCACAAAAGGAGCTAAACATGAGACAAAGACGCTGGCTAGAATATCTCAAGGACTTCGACTTCAATATACAATACCATCCCGGAAAGGGTAATTATGTTGCTGATGCCCTTAGTCGAAAGCCGAGAGCAATGATAGCCAATTGTATGATACAAGAATGGAGGTTGCTAGAACAATTCTCCGAGCTCAATATAAGCTTGGACAAGGAAGCCAAATTTGTCACATTATCTCATGTAAGCATACAGTCAGATTTATTATCTGAGATATAAGCGCTTCAGGATGATGATCCTATATTAGTGGAAATCAAAGGCAGATTAGAAGGACAATCTGATTTTCAACTAACTTCTGATGGAAGATTATTATTCAAAGGTAGAACTTGTATACCCGACTGTCCGGAATTAAAGAAGAAGATCTTAGATGAAGCTCACCGATCAAGGTACACTATTCATCCAGGATCAACCAAAATGTATCAAGATGTAAAGAAGAACTTTTGGTGGCCTAATATGAAAAGAGAAATAGCAGACTATGTATCTCGCTGTCTCACATGCCAACAGGTCAAGGCAGAACACCAAAAGCCTGCTGGAAAACTACATCCTCTAGATATTCCTAAGTGGAAGTGGGAGGACATTGGTATGGATTTCATCATGGGTTTATCCAAATCAAAAGGAGGACATGATGGAATATGGGTTATTATTGACCGTTTAACTAAATCGGCGCATTTCTTGCCAATAAAGAGCCGATGGCCAATTGATGTACTAGCTGCACTATACATCAAGGAAATAGTCAGGTTACATGGAATTCCTGTCTCAATCATGTCTGACAGAGATCCCTGTTTCACTTCTCATTTTTGGAAGGGATTACAACATTCGTTGGGAACAAGGCTCAACTTTAGTACTGCTTTTCATCCTCAAACGGATGGTCAGACCGAGAGAACTAACCAAGTTGTTGAAGATATGCTTAGAGCATGCATCATTGACTTTGGAGGAAGCTGGCACGATCACTTGCCACTAGTGGAATTTGCATATAATAATAGCTACCAAGCTAGTATCCAAATGGCACCTTTCGAAGCTTTATATGGAAGGAGTTGCCGATCACCCTTATGCTGGAACGAAGTTGGAGAGAAATAACTATTAGGTCCAGACATGGTAAGGGATACAACTGAGAAGATACAAGTAATCAGAGAAAGATTGCAAGTTGCTCAGACCAGGCAAAAGGCTTATGCTGACACAAGAAGAAGAGATCTTGAATTCCAGGTTGGAGATCATGTATTTCTTAAAATATCGCCTGGACGTGGCATACGAAGATTTGGTGTTAAGGGCAAGCTTACGCCAAGATTCATCGGACCATTTGAGGTACTCGAAAGAGTTGGCGAGGTTGCTTATCGCATCGCGTTGCCTCCTCAATTGTCCGACGTGCATAATGTGTTTCACATATCTATGTTGAAGAAGTATGTGCACGATCTATCTCATATTATTGAACATGGAGATCTGGTGATGCAGAAAGATCTCACCTATGAACAGAAGCCTATGAAGATCTTAGATCGAGAAATACGAGCTCTAAGGAATAAGATTATTCCCATGCTCAAGGTGCAATGGAATAAGAATCTTGAACACGAAGCGACATGGGAGACCGAGGAATCTATGAAGAAACGATTTCCCGAGTTGTTCTAAGAGGTATATACTCTACACTCTCCGCGTGTATACATGATATGCAATTGAATTTGGGGACCAAATTCTTTTTAAGTGGGGGAGGGTGTAGCAACCCTGATAAAATATTAATAACAATAAAGATTTTAAAATAAATCAAATAAATAGATAAATAAAACAATATAAAATAACGTCTCGGATAAAGACGCTATTTAAATTATAAACGCCTCTAGCAAAGGCGTGATTCAAGAAGGGACGCCCTGACAACACGGCGTCAAATTCTAAACGCCAAAAATGGTAAGGCCAAGAAACGCCCCTATCATGGGCGTGTTTTAAACAAAGAAACGCCCTAACGAAAGGCGCTTCTTAAGAAACGACCTGAACCAGGTCGTCAATTCAAGAATCGACGCCCTGACCAAAGTCGTTAATTCCATTCGAGTTCCGTTCGACACGGGAGCTTATCCCGGGAAGGATTATGTTAATCTAGTAAGTATTTAAATAGGGCAAGGACTCTATATTGGAAGCATTACTTCCACTAGGACTCTAACCCTAATAGGACCCCCTAAATCCCTATAAATAATTTACTGCTCGAACCCTTCAACGCTATTTGGCGTTCGGAATCTGCAAGGTACGTGAGAGAGGAATAGTTCCTCTGATTTTCTCTACGTCTGTTACATGAAGAACTAACAGTTCTTCATCTTCTTCTGTTATAGGTTAAGAAGGCGGCGTACGCGAAGAACAAAGGTATTGTTCTTTTTCCCTTTTTACTTTCGGTCAGGTAGTCTGAAGGAATACTAATGTTTCCTCTTCTGTTCTTGTAGGAGTTACAGAACCTAAGAACAAAGGTTCTTCACCAAAGCCTTCTCTTCCTCCTACTGTGGTTATTGTTGCTGTGAAGCAACAACGTCCCCCTTATCATATCAATCTTCAAGTCTTCAAGTAGGTTTTCTCAAGTTACTGTAGCCCAAATGAAATTAATGCAAGATATATATATACAAGCATGTCATGCATACGGTTATTATTGTTTCCATGCATTTTCTGCAATATTTTGAAAGAGACGCCCCTGTCAAGGGTGCTAATTCACATGAAACGACCCTTCCCAGGTCGTAAATTTCATGTTTAACGCCCCGTACTCAGGCGTTAATTTCTTTAAACCGTTAATCACCCATCTTAAGAACTGATTATCTAAGAAATCATGATTATAAATATATGCATGATCCTATGTCTTCAACCTGCTAACTTTACTGTCATGATATTACATTCGTTCCTCTGTTATCCTGAAATTATTACTGTCCTTAAAGTTTCTGAAGGAACTTGAATTAACGACTTGGACAAAGTCATTTTCCACATATTAGCGCCCCCTCATAGGGCGTGAATCTGAAAGATAAC
Organism: Amorphophallus konjac; assembly: GCA_022559845.1. Lineage (NCBI taxonomy): Eukaryota > Viridiplantae > Streptophyta > Magnoliopsida > Alismatales > Araceae > Amorphophallus > Amorphophallus konjac. The sequence continues at coordinate 194,761,514 of CM040126.1, read as the reverse complement.
GCCCCTTCCTAGGGCGTGTATCGGTTAAAATCTTGAAATTTATATATTCTGAAAAATAGAATTAAATAGTAACGCCCCTGCCCAGGGCGCGTTTTGATAATTCCTGAAAATTAATTATATTCTGTCAAATATGTAAACAATAAGACGCCTTCTGGTGTAGTCGTCAGATCTTGAAGAAACGACCCTGACCAAGGCGCGTTTTAGATAAATTACTGAATTAATGAAAATTCTGCAAAATGGAAACACGTGTAAACGCCCTTATGTTAGGCGTTAATTACTTGAGAAACGACTTGACCTAAGTCGTTATTTTCTGTAAACTGATTTTTATCCTGATTCTGTTAACCGATGGTTTCATATTATACATATACGTATATATCGGCACTATTCTCCACTCCGTGAGTATAGTCTCACTTTTCACGTTGTTTTATCGATCACACTCAACTCTCATTGACATACAAGCTCTCCATTGGACATTCCGTTCCTTTGGACTAGCGAGTTAGTCATAGAGACCTCCGTAAGACTCCTCGTAGCTTGGATTCCCTCAAGGTCGACTGAGCTGGTTGTACCCTAAAAACTCATTACACCATTGATGCCATGTCACTCTAAAGAAACATGGGATACCGGCCCTTATGATTATACAAAGAGTATATCATAAGAAATTTTTAATGGGATGATGATATCATGTCATATCATGTCGTTCTTGTAAAAACCTCAATTCTATGATAGGAATGAGGGTATCTTACCTTTGATATACTGTTCATGTGGACCTCAATTCTATATAAAGAATGTCCATACTGATTTGTCATGGTACCCAAGTTAAGGGAACCATATTCTACCTAGATTTTTATCGATATCGTGATTATACTGTTATTATCGCCATTCTATGTCCTTTGTCATATTTTGGACTCTATTCTATCAAAGTTGTCATACGTGTCTACAAGCTTGATTATTGAAATTCTACGTTGGCTATAAACAAGAGTGGATGTCAAAATACATGATAAATGCCTGCGCATATAGGGCCCGATCTGGTCATGGGAGGAGCACCCGAAAGTACTTGTGCCCATGGGAGTTAAAATGATAAGGTATCTAGCATTATACCGAGTACTTGACTTGCTTGATTGGACATTCCACACACATCTTGTACTTGAATCGTACTTGACTTGACATGAATTGCGTGGCCCGAAAAAGGGTAATTTACTTGCTTGATACATGATAGCCAAAGTTCTTGACATGACTTGTTAAACGTACTTGCTTGAATATCTTGAATAAACTTGTTATCTTGTTGAAAGTTCATGATTAAGTTCATCTTATTTCCTTGATATTACATTCTCTCTATCTTGTCGTTTTATGCGAGCATGCATAGCTTTATTGCATTCATGAAAGATGTAATTACTTACACCCCTTGCTAGTACTTGAGATATAATTTCCTACTGAGCGTTCGCTCATTCCGTTTGTCCCTTTTTACTTTTCAGGTAAGTCCGACGACGATGGAAGTCAATCGGATGGGAATGGTCAAGAGTGAAAGTGATAGAGCTGCTCAAGTGTCATCTAGTCTTTTCTATAGTTTCTTGAGTCAAATATGTATTCTTTTCCATTTTATTAAACAGAGTATTGGATTTGTAATAGTCTATCCATTATGAAATAAAGGATTGGGTTATCTTGTTATTTTGCGCATCTCTGTCTTTGTGTCGAATACACGACCACTCTGATTGACATGATTGATATAAACTCGTCACGCGTCTCCGGGTATCTTCCGCGCTCGGGACGTGACAGGCACCTTCTAGATAAACAACGACACAGGCTGGGTCGTTAATTCAATGAACACACAGTATCACTCGAAACCCATTTGGAAATAACGTCGCCCTCAAGGGTGTCAATCATAAAAACCACGACCCAAGGCAGGTCGTTAATCATCCAAATAGCAAATATCACAGTTAATGAACTTGAATGAATTGTCACATGAAATCTTAAGCAAAAAAAATTCTTTTATATGCATGCAGGGGCTGATGAGGACACGGATTTCTTGGGTCCAGGTCCGGGCAGCGTACTACGGCCTCCCCGAGTTCCAGAGAGCTAGGGTAGATGCCATGGGGTTTGGGGCTTTCCTTAGCATTGAGCCAGTGAGACCCGACCTACCCTTGATCCAGGTTTTGAGAGAGAGGTGGGATAGGTCGAGCCGGGCATTTCTGATGCCGTGGGGTCACATGGTCCCCAGCCTAGAGGATGTGGCTAGGATTACTGGGTTGAGGGTTGACGGCGAGGCGGTGAGCGGGATCACCCTACCCGACTATAGCGAGCTTACCCAGAGACTGCTAGGGCTAGAGACCGTCTACGAGACACCTAGCGAGTGTAGGACCATCTACTTCACCGACCTTACCATGGCCATGGGTTTGGGTGATGCTAGGCATAGATGTAGGGAGTCCCTACAGCAGTTCTCACAGAGGTTGATAGATGGGGCTAGGGCTGCCTACTGCTAGGACCCGGCTGATAGGGAGAGGGTAGACCGAGATCTGAGGAGGTTTTTGTTCTTGATGCTCGGGAGGCTGCTGCTTGGCACGAAGGGAGATGTCATCAACTGTCGATTCCTAGGGATTCTTGAGGACTTGGAGGGAGTCGGCCGATACGCCTGGGGAGCAGCGCTACTAACGCACTTGATAGCCGACCTGTCCACGGGGACAGGCCGTGAGACGACAGTCAGTGGCTTTTCACCATTTCTTCAGGTATGCATTTTTTGTTCTTTTCTTGTTAGAATGCATATGCATATGAATGTTTTGCTAATGCGATGCATGAATGCAGGTTTGGAGCCATTTGTACATGCCGATGGGGCGCGCTGACCCACGGCCTGGAGACGAGGGGTCCTTCCCTCTAGCACGACGCTGGCTACCAGTGGTGATTGGAGCCCCACTTGCCTACGAGTTACGAGTGCTGCGATGAGAGTTCCGAGACTTCCCTGCCTCACTGGTATGCATGATTAATGTTATGCATTTTTTTTATTAATTAATTATGATGAGATGATGATGGTATGCATGTTTATGGATGCAGGTGCGTTGGAGACCCTACGAGGGGATGACCGACGAGGGCCAGCCGTGGGTCGTAGCGGGCCGACCTCGCTTCGGATATGAGCTTTGGGTTCATTGCTTGAGCGAGATTGAGCCGCTACGGCTTAGGCTGGTGATGAGGACCCTCGACCTACACCAGGAGTGGATCGAGGTAGGAGAGCCACGTGGGATAGGCAAGAAGACGCGCGGTCGCACGAAGGTGATCGACTGGAGAGTGCGGTTCTCTGACCAGTACGCAGACTGGCAGCGTGGCGGGACCCGAGTCACTTCCCGAGCAGCGGACAGCTCCGAGTACCTCCGACGCTACTGGGAGGTTTACACCGGCCGACCCAGATGAGGGTCCTAGGGGTATGTATGAATGCACTTATTTCTAAATTAAATGCAAATGCTTATGTATATCTATTATGTGACTAATATGTGGTGAATGCAGGATGCACGGGACATAGCAGCGATGGACATGCAGACCCACCTCCATAGCTTGGAGGCCCAGTTGGCTGCCACCCGGGCAGACCTTGAGACCCTGGTGAGTGTTTAATGTATTCCTATATTATTGATGATTAGCCACTAACAATCTCAATAAATACAGCGTGTCCAGCAGGGAGCAGCAGGGAGAGAGATGGGAGAGGCCTCTAGCTCGAGAGGGCCTAGTGCAGAGGCGACTGCACTAACAGAGCAGCTAGCAGGAGCAGTGACATGGGCCGAGGTGGCAGAGCGCGCCCTCGCCACACGGGTATGCCTTTAAACTCAAACTCAACCGTGCGTTAAATTATTTATGTGATATTCTCATGAAAATTTTTGTTTACAAACTGAGGAGCTCCGGGCCGCTCTTACTTGCATCGCGGAGGGACAGCAGGCGATGGCCTCTCGGGTGAGTTATTTGTTTCCAGTTGTATATTGCCTATTTCCATGAATTATTGAATTGTGGAACTGATGATTTGTTTACCTGTTTGCAGACCTCGGAGCTACAGGCATCGCTTACCCAGACTGCCCTGGCCGGGACAGAGTTGGCGATCCGCGAGCAACGTGTCGTGGAGCTGGAGCGGGCCTTGAGGCGGCGAGAGGAGTTGCCTTAGGACGTGGCGGAGCTGCGAGTCGCCCTCGAGATGGAGTGGAGAGAGAGTGCTCGGGAGCGCGAGGAGCACTAGGCGGAGCGTGCCCGGGATCGTGAGTAGCACCAGGCGGAGCGTGCCCGGGCACGTGAGGAGCGGTCAGCTTGCGATCGGGAGCTTACAGCCTTGAGGGCGTAGCTAGCCGTTACACAGGAGCGGCTACGAGCGACCGAGGAGCGGCTCCAGCGAGGCCGGGAGCGGGCACGAGCTGCAGGGTACACCTTCACCAGTTCTACTTTTGTGGCGGGTTCCTCTCTTCGGTAGAGGAGCGAGGCAGAGGAGCCGGCTTGAGCTCTAGCTACTTCCCGGGGGTCCATGCCCCCTCCACCAGCACCTCGTTGGGAGGATGAGAGTGAGGCCGAGAGTAGGAGAGAGGAGGGTGGAGGCGAGAGCTGAGAGACTTTACTTGTACTCCTCCACCCTCACACCTGTACTTAGATAGTTATGTATATATATATGAGATTGAAATTTTTGTTACCTGAGCACTTGTGTAGTTGTGTACTCGTGTCTTCTTTTCCTTCTCGCCTTTTCTTTTGCCCTGCGCTTGTAGTTCACACTTGAACAAACAGGTTAATCCATCAGTTCGACTTGGCCCCTTGCTCAATGAGCAAGGGATGTCTTAACTGTGACCTTGATAACGGGTCAAGGGGCCAAGCCTTTAATCAATGAAGACAAATGATAGATATAAAATGTGCCATGCAAGCAGGCAAATGCTAACTGGAAATAAAAGATGCAACCAAGCATATGAGAAACAAAGGGCTTGAAATTCCACAATTTTTTTTGTTATTATATATATATATATATTTGTATTTTCGTTTTGAAAGTGGCACCTTCGATAGGGTTGTTAATTTTGAAAAAATGCGTATTCTAAGGGGCGTGAATTTTGATTTGAAAATTTTTTGTTTTGAAGGTAAGCATAGTATAGAGCTTTGAAACCTTAACCATCATAATCAACAATTTATTAGACTTTCTCGAGAGACTTAACAAAAGAGTCAACGTGACTTGTACTTAGGCGTTTACTCATATTCTCTTGCAGCCCATCCTGCTTAGTCAGTCTTCGCCATTCTTCGAGTTCACAACCCACCATGGAGGGAGAAAAGAAGAATGATTAAGGAAGCTCACGAAAGGTTTTCAAGAATGGGGCACGCTCCTCCCCTGCCCTAATGCATGTTGGGATTCGGTCTTTGGCTTAGGGAAATTTTATTGCTCTTTTTGCCCTTATTCATGCATGCTTACGACCAAGGTTTTCCTTGCGGGGACTTTGCCCTCTTGACATGCTTTCTTTTATCATAACTTCATTTTCTTTTCTTTTTTTTTTCGAAACTGTAGCACCCCGTATAAATATAAATATATATATATATATATATATTAATATTTCAAAATAAAAAAATATATATATTAGATAAACTCTAGAGGAAGCTTAAGTAAGAAGTTGGAACACGAAGTTATCATATGTAAAGATTATTCAATTGACAAGTGGCTTCCGAGTGTAGTTGGTTAAGTAACTTACCTTTCAACCCAATGACCAGGGTTCAAATCTTAGCATCCATCATTTACCTTTTGTGCCAATTAATTATACATTATAGGCTAGCAATAGCAATGTAGAGACTTTGTTGTGGGCTGCAGCAACGTATAGACTTTGAGCCACCGCAGTAACCGCAGCAATGTATAGACTTGAGCTGCAGCAATGTATAGACTTTGAATTGCACAAATGGCCAATGTATAGACTTGAGCTGCAATGTATAGACTTGGAGTTGCAGCAATGTATAGACTTTGCACAAATGGCCAATGTATAGACTTGAGCTGTAATGTATAGACTTTGAGAGGGTACAAACTTTGTGATGATGTATAGACTTTGTGATGGAAGCCAATGTATAGACTTTGAGAGGGAGAGGATGTACAGACTTGTGAAGCCAATGTATAGACTTTGAGAGGATCTACAGACTTTGTGAAGCCAATGTATAGAGTTTGAGGAGGCCAATGTATAGACATTGAGGATGTTATAGACTTTGAGGAAGCCAATGTATAGACTTTGAGGATGTACAGACTTTGAAAGTGTGCACATTGAAGAGGGATCGTGTATGAATGTGGGAGACAGACTTTACGATATGGGCCATGGATTGGCTGTCCAAACATTATCCCTTATCTCTTCAGCCTGTACAAGCTGTAAAGCCCCATTATTCCAGATCTTGCCCCCCTATCCGATCATACCAGACCCTATAACATACCCTTTGCTACCCCCATTCTAGGTTAGCTAAGGTTGGGGCAAAGCTCTGTACGGATTACACAGTCACCTAGAAGGGTTCTGCTACTGCTAGAGATCTTCCAACAAGGTAGGTAATCTCGAGCTTTAACCAAACCATAGCTAATCTAGGTTATATTAGCATGTAAAATTAGTGATTAGTCTCATCTCCATGCGGTATTTAGTGGTTACACATCATGTTTTAATAGGTGTTCTCTGGCATTTAACTAAACATTAGCTAATCTAAGATAGCTAATCTAGGATAAAAATTAGTATTAGCTCATTTACATGCGATGTTCCATGCAATAAATCATGTTACATCAATGTCTATCATGCTTTCACATAGATTAACTAAAATGTTAGCTAATCTGTTAGAATATGTTAGCTAATCAATTAGATTACCTAATCTAATCACATGATAAACTAAATATTCATGTTACTTGTTTTACGGACATGTTTTTACGCTAAATGACTACACCATATTCTATATACACTATGATAAATATGTTATATTAGAGTTAAATTAATCTGTTAGCCTACCTAACCTAATAATAAGTTAGGCTAAATCTCCATGTTACTTGATTTACCAACACGTCTTACGTTGAATGATCACCTCAGATTTGATATAGTTCATGCTTTAGTAAAGGGCTTGTCATTATGTCAATTTCTGTGAAACTGAAACCACCATGTTAAAAATGTTATATTAGAGAAACTAAAACCTGAAAATAGTGAAGAAGAAATTGTAGACAAGAGGATGAAAAACGTGGAAAAAGACCAAGTTGAAAAAGACCAAGTTAAAAAGTCCAAGTTGAAAGCATAGTGAAATTATATTAAAAATAGGGGGTTCTAAGAAGGAGAATAACGTAAAATCTAGAGAGAATGAGAATATGTGAAAGAAGAGAAAGTTGTAGATTGAAGGGTTAGGAAGAAGTTTTATGAAGAGTACAGAGAGAGAAAATGAGAGGAAGAAGGTGAAAAATGTGAAAAACCGAGATCTATAGGCGTAGGTGAACAGTGACTGAGTAGAAAATAGAACCGTAGAAAATTAATTATACCTTAAAAACTAAGAAGAATTGGAGGAAGTGGTAGAAGAGAAAAATCTAGATCTACAAGATAAGAAGAACTTTTTTGAAGAACTCAGAGAGAAAAGAGGATTGGAAGGGTATGAAAACTGGAGAACAAAAGAAGGTATCAACTCGGATGAACAGTAATGTGCGAGGACAGCAAGTGGAAAAACATGCAATAACTTGAAAACGGAGAGGAATTAGAGAAAGAGGTTGAAGAAGGAAATGTAAAGCACTTCAGGATGAACAAGTTTGCAGAAGACATCAAATTGAAATGAAGATTCAAAAAGTATGAAAATGACTAAAAAAACTAAAATCTAAAGAACTTACACGAATAACAACATAAACATACAAACCCAAGACCCCTCTCAATTACATGTTTAGCAAATAGATATAAAGTATATACGGCATGTTTCAAATGTATTAGCCTTATACCCAGAATAATCAGCGAGTATTAGTCTCATACCTAGAATAATTAACATGTGTTAGCTTAAATCTAGGATGATTAGCATGTATTAGCTTCATACCTAAGCTGATTAGCATGTATTAGCTTCATACCTAAGATAATTAGCATGTATTAGTCTTATACCCAAAACGATTAGCATGTATTAGCTTCAATCTAGGGTAATTGGTATGAATTAGCTTCATATCCATACGATATATCCGTATAACGCAAGTTTTATCATTTAACTAACCTATTAAAATTTCATGGTAGCCCCTAGGGCACCTTCGAATAGAAGGTGGCAGACCCAAGGGCGCCTTCTTCTAAGAGATGGCAGCCCCATGGGCGCCTTCTAACTGCATGATGTTAAACTAATCATCCAGTTAACCCTAGCTTAATCAAAGATTAATACCTTAAGCCATTTTGAGCAGATATGAACTGCAGAGTCGACCCATCCTGTTCACCGTGTTGACGCGATGAACTGCAGGGTCGAACCAGCCTGTTCACCGCGTTGACGCGATGAACTGCAGGGTCGACCCAGCCTGTTCACAGGGTTGACGCGATGAACTGCAGGGTCGACCCAGCCTGTTCGCAGGGTTGACGCGATGAACTGCAGGGTTGACACGATGAACTACAGGGTTGACGCGATGAACTGCAGGGTCGACCCGATGAACTGCAGGGTCGACCCAACCTGTTCGCAGGGCTGACGCGATGAACTGCAGGGTTGACACGATGAACTGCAGGGTCGACCCAGCCTGTTCACCGCGTTGACGTGATGAACTGCTGAGTCGACACAGCTGGCTCATTACGTTAACGTGATTGTTAGGCTTTCACTTTTGCCATCTCCATTAATAGATGGCAGCCTGAGAGGTGCCATTTAACTCCTGATAGGGTCCTCTAAACCCTGTATAGTTCCCAGGAAGGGCATCCCACAGTGAGGGTGTCGTTTCTAAACTTGTCAGGTGGCCCATAGGGCACCTCTCTTATCTAGTTTTTTTTTGTGTATCAAACGTTACTGGTTTCCACTCCTAGTTCATCCCTACACATCAATGCGCCCTTGGATTCCATTCCATAATTCCACCTTATATATCATACTGGTCAAACCTTGAAATTCTATATTGGCTATAAATGAGAGTGGATGTCAACAAACATGATTAATGTTGTGCATATAGTGCCCGGTTTGGTCCTGGGAGGAGCACCCGAAGGTACTTGTACCCATGGGAGTTTATTGACCACAGGTGTTTGGCATTGCACCTGAGTACTTGCTTGCTAGGCTTTAGACATTCCACTCATTCTCGTGATATTACTTGATTGATTTGACTTGAGACCTGCAGAAGGGTAAAGTTTTTGCTTGAATGAAATTGATAAATAGCCGATTCTAGTTTTTCATGCTTGAATTTATATTACTTTCTATTACTTACTTGACATGAGTTCTTACTCTCTTGGAAAGATTTTGTTAATTCCAGTTATTACTTGCTTGAATCTCTTGCTATTGCTGCATTGAAGTTGGAATCCTTATACTCTCACTTGTTATTCCTTCACTGCTCTTGTCGATTTTTACAATCCTTGATATCTACTCATCTACATGCATAGCTTTACTGACATTAATTGAACTTGTAAACCACTTAAAACATGTTAAATCTTGAGATGTAATTCCTACTGAGCGATTCGCTCATCTAGTTATTTTCTATTATTTTCAGGTAATTTGGATGTCAACCAACACTCGGAAGGGAATGAGACTGAGTGATGAGTGTTAGAGTGAAGTTATCAAATTGTCATGTCCTTTGTGTTATTGTATTAGTTCACTTATGTCAGTTGTATCAATTCATCTATGTCATTTGTATTAGTCAACTTGATTAGAACTGCTTAAGATTTGAAGCCTAGTCATTGGACTCTGGGAACATATGTATTTGTCCTTTGATTAGTCGTGACAATTGTCAGCTCGTACTATTTGTATTAATTTCGAGTTAAATCTTAGTTATTTGTGCACTATGATATTTACATGATTGACACGATCTATATAGACGTGTCACGCCTCCGGGTAATCTTCCGCGCTCGGGGCGTGATAGTCTTCGTGGTATAAGAGCCTAGGTTTTCAAACCTAGGGAACTAGAAAAAAATAAATGGTTAGAAATTGAAATCTAAATAAAAAATTGAGTCCAAGGATAGGTAAAACCCAAGTTCAAGGATAGATATACCTTACCCAGTGAGATGGATAGAGCCATGGGTTAAGTTCTACAATGACTTTCGACCTTAAAAGTAAATCCAATCTTTATCATACATAACTCTTTTGTAGGATCCTGGCTGGGGAAAGAGCACAATGGCGCGAGATGCAGCGCACCGTGCAAGGCCTCACATAGGCACTACAGCAAGTGGCCCAAGACGGAGCAAATCGTGGAGCGGGAGATCTCCATCGAAGTTTCCGTAACATGAACCCACCGAGGTTCATGGGTTCGTCTGACCCCGAGGATGCCGAGAATTGGCTAAAGGAGATGGAATGAATCTTCCGTGTGATGCAATGCGTGGATGAAGAGAAGGTTTTACTTGTCGTATTCAAACTAGAGTGGGACGCTCGATGCTGGTGGGAATCTATAGAAGCAACACTGCCAGAATACCATGTTACATGGGATGAATTCACGGAGCATTTCAACAACAAGTACTTCTTTGATCATATCCAGTAAAAGAAAGCCGCGGAATTCACCGTTCTAAAACAACGGGGCTTGAAAGTGGCCGAGTATGAGGCCCAATTCTCCAGATTATCTAGGTATGCACCCCACTTGGTGTGCACGGAAAAGATGAAGGCGAGAAGATTCCTCAACGGGCTTCGGCCCCATTATATCACACAACTTGCCCCGATGGACATCCAAGTCTATTCGGAGATGGTTCGGCGTGCTCAACTGCTGGAAGACGCCACCGAATTATCTGAGAGAATCCGAGGAAGAGACAAGAAGGAACCCGTCACAAGCCCGGGAAAATTCAAACAATCCTTCAACAAGAAGCGATTCTTCATGGGAAGGGAGCCCTCTAAGGCGAAGAAATTCCAGAAGAATGACATGCCATTCTCCACCACCGCACCATCAAAGGAGATTTGCAAGTTTTGTGATAAAGCTGGTCATAAGACCGACGAATGCTGGAGAAAGTTAATAGCTTGTCTTCGATGTGGGAGCCGAGAGCATCGAATCCCAGACTGCCCACTGATGAAGGAACAAGACACCAAAGACGAGAAGCGTCCGGTAAAGAAACAAGGCCGTCTGCAAGCTCTCCAAGAGACGGAACCCACTAAAGGTTGAATTGTGGAAGGTACTCTCACTATTTGTTCAAAAACTGCTCAAGTTTTATTCGATACCGGAGTAACTCATTCATGCGTTTCCAAGAACTTTGCTGCTTCATTTTCTAAGAAACATGAACTGTTAGATTTGGTCATATCTACACCTCTTGGGAATGAGTCTGATATCACTTATCACTATCCAAACTGTGAAGTGATGATTAAGGGAAATAATTTACCTGCTGACCTGATATGCCTAGATATAAAGGGTTATGATGTCATACTAGGTGCCGACTGGCTATCCACATACCAAGTAACTGTAGATTGCCGGCATGGCAAGGTAACTTTCATTGATTTCCCAGAGCTAGTTTACAATAGCCCTCGGAGTAAATCACTTCTTATATCAGCACTCCGAGCTAGTAAACTTATGAATAAGGGATGCATGGCTTTCATAACATTCGTGACTCCCACGGAAGTCGAGAAGGTTAAACTTGAAGACATCCGTGTAATTCGGGATTTTCCCGATGTTTTTCCAGAAGATTTAACCGGCTTACCCCCGGAAAGGGAAGTGTCGTTCACAATCGTCCTTGTCCCTGGTGCTGGTCCTATTTCCAGGGCACCATACAGAATGTCCCCTGCGGAGCTGAAGGAACTAAAAGAGCAGCTAATGGAGTTATTGAACAAGGGTTTCATCAGGCCGAGTACTTCCCCATGGGGAGCACCCGTGCTATTCGTCAAAAAGAAGGACGGATCGATGAGATTATGCATAGATTATCGACAGCTAAATCACCTTACAATCAAGAACAAGTATCCATTGCCAAGGATTGATGAGCTGTTCGATCAACTATCTGGAGCTTTATATTTCTCCAAGATTGATCTTCGTTCTGGTTACCACCAATTGAAGATCAAAGAAGAAGACATTCATAAAACTGCATTCCGAAGCAGGTATGGGCATTACGAATTTACTGTTACGCCTTTCGGACTAACAAATGCCCCTGCAACTTTTATGCAGTTAATGAACATCATATTCAGGCCCTATTTAGACCAATTTATTGTGGTCTTTATTGATGATATTCTGATCTATTCAAAGACTGAAGAGAATCATGAAGAACACCTTAAGAAGGCATTGCAGATATTAAGGGGAAACAAGCTATATGCCAAATTTAGCAAATGCGAGTTTTGGCTCGAGGAAGTATCCGTCTTAGGCCATATCATTTCGAAGAACGGAATTGCTGCTGACCCATCAAAGGTCGAAGCCGTGAAGAACTGGGAACGACCCACAAATGTAACTGAGATTCGGAGCTTCTTGGGTCTAGCTGGTTACTACCGGCGTTTTATAAAGGACTTCTCCAAAATTGCTGCTCCCTTGACCAGGTTAACCCGCAAGGAAGTGCTTTATGAGTGGAAGGAAGATTGTGAAAAGAGTTTCCAAACTTTGAAGGATCTCTTGACCACTGCTCCAGTCTTATCATTACCAATGGAAGGAGAAAAATATGAGGTATATATCGATGCTTCTGGTATTGGCCTCGGATGTGTATTGATGCAGAATGGGAGAGTCATTGCATACTCTTCCCGACAATTGAAGAAACATGAAGAGAACTACCAATTTCACGACTTAGAACTGGCCGCAGTAGTATTCGCTTTAAAGATCTGGAGGCACTATCTCTACGGAGAACAATTCACTGTGTACTCCGATCATAAAAGCTTCAAGTACTTATTCTCCCAAAAGGAGCTGAACATGCGGCAAAGGCGTTGGCTCGAGTATCTCAAGGATTTCGACTTCACTATACAGTACCATCCTGGTAAGGGTAATTCCGTAGCTGATGCCCTTAGTCGAAAGCCGAGAACAATATTGGCCAACTGCATGATACAAGAATGGAAACTGCTGGAGAAATTCTCTGAGCTTGATATCAGCACAGATGAGAAGAACATGTGTATTATTCTATCTCATATGAGCCTACATCCAGATTTGCTACCTGAAATCAAGAAGTTACAAGAAGAGGATCCCTCGCTAGTGGAGATAAAGAGCAAGCTCGATGAGAGACTGGATTTTAAGCTGGCACCTGATGGTAGATTACTATTTCATGAACGGACATGTGTGCCCGACTGTCCCGAATTGAAGAAGAAGATTCTTGAAGAAGCTCATAGATCGAGGTACACAATCCACCCTGGAGCCACTAAGATGTACCAAGACTTGAAAAGAACTTTCTGGTGGCCTAACATGAAAAGGGAGGTAGCAGACTTTGTGTCTCATTACCTCACATGCCAACAAGTGAAGGTGGAACATCAAAAACCCGCCGAAAAGCTACATCCGCTGGATATTCCCAAGTGGAAGTGGGAAGACATTGGCATGGACTTTATCATGGGTTTGCCCAAGTCTAGGGGCGGATATGATGGAATTTGGGTAATTATCGACCGGTTAACTAAATCGGCCCATTTCTTACCCATAAAAAGTTGATGGTCTGTCGACGTACTTGATGCCCTATATATTAAGGAGATGGTTAGATTGCATGGAGTTCCCGTCTCGATCGTATCTGACCGAGACCCACACTTCACCTCTCATTTTTGGAAGGGTCTACAACACTCTCTGGGATGAAACTTAATTTCAGCACTGCTTTCTTTCCCCAGACAGATGCTCAGACTGAAAGGACAAATCAGGTTGTTGAAGATATGTTAAGGGCATGTATTATAGATTTCGGCGGAAGCTGGCATGACCACTTACCCCTAGTCAAATTTGCCTACAATAACAGTTATCAAGCCAGTATCCAGATGGCACCTTTCGAGGCACTTTATGGCAAGAGTTATCGATCTCCAATATGCTGGGATGAAGTCGGTGAAAGACAACTTCTAGGCCCAGATATGGTTAGAGATTCAACTGAAAAGATACACCTTATTAGAGAGAGACTCAAGGTAGCTCAGTGCAGGCAAAAATCTTATGCTAATAACAGAAGGAGAGATTTGAAATTTTAAGTAGGCGACCATGTATTTCTCAAGGTATCTCCTGGCCAAGGTATTAGAAGATTCGGTGTTAAGGGCAAGCTTACACCAAGGTTTATCGGTTCATTTGAAGTATTGGAAAGAGTGGGCGAGGTGGCTTACCGTATTGCTTTACCTCCTCAACTCTCAGAAGTGCACAATGTATTTCATATTTCTATTCTGAAGAAATATGTGCACGACCCTTCCCATGTCATCGACCATACTGATTTGGTGATTCAAAGAGATCTTACTTATGATCAAAGGCCGATGCGGATCCTCGACCGCGAAGTCCGAATTCTAAGGAGCAAGACAATCCCTATGGTGAAAATCTAATGGAATCGATGCTCGGAGCAAGAAGCAACTTGGGAGACCGAAGAATCCATGAAAAGAAGATACCCAGAACTATTTTAGACTGTAAGTATCCTATACTTTCAACAATACCCTTATACAATTGAATTTGGGGACCAAATTCTTTTAAGTAGGGGAGGGTGTAGCACCCCATATAAATATATATATTTATTTATTTATTAATAATATTTCCTAAATAAAAAAAATATATTAGATAAACTCTAGAGGAAGCTTAAGTAAGAAGTTGGAACACGAAGTTATCATATGTAAAGATTATTCACTTGATAAGTGGCTTCCTATTGTAGTTGGTTAAGTAACTTGCCTTTCAACCCAATGACTAGGGTTCAAATCCTAGCATCCACCATTTACCTTTTGTGCCAATTAATTATACATTATAGGCTAGCAATAGCAATGTAGAGACTTTGTTGCGGGCTGCAGCAACGTATAGACTTTGAGCCACCGCAGTAACCGCAGCAATGTATAGACTTGAGCTGCAGCAATGTATAGACTTTGAATTGCACAAATGGCCAATGTATAGACTTGGAGTTGCAGCAATGTATAGACTTTGAATTGCACAAATGGCCAATGTATAGACTTGAGCTGTAATGTATAGACTTTGAGAGGGTACAGACTTTGTGATGATGTACATACTTTGTGATGGAAGCCAATGTATAGACTTTGAGAGGGAGAGGATGTACAGACTTATGAAGCCAATGTATAGACTTTGAGAGGACGTACAGACTTTGTGAAGCCAATGTATAGAGTTTGAGGAGGCCAATGTATAGACTTTGAGGATGTTACAGACTTTGAGGAAGCCAATGTATAGACTTTGAGGATGTACAGACTTTGAGGATGTACAGACTTTGAAAGTGTGCACATTGAAGAGGGATCGTGTATGAATGTGGGAGACAGACTTTACGATATGGGCCATGGATTGGCTGTCCAAACATTATCCCTTATCTCTCCAGCCTGTACAAGCTGTAAAGCCCTATTATTCCAGATCTTGCCCCCCTATCCGGTCATACCAGACCCTATAACATACCCTTTGCTACCCCTATTCTAGGTCAGCTAAGGTTGGGACAAAGCTCTGTAGGGATTACACAGTCACCTAGAAGGGTTCTGCTACTGCTAGAGATCTTCCAATAAGGTAGGTGATCTCGAGCTTTAACCAAACCATTGCTAACCTAGGTTATATTAGCATGTAAAATTAGTGATTAGTCTCATCTCCATGTGGTATTTAGTGGTTACACACCATATTTTAATAGGTGTTCTCAGGCTTTTAACTAAACATTAGCTAATCTAAGATAGCTAATCTAGGATAAAAATTAGTATTAGCTCATTTACATGCGATGTTCCATGCAATAAATCATGTTACATCAATGTCTATCATGCTTTCACATAGATTAAGTAAAATGTTAGCTAATCTGTTAGAATATGTTAGCTAATCAGTTAGATTACCTAATCTAATCACATGGTAAACTAAATATTCATGTTACTTGTTTTACGGACATGTTTTTACGCTAAATGACAACACCATATTCTATATACACTATGATAAATATGTTATATTAGAGTTAAATTAATCTGTTAGCCTACCTAACCTAATAATATGTTAGGCTAAATCTCCATGTTACTTGATTTACCAACACATCTTACGTTGAATGATCACCTCAGATTTGATATAGTTCATGCTTTAGTAAAGGGCTTGTCATTATGTCAATTTCTGTGAAACTGAAACCACCATGTTAAAAATGTTATATTAGAGAAACTAAAACCTGAAAATAGTGAAGGAAGAAATTGTAGCCAAGAGGATGAAAAACGTGGAAAAAGACCAAGTTGAAAAAGTCCAAGTTGAAAGCACAATGAAATTATAATAAAAAATAGGGGGTTCTAAGAAGGAGAATAACGTAAAATATAGAGAGAATGAGAATATGTGAAAGAAGATAAAGTTGTAGATTGGAGGGTTAGGAAGAAGTTTTATGAAGAGTGCAGAGAGAGAAAATGAGAGAAAGAAGGTGAAAAATGTGAAAAACCGAGATCTATAGGCGCAGGTGAACAGTGACTGAGTAGAAAACAGAACCGTAGAAAATTAATTATAACTTAAAAACTAAGAAGAATTGGAGGAAGTGGTAGAAGAAGAAAATCTAGATCTACAAGAGAAGAAGAACTTTTGTGATGAACTCAGAGAGAAAAGAGGATTGGAAGGGCATGAAAACTGGGGAACAAAAGAAGGTATCAACTCGGATGAACAGTAATGTGCCAGGACAACAAGTGGAAAAACATGCAATAACTTGAAAATGGAGAGGAATTAGAGAAAGAGGTTGAAGAAGCAAATGTAAAGCACTTAAGGATGAACAAGTTTGCAGAAGACATGAAATTGAAATGAAGATCCGAAAAGTATGAAAAGGACTAAGAAAGACTAAAATCTAAAGAACTTACACGAATAACAACATAAACATACAAACCCAAGACCCCTCTCAATTGCATGTTTAGCAAATAGATATAAAGTATATACGGCATGTTTCTCATGTATTAGCCTTATACCCAGAATAATTAGCGAGTATTAGTCTCATACATAGAATAATTAACATGTGTTAGCTTAAATCTAGGATGATTAGCATGTATTAGCTTCATACCTAAGCTGATTAGCACGTATTAGCTTCATACCTAAGATAATTAGCATGTATTAGCCTTATAACCAAGACGATTAGCATGTATTAGCTTCAATCTAGGGTAATTGGTATGAATTAGCTTCATATCCATATGATATATCCGTATAACGTAAGTTTTATCATTTAACTAACCTATTAAAATTTCATGGTAGCCCCTAGGGCGCCTTCGAATAGAAGGTGGCAGACCCAAGGGCGCCTTCTTCTAAGAGATGGCAGCCCCATGGGCGCCTTCTAACTGCATGATGTTAAACTAATCATCCAGTTAACCCTAGCTTAATCAAAGATTAATATCTTAAGCCATTTTGAGCAGATATGAACTGTAGAGTCGACCCATCCTGTTCACCGCGTTGACGTGATGAACTGCAGGGTCGACCCAGCCTGTTCACAGGGTTGACGCGATGAACTGCAGGGTCGACCCAGCCTGTTCGCAGGGTTGACGCGATGAACTGTAGGGTCGACCCAGCCTGTTCGCAGGGTTGACGCGATGAACTGCAGGGTTGACGCGATGAACTGCAGGGTCGACGCGATGAACTGCAGGGTCGACCCAGCCTATTCGCAGGATTGACGCGATGAACTGCAGGGTTGACGTGTTGAACTGCCGGGTCGGCCCAGCCTGTTCACCGCGTTGACGCGATGAACTGCTGAGTCGACACAGCTGGCTCATTACATTAACGTGATCGTTAGGCTTTCACTTTTGCCATCTCCACTAATAGATGGCAGCCTAAGAGGTGCCATTTAACTTATGATAGGGTCCTCTAAACCCTGTATAGTTCCCAGGAATGCCATCCCACAGTGAGGGTGTCGTTTCTAAACTTGTCAGGTGGCCCATAAGGCACCTCTCTTATCTAGTTTTTTTCCGTGTATCAAACGTCACTGGTTTCCACTCCTAGTTCATCCCTACACATCAATGCGCCCTTGGATTCCATTCCATAATTCCACCTTATATATCATACTGGTCAAACCTTGAAATTCCATATTGGCTATAAATGAGAGTGGATGTCAACAAACATGATTAATGCTGTGCATATAGGCCCCGGTCTGGTCCTGGGAGGAGCACCCGAAGGTACTTGTGCCCATGGGAGTTTATTGACCACGGTGTTTGACATTGCACATGAGTACTTAGTTGCTAGGCTTTAGACATTCCACTCATTCTCGTGATATTACTTGATTGATTTGACTTGAGACCCGCAGAAGGGTAAAGTTTTTGCTTGAATGAAATTGATAAATAGCCAATTCCAGTTTTTCATGCTTGAATTTATATTACTTTCTATTACTTGCTTGACATGAGTTCTTACTCTCTTGGAAAGATTTTTTTAATTCCAGTTATTACTTGCTTGAATCTCTTGCTATTGCTGCATTGAAGTTGGAATCCTTATACTCTCACTTGTTATTCCTTCACTGCTCTTGTCGATTTTTACAATCCTTGATATCTACTCATCTACATGCATAGCTTTACTGACATTAATTGAACTTGTAAACCACTTAAAGCATGTTAAATCTTGAGATGTAATTCCTACTGAGCGATTCGCTCATCTAGTTGTTTTCTAATATTTTCAGGTAATTTGGATGTCAACCAACACTCAGAAGGGAATGAGACTGAGTGATGAGTGTTAGAGTGAAGTTATCAAATTGTCATGTCCTTTGTGTTATTGTATTAGTTCACTTATGTCAGTTGTATCAATTCATCTATGTCATTTGTATTAGTCAACTTGATTAGAACTGCTTAAGATTTGAAGCCTAGTCGTTGGACTCTGGGAACATATGTATTTGTCCTTTGATTAGTTGTGACAATTGTCAGCTCGTACTATTTGTATTAATTTCGAGTTAAATCTTAGTTATTTACGCACTCTGATATTTACATGATTGACACGATCTATATAGACGTGTCACGCCTCCGGGTAATCTTCCGCGCTCAGGGCATGACAGAAACAGATAAAGACCTAATTGTACTTGGGCTTTGAGCATTTGGTTCCCTTTTGGGCCCTGACTTCCACCTACTAGGGCGGCGGGCAGGCTTGGTTAGTAACCCCTAACTTGTATTCCCTCTCGTGAGCCGAAAGGAAGAGAATAGGTAAGGCTTTTACATTCTTAGTTTGGGTCGAACTTTCTCGAATTTCGGGCTTCTCGAGTTTAAGAATAAGGCGTGTAGTGTGTGCGTGAATTTACCCAAGAGTTAAACCGTCGAGACTGAAGAAAGAATTAAGGATTTTTATTTTTTTCGGCATCGTGGCCCACGTACCATACCAGCCTCAAAGATTTTTTTTCTGCTTGTTTTTCTCTCTTTTTATTGCCTTTTGTTTTTCTTCTTTTTGTTTCTTTTGTTTTTCTTCTTCTTCTTCTTTTTTTTGTTTGGTTCAGGGGTAGTATTTCTTCAAATAGAGACCATTCCAAGGGTGTGTTAGATCTTCGCCTTCAGCATTTATCAATCTATAAGCATTGCCAGGATAAACATCTTTTATGATAAAGGGTCCTTCCCAATTAGGTTGGAGTTTTGAACGAGGTCCACCAGGTTTTACAAAGATTCTTTTAATTACCATCTCACCGATTTTGAACTTTCTCTCAATTACTTTCTTTTGGTAAAAACGTGAAAGCCTATTTTGATAGATACGCGCATGCTCAGCGGCGACCAAACGCTTCTCATCCAGGAGTTCCAACTGGGCAAGGAGAGATTCACGCCATTCATCAATAGAGAATTCCTTGTCCAATTGTACTCGCAGAGAGGGAATGAGAATCTCATAAGGAACTATCGCCTTCATTCCATAAGTGAGGGCGAAAGGGGTCTGCCCAGTAGGAGTACGAATGGAAGTGCGATAGGCCCAAAGAGCTTCCACCAGCTTTTCAGGCCGATCCACGAATTTATTAGCCTCACACGTTTTCTTAACAATTTTAATCAAAATTTTATTAGTTGCCTCTGCTTGGCCATTGCCCTGCGGATAATAAGGAGATGAATGATGCAATGCAATGTTATACCTGTTGCAGAGATCTTTAAGCTCCTGAGAGATGAATCGGGGTCCATTATCGGTGACGATGGTACTTGGGATGCCAAACCTTGCGATGATGTTCTTCATTATAAACTTGCAAACAGTTGACGCTTTAATCTCCATGTAAGCTTCTGCTTCCGCCCACTTGGTGAAGTACTCCGTTGCCGTGAGAATGAATGACTTCTGCTTTGTAAGGAGGTTGGAATCACCAAGAGGTCCAATGATATCGAAAGCCCACACGGAGAAAGGCCATGGGGAAGACATAGGATGGAGTGAAGAAGTAGGAGAATGGATCTTATCGGCGTGCAGTTGGCACTTAACACACCTTCGGACATAGATAGAACAATCCTCTTCTAAAGTGGGCCAATAGAAGCCTAGCCTAAGGATCTTCTTAGCTAGCATCTTGTTGTTCACATGACCACCACACACTCCTGAATGCGCCTCTTCCACAACCATCCAATATTCATCATCATCTAGGCATCTTAATAAAACACCTGTGAGCCCTCTTCTATAGAGCACAGCTCCAACCAAAACGTAACGTTGAGCCACTCTTCTAATTGCTTTCTTCTCTTCTGCAGTGGCTTCCTCGGGATAGGACTGATCATTGTAATATCTGGCAATCTCGTAATACCATGGTTTCTCATCATCAGCCAATTCTTCTTCCCAATCTAACAACATGACCTCCTTATTTTTAAGAGCTTCACTCTTCCTGACCTTCTCAAGCACCTTGTCCCTAATGTCGAGGAACGCACGATCCTTAATAGCTGGAGTGTCACACTGATGAATGAGGGGAACATGGAAATCTCGTTCAGGAGGGAAGATTAAAGCAGAAGCCAATGAAGCAAGGGCGTCAGCTAAGATGTTTTGGCTTCGAGGGACATGGACAAAAATCAACTTGGTAAAGAGTTTGGCATAAGCAAAAGCAAGTTCCTGGTATGGCTTGAGCTTAGGATTGATAATGCGGCATTTGACAAGCACCTGGCGTAGAATGAGCTGACTATCACCAACAATTCGTAATTGGGTAACACCATATTCGTGAGCGGTTTGCAGGCCGGTTAAAAGAGCTTCATACTCAGCTATATTGTTGGTGACAGGGAAAGTAAGCTGAGCGGCGAATGGGATGGTGACCCCTTCTGGTGTTAATAGAACCATGCCGATCCCTCTTCCCTGGGAATTTAGAGCTCCATCAAAATGTAACATCCATATAGGATCGTGGGGTTGATTAACGGACATTAGTTCCTCATCTGGAAACTCTGAATTGACTAGATCAAATCGGGGTAGAGGGTGGTGAGCAAGATGTTCGGCAATGGCGTAGCCTTTGATAACTTTCTGTTGAATGTAAGTGATGTCGAATTGGGAAAGGAAACTTTGTCAGTGTGCTAATCGGTCGGTAAGGATAGATTTTTCAAGGAGGAACTTAATCAGATTCATGCGAGCAATGAGATGAACCTCGTGAGCTAGGAAATAATGTTTTATCTTCTGAACTACCCAGACTAAAGCAGCACAAGTCTTCTCCATGGCTGAGTACCTCTGCTCATAGGGGTTAATAAGTTTAGACAAGTAGTATGCTGCCCTCTCCTTCCTTTCTTCATCTTCTTGCGCAAGGACAGCACCTACAGAGTCATCCAGGACAGAGACATAGAGAATGAGCGGTTTGCCTGGAATTGGCGTCCTCAGGACAGGAGGATTGGCCAGATAATCCTTCAATCCGTCAAAAGCTGCCTGACACTTGTCATCCCAATTAAACTTGACCCCCGGCTTAGTAAGCTCGTAAAACGGCCTACATCTTTGTGAATGCTGGGAGACAAAGCGACAAATAAATTGTAACCTCCCGATTAATCCTCGAACTTCTTTCAAATTCTTGGGAGGAGGCATATCTCTGATGGCCTTCGCCTTATTAGGATCAACTTCAATTCCCCTTTTGCTAACAATGAATCCGAGCAACTTCCATGATGAGACACCAAATACGCACTTCTTGGGGTTCATTTTCAACTGATACTCCCGTGCTCTTTGCAAGACTTTGGTTAGAACCGCGGGATGCTCAATCCTTGTTCTTGATTTTACTACCAGGTCGTCTACATACACCTCAATATAAATGTGGATCATATCATGAAAAATTGCCATCATAGCCCTCTGATAGGTGGCTCCAGCGTTCTTAAGTCCAAAAGGCATGACCACATAGTAATATGTACCCCACGGTGTAGTGAACGATGTTTTCTCTTGGTCTTCCTCAGCCAGGCGAATCTGATTATAACCCGAAAAACTATCCATGAAGGAGAGAGTCTCATATCCTGCCGTATTAACAATCAAAACATCAATATGAGGGAGGGGGAAGTCATCTTTAGGACATGCACGGTTGAGGTCTCGAAAGTCTATACAAATCCTGACCTTTCCGTCCTTCTTCATAACTGGGACAATGTTAGCCACCCAATTGGGATAGAGGATAACTCTAACAAATCTAACCTTATGAAGCTTATCGACCTCTCCTTTCATCTTTAAAGCCATATTAGGGTGGAAACGTCTCAACCGCTGTTTGACCGGAACAAACCCTGTCTTGAGTGTAAGCCGATGTTCAACAAGCGCAGGGTCTAGTCTAGGCATATCTTCATAACTCCATGCGAACGTATCCTTGTATTCTTGAAGTACCAAAATAAGCGCCTCCTCTTCGGATGGCGGCAAGTTCTTACTAATGAGGACAAACCTAGGGTCTTCTTCTGTACCCAGATTTATTTCTTTGGTAGGCTCTTCTACTGAGGCTGATGGTTCATCAAATCTCCTCATGCCACTGGCAAAAGCATCAGTCTCGTCCTCATTTTCTTCGTAACTTTCATCCCCCTCTTCAACAGGGTCTTCATCATTCAGAATCTCATAAACACCAAAACCCTCATAAGAAGCACAAGTATCCTCATATTCCAACTCCGGCAGGATAATCGGGTCCTCCACAAATTCGGGAATGGCTAAGCAAGCCTGACATCTAATGGCTAACTCTCTGAGAAATCTACGGGGAATCTGCTTACCCTTGGATTTCTTATGTGAAGCTACCCCGTGAATCTTATCAGAAGAGTAAGAGCAACTAGCTTGATTACTAGAACTTGACAAAGAAGAGAAAGGAGGAGAAAAAGCTGGTACAGAAGGGGATACAAATGAAGACCCCTCGCTAGAGGGGTAAAAAAGATCTATCAACGAATCTTGGAAGAGCGGCCCCTGGGTCGGGACACACTCAGAAAAGAGATAGGAGGTCTCCTCAATGGAGATGGAGGATTGAAAAGTTGGATTTTGGCATTTTTTTTCATTTTCATTTTTATTTTCTCTTTCATTTTCAAGGAGGAAGCAATGCGAGGAGGAAACAGGAGGTGGAGTTGAAATTGACAAGTTGGCAAAAGATTGAATGAGTGACGACCCGCGCAGAGGTGTGATGGAGAGCCTGGAAGATTGCTCGAGGAGCAAGGGAGGAATTAGAGGAGA
Organism: Amorphophallus konjac; assembly: GCA_022559845.1. Taxonomy (NCBI): domain Eukaryota; kingdom Viridiplantae; phylum Streptophyta; class Magnoliopsida; order Alismatales; family Araceae; genus Amorphophallus; species Amorphophallus konjac. Next base: position 194,737,891 of record CM040126.1, on the reverse strand, counting down.
TACTTGAAGTAAGTTTGGGTAAAAGTTTATTAAGATCGCGGGTGGTCTAGGAATGTCGGAGAAAAACAATCGATCAATCAGACGGACAACATCCGTCGGGTGAATGAACTTGGTAAAGAAAAGGCCGGCCCACAGCCTATCTGTAGTGAAGCCCTCCTCGAACGGCACATCGGGCTCTCCAGTATCTGTATAATCACTTAGCAACTGCCTCTTGTCCGTGATCACTGCTGGCTTCTCAATTAGCTCATGAATCAGCGGCGGCCATTCCGGATCAGTTGGCATAAATAGACGGCTCAAAGCAATAGTGATGTCATTCATATCAAACCATCTATACCAATCACACTCTGGATCATCCATTTTTCTTCTTTTGTCCTGCCTTAAAGACTCCAGGGCTTTGTATGTGGCCAATGGAGCAATATGACGAGCGAACTGCCTGGCATGCACATCTTGGCAGTCTAGCATAGAAGTTACTATTATAGTCTGCTCATCGTTTTGAATGCCACCTTTGACAAAATGTGTTTGCAGTGTCGAGGTAAGCGGTTGACGATCTGTCTTCAAAGTGGATGTCATAACTGCCCATGGTTCTTCTCCATTCTTACTCGGCCCTTTATAGCCTAGGCCGCCCCGTACCATTAATTTTCGTAGCATAATGGGTTTAGTTCTACCTTGGAAATTAACACCCAAACCTTTACCGGCCTGATACCCCATTTTCATCAAAATATTCCAACCAGGGGTATTCAGTATGCTTTTCTTCTTCTTCCCCTTGGAAGCCAGGGGTGTCATGGCAACTGTTGTAACCGTCTTGGATGGCCTCGGCCGTGGGTCAGTAATATCTAACACTGATAGCAACGGTTCATTGGAAGGCCAAATAGAAGGAACTGACGTTGCTAAGTGTATGTCTTCATCCGGCAGAATCGGCATACTTGTAACCTTAATAATGCGGCCCTTATGTGGAAACTTGAGGCATTGATGATTCGTAGAGGGCACTGCATCCAGCTGTTGAATATAGGGGCGGCCCAGGATGCCATTGAATGTTGGATCCATGTCCAAGATGTGAAAATCTGCTGTGATTGTAGCTAGGCCCAAACTGACCTTTAGTGTTATCATGCCCAAAGGAGGCTTCTTGGTGTTGTCGTAAGCTGTGACTGTTATAGTGGACGGCCGAATCTGACTTCCCGAAATGCCGCACATTTTTAAAGTGCTGGGCGGCAATACATTGATGGATGCCCCAGTGTCCACCAAACATTGTTTTACTGCCACCTTGTTAATGTCCACTGTGATACACAGAGCATATTTTCTAGCTGGTTGAGGTGCTAGTTCATGTTCATGAAAAATAATTGTCGGCTGACCGCTAGCGGGCGTCAGGACTATGGTTATGTGCTCGGCAGGAATGTCTTCATTAACCATGACCTTATGCAGATATTCTTTTAAGGCCAATTGATGGGTTGTTGACCTTTTAATCAGCTCTAAAATAGAAATTCTTGCTGGAGTCCTGTCCATATGTTTTAGTAAATCATATTGAGTGCCGGGTACAAACTCTTGCTCCTGTTCTTGCTCATTGGGCCCTTGTACGGGCTCTTGCTCCCTTTGAGGAAAAATGCGGTGGAATATCTGTCCACTGCGGAGTACCATAGTTTGGTTCGGTGATGCCTCTATCAGGCTAAGTGTGGATGGAGGGTTAGCGGAAGAAGAAGGGGTGTTAGTGTTGGCAGGTGCTGGAGGGGTGTTCAAAGAAGATGCCCCCATAGGGGGTATCAGGGAAGGGTTCAAAAAAAGAGCCCCGGTAGGAGGCGCAGGAGGAGCAAGAGACGCCTGAGTGTGGGAGGGAATAGTTGGTTGAACAAGGAGAGGTCTGGGTACAAATGGGGGGTGGACTGACGGTGAAGGGATCCTTGCCGGTGGAGGAGTAATGGCGGGGGATGTAACGGATGTCAATGATGGGCGGATGAGGAGTGGCCTAGACGGCAAGGGTGAAGGGTTGGTGAGGGGTGGTGGAGTTTGTTGCGTCGAAGGCCGCGATGGCGGAGGACGGATAAGGAGAGGCCGGGTTGGCAAGGATCTGGAATTAATTGGAGTAGATGGGGTTTGATTAACATGGCGTAGAAGGGAGCGGGCCAACTGGGGAGTAGACGTGGGAAGTGTGCGTAAGAGGCGTGGAGGTTGGTTTGAATTGTGATTAAATGCCCCGACAGAGGCGTTCTCTTCGTGCCATCCCTGCCCTCTATCCACCTCGTGGAGGGTTATGATAGGGTTTACATGCAGGTTTGGTGGGTGCTCCGGCAGTGGATTGTGGACAATCCCCATATCTTGCTGCGGTGTTGGGGCTTGTTGTTGTGCTTGTGGAGCTGGTTGCTGCGGCTGCTGAGCCTGGCGTTGCCGAGGAGGCCTTCTTGCTTTTAGAGTGGTGATAAACTGCCTCATCTCGTCCCAATTAATACCGCCTTAGTCATTTAAATCATAGATATAGTCATTGAAATGAAAGCAGTGGTCAATATTGTGACCAGGTGAGCGGTGGAAAACACAGTAGCGGGACGTGTCAACGTTAGCGGGCCACATCGTTCTTTCTTTCGGCAATATGAGCAGGTCGGTGGCCATGAGGGCATTGAATATGTCTGGGAGACTTTCCGGCAATGGTGGATACTAGGCCCTTTTGGGGCCTTGTGGTCTCCTTTCTTGTTGTTGTGGTGGGCCATAGTTGGCGGGTGGTGGTACTTGGTGGTATTGTTGCGGAGCTGGGGGGTCCGGGTGAGGCATTTGGTTTTGTGGAGGAGCAAAGGAATGTTGAGGAGAAAATTTGTGTTGTGGGGGTGCGTTGAAGAAGGGGTTTTGTTATGGAGGTCATGGGTTAGATTGGCGGAAAGGGGTGGGGTGGCCAACTACGCCGACCTGTTCATTAGTTACGGTACCCTCAGTTGTGGCGCCGCTATTGTTGACATTTGCATTCTTCTTGACCAACCGTGGTCTCTGTTCAAACATGCCCATGATGGGCGAATCTTTCATCTGAGTTTGAATATATCGAGCTCTCTCATAGAGCTCTTCCATGGTAGTCAGCCTGTTCATGGCCAATATGTGTCGAAACTGAGGGGTTGCATTTGAAATAATCATCTTAACCTGTTCCGACTCTGACAGTGTATCTTTCAACTTTTCGGCCATCAATCGCCATCTATCAGCAAATATAATGAAGTCCTCCTCGAGCTTCATTTTCTCAGTGACCAGATCAGTAACTGATAGGGAGGGTCCGACCCGGTCCCTATATTTCTGCAAGAATTTCTTTTGAACCACATCAAAGTCACTAGCGTCTGCCGGTTCTAAGGAGTAGAACCACTCGAGGGCTGGCCCCTCTAGAGACCGTCTGAACAGATAAGCCAATGAGGCTTTGTTGCCCTGCCAAAAGGAAGTTTCATACATAAAATCCTTTAAATGAATAAATGGATTGCCAGTTCCGTTGTATCGCCGAAAATTCGGCATCTCAGAAGGTGGTAGATGAAAAACTGGCAATGTAGGGAGAGAAATTTCCAGGGCATTCTTCGCCGCAGTAACCTTCTTGAGTTGTTCTTCCATGCTAGCCAACTTTTGAAGAAGTAGAACATTGGTGTCCGACTCGACTGGGGCCGAGTTTGGAATGAAAGAATTCGGCATAGGCATCCTTAGAATTTGAGGAGGTGGAGGGAATTGGGACCTAGCCGTAGAATAACTTGCATGTTGGGCCGGCATGGCCACAACAGGCGTTGGAGGACGTGAAGGGGTTTTGTGTAAGACTGCCGGGTCATTAGCAACATGATGGCCACTCGCGGCTGGAGGGGGGTTGGAAGATGAAGAGGGAACATCTTTCCCTTTCAAAGCGGCATAAACTGCCTGCCGCTGGGAATCATCCAGTTGTGATAAAGCTTGAATTAAATCGTTGACATTGAATGATGGAGAGGTGTTCCCCGAGGTGTTTTGATTGGAGGGTAGAGCTTGAGAAGAGGTGTCGACCTCTTGAGTTATGGTGTCAACCACGTAGACTTGAGAAAAATGTGCGTGAGAGGGAGGATAATTTCCCTCATGGTAGATGGAATCTTGGAGGGGGACCTCATAAGATTGATTGAAAGCATTCTCATCCGTATCATCATAAGAGTACCCGTAGCTTGCCATGTTGATGATTTTACCTGAACGAAGTTGCATGTTTAAGAAGAAAGAAAGTTCTTTTTCTTGAAGGCAATATAACCACAATAATCACCCAATCCAATCAAGCTTATGCAAACAAGTTGTAATGAACGCGAGCTTTTAGATTTGTGTTTGAGGTTAGAGTGAATTAAATTGAAGAGCAATTCACTCCCTTTGCAATGTGTATCCTAGTTATGAATTTTGAGTGTAATCTCCGGGTTAACTAGGTTCTTTCTCTCTCTTCACCAACGATGGGTTATCTAAACTTCGGGTACTTCAAGGTACAACCAGCCCGGTGTCCGTGAGGGAATCCACGGGTGCGGGGACTTACGGAGGTCTTAGAAAAGGAATTTCCAATCCAAAGAGACGGAATGCTCAATGGAGGGTCGTTCCAATTCCAAGAGAGGTGTGTGGCATCCTAGTGTAGAGAGAGGAGGTCTCTCAACCAAATGCCACAAAAATGCAAGACAATATAATCAGATCAAATAAGTATAATCAAATGATGAATACAGGAATAATCCAGCAGAAATAGCCAAAGCAGACAGGTCTCTGTTAACACACAGGAAATTAGCGACTTTGCAGGAGTCGCTACAAGCAGAAAACACGACAAAGGGGCTGTCGCGAATCACTATAAGTTGCACCGACAGTGCAGAAGCAGCGCCTTGGTGTGAGGCACTAAATATGAAAAGGACGCCTTTGACAAAGGGCGTCAAAAGAGATGGGGCACAATCTCAAAGGTAAAAGACGCCTTGGCATTAGGCGCTAAATAATCAAATGACGCCCGTGCAGAGGGCGCGAAATCACAGGCAGAGAGGAAATAAAACAGCAGATATGCTAAAAATGACACCTTTGATGAAGGCGTTAAATATGGAAAAGACGCCTTTGAGGGAGGCGTTAATTGAGAAAATAGTAGATAACAGCAACCAATAACAAAATTTCTTTCTTTTAAAAGATGAGGTGGATGATCACAAACTGGCTAATCCCGATGGGGAGTGTGCACGTGGTGCACAATGGAGGGTGCCGCGTGGGGCACAATGGAGGGTGCCACGTGGGGCACAATGGAGGGGTACCGAGGGTACCAAAGGGAGGGGCACACGTGGGTGCCGAGGGAAAGGGCACACGTGGGTGCCAATAGGAGGGGGTAATCAAAAGAAAAACAGTGGAAGTCCCACCGTGATCGCCAATTTGTGAATCGTGTCACACCGACATCAAAAAAAAATATATTAAAAGAAATTAAAGCTAAATGAAAAGGAGCAAGAGGTTGCTAATGGAGTGTGATCGCCAGAGGGGTTACCTCAAAAGGGAGGGAGAATGATCGCAAATACCTGGTAAGAAAAGTGATGCGGGATGGATTGTGGTTTTTCTCCTCCTCCTTCTATCGGCCAACCGATGAAGGGGGTTTCTCTTTCTTGATTACCCTTAAACAAAACACAAATAACCAAAGTAGAGGGGGATTATCCAAGAGTAGTATCAATCCACAATTAGAATAAGGTAATAAAATATGAACATGAAGAACACACCTTTTGGTCCTTTTTAAAACCCCTAAGAGAATTAGGGAGAGGAGATATGATGCAAAGGGGAGATATGATGCAAAGACTAATGCAAGGATCACTATATGATGAACAGTGATGGGATGAGTAGCAAACTAATGAAACAACTCCCTGCTGTTCCTGACAATAGTAAAGGGAGAGAACCCAAGAAGGTGGCTTCCGGCTGGTGCAACAGGAAGAAGGAAGAAGGAAGAAGCAAGTCCTTTCTTCTGAACTTACGACAGCAGCAAACTATCTCTGCCTACTAACCTGCTGCTCTCTGCTTACTAACTGTTCTCTCTTCTCTTTTTTTTTAACTGTTGTTGTTGTTGTTGTTAACCTCACGCGAGTAGAAACCAGGGCTATATTTATAGGATGCAAACCATAGATTTAGTGGGATTAGAACGGGCAACAGTCATCTACGGCAAGGCCTCTACTTCCCTAATCCAACAAGGTGATTGAAACAGAGCAGGGATCTCTCCAGGAAAGGTTCATTCGAGCAGGACACGGAAGGGTAAAAGACGACTCTCAGAAGGGCGTCAATTGAAATTGACGACCTGCCTCAAGGCATTAATTAAAACGACGACCGAGAAAAAAGGGTCAATTCACAGGTTTAATTTTAGCAACAAAATCTTTTCCTTATTTAAAAATGATGAAATGACGCCTGTACTAATGGGCGTTAATTGATAAACGACCCTCTGGGGGACGTCAATTCTTGATTTTCCAATTTGTTTAGAATTCGTAATATTCCAAAAATTGACGCCTCTGACAACGGTCGTCCTTTCATTGAGCGACGCCCAGGTCTAAGCCGTTATTAAAAAGACACCCAACGTCAAGTCGTTAATTCCAAAAAAAGCTAAGAAAATCACAGAAAACACATAAAAATAGAAAAACTTCATATTAAATCAATATTGAGGCTCACTTTGGGGCGTCACATGGTGACATGAGATTTTACTCGACATAGCGTCAGTTTTGGCATGTCTACAGACACCATCTACAACCACGGGGTGCAAGATAGAACCATCGTCCCTAAACTTTGCCAACCTAACGGCCTATCCAACGATTAAACATGTGCACTTAGATCATCATCATTTTTGTTTAAGGGGAACATCAGATCCCAGAACACATGAATGACCAGCCGGTTCCCGAGATAATATATCATAGATAACATATAGTAATGCATTAAGGGATAAGGAATCGACATACAATACCTGACTTACCTGCCTGGCGAATGGCAAAGCGTGATGACTTGTGGGATCTCATGAAATGAAGGTTAGCCAAATTAACATAAGCATGAATTCCATTGATAAGACGAGGCATGACCATTCAATAAGCATCAAAGCAAGATATTTAAACAATCATGAAAATTCTGATGAATATAGCATCATCATTCATCAAATCCTTTGAAGCATGTAACGGTCTGAGAAGGGTGCGTTAGAACACTCTGACGGATCAGCCTTGGGCCGTTAGAGTATGGCGGCTCACATTCTACAAGACATCATTCAAATGACCTAACGGTCCATAGAGGATGCGTCAGAGACATGTGACGGTCTTACGATAGACCGTTACATTTCCTGATCGTTCAAAAAAACAAAACCGAACGGTCATTCGTTCATTCATTCATTCAACCAAAAATGCTAAAACCACAACCGTGCCAAAACCTCCACCGTCCAGCCCCGTCCGACGAACGATGGCCGGCGGCGAGCCATCCCAGCCACCGAAGGCGAGGGAGAAAGGGAAGAAACGAATGGCCATCCGGCGCCTCCGACACCGGATTGAGCAAGAGGACGCCCCAAGCCTTCCGACGAGCAAACCAACGGAGGAAGCTCCTCCCATGACCGTAGAGGAGGCAGAGGAAGCTATGGGGGAGGCCATAGGTGAGGAGGAAGCCATGGCAAGGGAGAAAAAGAAGAAGAGAGGCCAAGATCACGAGGTAGGCCGCCCACCCCAAAGCTTCAATTTTTAATTTTTTTGTTGCATGCATGTATGTTGGAGGGTAGAAAATGGGTCTGGGGACCCTTTAGGAATGATTGTAGGCCATATGGCCATTTTGGAAAGCTAAGGAAAATGAAGGGGAGAACGCCCCTTTGCAGGGAACATGACGGTCGTTGCAGCGACCGTCACAGCTCTGACGCACCACCCCTAGTGCGTTAGAGTTCTATGACACACCACCACAGAGCCGTTAGAGAAACCAGAGGCAGAAACAATTTTTAGGGGATTTTCAATTATTCATTTTTTTTGTTTTTCATTATTAATGTAATGCAATGAATTTATGATGCAAATGACTGACTTATGCTCTACATGTGTAGGGGAAAAGAAGAACGAGGATCTCTTGGCTGCAGATCCGGGCAGTGTACCAGGCATTGCCTGAGTTTTAGAGAGAGAGATTCGCTGCTATGGGCTTCGCCAAGGTGCTGAGCATCGAGGTGACACGGATGAACATGCCTCTCTTGTACGCGCTCCATGAGAGATGGGATTCGATCAGCCGAGCTTTCATCTTCCCCTGGGGTCACATGATCCCAACACTGGAGGATATGGCCAGGATCACCGGATTGAGAGTGCACGGAGCAGCGGTGACTGGGTGGACATACGGTGACTACAGAGAGCTAGCCTAGGAGCTGCTAGGGCTGGACTTGATCAGGCCGAGGCAGACATCGTCCCAGCTTTTGAGATCGAGACTGCAGGACAGCCTGGGATTGAGAGGAGCAGCGATAGCAGTCGGCGAGCTACCCGAGCAGCATCTAGATATGGTGATCAAGCAGGTACGCCCACGAGTGGCGGCGGAGGCTGGACAGGAAGGAGACCGAGTCCTGAGACGGTTCCTGATGCTATTGTTCGGGAAACTGCTCTTTCCAACTTGAGCTAACGTAATCAGCTGCAGACTGCTACCACTGCTGGAGGATCTGGGCATAGTGGGGAAGTACGCCTTGGGAGTGGCATCGCTTGCCTTCCTCTTCGAGTCACTCAGTACCACGGACCGACGGACGATGCTGGGCGGCTTCTCACCTTTCCTACAGGTAAATGCCTTCTTATATAATTATGTAAATGTAATTCATGAATGCAACTGATATGTTGACACTCGACTCAAAATGCAGATCTGGAGCTTCGTCTATCTCCCAGGGATTGGGCGAGGTACACAGCTACATCCTGAGCGGACCCCGATCACGAGGCAATGGGTAGTAGTGAGGGACACGGGATCGATCAGTAGACTGACCCGGGCGATCCAGGATGATCTAGACTCATTCCCGCAGACGACGGTAAGCTCCGGACTTAAATTGTTTCTAAATGCCTTAAAAATGCTCTTAGATGCCTCTAAATGCTTCCAAATGGACTGACATGACTTTCAAGTGAGATGGACCCCATACCAAGCCGAGGGCCACGAGGGACAGCCATGGGTTAAGGCATCCCTAGCGTACAACGGGCGAGATGTATGGCTGCACTGCAGCAACGTCATCGAGCCCTTGCACTACCGGTTGATCCTGAGGACTCGGGGACTCCATCAGCTAGAGGTGACGTTCCCGTGCAAAAATGATGAGCGTCCGGGCAAGTCTTCCAAGGGTATTAGCGGCAATGTGGATTGGTGCGCCCGAAAGGCAAAGTACGTGCATGACTGGAACAAGAGAGGCCGGGCGATAAAGGATCGGGCAGAAAGTAACGAGGCTTACCTCAAGGCTTACTCGCAGCGGTACGGGGACCAGGTAGTCAGAGGCACCCGACGACCGGTATGAAATTCTAAACTTAAACTATGTCTATTCTAAATTAATGCTATATGCTTCTAACTCATGCTTTCTAAATGCAGCTAGACCCTCAGGGACGAATAGCCGAGCTCGAGGGACTCCTTCACGCCACCATCCAGCAGCGGGATGAGTACCGGACTGCTTTGGAGCTCCTGGTGAGATTCTACACTTAAGACTTAAATGGTTATGATGCGAATATGACTAACTTTGACTTCTAAATGCAGCGGGCTGAGGGGGCCCAAAGTGAGGGTCCGGATGCTCCATCTTCATCGTCACAGCCTGTCGGGGGTAGAGCTGAACGAGATGCGGAGTTCACTCGAGCGGTTGCTCGGGCCGAGGAGGCGGAGGCCACCCTCGCGGAGCGGGTAAAACACTAAATGCCTGACTAAAATGCATGTGTTTATGCACTAAATGCTTAATACACCGACAATGCAAAAATGCAAACTGTAGGCGAGAAAGCTGACCGCAGCAGTGGCTGAGGCAGAGCGAGCTCGGGGAGAGACTGAGAACCTGCGGGCAGAGGTAGCCCGACTAAGAGGGGAGCTAGAGCGGACAGCTACCCAGACGGCGGACCTTGAGAGATACCGGTCCGAGGCTCGGGTGGCACGGTTTCAGATTCACGACTTGAAGATTGAGCTACGGGCCGTAGAGCGGACGATTCGGACGATCAGTCGAAGGCCTGCACTGAGTGGATCCCAGAGTGCTGCAGCGGGAAGCACACAGAGCGGAATGCTGAGCGGCTCGGTAGGAAACTACCTAGTTAGTTCTTCCGACCAATGGAGGAACGAGGAGGCAGATAGGAGACGACCACGAGAGGGAGATCACAGTACCATGGAGCCGCCAGCCAAGCGGCAAGAGGGTACTGGTGATAGCGGGGGCCCGGGAGATAGACCGGCCGAGTGATGTATTTCTTCTTATTCCCATTACTTGTACATGACTCATGTGAATGAATGCAAATCTTTTTTATGTTTTGTTTTGCTATGTGGATGAATGAACGAATGTGAATGTGAAATGGATGTGAATGTGTGCGAATGGATGAAAATAGATGTGGACGGGAGTGTAAATGAATGGATAGGGGCAAAGTGTAGGGCCGGCAGGTCAGAACGGAGGAAAAAGGAGAGGACAGAAAACCTGCAGCAGAAGGTGTGACGGTCTAGAGGGGGAGCGCCAGACAGATGTAACGCATCAGGACCAGGCCGTCAGAGACGATAGAGGGTGGATTGAAAACTGCGTAGCAGGAAATGTGACAGTCCAATGATGGAGCATAAGAGATAAGTAACGGTCCAAGATGAGACCGTTAGACATGACATAATGATATTGGGTTAAATGTGTAGCAGGAAATGTGACGGCCCACTGAAGGAGCGTCTGAGAAGGTGACGGTCATAAGTGAGATCGTCAGATATGATAGCCCGATTGACTGAAACTCATGTAGCAAGAAATGTGACAGCCCAGTCATGGAGCGTCAGGGATATGTGACGGTCTTACGATAGACCGCTAGAGAACAAAGTGTACTCCGAGACGGATTCTACCGTGAGAGTCCAAACTCAAAGTAAGGATGCCTTAATCCATACTAGAACTCTCCTAGGCTTAGGATAAGGCCTTCTAACCCAATTCTGATCAAAATCAAGCCTTTAAAAGATAGAACCAAGCCCTAAAAATCACAACTTTCACCAATTCTCTGCTACGAGGGTAGAAAATCTCCATCAAAGGGCGAGGAACACCATGAAGAGAAGCTTCGAAGTGATGAGCATGGAAGAGAGGGTCTACCCCGGCCCTAAAGCAGCCAAGAAGGAGCATGGGGAGCTGCAACGGTTGACATCAATCCCCAAGCATCCGAGCTCAAGTGCCCAAAGGGTGGTAAGTTCCAATTTATCCTCAAAAGTTCATAACTTGCTGCACTTTTATGCTTCTCATGATTCTTCCTTCTTCTTCTTTCTAGCCTTTGCCTGGTCCAAGGTGTTACTCCAACATAAAGTGGGTGGCCCCCATGGTCAAAGAACTTCCTTTAGAAGTAACTTCAATTCTTAGGGCATGGCACCTCCAACCTTTGCTAGTTTTGGCCAAGAACTTCCAGAAATTGTCTTTAGATTGGTCAAGCATTTCAGCCCTTATAGAACTATGGCATCCACAAACACATACCTTTATTTTCCCTTCCTTTGAAGCTACAGTCCCATTGAAGGAGGTAGAGACCTACCTAGCCCTTGCTAAGACTAAAGTGGGGGATGAAGATCTAGTGTGCCATACGGTCGAACCTATTGACCCATCTTTGATCCTAAGCGATTTCATACACAACCCAAAGGACGTGAGGACCATGATCAGCCCAAACCATATTCACTTGATACCCATGGCTCAATGGATAGTCTCTCATTGTAAGAACAAGTGGGAGAGATACGAAGCCATAGCCAGAGCCGTGTCGGTTTGCTTATGCGGAGTCTTCCTTTTCACTACCACCGACCACCTCTTAGATATCCAAAACCTTAGCATCATCAGCGGATTGTGGCGGGGTTTGTCCATATCTCAAGCAATCCTTTCATACCTTTATGAAGGACTTAGCTGTTGCATCTCTGTAGTTTTGATGATGACTAACACTATGAATCAAATTATTTTTATTATAATCATCTTGATGCTCCTAAATGGATGATAAAGATCCTGAATTGTCTAAATATTCTCAGGATCTAATGTTGTTGTCTTGCATGCACATCTATGGATCAAATGCTTTTTCATCATGCTTTTCTGTTTTGATGCTCCTCTATCATGTACACCCATGAGCTCATACTTGTCTTGATTATATGGGATCTGTACTTTTAGTGCGTTGACGCACTTGGCTGGGTGCGTAGACGCATTAGTGCGTCTTTCGCTTGCTATTTTGTCCACTGCGTCGACGCTGCACGATGGAAGCGTTGACGCATTGGCTTAGTACCAAGGGCTTGAGCGTCTCGCATATGAAGTTGAGTCGACGCTGCACGATGGAAGCGTTGACGCAATGGCTTAGTACCAAGGGCTTGAGCGTCTCGCCTATCGAGCTGAGTCGACGCTGTCACCTAAAGCGTTGACGCATTGGCTTAGTGCCAAGGGCTTGAGCGTCTCGCCTATGAAGCTGAGTCGACGCTGTCACCTGAAGCGTTGACGCATTGGGTTGTTACCAAGATATTGTGCGTCTCGTCCAAGGAGCTGAGGCGACGCTACACAATGGAAGCGTCGACGCCTTGAGTTTTTTGACCAAAGGTTCTTTTGATCAACCACCCAGTAGAAGCATCAACGCTGTCAACTGATGCGTTGACGCATTAGTGTGTTTTGTCAAGGCACCTGTTCTCCTTATATCCATTGCGTTAACGCCTTGGCTTTAGTGCGTTGACGCGTTCTTCTGTCCTTTCATAAGTCCCGTGCAATCTGTGTGAACAATTTATGACTTAAATATTTCTGAGATTGACTGAATGTTCTCTGAAACCTAACAGGGACTTAAAGACAAATTGGAACTTTATTCCAATTATGTGAGCACGTGATCCGAGGGACTAATCGTCTAACACGTGGCTCGGTTCATCTGGAAGCATGTCTTCGCGCGTGTCTCCCAAACCCTCACTCTCTCGTGAGGTTGGATATATATATATATATATGAAGGTTTCTGCTCCTGAAAAGCTGCCGAAGCCACAAAGGAAAGGGTGAGGCCAGAGCGAGAGGAAGGAGAGGAGAAGCCATCCTGATCCATTCGTTGAGCGTACCTGGAAGAGAGAGAGTGATGAAGGAGAGGATGGTTTTCTGCTATGTTTTGTCTATGCTTCTTTAAGAAGCTACATTATTTCTCTGTTCGATTGTCTTCGATATTTCTTTATGTTTTCAGTTGTTTGTTCTTAAATTCTGATACTCTGTTTTATCGTTCCCTGTAGGTGTAGAGGAAGAGAGGTGGATCCTCTGGGTTGCATTGTGATTCCCTCTGAATCAGATCAGAGGAAGGGAGGTGGTCTCCAGGGGTTGCTGTGTTCAGATAGTGAGGAGGCTATCTGGGTTGTTCCCTCCGGCTGTGGAGGAAGAGAGACAGTGTCTCTGAATTGCAGTGGGAGTGAGTCACTGCTGGGTTCCCTCTTGTCTAAGAGGAAGGGAGAGTTATCTCCGGGTCAGGTCTTGGGGTGTGAGACCTGGGTGCAAGCTGTGTGTTCAGCTTCTGTAGGGATTTCGATCCCCAAGCTGTGGATCAGCGTATTGTAGGCAGACTGAGTCTGCGGTTCTTTCTTGTGAAAGGAAGCCTCACTCGGCCTTGAGTGAGGGATGGACGTAAGTCTGCAGGTTGTAGACTGAACCATCTAAATCTCCTATTCTCCGTGGTATGGTTGTGCGCATCTATCTTCCTTATGATTTTGTCTGGCTTCATTAAGTAAATGTGAATGTTGATGATTGAAATCTTGGTCTGACTGCTCGATAGGTGGTTGTGCATATGTGCTGATGACATTTTAAGTCATTTATGTTCTGCGCTCGTGAATTACGTTATATTGGTTAAGGGTCCTGCCTCGACTCAGTCAAATATTTTTTAAAACGGTGATCTATTCATCCCCTCCCCTTCTAGCTCACCGTCCTCCTGTGTAACAGTTGGTATCAGAGCAGGTTTACCCGAGATGTGGTCCAACGACCAGGGTAATCCTGGAACCAGTGGTCCTCACAGCTACATAGCTGAAGGACAGTCAATCTCCCGTCCCCCATATTTTGATGGCTCTAATTATTTCTTTTGGAAAAACAGGATGGAAGTTTTCATCCGATCTCAGAGCCACAAGCTGTGGAGAGTCATTACAACTGGACCTTATGATTTACCTCCGAATGAGGAGATGTGGTCTGAAGAACAAGTCAAATTATCCAGACTGAACTGGTCTGCGCTCAACATCATCCAGTGCGCAGTTCACCCTGAAGAATATGCCCGAATTTCGGCGTGCAAGACAGCTAAGAAGATGCGGGATGAACTAGCGCTGATTTACGAGGGTACCTCTCAGGTCAGAGCTACCAAGGTAAACTACCTAACCTCTGAGTATGAATTATTTAAGATGAAGTCAGAGGAGAGCGCGACTGATATGTACGCTAGGCTGTCACTGATCACAAACAGCCTCAAGGGGTTTGGAAAGGAAATATCTGAAGGGGATATAGTCAGGAAGATCTCGAGATCTTTGACTCCAGCGTGGCACACAAAGGCCACTGTGATAGAGGAATCGAAGGATTTAACAACACACTGAACTCATAGGGTCTCTTATGACCTATGAGATGAATCTCAAGAAAACAGGAGAAGGAAGTGACAGAAAGGGCAAGAATGTTACTCTTAAAGTTGAACGACATAGTAGTAGTAGCAGCAGCAGCAGCAGTGGAGACTCTGATGATATTCCAGACCTTGACAGGAGTGAAAAAGCTCTGCTCACACGTCAGTTCAGGAAATTTCTTAAACTGAAGGGAAAATCATATGGGAGAAGAAGAAATTACTCATCAGGTAAATATCCAAACAATGGCAATGACAAGGATAGGAATGCTAAAAGTGTGATGTGTTATCATTTCAAGAACATTGGGCACATGAAGCAAGATTGCCCTGAGCTTCAGAAGAAGACACTGGATTACCATAAGAAAGGCTCCAAAGTGTACAAGAAAAAGCCAAAAGCTATGGTATGCACTTGGAGCGATGAACTCCTCAGGAAAGGAGACTGAAGGAGTATGTCTGATGGCCGACGAGGAAACTGAGGTAATCAATCCCTTTGTGACTTACTCTATTGATGACTGGGAAGATAAGTATGGTAAACTGCTAGATATGTACAATGCCTTAGCTAAAGAACATAGAGTCACCAAACGCAAACTCAATGTGGTTAATGAAGAACAAGAACTCATCAAGACAGAAAACTCAAAACTGATAGCTGAATTAGATCAAATGGAAAATGTAAGAAATGAGAACAATCTTGTTAAAAAGGAGCTTGAAAAACTAAGAAAACAGCTTGATGAAACCAATCAACATACTGAAGAAAACCTGAGACAAAATGACTTACTCAGGGAAGGGTATGAAGCTGTTAAAAGGGTCAATGATGAATTGCTGGAAAACAATATATGTCTGCGGAAGGAGCTGGAAGATAAGAAGAAAACCCTTGAGAGGTTTGTTTTGGGAGAGAGTAATTTGAATGCCTTGTTAGGCACCAAAGTAAACTTTAACAGAGAGGGGTTGGGTTTCAACCCAAGTAAGAAGGAAGCATTTGGGGTAAAAACCACTACCTTCTGCACTGAGAAAGGAAAAGAGAAACTGGACATTCCATCCAGTTCCAAAACCACTGAACAACAAACGAACATCCATAGACAACAGGCTGAGATTGGAAAAAATATCTTCAAGAAATTCAACAAGCCCACGCACCAGAAGCAAGGTATCTGTCAATTCAACAACTATGACTCTAATAAAAGAATGGGCTATTTTAAAAGAAACATGGGAATGTCTAACTATAGACAGAATACTGTCAATAAAATGCCTTCATCTAGATAGGTTAAAAATTATGGTCCGGCTGGGACCCAAACCTTTATTAACAGAAACTAGACACACCTTGAGAAACAAAAGGAAACAAATAAAATGCACACCAATAACAAAACTGTCAACTCTCAGCACAGAAAGAAAAAGGGGTTAAAACAGATCTGGATTCCCAAGACTGTGCTTAATGAATTGAACGGTATTTTTGGACCCAACTTACCTTGGGTTCCAAAGCACACAACTTAAATTGTTATTGTGCAGGTGGGCCTAGCAGCCGAGAACAACAAGTGGTATCTCGACAGTGGCTGCTCGAGGCACATGACAGGGGATCAAAGAAAGTTCAGCAAGCTTGAATTGAAAGCAGGAGGGTCAGTTAAGTTTGGAGGTAAAAACAAAGGCCAAATCATTGGGACCGGAACCGTTGGTAAGAAAACCTCCAACTCTGTTGAGAAAGTCTTGTTGGTTGAAGGTCTACAACATAATTTATTGAGTATTCGTCAGTTGTGTGACAAGGGTCACAAGGTTCTTTTTGATGAGCATGTATGCAAAATTTTAGAACCAAACTCCGATAAAATAATGTTCATTGCAAATAGAGTCAATAATGTCTATATTGTGGATCTAGATGTTGAGTCTGAGTCTAATCTGTGTCTCACTGCTGATTCAGAGAATAACATGTTTGACTGGCATAGGTGACTAGGCCATGCTAGCTTTAACACCCTGCATAAATTAGCTAAATTTGATTTAGTTAGAGGCACGCCTAGCTTAAAGTTCAAATCAGTTTCGAAGAATTGCGAGGCCTGTGCTCTAGGCAAGCAAACTCGAGGTTCTTTTAAAATTAGGTCTGAGAGCTTGTCTACAAAGATCATGGAACACTTGCACATGGATCTCTTTGGTCCTACCAGAACCCAGAGTCTAAATGGTAAGAGATTTGGTTTTGTCATTGTCGATGGCTACTCTAGATTTGCATGGCTATTTTTCTTGGCAAATAAGAGTGATGCTTTTCAAAAATTTGAACATTTTGTCAATAAGCAAAAACATATAGGGCACAAGATCACTGTTATCCAATCAGATCATGGAGGAGAGTTTGAGAACTCCTCATTTTCTAGTTTCTGTGACAAGGAGGGACTGACTCACAAATTTTCTTCTCCCAGGACCCCAGAGCAGAATGGAATTGTGGAGAGAAGGAATCGAACAATAGTGGAAATGGCAAGAACACTACTAATGGAGAGTCAGCTACCTAAGAGCTTTTGGGCAGAAGCGGCAAACACAGCCTGCTACATACTTAATAGAGCTTTGGTAAGACCCATACATAAGAAAACACCATATGAACTCCTGAAAGGTAAGAGGCCTAATGTCTCATATTTCAAAATTTTTGGTTCAAAATGCTTTATTCATAATAACAACAAGAGAGACTTAGATAAATTTGATGCTAGAAGTATTCCAGGAATATTCCTAGGATACTCTGAAACATCTAGGGCCTTCAGGGTCTTTAATAAAACTGATAGAACTGTAGAGGAAACCCCTCATGTTATTTTTGATGAAACAAAAATCTCTAACAGTCTAAATGATGATAACAGGTCTACAAGTCATGATGGAGAGTTCCTGAATCAAATGCAAGAGGAGGAAGTACAACCGGCTGAAGAACCTACTGATCTGAACCCAGTAAGTACAGCCGAACAAGGTGAGTCCTCAACAAATGTCAGAGTTTTAAAAGACCACCCTGTAACCAATATTATTGGTAGTCTTAATGATCCCCCTAGGACAAGATCTCATTTCAGAAATGTTCAGAATCAAGACTTAATTGCTTTAGTTTCTCAAATTGAGCCTAAGACCATTGAAGAAGCCTTAAGTGATGAGAATTGGGTAATTGCCATGTGTGAAGAACTAGGGCAATGTGATAGAAACAATGTCTGGGAACTTGTACCTAGACCTGAAAATTTCAATGTAATAGGAACAAAATGGGTTTTTAAGAACAAACTGAATGAAGAAGGTGTCATCTCTAGGAATAAAGCTAGACTTGTAGCTAAAGGATACAGTCAGGAGTATGGAGTGGACTTTGATGAATCCTTTGCTCCAGTAGCTAGAATGGAGGCTATCAGAATTCGATTAGCATTTGCTTGTTCAAGCAACATAAAACTTCAACAAATTGATGTTAAGAGTGCCTTCTTGAATGGAATTCTAAAAGAAGAAGTTTATGTTGAACAACCTCCTGGATTTCAGTTCTCGACTAAACCTGATCAAGTTTTCAGGTTAAACAAAGCTCTTTATGGACTAAAGCAGGCTCCTCGGGCCTGGTATGAAAGACTGACCAGTTTCTTACTGAATAAAGGATATAACAGAGGTAAAATTGACCAAACCTTATTCACTAAGAATTCAAGACAAGATCTCATCATAGTTCAGGTATATGTAGACGACATCATTTTTGGATCAACAAATCCTGAACTGTGTAAAGAATTTTCACAGCTTATGTCAGCTGAATTTGAGATGAGCTTAGTTTGAGAACTGACTTATTTTCTTGGCTTACAGATAAATCAAATGTCAGATGGCTGCTTCTTCCACCAAACCAAGTATACGCTGGATATCCTAAAAAGGTTTGGAATGACTAACCTGAAGCAAATATCCACCCCAATGAGCACAAGCATGACCCTTAATGCAGATGAGTCAGGTAAACAAGTGGATGAAAAACTCTACAGAGGTATGATCAGATCCCTCTTGTACTTAACTGCCTCTAGGCCAGACATACAATTCAGTGTTGGTTTATGTGCAAGATATCAGTCTAGGCCTACTGAACTACATTTGTCTGCTGTAAAAAGAATCTTTAGATATCTGTCTGCCTCACATACATTAGGCTTATGGTATCCTGCTTCACGCACATTAGATTTAGTTGCATACACTGATGCAGACTTTGCTGGATGCAAACTAGATAGGAAGAGCACCATTGGCCACTGCCAATTCTTAGGAGGATGCCTAGTTTCTTGGAGTTCAAAGAAACAACATTCAGTGGCTCTTTCCACTGCTGAGGCTGAATACGTGGCTGCAAGCAGCTGTGGCACTCAGGTTATCTGGATCAAGCATCAACTTCAGGATTACCAAGTAGAGACAGGTTGCACTCCCATCTTTTGTGATAACACTAGTGCCATAAACATTACAAAGAATCTTGTTTTACACTCACGAACAAAACACATTGAAATCAGGCACCACTTTATCAGAAATGAAATTGCAAATAAAACATTTGAATTAATTCATGTTGGGACTGCAGATCAAATTGCTGATATTTTTACAAAACCTCTAGATACTGATAAATTCACTTCCTTGAGAAGAGAACTTGGTATTTACAAACTCTGATTGATTTGAGGCAATGAATTCTGGTTCATGTATCTCCATAAAGTTAGTGGTAGTTTTGTCTTACTTTTTCTGGTGGGGGTCCCTATGTGAGGGGGAGCGGGTGTGTGCCTTGAGTATAGTCAATTCTGCTTCTCTGATGTTTTCTGGGTAGAATGGGAGATAGAGCTACTAGAGAGGGGGAGCTTGACTTATTAGAAACGCTTGAAAGATGGGTGTTATTGCTGGATTAAATGTTAGAATTGATCTTGAATATTCCTCTTAATAGAATCTCATTCATTTCCTACATTCTTAAGTTTGTGCAATTAAAGTCCAGCTAGAATCCTCTTCTAGTAAGTCTTAAGAGGCTAAGATTAACCTTCACAAGTATATCCTCTTACTTTGTTGCATGACTCATGAACAAGCTAGACTTGTAAGAAATGGTTTCTGTTTATGAGCTTCTCATTGGACATCTTGATAAGACCTCCAATATTTGCCCTGGGCTTTGTCTTCAAACAACCCTTGTTGAGCTAGTTAAACTTATCTGTGCTTAAAACTGCATACTGAGAAACTAGGAATCCCATCAATGAAATGAGAATTTCCTATGTCATGAGGTATCAGTTCTCATAAACAAAATCAAAAGAAAGAAATACAATTCAAACTTATGCTTGGCAGAGTAATGATGACAAAATGGTGAGTAACTGGGGATTCTGGCCTCTAATCAAGGTGTCTCCTCATGAAACAACCAATGGTCACTATCTCTGTTCTCTAATTGAGAAGTGATGAGGCTCTTACACTGAGTAACTGAGGATGCTGGCCTCTGACCAAGGTGCATACTTAATGTCAAAAGTGTAACTGGCCAAATACACTCTATAACTGTGCTTTCTCTGCCTGGACTGTTTGTCCTCAATGCCTACAGGCTGTCTTAGTGGTTCAAACTCTTGTTGTCTCTTTGACAAGCCTTAACATCTACCTCAGTCATACTTGTTGCCACTTGCTCTTCTCTCATAATCATAGTAAGATGATAAACTTCAAGTTTATTCTGAATCTCCTTCTCTTACCAGAACTCCAAGATTCTTCACTGGACCTTACAGACACACTTAAGCATCTAAGATTTGACAATGAGTGTCTACTGTTGGAATCCTCTCCATCTTTTCTCATCAGTCCAGCGTCAACATCTCTCTTTCTCCTTGTTTTGATGATGTCAAAGGGGGAGAAGGTTGAAAAGTCTGACAAGGGGAGAAGGTTGAAAGGGAGGGGGAGTAACAGTTGAAAAGTCTGACAAGGGAGAAGGTTGAAAGGGGTTGCTGCCCTTATTGAGAATGTTTTAAGTTGGTATTTCTCCTTTCACTAATTTTGACTCATGGTGTTGCCATCATCAAAAAGGGGGAGATTATTGCATCTCTGTAGTTTTGATGATGACTAACACTATGAATCAAATTATTTTTATGATAATCATCTTGATGCTCCTAAATGGATGATACAGATCCTGAATTGTCTAAATATTCTCAGGATCTAATGTTGTTGTCTTGCATGCACATCTATGGATCAAATGCTTTTTCATCATTTCTATTTTGATGCTCCTCTATCATGTACACCCATGAGCTCATACTTGTCTTGATTATATGGGATCTGTACTTTTAGTGCGTTGACGCACTTGGCTGGGTGCGTAGACTCATTAGTGCGTCTTTTGCTTGCTGTTTTATCCACTGCGTCGACGCTGCACGATGGAAGCGTTGACGCATTGGCTTAGTACCAAGGGCTTGAGCGTCTCGCATATGAAGTTGAGTCGACGCTGCACGATGGAAGCGTTGACGCATTGGCTTAGTACCAAGGGCTTGAGCGTCTCGCCTATCGAGCTGAGTCGACGCTGTCACCTGAAGCGTTGACGCATTGGCTTAGTGCCAAGGGCTTGAGCGTCTCGCCTATGAAGCTGAGTCGACGCTGTCACCTGAAGCGTTGACGCATTGGGTTGTTACCAAGATATTGTGCGTCTCATCCAAGGAGCTGAGGCGACGCTACACAATAGAAGCGTCGACACCTTGAGTTTTTTGACCAAAGGTTCTTTTGATCAACCACCCAGCAGAAGCGTCAACGCTGTCAACTGATGCGTTGATGCATTAGTGTGTTTTGTCAAGGCACCTGTTCTTCTTATATCCATTACGTTAACGCCTTGGCTTTAGTGCGTTGACGCGTTCTTCTGTCCTTTCATAAGTCCTATGCAATCTGTGTGAACAATTTATGACTTAAATATTTCTGAGATTGACTGAATGTTCTCTGAAACCTAACAGGGACTTAAAGACAAATAGGAACTTTATTCCAATTATGTGAGCACGTGATCCGAGGGAATAATCATCTAACACGTGGCTCGGTTCATCTGGAAGCATGTCTTCACGCGTGTCTCCTAAACCCTCACTCTCTCGTGAGGTTGGATATATATATATGAAGGTTTCTGCTCCTGAAAAGCTGCCGAAGCCACAAAGGAAAGGGTGAGGCCAGAGCGAGAGGAAGGAGAGGAGAAGCCATCCTGATCCATTCGTTGAGCGTACCTGGAAGAGAGAGAGTGATGAAGGAGAGGATGATTTTCTGCTATGTTTTGTCTATGCTTCTTTAAGAAGCTACATTGTTTCTCCGTTCGATTGTCTTCGATATTTCTTTATGTTTTCAGTTGTTTGTTCTTAAATTCTGATACTATGTTTTATCGTTCCCTCTAGGTGTAGAGGAAGAGAGGTGGATCCTCTGGGTTGCATTGTGATTCCCTCTGAATCAGATCAGAGGAATGGAGGTGGTCTCCAGGGGTTGCTGTGTTCAGATAGTGAGGAGGCTATCTGGGTTGTTCCCTCCGGCTGTGGAGGAAGAGAGACAGTGTCTCTGAATTGCAGTGAGGGTGAGTCACTGCTGGGTTCCCTCTTGTCTAAGAGGAAGGGAGAGTTATCTCCGGGTCAGGTCTTGGGGTGTGAGACCTGGGTGCAAGCTGTGTGTTCAGCTTCTGTAGGGATTTCGATCCCCAAGCTGTGGATCAGCGTATTGTAGGCAGACTGAGTCTGTGGTTCTTTCTTGTGAAAGGAAGCCTCACTCGGCCTTGAGTGAGGGATGGACGTAAGTCTGCAGGTTGTAGACTAAACCATCTAAATCTCCTGTTCTCCGTGGTATGGTTGTGCGCATCTATCTTCCTTATGATTTTGTCTGGCTTCATTAAGTAAATGTTAATGTTGATGATTGAAATCTTGGTCTGACTGCTCGATAGGTGGTTGTGCATATGTGCTGATGACATTTTGAGTCATTTATGTTCTGTGCTCGTGAATTACGTTATGTTGGTTAAGGGTCCTACCTCGACTCAGTCAAATATTTTTTAAAACGGTGATCTATTCATCCCCTCCCCTTCTAGCTCACCGTCCTCCTGTGTAACATTAGCTCTGCTTGCTTAGGAGGGCCTTTGTTCGGCTCTATGATACTCCTTGAGTGTTGGATGGGTGTGAGAATCAAGTTCCAACCCAAGGAGAACATGACTTCAGCTAGCCGGATCTTTTGGAGCCACCCATTGTTCTTTATTGGAGGTGCCTTTGGATTTTCTTCATAGGTTGAATGCAAGATGGCAGACAAGAAAACACGGGATGAATGACGCCTCTTTCTCAACACTTTAATAATAGAGAAATTCATGATGCGTCCAAGAGTCCTTCGGAACACCTTGCTCAGGGTACCACGGCGACCAGGCCTTGATCTTCAGTTAGTGGGAAATACCACCATGGCGATCTACAACCCACACCGGTGCTATCTTCAAATTGGGCTACCCCGAATCGAAGTTCTTGCACTATCACACAACCCTCCCCTTCTAGCTAGGAAGATGGGGACCAAGGAGGATGAAAGAGCGACCCGGAACGCACTGACCATGTCGGAGATCAGCAAAGTGCGCCCGTGACAAGAAGAAGTGAAAGAAGACGACGAGGGATGCCGTAGCTATGTGGAGAAATTACGCGAGATCCGCCCTCTTGCGAACAAAAAATTGAATGTAGCTTGAACTTTCTTTATGATGTTTGTGAATTTGAACTTTTATCAATCAATTTTATGCGTCATTAAACTCAATGGAATGATATAGAAGTGCCTTAGTTGATGGAACTATGTGTTTGTCGCTTGATTGAGCCTGGAAGCTTTGAAAACATAATTTCTGGAAGGTGTAATGGTCCTATATAGGGCCGTCACACTATCCTGATGGTCTCTCGATGAGCCGTTAGAGTAAACGATCTAAAAGGGCTGAATTCCTCAGGGGGATGTAACGGTCTAAGGTGGACCGTCAGAGAGAGGTGACGGTCTAATGCAGACACGTCAGAGAGTGTACTGATAGAACAGCAGATTTCAAAGTTCAGAAGGTTGTGACGGTCAACATGGTGACCGTTACAAATCTGTGACGGTCTGACGCTGGTGCGTTACAGACTTGAGCCTGGAATTTTATAATCTTGGGCTTGAACCTGCGTTCCGCACATACTTAGACAATAAACAAGTTAGATCTGTTCTTAGACTCAACCCCTTGCTTCAAAGCAAGTTAGAGAATGACCATTCTTGATACTTGGTCAAGGGGTGGAACCTTATTAAATAGGTGAATATGAAATGGAAACAATGCAATGTATGCAGTGCATATGATGGCATTTTTTTTGGATTTTGAAAACATTTTGATTTTTGTGAGTTTTTAAAAATATCTGGTGTTTTGGATTTTTGGAATATATAATTTTTTTTTAGATTTTGAAAACATGTGATTTTTTTTGAATTTTGACATATATGATTTTTTTTGGATTTTAACATATATAATTTTTTTGGATTTTGAAATATATGATTTTTTTTGGATTTTGACATATATGATTTTTTGGATTTTGAAAATAGTGCCTCCCCTAGCAATGTGGGTCCTTCTCATATCATTAAGAGTTCCCGAGGTTGGCGTGCAATGGAGGTGACAGCCCCTGGCCAGGGCCCAACTTGCATGACGGCGTCTTTACCATGGCTATACCCAGGGTACTTGTCTTAGTCCTAAAAGGAAAGAAAGAATATGGGGGTAAGATTAGGCCAAATATAGAAGTTCTTGGATTTTGAGTCCCTTTCTTGACAACCCATTCAGAGACTCGGTCTGTTGGGCCGGGGCTTTATGTCCGTCATCGAACCTTTGTCCACTCTAGTCAAGCATACGACTGGGCCCATAGCGTCCCGCGGGGAAACTGTACTGCCACTTTTGCCATGCCTAATTTTTATTTTCTTGGAGCTTTGAGATTGTGATTGATAGACTTTGAGATAGACTTTTGCTTAATGAATGCTCCTTTTCTTTACTCCCCTTTTTTTTCTTTCTCTTATGGCGTCAGGTCATAACGCACTGCCCCTATTTGAGACCTCCTCTCGTCAGGGTGCCTGGATCGGTCGTCACCTCTTTATTTACTTCTTGCCCCTGGATTCAGTCGAAGAAAGAAATGGACAGGGACTTTGACTTTCCCCCAAAGCATGGCCAAGGAGAAACGGTGTCTACAATGCGGAAAACCCGACCAAGGATGTCGTGTAGTGTGTGATTGCCGTACTCAGGGTCTTCTCTTGGGGTGAAAGGGAAGATTACCCCGCTGCTGGGGTGGCACGTGGTTAGACTCTAAGGAAAGAAACACTTAAGGTATAACCCATTCCAAGCGTGAGAGAGCTCCTCACCTTCGGCGTTTACTAAGCGGTAAGCATTCCCTGGATAAGCTTCTTTGACAACGAACGGCCCTTCCCAATTAGGTTGCAATTTAGACCTAGGACCTGCAGACCGAATGAATTTACGTTTCAAAACCATATCACCCATTTGAAATTTACCCTCGATTACCTTCTTTTGAAAATAACGCGAAACTCTTTTTTGATAAACAGATACGTGATCGGCCGCATTCATCCTCTTCTCATCTAAGAGTTCCAACTGGACGAGCAACGCCTCTCGACGTTCATCGAGATTAAGTTCTTTATCGAGCTGCACCCTTAGGGAAGGGATTAAAATCTCATATGGGAGCACCGCCTCCATCCCGTAAGTGAGAGCATAGGGGGTTTGCCCCGTGGGAGTGCGAACGGAGGTGCGGTAAGCCCATAGAGCCTCCACTAATCTTTCTGGCCAATCGGAAAACTTATGAGATTCGCATGTTTTCTTTATGATTTTGAGAAGGGTTTTATTGGTGGCTTCGGCTTGACCGTTGCCTTGTAGGTAATATGGAGAAGAATGATGCAATGCAATATTGAACTTCTTACACAGGTCCTTGAGCTCTTGAGAGATGAACTGGGGTCCGTTGTTGGTGATGATGCTGCTTGGCACTCCGAACCGTGAGATGATATTCTTCATGATGAAGCGGCACACCGTGGTAGCTTTGATCTCTGCGTACGCTTCGGCTTCAGCCCACTTGGTGAAGTACTCAGTGGCGGTAAGGATGAAAGATTTTTGCTTGATCTGAGAGTTGGGATCACCGAGCGAGCCGACAATGTCGAAAGCCCACATGGCGAACGGCCAAGGAGCAGATAGAGGATGAAGAGACGAAGCTGGAGCATGAATTTTATCAGTATGGAGTTGGCACTTAAGACACCTCCGGACATAGAGGGAGCAATCTTCCTCTAGAGTGGGCCAATAATAGCCCTACCTAAGGATCTTCTTCGCTAGAGCCTGGCCATTAACATGACCTCCACATTCGCTAGAATGGGCTGCTTCGGCCACCTTCCAGGCTTCATCATCATCCAAACATCTCATGAGCATTTCATTAGTAGCGCGCCTGTATAGCTCTCCTGCGACAATAGTATACCTTGAGGCGGCTCTCCTTATTGACTTGCGCTGCTCAGCATTTGCTCCTTCTGGGAATGATCCATCTTTACAAAACAACTCAATCTCATGATACCAGGACAATTCTTCTTCCTCCAGAATCTCTTCTAATTACATCAAAGATACCTCCTTCAACTCTTCCTTTTCAGCCCTCATCTCTACAGTCTTCCTAAGGTTGTCATATCAAGGATCCTGAAGAGAGGGTGCGTCCAATCTCTGAACGATGATAGTCTCAGTATTCCGACTGAGCGGGAAAGATAGAGAGGAAGCAAGCGAAGCTAAAGCGTCAGCTAGAATGTTCTGAGACCTAGGAGTGTGGATGTAGATCAACTTACGGAATTGCCTAGCCAGGAGCGTGAGCAAAGCTTGGTAACGTTTGAGCTTAGGGTCACGAGTGCGATAGGTGGACAGAACTTGCCGTAGGATGAGCTGAGAATCCCCTATGATATTCAAGAAACGCGTGCCTTGGAGGTAGGCATGCTTCAATCCAGCTAAGAGAGCCTCATACTCGACGATATTGTTGGTAGCAGGAAATTGAAGTTGATAAGCAAAAAGAATCGTCACTCCTTCCAGAGTGAGCAGAACATCGCCTATCCCTTGGCCCTGAGAATTGAGTGCACCATCAAAGTGCAGAAACCAGAAGGGATGATGAGTGAGGATGGAAAGATATTCGTAAGGGAAGTCATCCTGAATAGAATCCGTGTAGGGAATTAGGAGATGGGCAAGATGCTCAGCGATGGCATATCCTTTGACTGCCTTCTGAACGACAAACGTGATATCAAACTGAGATAGGAAGCTCTGCCGGCGAGCTAACCTACTAGAGAGGACATGCTTTTCTAAGAGATAGCGGATTGGGTCCATTCTAGAGATCAGCCTAACTGGGTGGGCAAGGAAGTAGTGTTTAAGCTTCTGAGCTACCTATACTAAGGCGGCACAAGTCTTCTCCATAGCGGTGTATCTAGCCTCAGCTGGGTTGAACAACCTGGAGAGGTAATAAGTTGCCCGCTCTTTCCCTTCATCATCCACTAGTGCTAACACCGCCCCTAAGGAGTCCTCAATAACCAAGATGTATAGGATTAGGGTTTTCTCAGGGACAGGAGGTTGCAAGAACGGGGGATTGGATAGATATTCCTTTAAGTCCTCATAGGCCTTTTGACACTCTTGATTCCATTCAAATTTGACTCCCGCCTTTAGCATTTCCTAAAACGGGCGGCATCTCTGAGAATGTTGGGATATGAATCTTTTGATGAATTGTAATCTACCAATCAGTCCTCGAAGTTCCGTAATGTTCTTCGGCAGAGGCATGTCCATGACGGCCTTTGCTTTATTAGGATATATCTGGATCTCCCGTTTGCTAACTATAAAGGTAGCAACTTCCCTGAAGAGACTCCGAAAACACACCTTTTTAGATTCATTTTGAGCTTGTACTCCCTAGCTCTTTGCAACACCTTAGCCAGGATAGAGGGGTATTCTTCTTTGGTTCTTGATTTCACCAAGATGTCATCCACGTAGGCTTCCATGTAAATTTGCATCATGTCATGGAAAATAGCCATCATTGCCCTCTGATAGGTGGCACCTGCGTTCTTCAGACCGAACGGCATAACCACGTAGCAGTACGTGCCCCAGGGCGTGGTGAAGGAAGTCTTCTCTTGATCCTCCGGAGCGAGACGGATTTGGTTATAGCCTGAGTAACCATCCATAAATGATAAAGATTCGTACCCGGCGGTGCTATCGACCAGGACGTCTATGTGAGGCAGCGGGAAATCATCTTTGGTACATGCTTTATTAAGATCCCTGAAATCGATGCAAATACGCACCTTTCCATCCTTCTTGATAACAGGGACTATGTTTGCCACCCATTGGAGATATAAGACAACTCTAATGAACATGGCCTTGTACAACTTATCAACTTCTTCTTTGATCCTTAAGGCCATGTGGGGGTGAAATCTTCTCGATCTCTATTTTACGGGTGTTGCCCCTTGTTTAAGTATGAATCGATGTTCCACTAAAGAGGGGTCAAGACCCGGCATGTCCTCTTAAGACCAGGCGAAAGAATCACTATATTCTCTTAGAACCTTGACTAGGTCTTCTTCCACTTGCGGAGGGAGATTAGCGGCAATAATGATGGGCCTAGGGTCTTTTTCCGTTCCCAAATTTATTTCCTTCGTAGGTTCATCCACTGCCGATGATGGCTCGTCGAATCTCTTTAATCCTTGCGCATATAGATCGGCAATGTTATCTACGTTGCTGTCCTCATCATCAATTGGGTCTTTTTCATCCAGGACTTCATAGACACCGAGTCCGTCATCACTCCACCCCCCTTCTATTTCCTCTTCATCTTCAATCATGATTGTTGTAGCAACAAACTCTGGACACTTTAAAAGAGCATGACATCGCTGAGCTAGATCCTGCAAGAACCTATCAGGAATGGATTTGGAAGGACGCGCAAGCGGGCGCGGCTCAAGCTTGGAAGGATTGGACGACCTAGAAGAGGACTCTACCTCTCTAGTTCTAACTGGTTCTACTTCCCTAGACTCGACGGACCCTACGCCTAACCTAGGAGAAAGGAAATCTGGTGGAAAGGAAGGAGCAGGGGACTCGTGCCCTTGGGAGGAGGATGGAGACAAGGTAGCATAATCTTCCACTGAAATCTCTGTTTCAAATTTGACATTTTTTTTGGAGATCAGTGGAGACCACACAGCAGGATGGAGGAGGAGGAAGTTGCATGGGGAACAACTCAGAGAATATGCAATCAAAAAAGGGATCAGAGGATCGAAACCACATCTTGTGGAGTTGGGCATTGGGGGGAGGAGGAGTGAATAGAGTTGACAGATCAATGGGTGGGCAGCGCCCACATGCACATGGAACAAACAAGATTTCAAGTGGTCTTTTAGTAAAATACGGATCGACCATAATTGGGGGTGAACGGGGTATGGACTCCAATTGTTGAAAGAGAGATGAGAGGCGGGAGGGAGACCAAGAAGTGATGACGGGTGAGCTCCCCTTTTCTTGTAGATAAGTAATTGGTTTCTTCGGCCTCCACAGAACAAGCCGGGTTTCTTGATTCTTCTTTTGACCATGGCCATCTGGTTTGCTGAACATTCTAGCAAGTGATTGACTAAAATCTAGCATATCATCAACATGTCCTTTTGGTAGCAGAGGCGGACCGACAATCATGCAAGCTGCATCTTTCTTTTCTGACTATGCTGATTGTGAATTTAGGGTACCTGGCTGAAGAGGACCTTTAACAAAGTGTTGACGATAGTCCCAGGTAAGTGGCCCTGAGTCTCCCATCATTGAGAGTGCGGACTCTCGATAATTGAGACCTCTTTGGCTCATTTTCCTCCCTTTGGGCACTAGCTTGGTACGCCCCTGTAACTGTGCACCGAGGCCTCTCCCCGGTTGATAACCCAGCTTCAATATGATATCCCAACCCTTGGAATCTCGAATCTAGGGTTTCACTTTGACACTGACAGGTGTAGTGACGGGCTTGCATGGTGCATAAGCCCAAGGGAAATCCAGATCTAGCGCAGAAATAACGGGCCGACTGCGAGGCCACAATGTGGGCAAAATCTTCTCTGAAATGGCTTTTACAGACATAATCGT
Source organism: Amorphophallus konjac (assembly GCA_022559845.1). Taxonomy (NCBI): domain Eukaryota; kingdom Viridiplantae; phylum Streptophyta; class Magnoliopsida; order Alismatales; family Araceae; genus Amorphophallus; species Amorphophallus konjac. The sequence continues at coordinate 194,708,281 of CM040126.1, read as the reverse complement.
GGATAAGCTTTTTACCTTGACCACCCTCCCTTGAAAGGGGAATTTAAGACATTGATGCACGGTGGATGGCACAGCACTGAGGGTATCGATCCACGGACGACCCAGGATAGCCTTGAACATAGGGTATGGAGAGGGGGATTTCTGTAGCCTAATTAAGAGCAGCCAAACTAGGCCCCTCAGGGCCCAACAAGGCTCAGCTCAGCCAAGTGACAGCCCCCTGGGGCCCACTTAGGCGAGAAAGCCCAATAAAAGTTTCGCTCAAGGATACTACCTTCCTAGGCGGCCTCTAGGCTCGGAAGGCCCGAGCGTCGTTCAGGTCACAGGAACGGTCCATGCTCGAGCCATCTCTCCGCCTAGGGGAAGAAGGCGCATGTCAACCAATCCGACCCATCTTCGCTCGAGCTAAGCCTACTGCCCGGATAAGGTTGGCCTCTCTAAGCTCGGAACGGCCGACGATTGCTTATCCATGCAGCCGTTAAGAGTCCTCTGTGGGCAGGAATTCATAAAGGTGAGGGACTCCAGCTCCCCAAGGTGATAACGCTCCCACGATAAGGCGATAAAAGCCCACGTCGAGGACGTAACCCCCACTTGAAACCCCTCGGCTTACAGGACTCCAGAAGATGGCGCACTATTTAACCCAGAGATACCCTCCGGCGAAAGGTAAGAGCAATCACACGCTCACAACTCCTGAGCAGGAACCACTTCACCCTTCTGGTGGAGAGGGATCTCGCGCAGAAGCTACTTCCTCTCTATATTGTTCCCACCATAGCTCTACTGACTTAAGCATCGGAGGGTTTCCCCCAGGGACTCATCCCTGGGCCCCCTGATCTGTTTCCCTTTCTTGTAGTTCACTTTCCGGTGATCTACAGCCCGCTCAGGACCAGCGCGAGATCAAGCCTCTTCATCTGGTGCCGTCTGTGGGAAACGTACAAAGAGCCAGTATGGTGCGAAGGAGCTCGGGGAGGAGGTCCTCCGGCGAGAGGGGAAAGGCCATGGTAGCGGCAGGGGATGGCCCCTCTCGGGCCTCGCAGAACCCCCCCTCCAACGCCAGTGCCCCCGCCGACGGACCACCACCACCACCACCCCTCCCTGCGGCGGTAGGGCTACCGCCCAACGGTGGCGCGGACGCTTTCCAAGCCCTCAACGTAAAGCTGGATATCCTCGTGGAACTCATGAGGACCCAAGCGGCCAGGGATGGAAGGTCACGTGCCCTGTCAGGGAGCCCTCCCCGTGAGGATGCATCTCAACCTCCAGAGCAAGAGGCTTCCTCCACACCGAGGTGGGGAAAAGTGGGAGCACGCCGTCGGAACCCGAGACCGACGTCCCCGAGGAGCGCCAAGACGTCCCCCCTGGCCTCGCGACACAACAGTAGCCGGAGTTATCCCTCTGACTGCGAGAGTTCGAGAAACGCTTTGCAGAGCAAGAGCGCGCCCTGCGCGCCCTGCAGAAGGCCTCTCCCGATGAGGACGAGGAGAAGTCCCCTTTCTCCGAGCATATCTTGAAGGCAGAGGTATCTCCCAGAACCTCCATCCCGACCTTTAAGCTCTACGATGGCCAGGGTGACCTGGCCGATCATTACGACAGCTTCGACGCTTTGATGACCTTGCATGGAGCGTCGGACGACATCAAGTGCCGAGCCTTCGCGACGACCCTGGTCCAGGGTGCCCAAGCGTGGTTCCGGGCCCTCGCCCCCGGTTCCATCAGAGACTTCAAGCAATTAGGGCGAGTCTTCAAGGAGAGGTTCGTCGGGAGTGCCCCACCAAGGTCGGTAGCGGGGCTCCTGGCCCTCAAACAGGCGCAAGGGGAAAGACTCCGGGCTTATATTCACCAATTTAAGTCGGAAGCCCTGAGAATCCCCCGCCTAGACGTGGCCTCAGCCATAACCGCGCTGACTGGGGGCACCCAGGATGAGAATCTCCGCCGTAAACTTGTCCTCCACCCTCCTTCGACCCTTGCCGAGCTAGTGACTCTGGCATTACGCCACGCCGAATGCGAAGAGGTGCTCAGCGCTTGCCGAGACGCAACCGGCTCAGGTCGGGAAGGGGACAAGAAGCGGGCTTCCGAGCCAAGTTCAGGTTCGGGGAAAAGGTGGAACCGTGATGGGGAATGCAAGGAACCGTCATGAAAGTACGAGCGGTACACCCCACTAGCTGCGCCGGTCTACGAGATCTACGAAGACATCAAAGACTCGGGTCTCCTCTGCCAACCCGAGCCAATGAGGTCGAAGAGCCGTAATCGCAACAAGCACTGCTTGTTCCATAGCGATCACGGGCACCACACCGGTGACTGCCACAAGATCCAGGATGAGATTGAGCCCCTCATCCGTCAGGGACATCTAGCTCGGTTCGTAGCCGAGCGTAAAGAAGACCGAGGCGCCCCAGAGGAGATCGACAACGCCCCCTGCGGGGTCCACATCAACATCATCTCCGGAGGGACGGCATCAGGAGGTGACAGCAGCCGAGCAAGGAAGCGTCATGCCGAGCAGGTGAGCCGAGCCATAGAGCCTCCCAAGGCCCCGCTGAGTGAGCCCCAGGTCATAGTCTTCTCCGATAGAGACCTGGAAGGGCTGAGCACCCCGCATGACGACGCCCTCGTAATTTCGGCTACAATAAACCATTGTAACGTAGATAGGATTCTAGTTGACAATGGGAGTGCCCCTGATGTACTGTCTTATGATTGTTTCCTTAAGATGGGGGAGGATCCATCTAAGCTCCGCCCGATCCGAACCCCCCTCTGCGGGTTCAACGGCCTGGCCACCTATCCCGAGGGAGCCCTAAGCCTGCCGGTTACCCTCGGCACCCCACCCAAAACCGTTACGGTCATGGTGGACTTCATAGTGATTAAAGGTATGATAGCATACAACGCCATCTTCGGCCGGGGAATCCTCGGCTGAATAAAAGCGGTGCCGTCTACCTATCACCAGAAAATGAAGTTCCCCACCAAAAATGAGTTGGGGGAAGTCCGAGGTAACCAGGCCGCGGCCAGAAGGTGCTACAATATCTCGGTAGAGGCCACAAGGCCGGACAGGAAGGATAAGGGCCCTCGGGGAGTCGAGGATAAATCCGCAACCACCGAACCTGGTGGCGAATTGTTGGCGGTTTTCCTAAACGATAACCCGGCCCTAGGAGTAAAGATCGGAGCCGACCTACTGTCTGAGGTTTAACAACAATATAAAAAGTTCCATTCTGAGTACATCCGAGTTTTTGCTTGGGCTGATGATCAACTCTCTGGGATACCAGAGGAGACTGTAATGCACAAGCTCAACCTCGACCCCGCCGTGAAGCCCGTACAGCAGCGCAAGAGGAAGCACGCACCGGAGAAACATGCGATCATCAAGGCGCAGGTCATCAAGGGGCAAGAGACTGGCCTTTTTAGGCTGGTCCTGTACCCGACGTGGCTAGCCAACGTCGTCCTGGTACCGAAAGCTTCAGGCAAATGGCGGATGTGCGTGGATTTCACCGACCTAAACAAGGCCACCCCTAAGGACTGTTATCCGTTCCCGAGCATCGACCAATTGGTTGACTCAACCTCGGGCAACGAGATACTCAGCTTCCTAGACGCCTATTCAGGTTACCACCAGATCAGAATGGATCCAGAAGACGTCGAGAAGACCGCCTTCATCACCGACTACGGCGTATACTGTTACACCCGGATGCCTTTTGGGTTGAAAAACGCCAGAGCCACGTATCAGAGGCTGGTCAACCACATGTTTGAAGGACAGCTAGGCCGGAACGTCGAGGCCTACATCGACGATATGCTTGTCAAGACCCCCAAGGCCGAAGACCACTTCACCGACCTCGCTGAGACCTTCGACACCCTCCTGAGGTACAACATGAAGCTCAATCCTGCCAAGTGTGCCTTCGAAGTGAGATCCGAGAAGTTTCTGGGTTTCCTAGTCACTCAGCGTGGGATCGAGGCCAACCCCGACAAAGTCCAGGCCATCCTGGACATGCGCCCGCCCACCTGCATCAAGGACGTCCAACGCCTAACTAGGCGTATCGCCGCTCTCAGCCGGTTCCTGTCCCGTGCGGCCGAACGATGCTTGCCCTTTTTCAAGCTATTGAGGGGGCCCAAATTGGCATCTGATACGTTCGCATGGGATGAGGAATGCCAGAGAGCATTCGTCGAGCTGAAGGAGTTCTTGGCCTCGCCCCTAGTGCTCTCCAAGCCCGTTCCGGGTGAAGTCTTGCTGCTCTATCTCTCGGTAACACCATCTACTGTTAGCTCGGTCCTAGTCAGAAATGACTCGAGAGTCGAAAGGCCAGTCTACTACAGCAGCAAGGTGCTCAACGAGGCTGAAAAAAGGTACCCCGCAACCGAGAAACTCGTGCTAGCGTTGGTTACCTCCGCCAAGCACCTCCGGCCCTATATCCATGGTCACCCCATCATCGTGCTAACCGGCGAGCCATTGAAGAAGATCCTGGCCCACCCCGAAGCCTCGGGATGACTCGTCAAGTGGGCCATCATGCTTGGGGCCTACGATATATCCTATCGGCCGTGCTCAGCTGTGAAAGGCCAAGCGCTCACCGACTTCATCGTCGAAAGCACCATCCCGACTGAAGAAAGACCTCCGTCCGCACCCGGGCCAGCCTGGGAACTGTTCATCGACGGATCCTCCAACTCGATCGGTAGTGGTGCCGAAATCCTTCTGAAGTCCCCTGAAGGAGCAGAGCTACAATACTCCTTGAAGTTCAGCTTTCAGGCATGCAACAACGCTTCCGAGTACGAGGCCCTTATCTCGGGAGCGCGCATGGCCCGACGGTTAGGGGCTGAGCGAGTCAAAATCTGTACTGACTCCCAACTGGTCGCTAGCCAAGTCAACTGCGAGTACGAAGCTCGAGAGGCACCAATGATCAAATACCTTCAACTGGTCAGAGACCTGGCCCAACAGTTCAAGAGATTCGAGGTGGTCCGAATAGCTCGGGAGGAAAACTCCCGAGCGGACGCCCTCTCTCGGCTGGCCTCCTCTCTCGACCCCGAAGGTACCCGATCGGTCCTCCTTGAAGAGCTAGAGCGCCCGAGCATTGACTCGGAGCTCCTTACCGTTGACTCGGCCATTCCGAGCGACTGGTGCACCCCCTACCTGTCGTGGCTCCGGGACTCTCAAGAGCCTTCCGACCGTCGAGAGGCCCGCAGATTGAAGTACCAAGCTCGGCGCTTCGTCATTCTAGACAACACTCTCTACCAGAGATCCTTCTCTGGTCCCCTCCTGAAGTGTCTTGACCCCGACGAAGCCAACCGAGCTATCCAAGATATTCATGAAGGCCTGTGCGGAGCACATTCAGGAGGAAGGTCACTCACCCGGATCTTGCTACGGCAGGGTTACTAGTGGCCGACTCTGCAGCGCGACTGCACGGCCTACGTGCAACAGTGCGACCGATGTTAGCGATTCGACCACTTAGTCCATCAGCCGGCTACGGAGCTCGTCACCCTGACCGAGCCTTACCCCTTCGCTCGGTGGGGAATCGACATTCTTGGGCCGTTCCCTACGGCTCAGGCCCAGAAGAAGTTTATCATCGTCGCCATCGATTACTTTACCAAGTGGATCGAGGCCGAAGCCATGGCGAGGATCACCGAGACAATCGTTTGGAGTTTCATTTGGAAGTCGATCATTTGTCGTTACGGCATCCCCCGGGTGATAGTGAGCGATAACGGTCGGCAATTTGACTCTCGTTATTTTCGAGACAGATGTGCATCCTAGGTATTTGCAACCACTTCACTTCGGTTGCCCACCCTCAGGCCAACGGGCTAGTCGAGAATGCCAATAAGACTATCTTAAAAGGCATAAAGACTAGACTCGATAAGGCCAAGGGCAGCTGGCTCGAGGAACTGCCCAGCGTACTCTGGTCCCATAGAATGAATCCCAGAATGGCAACCGGTGAGAGTACTTTCCAGTTGATATATGGCACCGAGGCCGTCATTCCGTTGGAGATCGCCAATCCCTCCCTCCGAGTCATCTGCTTCTCGCCCGAGGTAAACGAGCAAAAATTACTCGAGAACCTCGACCTAGCGGATGAACTCCGAGATATTGCCGGCATCCGAGCAACGGAGTACCAGTGCTGCCTCACTCGATACTACAACACCAAAGTCCGAGACAGGCACTTCCAACCGGGAGACTTCATCCTCAGGAAAGCCGAAGCCTCTCGACCACTAGAGGCGGCGGGCAAGCTATCCCCTAACTGGGAAGGCCCCTACCGAGTGGCCGAGACGCTCGGGAAAGGAGCATACCGGCTATCTACAATGGAAGGGGAACCCATCCCTCGGACATGGAATGCAGCCACACTACGCAAGTTCTACTTTTGAAATTCGTGCAAACAATCCGAGTCAAATAAAATTTTCTCCTTTTCATTCAAATGATTGTTGGTACATCAGAAAGGTAAAAGCCCATACATTACACAACAGAAAGGAAAAAGTCCATCTAGCACCACTGCAAGAGGCCATCGCTCGGTTGACTCGGTTGATCTCCTTGCGTCCAGCCACTGACTCTGCCTCGTGTAGAAACTGGCTCGGATAAAAGGCTGTCGACCCAGTTGGCTCGGGTGGCCCATGACAAAGGTGACAGAGGGACTGCGGAGGGGAAGGCTACCTTCCAAGTTGACAGAGGCTAGGTAGAGGGAACGCCTATGAAGGCCTCCTCTCTTCCAACCTGTCAATTCTTTGGAACATACAGAGAGCAAGCACCCTCCGAAGAGTGAAAGAAAAGAAGAGCAGAAGAGGGAAAAAGAGGCTGCCAGAAAGAAAAAGAAACCAGCAGAGCTGGATGAGGAGGCAGAGGAAGGCCCGAAAAGGAGGGAGCTTAATTCGCTTCCTCCCCCCATCCCTGAAACGAGCAGAGAGGGACTGGCGGCGGAGATGCCGGATGCCCTCATCCGCCCTCCATCTCGCCCCCCTGAAAGACTCGCCGGAACTGATAAAGGGAAGACGGCGTGCCTCCGCGCGTTGACCCCTTTTCAAATCTGCCCGCCGACCGTCGACTCCTTTTCAAATCCGAAGTAGCAGGAACTCCCTGCCCCTGCCATCGATAGCCCCCTCATCTGGACCCTCCTCCATGCTCCGAATGCAAAGGCACAACACAACGTGAAGAAGGGGAGAGAAAAGACTGTCAGGGAAAATCCTAAGCGATGGAGAGGAAGGGACGCCCTTCAGTCTTTTTATAGACAAAGGGAGGCTACTCGCCTTAAATGACTCCCTCCTCGAAAACACGCCAAAGGAATTTCCCCCTATGAACGGTCACCTCAAACCCCTCGTCTTCCACCCCAGCAGGACACACGAAGCGGCCAGGCATTTAAAGCATGAGAACGCGGAAAGGCACCCTGTGAGACGCTCACCCAACCATCATGCGAGATCTGCGCAGAAAGTATCGATCCTTTCCAACTACTGCAGATACACTGATCAAATCACGGCAAGGATAGCGTGAAGCAAGTAAGATTTTATTTATTGCCTTACAAAAAGTGGTAGTCCTTTTTTGAAAAAAGAAAGAGACAAACAAAGAAGGAGGTAAAACAGGACGATACATCAGGCCTAGGGCCCACTTTGAAGCTCAGAAGTGTAACGTGCAGGTGTTTTGCCCCCGGTGCCCTCGGTGACGGCCGGCCCTGGCACTGACCCCGCCTGCGCGGGAACTGCCTCGATCGCGAGCCCTCCCGAGTTAGCCGGAGTTGGCGACCCCTCAGGAGAAGAGCCCTCTAGATCTTCCCCGCTCGATGTAGAGGAGCTGGAAGGTGACAGGTCGAGTCATAGCGCTGACCAGAGGGGAAGTCGATCCCAGAATCTTGTTCCCCGGCATAAGCTACTACCCGGTGGTAACCCTGCTTAAACCCCTTGCGGATGTCTCGGTGAAGTGCTGACTCATAGTAAGGAAGGGCAGCTTCTTGCAGGTCGGCCCGGTAAGCCTCTGAGCCCTTGTAACGCTCAATGGCCTCCGCCCCGGCCAGTCCCATCCTGTCGGCAAGCTTGGCCTTCTCCCACTCCGCCCCGGTCGCCCGCTCCTCGGCCTCCACCGATCGTTTCTCTGCCTCGGCCAACTTTCGTTTGGCCTCGGCCGCCCACTCCTCGGCCTTGACCGATCGCTTCTCCGCCTCAGCTTGGTCGGCCTCGGCCTCCAAACGAAGGCGCTCCGCTGCCTCTGCCCGGTCCACCAACTCGGCGCGCTCGGCCTTCCAACAACCTTCCAGCTCGAGATGAAGAAGGCGCTCCTCTTTGAGGAGTTTACTTTTCCTCTCGAGTGATTCCCGGGCCTTGGTTAGTTGCTCAATCAGCACCCCGACCTCCAGCCGGCTCGACCGCGACAACTCCCTGATCGCGGAGAACTCCCGTCGGAGCCCCTCATGTGCCTCATTCAGTCGACCTAGTTTTCTCTCGCACCCTCCGAGGGTCCAAGCGAGATTCGACCGCACTGACTCCGTCTGGGCGAAAGTCTCCGCCATTGTGGCCCCCATCTGGGCCATGACCAGGCCGCCCTCCATAATCATGTCGAGGACCCCAGGTGGAGAATGACGCTGGTCTCCCCCTTTCATCCTCGCGGATACCTCGCAGAAAAGCTGGTATAAATTGCTCGAGATACCGAGCCTTTCCAGAGCCACTGGCATGGGAACCCTTTCCACGCCTGGTGCCTCGCCAGAAGGCCCAGATCGAGCTGCGGGCTCAGCCGCCTCATGCACTAAGGTCGGTTGGGGTTGCGACGCCCCCGCAGGCGAACCCCCGACCTCGATCGACGCTATGAGCCCGGCCGCTCCGTGCACCACGGACGTTTGGGGATGCGATGCCTCTGCCGGTGAACCCCCGACCTCAACCGTCTCGGCCCGCACATCGCCGCCCGAGACACTGCCCGCCTCGACCGGCGCCCCGGCCTCGGCCACGGTTGCTTCAGCTTCGGCCCCTCTGTTCCCGACAAGGGGAGAGCCGACCCATCACCGTCACCCCCCTGGGGTGCCCCTGGTCTCCTCGGCCCCATCTCGCTCGGTGGATAGGAGAGCTGGGTCGGTAGGGTCGGCCCTATCTTGCCCCAGAGAGGGGAGTGCCGCCGAGCTAGGATCGCCCTCGGTAGTGGGAACGAGACCGGCCTTCCTGGCCTGTTTCCTGGGCTTCGTGCCCCCCCACAACCTCACCTCCACGGGATCCTTGCACTTCGCTCCGCGCGGCCGAGAAGTCCCCCCCTGAGGCCACCCCCTTGCCCTTGTCCCGGGCTTGGGAGCGACCCACAGGGGCGCCTGGCTCATCAGCCGCCGAGTCGTCGCCAAGGTCAATGATCTCAGTGGCCTCCTCCAGAGGTTCCCGCCTGGTGTCTACAACAAAGAAGAAGACGTGATTAGGAAAAGGATGATGACCCCCAACCCCGAAGAAAGGTCTGAGTGGTGGCACCTGACGGCTTCAGCCACGTAAGAAGACACCGCTCGATATTCTCTGGCGTCACCAGCTCCTCGGTAGACTGGCGATGTTTCAGCAAATGAGCAGCGTACTCCTCCACATGTGGGGGGAACTCCTCCTGCCGGGGATGGATATTCGGGTGGAAATTGGGCATTACTTGGCACCTCCAAGTTTCCTCCACCGAATTAATCCTCACCCAGGAAAATTGGGTCTTCCACCCTTTATGCGAAGAATCCTTCGCCGCCAGGGAGATACAGCTCCTATTCCTTCTCACCTAGATGAAGTAAAAACCCTTCCCCGCCGACGGGTGGGCCTTCAACTCGAAAAACTAGTGGAAGAGGTCCAAGGAAGGAGGAACCCCGAATTGACGATAGAGGATTCGGAAGGCGGAGAGGAGAAGGTACGAGTTGGCTACCAACTGGATGGGTGCTAACTGGAAAAAGTTGAGAAGTGTGAGGACGAAGGGCTCGAAGGGGAGGCGAAACCCGCACTTCCACGCCAGAAGAAAGATGCAAATGTGGCCCGTGCGAGAATCCAGGCTCATCTCATACGGGACAGCCGCAGCAAAGCTATACTTGTGAGGCAGGCGAAACTGATGCTCCAGCCTCTTCACCTCAGCTTCCCCCAACTCACTGCAGTTTGGGACCGGTGCTCTCACCACCAGTTCGTCGCCCCACCCCTCGGTATCTGAGCGCTGGCCCGCCATGGATTCCGAGGAAGAACCTAAAAAAGAGCTCTCTCGAGACCTCGAAGATTCCGGGGGAGGAGGAAGCTGCCGGACCGCCTCCACAGTTATCTTCGCCAACTCCTCAAACGCCACCGCAAGTTTCTTCTCCTCCACTGTGTTCTCACGGCGCATCAAAGAGCCCCAAGAGTAAAGAAGTGAAAGAAGGCCAAAACCCTAACAATGGAAAGAGTCTGGGATGACAACCAGCGCCCAACACCTATAAACCCCCGCGGGAGGCGGCGCGTCGTTCCGACCTCCGAGAAAAGGGGGCTCCTTCATTTCAAATCCATCAAGATTACAATTATTACGGGCCCAGGTGACCACGACATGTGGCTTCATAACACCGCCAGATTTTCACCCACCTGAGCCACGCTGGTCCAAAACCCCAAACGGCTACTCCTCCGAGCTTATTAAGGCTCGGGAGTAGGAGGGGGATAAGTGGAGAGGGAGATTTCTGTAGCCCAATTAAGAGCAGTCAAACTAGGCCCAACAAGGCTCAGCTCAGCCAAGTGACAGCCCCCTGGGGCCCACTTAGGCGAGAAAGCCCAATAAAAGCTTCGCTCGAGGATACTACCTTCCTAGGCGGCCTCTAGGCTCGGAAGGCCCGAGCGTCGGTCAGGTCACAGGAAAGGTCCATGCCCGAGCCATCTCTCCGCCTAGGGGAAGAAGGCGCATGTCGACCAATCTGACCCATCTTCGTCTGAGCTAAGCCTACCGCCCGGATAAGGCTGGCCTCTCTGAGCTCAAAATGGCCGACGATTACTTATCCATGCAGTCGTTAAGAGTCCTTTGTGGGCAGGAATTCATAAAGGTGAGGGACTCCAGCTCCCCATGGTGATAACGCTCCCATGATAAGGCGATAAAAGCCCACGTCGAGGATGTATCCCCCACCTGAAACCCCTCGGCTTACAGGACTCCAGAAGACGGCGCACTATTTAACCCTGGGATACCCTCCGGCGAAAGGTAAGAGCAATCACACGCTCACAACTCCTGAGCAGGAACCACTTCACCCTTCTGATGGAGAGGGATCTCGCGCAGAAGCTACTTCCTCCCTATATTGTTCCCACCATAGCTCTACTGACTTAAGCATCGGAGAGTTTCCCCCAGTGACTCATCCCTGGGCCCCCTGATCCGTTTCCCTTTCTTACAGTTCACTTTCCGGTGATCTACAGCCCGCTCAGGACCAGCGCGAGATCAAGCCTCTTCAGGGTCAATGTCCAATACATAAAATTCAATGGGCATAGTAAGAGGCCCAAGCTCAGCTTGAATAGTAACAATCCCGTGACATGCCCTCATTGAGTTGTCATATGCAGCTATAGTAGTGGGGGTTGGGCGTAGAAGTTCTTCTGATATATTGCAGACCCTGAGGGTGCTGAGTGGACATACATTGATAGATGCCCCTATATCAACTAGTGCCACCTCAATACTGACTTTGTTCAGAATAATAGTGATGCAAAGCGCATTTGCCGAGCTTCCGGTGGTGCTAGCTCAGTTTCAGAGAAGGTAATAGCTGGCCCCATAGAGATTGTTGCCAGTGCGGTAGGTAAGTTGTCAACTGCCATATCTTCACTAACCATCACCTTCTGAAGAAAATCTCTGAGAGCATCTTGGTGAAGGGTAGATCTCTTAATGAGCTCCAGCACAGATATCTTGGCGGGCACCCTATCAAGGTGATGTAGCAGATCATATTGGGTACACGGCAATGGCTCAGTTTCTTCCTGCTCAGCAGGCGGTTGGGAAGATTGGGGATTAGAAGTGGAAGGATAGTTATGATAGAACAAACGCCTGCTCCGTAGGGCGAAGTTATAGGCTACCGCGGCCTCGGATGGGCTCAAGATAAGTGACTTAGTAGGCCCGGTGGGGTGGATGAGTGGTGCGGAAGAGGGCGTGGTGGAAAGGATGATAGGTGAAGGGCTGGTGATAGCGGGTGCGAGCGAAAGTGGGGATATAAAGGTAGGCGGAGGTGCAATGAGTGGAGGGTTAGATGGAGGTGTGGTGGTAGCGGGGGTGAGTAATGTGTGAGAGGCGGGGGGTGGAGTAGGAATAGATGAAAGGACAAACGGTGTAGCAGGCGGAGGAGGGTTTTGGTATGTAGGCGTAACGATGATAGGAGTGGAAGGAATGCGGAAGTTGTGGTGAAGGGCCATAACTTGCGGCGTAGAGCTATCATCGTCAAAGGACCACCCGGCATCAGGGGCCGGGGGTTGAACTACGTTGACCTGGGCCGGCGCCGGTGGCTGAGGCTGCGGAGCGGGAAGATGGTTCGGCATTGGGTTCTGATGGATCCCCAAGTCTTGAACCGGCTGCTATTGCTGTTGCGGCTGTTGTTGCGGCTGCGGTGCCTATGGTTGCTGCACTTGCTGCCTCGGCGGCTGCCTTCTTTTCTCTTTGATTTCCGTGATGGCCCTATGCATTTCGGCCCAATCAATCCTTTGTCCTTCATGGAGGTCATAGACCAAATCCCTGAACTGAAAGCACCCTTCAATAGTATGTCCTGGCTACTTGTGGAACATACAGTACTTTGTCTGATCAACGGCTGGGTTCCAGTTGGGCCGTTCCAGAGGGAGTTGTATAGCATTGACTGCCATGAGAGCTGAGAAGATATCTATGAGGGTTTCCGGCAGGGGTGGGTACTGTGCTCTTTTAGGAACCGGGTGCTTGTTGTTGTTGTTGTTGTAGCCGTTGGGTGGAGGGACATTATGGTATTGCGAAGGCTGTGGGGGTTGTTGTGGAGCGGTAAAGGTATTTTGCGGAGCGGTGAAGGAAGGCAGAGAGTTTTGAAAGTTTTATGGATTGGGTTGAAAGTTTTGTGGTGCGGGGTTTTGAAGAGTGCGGGGGTTTTGCGGAAAGCGGAGGGGTGCGGCTTAGAAGGGAAAGGTAACGGCTTGAACTTGTTCATTGGTCTGAACCCCTTTGGTAACAGGCCCCTGAGGTTTCTTGTGGTATTTTGGCTTTTGATTCTCAAAGAGCGAGTGGATGGGGTAGTCCTTGAACTGTGTTTGAATGAACCGCGCCCGGCTATAGAGTTGGTGCAGGTTGGCTATATCGTTCATGGCCAGAATGTTTCGGAAGGTCGGAGTAGCGTTGGAAATAAGTAGCTTGACCTTCCTTCCTCCGGAATGTGGCCTAGCACCCTGGCGGCCATCTGCCTCCATCTGTCAGCGTAAGTTTTAAACTCCTCATCAGGCTTCATCTTCTCGGCCACCAAATCTGTGAAAGAATATTCTGGGCCGACTCTGTCTTGGAACCGCTGGATGAACTTGTCTTTTACTACCTTGAAGCTTTCGACGTCCTCCAATGGCAGAGAGTAGAACCATTCCAGTGCAACACCATCTAATGATCGGCGGAACAAATACGCCATAAGGTGATCATCATATTGAAATTGGGCCGATTCATATAAGAAGTCCCTCACATGAATAAAGGGATTGCCGTTCCCATCATACTTGCGGTAATTGGGGAGCTCGGATTGCGGAGGGAATCGGATATTTTGGAAGCTGGGAACTGGAACATATGCCAAGGATTGTGGGCCAACCCATTTTTGGAGGAAATCAAGCTGTTGTTGCATGGCGGCCCACTTGTCAAGGAGTTCCTTCTCCCTAGATGGAGTAGGGGTAGTGAGAGACGAAGGTTGAAATTGAGGAGCGGAAGGATGGACTGTCGTAGGAGGTGGAAGCCCATAAGGAGGAGTAGCAGGATAAACGGCCAAGGTAGGGGGCCCATAGGAAGGATATTGGGCCGGAGACTGACCCAGATTAGAAGGGCCTTGGGCAACCCCTTGCTGAGGGCGCAAGAAATCTGAAGGGCCAACAATGACTTGTGGCACCGATGGGCTGGACGTGTGATGATCCACCTGAATAAAAGAAGGGAGAGTAGACTTTCCCTTATCAGAAAATTGCTGGGCCGAAGCGAAAGATTGGCCCGTTTCCATACCAGAAAAGGTGATGGTCCGAGGTTGGACCGGAGTAAGATCAATTGGAGTGGGCTGGATGGAAAGATTAGATTGGCCCTGCACAATCGTAGGATGTGGGGTATTGGACCCCTGCATGGCCTGATAGACAGCTTGGAGTTGGGCCGGATCTAACTGGGCCATCATTTGGAGAATGGAGCCAGTAGAAGGAGGAGAAAAGGAAGGAGTGGTTTGGCCACCCTCCATAGGGACGGAGGATGGAAGAGGGGCGGAGCCCTCTCTAGACGAGAATAGACAACCCTATGAGGGTTTTCAAGAAGCCCTTGAGGGAGAGACTCCTCTTGGGAACGGGGAGGATTGAAAGAAGCCATGATGGTTTTGAAGAGCGGATTGGAGTAGAATTTGGAGAAGGAATTGACCCTAGGAGGTAACTCTAATGGACGAAAACAACTCCACATGCAACGGAAAACCTTAACAAAAGCAAACAACACACAACAAACACACAATGAGTGATCAAACTTAGACGACTTAAACAAAGATGCAAGTGAAATAAGAGATAGCAACACTCAAGATCAACCAAGTTGTTTAGATGATGGAATCAAGATTCTTATGATTTCCTCCTTTAGAACCTTAGTGATTTGATTAAAATGCGCGCTCGACAAAAGGTTCCTAATAGGGGAAAGATATGTGGCTTGGTAGACTCTAAACGTGGTCACTCCTTCACTTATGCAATCCTAGACACGGTGTGGGAGGTGGTAGAACCGGCCCGGTGTCCGTGTGGGAATCCACGGCTCACGGGGACTTATGGAGGTCCCTGATGTGTTTTCCTAGTCGCCCCCAAGGAATATGGAGACGAGAGGTCCACGCACGAAGGTAGGAGAATGCAATCTAATGTATGAAAGTATGCATGAACCTATGTACACCGGGGTGCATGCAAATTCTAGACTAAGATCTAACAATCAAATATGCACACAATGATATAAATATGTGAACCAACCAAGGGGGAGACCAAGTAGCATCCAAGCATGAAAATCACAGTAAAAATTGTGGAAGCAAACTGCACCTCGGGATGCGTACCTATCTGGAGAATGTGACGGTCTACACTACCTGCGTCAGAGGATTGTGACGGTCGAAGACCAGACCGTCAAACTATTGTAACGCAGGGATGCAGGACTATCAGAGGAGCCAGGGAACCAGAAACAATAGGAAATAAAAGGGAAATCCGAGGAACACACGGGCAACCAGGGTAAGCAAATGAAAACAAGTTTTAACAGAGATCCCAAAGCACGATTGGCACTAGATGTCCCACCGTGATCGCCAAAAAACCGTTGGTTTTAACGTGTCCCTTCTTTTGCAAGATAGGCTATGATGCCAACTATGAGCAGATAATAAGCCAAGTAATGAAATCAATCAACCTATGAACATGCGAATCATGAACCTAGGCAACCAACATAAGCTCTTGCATGGGCATGCTATCTCAATCAAACTAAGCTAAGCAAATAAAGAAAGAAAACACACGCCGGAGCGTGGAATAAAGAATAAAGGAAAACACACCGTAGAGGTGGAACAAGCAAAAGTAAAGAATAGATATGACGAAAGAGAAAGCTAATGCCCAAACTAAGGAAAGATGTGATCGCCACCAAGGTAAAAACAAGCCAAAGACCTGATCAATACCTTAGAATAGTAGGATGATGCACCCGCCCATGGGAGAGAGAAAACAATCAGGAGACTGCAGCTCTGTGGGATGCGACAGTCGAAGGATGGTGCGTCACAGGACTGTGACGGTCCCATGATAGACCGCTACAACACTCTAACGCGCCTAGGATAGACCGTCAGAGCTTCTGCAGAAGAGGATTGGGAATCTTTTGATCTCCAAGCTTTCCAGTTGGCCAGAGAGCTTGGGCCTCATGATATGGACTCTATAAACCTGCAAAAGAGTGTAGAACACAAGAAAACAACCCAGATTAGCCCATTTACAAAGTAGTATCAATAATCCAAGAAACTCATGAACATGTAAAAGGAGACGGGAATACCAGAAGATTGGTTTTTTAACCCCTCTGGGGCGTTTTAAAAGATGGGAGGATGTTTTGAAATGTATGCTACAGATGAAGGAACATGAAAGATGGATAGGGACAATGCTATGATTGCTTAGAGAGGGGAAAACACTAAGAACAATGATGTGACTGAATTAAACCCTTGAAACCGATACTCCCTAGACTTTGGAAGTAGATGAATGTGGGAAGTAGCTCTCTTTGGTTGGTTCTAGCTCCAGGATGCGGCAGCACTTCGACGCAAACTCCAGATTTCTCCCCTTCAAGCCATGAAGTCAAGGGTTCTATTTATAGGCCCTCAAAGTCTAGGTTCGAGTTGAGGATAATCCAGCAAGAAAGTAGGACATTTCTTAGCAAACTCTTCAAGATAATACTCCCAAGAGTCCATTGAAACAAACTGAAGGTTCTGAGGATCAGATTTGGAAGAGAAATCAAGGAAACAAACTCTCAAGTTGGTCACAGAGTAGCAGAGAAAAGGCCAGGCTTGCCAGGACTCTCTGTTTGATCTAACGGCTGCTCGATAGATCGTCACAGGGATGTAACGCTCCAGGAAGAGACCGTCACACAACCTTATCCCTTAAGAAGATATGATCAACGGGGGAAGTTCTCAAACGTTGGACTCTAGATGGATGTAACGGTCAAGTGTAGATGCGTTACAATGAGGTAACAGTCGCATGATAGACCGTCACACTCAACGGGCATGCGAAAGATAAGTTTGAAAGAAGCCCTAAGCTTAAGGACTCTGCAAGGATGTAACGCACCAGGGTAGATGCGTTAGAGTTATGTAACGCCCTATCAAAGGACCGTTAGAGACAATAGAGTGCCAAAAAATGAAAGCTTGCTAAGCTTCGTCCAACGGAAAAAGGCAAGGAACCAGACTCAACCAAGGAGACATGACCCAAGAAATGGACCTCAAACTAATCAAGAAGGCTCAACAAAGGTGAACAACTCGGCGCATCATATAGAATGAATAAGGAGATGACCCGACTTATTGGTCATAAAACGGGTGTCAACAATTGCTGCTCAATGTTGGCATGCTCAGGGAAAGAAAGTTCATTCTGGATTTGTTAATTTCCATGTTAACAAAAATATTTTTGATAGAAATGATTTTGATTCTAGAAGAAAGCACATTGTGTGCTTTGAATGTGGAAAGCATGGCCACGCAGTCAAGGACTGTTGACATGCTTAGGGAAATAGATTGATTTTTGAACTTGGTAAATTCCCTATAAATAAGAGTGTTTTTGATAGGAATAAATCTGGTTTTAAAGAAAAATCGATTACATGTTTTGAATGTAGAAAGCCAAGTCACAAGGCTGCAACATGTTGGCTGGTAGGTTATAATGAAAAGACTGGCTTTGGTAAACAGAATCTTAATTCTGTTAACAGAAATTTTCATGCAAAGACACATAGATTTCATGACAATAGTAATTTGCATAAAAAGAATTTGAAATCTGCTGCATCATGCCATTATTGTGGCTAGATAGGTCATTCAATGAATAATTGCTACTTGATGAGATTTGATGACCTTCATGCATAAAAATTATTTAGAACACCTGCTAAAGGTGTCAATGCTAATTCAGGAGTCAAGACCTCTTGGGTACCTGCTTGTGCGAAATAAAGGCTATTTTGCAGGTGTGCCTTGGTGGAAAGAATAGTTTGGGGGTAATAAACCAAGGCATTCAAGAATGAAAATCCCAATATTGCATTTACCAGGTCAGTCATGTTAACTTTGCTCAATCTCTGTCATTCAAAATTTTCTATCTTTGATTACTGCATAGCATGTTAAATTTGTTTTTGCATATTCATTCATCATCTACATTGTCAAATTTGAACCCTCTGAATTCTGCTCATCTGAAATTTATGCTTTGCACTCAACTCTGTTGATAGACATCCTCTGATTAGAATTCTCTAAAAATTTCTGAATTTCATATGATTTGTGTTTTGATGTTTGTACGAATTTGCATTGTATCCTTTGAAAATCTGATGCATATAGGATTGCATTGGCACTGCATTGTCATGCATGACCACTATGGTATATCAAATGGCAAGCTACTAAAGGGTAGATGAAATCTGTCTGGAGGTTCTTACTATGTGTGAGGTGGTCTTTTAGAGCAAGTCCTCTGCTCAGTACCATGGGTCATGTTGCATATAGGGCAATTTGAATGATCATGAGCATGAATTTTAAAATCATATTTTTAGTCTTCATTGCATAGATTGCATAGAGCCAGGGGGAGTGTGTTTGTCCCTGCATCATGTCTATGACACTCGTGTTCATGCATTGTTCTTAAAAGAAGTCACTGCATATGTATGCATATAGTTAATTGCATTGCATTTATTTTGGAAAATTAAAAAAGAGGTGATTTTATGCATATAGACAGGGGAAGCATTGAAATTCTTCAATTCTGTCACTAGTTGAATTCTAATTATCTATTCATTTGATTCATCTTGCCATATCTACATGTTAGTGATTCACATCATTAAATAATTCGTGTTGGTTGATTGATTCTCATCTGAATTTATACTTCTCTTGAATTCATACTTCTCTTGAATCTGAGATTTCTGACTGTTACTCTTCAATCTGCTGAAGGAGAGCTTCATTTGGTCTGATTGAATCTCAGACTTTGTTATTAGCTACTGAACTTCTGTTCAAGCTCAATCTCAACTTCATATCCTCTTATGCATAACTTGAAATGTCTGTCAGTTTACTGCTCTCCAACAAAGCTTCCTGAAAATCTGCCCGATTCACTTTGATTAACTCTTAACAAGTGTGAGATTTGAAATCATCATTTTCTATGCATGCTTATTTACATTTTTTATGTTTGCTACTGCTTATTCAATAACTGAACTGAGATTTGAAGTAAACCTTCAGTCTGAATACTACTTCATAAATGTTTAAAAAAATTTAATGTGGAATCTTCCATTATATAGGTTTAAGAATATTTGTTGATTTGGAATTGATTTAAGTCTAATGTACTCTTAAGTTTGAGCTCAAAGAACTTGAAAATATATGATTCATTTTTTTAATAAACCTTAACTGTTTGGCTTATATAAGTTCATGTAAGACTTTCTGAAATCTGAAAAGTTGAAATCCTGATTTACTTTGGTTGAGATGCACAGTGTAAGTATTGTTCTTAAACATTAAATTTGTCTGAAGCTGTCCTAAAAGAAATATTGTGGACAGAGCAATGACTGTGGTTACTGAGAAACATGTCCAAAGGACTGTGTCATGAAGTACCATAGTTAACTCTGCTTAAAATCATTAAAAATAATGTGAAAATATGGCAGAGCAATGGCATGGTTGTATCAAGTAATTGGAGATTCTGGCCTCTAATCAAGGTGTTTCCTCATGCCAAAGATACTTCTAATGCTACCTCTGTTCTCAAAATAGAGAAGTAATACGGTTATCACACCGAGTAACTAGGTCACTTCACCTAAGACGTGTTGTGCCTCATGTAAAAAGGTGTTGATTAAATCAAAAGTGCTCATTGAAAAATAAATTGATGCTCAATAAGAAAAATCAAAAAAATATGTGCATTAGAACATTTTTGCAAGAAAAGTTAAATTTCAGATGCTTTCACGAGTGTTTATTCTCAATACTACCTTATGTAACTCTTAAAGAAGTCATGGAAAGTAAACTGAGTAAGATGGAAGAAAGTTGAACTAGAAATGTTATATGAGCATTTGGTTCATTTCTATTAAAAATTTGTTTCAGATATGAGTATGGTTTCTTTTTGAAAAACTCTGTTTACATCATTCTTAAACCATATCTGTCAATCAAAGGATTCATAAGCTTTTATAGTGGAAGACTCTAAAACCTAAATTTTGGTTTATGAAGTTGGTAACTTATTGAAAAATTCTGTATCTCAGGGTCTTTGAAAATTCAGTAATACATTTGCTCAATTGTTGATCTCTGTTATTATCATTGGTCTTTTCAACTGATATCAAAAACAGTTCCTGAAATATGTGTTTTGATTGTTCTCTGCACATCAGCCTGATTCTTTTTCACTAGATTCTACTATCATATTTCTTTTGGGTAGCAAATCCTGATGGTTCTGTAGACCTTTCATATGTAGACCATACAAATGTGAGGATCCACTGTCATTATTACCTTGTTCACTTGCAGCCTTTTGAACTTCAAAATCCTTATGGTTGAATATTCCAGATTGATTCATTGGATAACCAGAGTTCATCCCTGTAGGTTTACTATGTGCATTGACATCATAGGCTATACGAGGTCTTCAAACATTTTCTTGTCATTGCTCATCATAGAGGAAGAATTGTCTGGTTTGTCTAAGGGGGATAATATGCAAAGGGGGAGAGTGTGCATCTTTGATGTCAGATCATGCACTGGTTCCTAGTCTGATCACTATACTTCCATTCCCATAGCAGGTCTGCATTTTGTTTCAAAAGTATAAAGGAAGAACAGTGTGCCACATTGTCTGCGTATGTGATTTAATATAAGTACTCCACTTTCTACCATGTCAAAGGGGGAGTATTTGTAGAGTCATATAATTCCATTTGTTACATATGCATGTCTGCATGAATAAATAAATAGTGGGAGTTTTGGTTGCACAAGGGATGCATTATTTTAAATTGATTCTATCATATTGTGTTGCCCTCCTTTGTATGAATCTCATGTTGCTTCATATGACATCAATAGATGAATCAAATTATTTTTTGTCTTTTTGATGAAGTCAAAGGGGGAGAATAGTTTTATGAGTCTGTACTTCCTTCCTTCATGAGACTCATAGTGCTGCCATCATCAAAAAGGGGGAGATTGTTAGATTTCTGTGTTTTGATGATGCTAAACACTATGACTCATATGCATGATGTCATATGTGGTTGAACTATGTTTGTGTCTGAACTGTCATATATGTTTCTGAACTAATTTTGCTAGAAATAGCTGTGATGTGTCTTGTCATACATGTTCAGGAAGTATATGTCATTTTGTTATTCATTACATTCCATGCATAGGGTCTGTGCATATGTCCACATATCTGTTCATACAAGGCACTATTTTTATGGTCAACTAAATTGGTTTGGCTGATCATGGTCTAAAGTCTAAGCCAGCTGAGTCAAGGTCTGTGCTAGTTAATGTTAGTCTATGCTGGATTAGTATAACTCATGCACTGAGGTATGTATCGATCTGTGTTAGTTTGTGCTAATCCATGTTAGTATGTTTGTATATTAGCTAAGGTCGATGCTAGTACATTCATATAACTAACTAAGGTCGATGTTAGTATGTTTATATACTAACTGAGGTCGGTGTTAGTATATGGGTTCACTAACTAAGGTCGATGCTAGTATAATTATATCCTAATTAAGGTCCGTGCATATGGTCATAAGGTCTGTGCATAATGCTTGATAGGTCTATGCATATAAGCTCAAAGTCTGTGCTTGTTCTGCATCGCACACAACTCAGGTCTGTGCACATCACTGTAGCATGCATACATGTCGGTGCTAGTTCTTCTTCCTCCACACACTAGGTTTGTGCACATATATCATTAAGGTCGGTGCTAGTGACCAATATGGTCTGTGCAAGTTTTGCCGTGCTCACATTAAGGCCTGTTCATGTCCTGGTACATGGTTAATAAGGTCTGTGCACATCAATCGTTAGGCAAAACAATGTCGGTGCATGTTTGGTTTTCATATACATAAGGTCTGTGCATATCTTGGCCTGAGGCATATAACGTCAGTGCAGGTTTTGAATATAGTCTATGCAAGTTCCTGTTTTGCATGCATGAAAGTCAGTGCATGTGTAGCATGGTCCATGCACTTTTGATGGACATCACACAACGTCGATGCACATTTACCTTAGGCATACTATGAAGTCTGAGCACATTGTGTAGTCCACGCACAACATAGGTCTGTGCATGAGGAATGTCTGCCATATGCACATTAAAGTCTGTGCATACTCTTCTATATTCACATGAAGGTCTGTGCATAACTTCCCATATGCACATCAATGTCTGTGCATACTGTCTAATGTGCACATCAAGGTTTGTGCATACTCTCCTAATGTGCACGACGGACATAACGATTTGCTTTAGCAAGTTGATTACGCAATATAGAGATTGAACCTAAGCATGCATCTAACACAAAGTAATCGCACAAGCAAACCACAACACAGAGGATTTTAAGGTGGTTCGGACTGAATCCCAAGTCCTACGTCCACCCCTCACCAAATCCGGTGAGGCTCCACTAGTGCCACGCACTAAACCGTAAATCGGAAAGACCGCCGATTGCCTTCCTACTAACCACAGGTAGGGACGTCAACACTGTAGATCGGACAACTTCCGATTGCATTCCTACTAACCACCGGTCGGGACGATCCTCAGTTCCAAATGTTTGAATGAAATGGAAAAAGAACAAGATATGAAAACACTCAAATAAGATATAGAATATGCTCAAAGAGAAAGGATCTTGTCTGAGATTGTTGGAGCTTGAATCTGATGCTTCAATGATGTCTTCTTCCTTGAGATATGATCTTCCTTGAATCTCTTCTAGTTGATGAAGAAGATGAAGGATGCAGATTTGATCTCCCTTGAGAATGGGCTTCTTTGGATCACCTTGAGATGATGAAGAGGATGATGGTTGCAGCTTTATCTTCACTTGGCTTGGGGTTGATCTCCTCTTGAAGTAGCTTGAATCACTTGAGGATTTGATGAAGAACTTCTTCCTGAAGTACTGTTCACAGCTGCAGTACTCGAACTCCTCTCTCTGGAACACACCCTTACATCCTCCTTTGATCTCCCCTCTTAGCCTTAGGGTTTCCAACCCTTCTTGTGTGTGTTTTATAACCTTTGAATGGTCCTTGGACATCCCCCAGACCAGATCCACAATCCATGGGGGATTGGGTGACTTTGGGGTTAGATAAATACAAGGAAAGGGGCTCTTCTCGAAGTGGAAAACAAAGTCAACATTGTTGGCTCAGGGCTGGCAATCGACCTGCAGAAGATGGCGGTCGACCGCTACTGAGAAACCTGCAGACGGATCGTCCCTAGAATTTTCGGTCGACTGCTACTGGGCTGGTGATCGATCGCCACTGAGAATCATGCAGACAAGGAGTTGCTGGCATGGGCGGTCGACCGCCAGCTGGGCAGTTCTCGGGTTTCCCCGGTTCAGACCGCTAACCCTTTAGCTCTCTCGCTTGAGTCCTTTAGCAGCCCGTTCTCATCTGTCGATCCCCGCGACCTGACCGCGCAGGTCGATCCGCGTGCGAGGGCGCAATCATTGAGCTTTCACTTTTTTCATCTCCACTCCATTCCTTGGCATATATGTCATGAAAGAACATCAAGTAGTTTAGTCATATAAGTGATGTGACACGACCCCTTGGACCTGAATTTGCAAGCAACCGGGCCGAACGGCGATATCTCACAAGCGGGTTCACCCGCGATGCACGCACCCGGGCCCGTAGGCGGACCGGCAATGATGGTGAGGGTCCGAAGTTGGACATTGGGGTTCCAAGGATATGGCTGGCTGGGGATGGACCCCAATGGGATAGGGATGCCCAACTTCAAGGGCGGCCGGCACGCCGAGGGCATGGGATGTAGTGTCACCCTCACAACTCACCTGCGGTGGCACTCGAATTGATGGAAAATTGAAACGAGCTCTCCCTCACTGCCGACGGCACAACTAGAGATAATACTAAACTAAGCAAAGGTAAGAAAGCAGCAGAGGAGAGTGGTCCGAAGCTCACCTGATCGGTGTGAAGACACCGATCCCGACCGGAGACGAGGGCGAGCGGAGAGTGTGGGTTCCCCGCACACTGCGTCGGTGTAGCTTCCCCTATTCAAATATTACATGCACTACTCCCCACGCAGGGGGGTTGGACTAGGGAAAGAGAAATTTCAGTTACAAACAAACACTACCTCCACATAGGGGGGGGGCGTTAAGCTGGCCAGGCGGGGTGGGGTGGTGAACTAGCTAGTGCTGGTCGGTCTGCCCAGTCCTGAAATGATCGGGTAGGGCGCTGATGTAGACGCTGCCACGCCTTCCTCCGAACTCAGAATCCAACGAAACTGGTGCCGAAACATAGCTGACAGACCCTGGCACGTCTGTAAATTTCTGTAGGTTGTTTCGACGTCTTCACCGGCTGGGGCGATCTCTGGAACAGGGTCCCTGTGCTCTGACTCAGTCTGATCCCAGGGTTCAGTAGCCGAAAGATTCGGGTGCCATGACCGCTCTCGGAGCCCGAACGTGGCGAGACCCAAGACGAGAACGTCCGTTGGCAAGTCTTCTTTGAGTAGCAACCAGGGGGAGCACCAGACGATGTCGTTCCAGAGAGGGAGAGCCCGTTGAGTGAGGAGGGGTCTGGATAGATCCTGAGTAGCCTGTTCAGCGCACCTGAGGGAGAAAATTTGGAACGGGCAGCCCCGGACTCCAATCGAAGCTCCGCCTGTGGGGTTGCGTGGGGGACTGGTAGAAATTTGACCCGGTCAAGCGGCGCACCTTGGAAGGGAAGGGTGAGACTGTGGAAGCTTTTGCACTGCAGCTCTGCCTTCCAGCCAGGGCCACCTTGCGCAGTCGGGGGAGAACGGGTCCACCGGACAGCAGGGATGTCGGATGCCGGCGAGACCACCTCGGCTGCGAAGACAACCGGTATAGCTTTCCGTCAATGTAGACCACACCTTCAGGGGCTCCGGGATGTGGTCGAGGGCGGCGCTGCAACAAGCTGTCGATCTACAGGTCTTCAGCTGCACACATATTAGAAGATAGAATGGTTGAGGGGGTGGTTTCTTTGGTGGAGGGGAAGGGGATATGGATGTTTTGGTGGTGGGGAAGGGTTGGGAGGTGGGAAGGGAAGGTGGGGGAGGGTGGCAGGGGTGGAGCTAGCAGGGGGAGAGGGGTGGGTGTGCAGGTGGCCTTGGAGGAGGTGGTGGGGAGATGGGGGCGCAAATGGCTTGGGGGAATGGGGAGGGCTTCTCTTTGATTTGAGTGGAGGGTTAATGGTGGCCTAGGGAATGGGAAGGGTTGCCTTGGGGAGGGGAAGATGTGCTTGGGAGAAGGGATTCCACCTTGGGAAGGTGAAAGGTTGTATGGGGAAGGGGAAAGGTTGCTTGGGAAGTGGTGGGAGTAAAGGGGAGTTAAGGGGTCTTGGGGAGATGAAAGGTTGGGGGGGATGAGGTGGAAGATGAGGTGGCAAGGAGAGGAGAGAGAGGGGTTCAAAATTTGGAGACGGAGGGGAAGAGAGAGAGAGAGATAGGGAGAGAGAGAGAGAGCTAGAGAGAGAAGGAGGCACAACTCGTGTGGATAAATTCTTTTCTCAATAATTCATTAGCTCCAAATGGAGGGATTGGGGTCCTATTTATAGGAATCCCATAATTTAACATAAGACCCTGAGTTTTAGACTAATGACAATAAACCAAGGGGGGAAGGGGGCGCCCATGGGCCTAGCCCACTTAATTGGGCCCAACTGACTCATTAACCATTCTAATGCCAATTAACCTAGGGACTTAACTCAAATAAAAGGTAAATTACATAATAAGAAAATGAAAGATACATTATATGACTCAGAATAAAGTGGCGAACAAGATGTAGCACTGCTGGCGATCATCAGGAACCCCAAAAATGTGGAGTGGTCGGAGATGTCCCCATCAAGAAGAGTGGTAAAACATCAATGACTTATAGTGTTTAGACATTATCAAAATCAAGAATATCAAATAACTCAAATGACTACAGGATGATGTCAAATGACCCAAGTGACCACAAGATGACTCAAATGACCATAGGGGCACAATAAGCAATAGCAGACCAGAGCAGAAGTGAAAGAGAGAAAGCTCGTGAGATCGAAAGAAGAAGAGAGAGAAAGAGAGAGAGTGAAGAGAGAGCTCGAGGAGAAGAAGATAGAAGACTTTGTTGAAGATCAGTTCCACTAGAATCTGGATCAAATCTAATCCAGTCAGCTCCATGGGAGCCATATCTGTATTGCTATCGTTAAAGCTTTCAGTTGCTGTGTTTTCTTGTCTTTTGTTCTCTTTTGAACCTTATTTCAAGCTGTTAGTCAGCAGAGCAAGATTTGTCGCTCAACGGTTTCAGAGGAGGATTCCTCTGGTAGGCTAAGCTGTATTGCCCAGTGGGTCAAGCTGTTAGGCAGCAGATGGCAAAGCTGTATTGCCCAGTGGATGCAAGCTGTAATGCTCAGCGGTTGTAGGCAAGCTGTGAGGCCCAGCAGTTAAGCTGTGTATCAGCGGGAATCCACACTCTGGTTTGAGTGTAGGGTGGACGTAGGTCTGAAGGACCGAACCACCTAAAAATCTTCTGTCCATCGTGGTTTGATTGCCTTGTCTAATTCGCTAGATGCATGCCTAGGCTCGATCTCTATTTCTCATCTAGTGAGTTTTTAGTTTGCTCACCGAGTATTTGACTATGGTCTTTAAAGAATCACTTAGGATTCTTAATCATCGTTCACCTTATCTTGTAGAGCTTGACTGGTTTTAATTCCGCATCTTTGATAGTTACAGTTAGTTTTTAATTGGGCGATATTTTAAAGGGGATTCATTCAACCCCTCCTTTTGAATTTGAACCTTGCACCCTACTAATTGGTATCAAAGCATACCTTCTAGTGCTCATTTGACCCTTCAGGTTTAAGTCTATTAACCTCGAACACAAACATTTTCAAGACCATTAGACTTCAAGACATGAGAAATCATTAACCTTAAACCAAAATCATTCATGTTCGAGGCAGTCACAAATCTCTATAAAAGAAGATTCTTCTTAAAGATTTACTCTGATAAACATCCTTGATAGCAGATAGAGAGTCCTCCAAGAAGTTCAAGGCATTTGAATCTAAGATGAACCATAAAAAATAGGCATTATGATGCGGTGGGCTGATTCAAGAAGATAGTGTTGCATTAGTTGAAATCAAGAATGGATGAGGAACACTCCCCCTGAGGTTATGGATTGAGCTCAGATTGGTATGAATGAGATATATACAGCATATGCAAGGGAGTGTCGACACCTGCACTTGATGGTGTTGACACTTGAGCTCGGGTAGGAGGCAATTTTCAGCCAGACTGAACTGAGAGGTCGACCTGTCAGGGTTGTGAGATCGACCTGTTTGACTGTAGGATAGACTTTTGCCAGATTTTCAAGAAAAATAAACTCCCCCTGAGAAGATGCATTCTATGCAGGTGTCAACAGAAATGAATGCAAGAGTGCAGACTTAATTTCTGATGTTGACTCCCCCTGACCATGTGCATGGAGTATGCAACCTATGACTTAAGTGAACATATGATGCAATGAAGATGCTGCGAGATGATTGTGGATTGTTGTGTCTTCCTTACCATTATTTGCATTCAAGTACATGAGTTCACAGGAAGATGCAAGCATAAGTCATTCATAATTGATTTTGAACTGAATGCTACATGATGATGCCAATTGTTAGACTTTTCTTTTGAACAATGCTAACATGAATAATGAGTTGAAAATGCAGCTATGGTATGCGTCAACACAACCAATATCTCAGAATTTTGTATGGCTGGTAGCAAGAATCAAACAACTCATCATTATATCAGCAACATCAGCAGAACACGTTTTTTTTTTTATGAATTGAGCAGCTGAATTAATTAATCTCTGGTACAAGGCGGAGGTATGGATCTGAGATCCTGCTCACGCATAGTGAGAGCTCCGGGCAAGCTTGACTTGCCTTTCTGCTCTAGACCATTTGAAATACCAGAGGTCACGCAGGGTGCAAGCAATTAATCTAATCTAGAAACTCATCTCACACCAAGAGGATATTTCAGCAGTTCAGGGAGACAACTTCTTGCATGATTTAATGACACATAACACCCCTAATATGTAATGACTTACAATGCAAGCCTATCATGCAGCAATTAAACAAATGACATTATCTACATACCTGTGCCTTGAGCTTTTATTTATGTGAGCATCCAGTGTTCAGCTCCAAGACACCCTACACCCAAAATTCTTATTTGAAATTTTTAGGTACCCAAGCTTGCTTGGGTCCTTGTTGGTTAGCAGCAGTACTAGCAATTGATCTTCTTTTCTTTGCTGCCTTCTGGTCACCCACTCTCATCCAGGGACAATAATTGGATGTATGTGATGGGGGCATTACTTACCCCTCCACATTTTGCGAAGCTTTGATGGATCGACGGTTTGCGCCATTATGTTCTTCACATTTTTCTGAGTCTATCCATGTAATTTTTATATTTTATTTAAGTCATAAACTATGTAATTTTCTCTTTATTTGAGTCCGGTACCTAGGTAAAAGGGTCATTTACTTAAGTCTTGAGTCATGTGGTTAATTAAGTTGCCTATTGGGCCTAACTAGTGGGCTTGGCCCAGGGGCGCCCTCCCTTGGACTACTTTGGTCATTAGTTTTTTAGTCAGGGTCATTTTAGTCCTAGGAAAATATGAGTGCCTATAAATAGGCCACCCCACTCCCTCATATGTAATCTTTTGGTCAATCAAAAAAATTGAGTGCATTTTAGTGTAATTGGAGTGCATTCTCCATCTCTCTCTCCCTCTCTCTAAAGGGTGGATTCCCCTCTCTCTCATATCTCTCTCTCTAAGGGGGTCACCCCTTTCTCTCTCCTCCACCTCCCACCTACTATATCTCTCTTCCTCCCTTCCAATAACTCATCCCCAACTCCCCACCACCCCACCTTAACTCCACCCCAGCCCCAAGGGAGATTCCACCACTCCCCACTCCACCCTCCAACCACCAACCACCCACTCCCCATCCCCAAGACAAGAAATTAATCCCACCCTTAAACCCATTTTCAAATACACTTTCCCTCTCTCCCTTCCAACCAAATTCGCAGCTCTCCCTCCCTCCACTTGCTAGACCTCCTTCCAGCCCCCATTCTGCCACTCCCACACCTTGGAACACCCCCTCCCAGACCCCCTCACGGCCAAGGGTTGCCCCCACACACATCCACCTCATTTCCCCTCCCATCTACCCCCATTTCCCATCACCTATCACCACTCTGCACAGGCCAGTTCGCAGGTAGCAGTTAAGGCCCGAGTTGCATGGCCTGTCACGTCATTAACATGCATCTTCTGAGGGTGTATCATACATTCCTGGAATAGTCATCGTGTTTGCTTCGCAACGGAGGTGGTCCCGCCAGCATCCAAGCTCGGAGCTGCCCGGAGGAGTTGTTCTCGCCAGGCTGCGCAATCTGTCTCAGGCAGACAGCCAGAGGAAACTTGCAAAGACTCCCACGACCAGCTTGGTGAAGCTCTGGCCACCATCTTTGGAGGGAAGGAATGTTGTCCAGTCCTATTTCAATACCAGGAAGGAGGAGGCCATTCACCCTCCCGAGCACCCGGTTTCAATTATTCTCGTCGAAGTGCGCAGACTGCTCCCTGCTATTCCAGGTTGGACCACCCCCCATTCTTCTGATCAGAGCTCTCTCCTCCGACATCCTTTTTGGGTCTTGTAAGTTCCTGCTTGAAGCTGCTTCAGCCACGGTCGCGTCAATGCCAATTTCGTCTCCATCGTGGTTCGGTAGAGTTCGTGGCCACTTATGCAATAGACCTCAGAGGTTCTGCACCGACAGAGCCAAAACGGATCAATGCTGTTCCAAACTCCACCCCGGCCAGCAACATCATCAGGAAATTCATCAAAAAAATTGGCGTCATCTTGGGTGAATTAAGAAAGTTTCGGCACCAGTCTCGACTACTTCTGAGTCCGTGGTGGCATCAACTCCGACATCCTGTCCTGCTGTCCCAGGCCAGAAAGAATCTGAACAAGTTGCCGAATCGGAACTACAGCGGCCCCACCAGACCTCCAGACGATCCGGGAATCCTACTGTGACCTGCTACATTATCCCTGGATGAGTCAGCATCAGCCCCGCTCTTTCCAATATCCGAAGGCGTCCGTGGTGACCCCGACTTCAGCTTGCTGTCCCTGTAGAACCGAACTGGCTGAAGTCGGTTCCCGACAGTTTGGCTTTCGTCATCTCATTCCCCACCCCCTCGCCTAGTCGGCTGAAAGCCCCTCCCTGCGTGGAGGTAGTGTTTGAGTGTAAAATTAAGTTCCCCACCCCACGATCACCCTCTTGCGTGAGGCGTAGTGGCATATTCACTTTTAATTTTTAGGTCAAAGCGACACCGACGCGACGTGCGGGTGCGTACCCACGCCTCCCCGCTTGCCCTCATCCTCGGCCGGGATCGGTGTATTCACGCCGATCAGGTGAGCGTCTGGCTGCCACTTTACTAGTTCACATTTTGCTTACTTAGTATTGCTTCTAAGTGTCGTCGAACGGAGAGTGAGAGCTCGGCCCACATTGCCCTCCACGTGAGTGACTACCGCGGGCGAGTTGTGAGAGAGCCATTACCTCCCACGCCCTCGACGTTCTGGCCACCCCCGAGAGTGGGCATCCTAGGACCCTTAGGGGTTCAACCTTAAGCTAGCCAATCCCCGGAGCCGCGAGGTCCCATCTCGGACCCTCACCACCATCACCAAGTTTCCTACGGGCACTAATGTGCGCTTAGCGGGAGAGTCCGAGTGAAGTTGCCGGTCCGTGAATCTTGTTTGCTTGCTAGGTCCGAGGGATTGATAGATTAGTTGCTGCATTCCTAAGGATTCATCAAACATCCTAGGTCATGTCACATCAAGTGGTATCAGAGCAAGTTCTCAACTTGTCTCTAAAAGTTGGTCCTAGGGCACATTTGCATTCATCACCCGGTGCATCAACCTTGCCCACTAGCATGGCTACTTCATATTGGTCACATCTATCCCACTCGGCCCTCCACAAGGGTCCGATTGTCACACCTTTGGACATAGTCCTATTTGACGACCTTATCTTTGACGGGTACCACCCTAGTGCATATCTAGAGTGGGAGGAAAACATGGACAAATACTTTAAGAGGACTCCAATGACTGAACCCATGAGAATCTACCTTGCCAAGAGTCAGCTTGTGCGCCATGCCGAGGATAGGTGGCAGCTCATTGAATGCTTAAGGAATGTTATGAGGCAAGAGCCTATTAACACATGGGAAAACATGAAAGCTGAACTTAGGAAAGTCTACACTCCCCGACCTTCTCCCTTCTACTCAGATCACCAAAGCCCAAGGAGCACTTCAACTCCACCATCCCCACCCGGCCAACCCAAGACTCCAATTCCTCAATTCCCCACAATGCAACCAAAACCCAATTCCACAACCCACCTTACTCAAGCCCCTTTGGCCCCCACCTCCACCTCCACCCCTCACCTTACCCCTTCTCAAAAAGGAAAAGGCCCTATGGAGATAGAAGTGAATGAGACAACCACGGGTGAGTGCGAGCCGGAATGTTATAGGTGCCACCAATTGGGGCACATCGCCAGGCAATGCCCCACTAAGAAGCATCCCTCGATGCCCATAGTGGTTGAAACCGCTCCCACCCCGGCCACCACTCCCCTACAATGTCCCCCAAAAGGGACAATCCTCCCAAGGCCAATTTCCCCAAACCCCCTCAACCTACCCATCTCCTTCTCCCTACTCCAATCCAACCCCAACCAAGGCCTCCACTACTTCCCCTACGAAACCCAACCCAAGTTCAACCTTGCTCACCATCTCGGGTGCACCATGCACCGGCCACCACCACCCCAACCCCAAATGACCATCCCAACCCTTTGGTAGAGGAACCCATGGCCCACACACCCAGCCAAGCGGAGATGGATGCCAATCCAGATCCACCGCCCACCATAAAGAAAATCCAAGAGCCACACATCTCACCCACCCCTCCTAGTCCGGATCCTCAAGAGCCATACACCCTCACCATGAATGAGTCCATACTCCAATGGCTCAAATGAGGACCCACCATTCCTAGCTCACCCCCACCTCTCTCACCCTTGCGATACCAATCCCAAATTGTGCCCATCCACTCCTATCACACCACGATCCAAACCTACTATGAGGTAGAGGGTTTCGACGATCTCATCAAAGGCCTACAATGGCAGCTTGAGCTAACTTGCTTATTGACTCTATGGGTGGCCCATCCCAAGAGCCTTGACCTCATCCACCCATGTGATAGGTCTATCACCTCGGTCTGCACTATTGATTGCTACACTAGCGACCTCCTCTTCTTTCTCCCCATGGATGAAGAACCCATATCGGTCCATTCCATTCCCCTCATGATCCCAAAAACCTTGGCCGACCAACCCACCACATACATTGGCCCAATCCTTCCACTAGAGGAGGATGACTCACCACTATGTGAGGACCATGAGGACCTAGAGTTCCTCTCCCTAGGTGACCCTTACCATGAACCCTTCGATCCCTTCCTATACCCACCCACCTTACTCACCACCAACCTTTTAAAAATTCCTACCCCAACCAACCATGTTAGACCAAGCCCACCTCTCCCAAGACCCGGAGCACACCAAGGGAACCATGACCATGGGTGAAATACACCTAGGAAACAAGGAAGTGCCCCACTCCATCATACATACCTTCTTTGACCCCTTCGACCCTTATAAGTGGGAGATCTAGGACCACCCCATACCCACACACATGGCTGTCACCTCTAGGATAAGAGTGCACCTATCTTGGCATATCACATCAATCGACAAGGGTCACAAGCCCAGTCATCTCATACATGTCACACACACTTTAGGCCCAATGCATGACTGGCTCACATTTGGATGTACTGGTCCTCCCCCATTCGTCATAGGTCTTATGCATGAAAGCAGCATACATGGATGTCCGGGTCCCCCGACATTTGTCACCCCCAGGCATGATAGGTTCACCTATGGATGTTTCGGCCCTCCTAGGTCCATCAAAGTCTACATGGCTACAAAGCATGATAGGTCCACTTATGGTTGCCCTAGTCCACCTTTGCATACCCCACACTTCACACCCACACCGCATCGTAGTGCATGGCATGAGCATTCAAGCAAGAATCAAGCAACGAGCGGTGAAATTCATGATGAGTGGGCAAAAGCTTATGAGCGCCACTTGAAATTCCAAGTAGGCAATCTGATGATGATGGTATTGAAGTGGCTCTACTCTAGGGCCACCCCCATATCGAGGGCACGAGGACTTGGACCTTCCCAATTTTTGAGTGGTCTTGACAGTCTGGCTTATGGGTTCAATTTACCGATGGGGTTTGGGATTCACCCCACTTTCCACGTGACGGATCCGGCACCCTCTAAGGGCACCGCGGTGGATCCTAGTGAGTACCTTGAGCTTACACCTATCCTTGCGAGAGACACCATCGGAGTGCCACCACAAATCAGCCTGAGAGCTCGACGTGAGCACCCGACGGTAATACTAGTTAAGCAAAATCTCATCGCCAGCATGAGGGTGTGTCCGAGTTGCCTTGAGAAGCTGAAGCGCTGTCCCCCAGCTACGGACGCATGGTTGAGTTTGGAGATCATGGCTCGCCTAGAGCTACGTTGCTGTGCCACCTCCCAGGTGGACCCATACTCGACGGGGTCAAGTTTTCCCCACCCTAGGGGGTATAATGGGGGCATCACTTATCCCTCCACATTTTGTGAAGCTTTTATGGATCAACGGTTTGTGCCATTGTGTTCTTCACATTTTTCTGAGTCTATCCATGTAATTTTTATATTTTATTTAAGTCATAAACTATGTAATTTTTCCTTTATTTGAGTCTGGTACCTAGGTATAAGGGCCATTTACTTAAGTCTTGAGTCATGTGGTTAATTAAGTTGTCTATTGGGCCCAACTAGTGGGCCAAGCCCAGGGGCGCCCTCCCTTGGACTACTTTGGTCATTAGTTATTTAGTTAGGGTCATTTTAGTCCTAGGAAAATATGAGTGCCTATAAATAGGCCACCCCACTCCCTCATATGTAATCTTTTGGTCAATCAAAAAAATTGAGTGCATTTAGTGTAATTGGAGTGGATTCTCCATCTCTCTCTCCCTCTCTCTAAGGGGTGGATTCCCCTCTCTCTCATACCTCTCTCTCTCTAAGGCGGTCGCCCCTTTCTCTCTCCTCCACCTCCCACCTACTTTCTCTCTCTTCCCCCCTCCAATAACTCATCCCCAACTCCCCACCACCCCACCTTAACTCCACCCCAGCCCCAAGGGAGATTCCACCACCCCCCACTCCACCCTCCAACCACCAACCACCCACTCCCCTTCCCCAAGTACCCTCTCATCTCCCAAGGGAGAATTCCCCACTCCCCAAGCCCCCCCTTTACCTTCCCCACACACCTCTTCCCATCCCCAAGACCAGAAATTAATCCCACCCTTAAACCCATTTTCAAATACCCTTTCCCTCTCTCCCTTCCAACCAAATTCGCAGCTCTCCCTCCCTCCACCTGCTAGACCTCCTTCCAGCCCCCATTCTGTCACTCCCACACCTTGGAACACCCCCTCACAGCGAGGGGTTGCCCCCACACACATCCACCTCATTTCCCCTCCCATCTACCCCCATTTCCCATCACCTATCACCACTCTGCACATGCTAGTTCGCAGGCAGCAGTTAAGGCCCGAGTTGCAGAGCCTGCCACGTCTTCAACGCCCATCTTATGAGGGTGTATCATACATTCCTGGAATCACCGTCGAGTCTGCTTCGCAACGGAGGTGGTCCCGCCAACATCCAAGCTTGGAGCTGCTCAAAGGAGTTGTTTTGCGAACCCGCGCAATTTGTCTCAGGTAGACAGCCAGAGGCAACTTGAAGAGACTCCCACGACCAGCTTGGAAAAGCTCTGGGCACCATCTTCAGAGGGAAGGAGCATCGTTCAGTCCTCTTTCAGTACCAGGAAGGAGGATGCCATTTGCCCTCCAGAGCACCTGGTTCCAATTATTCTCGTCAAAGTGCGCAGACTGCTCCCTCTATTCCAGGTTGGACCACCTCCCATTCTTCTGATCAGAGCTCTCTCCTCCGATCTCCTATTGGGGTCCCGTCATTTCCTGCTCAAAGCTGCTTCGGCCACGGTCGCGTCAATGCCAATTTCATCTCCATCAGGGTTCGGTAGAGTTCGTGGCCACTTCTGCAACAGACCTCAGAGGTTCTGCACCAGACAGAGCCAGAACGGATCAGTCCTGTTCCAGACTCCACCTCGGCCAGCTACATCATTAGAAAATTCACCAAAAATTCAGGCGTCATCCTGGGTGAAATAAGAAAGTTCCGGCATTGCTATAGACTACTTCTGAGCTTGGCTGAGTCTGTGGTGTCATCAACTCCGACATCCTATCCTGTTGTCCCAGGCCGGATAGAATCTGAACAAGTTGTCGAATCGGAACTACAGCGGCCCCACCGGACCTCTGGACCACCCAGGAATCCTACTGCGACTTGCTACATTGTCCCTGGATGAGTCAGCATCAGCCCCGCCCTTTCCAGTATCCGGAGGCATCCGTGGCGACCCCAACTTCAGCTTGCTGTCCTTGCAGAACCTAACCGGCTGAAGTAGGTCCCCGGTAGTTTGGCTTTCGTCATCTCATTCCCCACCCCCTCGCCTGGCCAACTGAAAGCCCCTCCCTGCGTGGAGGTAGTGTTTGAGTGTAAAATTAAGTTTCTCACCCCACGATCACCCTCTTGGATGAGGCGTAGTGGTGTATTCACTTTTAATTTTAAGGTCAAAGCGACACCGACGCGGCGTGTGGGTTCGTACCCACGCCTCCCCGCTCGCCCTCGTCTTCGGCTGGGATCGATGTATTCACACCGATCAGGTGAGCGTCTGGCTGCCCCTTTACTGGTAAACATTTTTCTTACTTAGTATTGCTTCTAAGTGCCGTCGGACGGAGAGTGAGAGCTCGGCCCACATTGCCCTCCACGTGAGTGACTACGGCGGGTGAGTTGTGAGAGAGCCATTACCTCCCACGCCCTCGGCGTGCTGGCTGAAGTCCCGCGATCAATGACTCCCAAGAGGGGGGTGAATTGGGTGTTTACAATTTTTACGAAAACTTTTGTCCTTTTCAAATATGTGATAAACACTAATTAGGAAGTTGAAAGTTGTTAAACAAATTTCTCAAACTCTCCGTTCCCACACGAGCATGAAACGAAATAAAACAATCAAACCACACACATGAACAACCCAAACCACAATGCACAGCAATTTTAAGGTGGTTCGGATGCAAATAGCGGAAATCCTACATCCACCCCTCACCAAACTCGGTGAGGCTTCACTCGGGATAAAATCCCAAACGGAGACGACGCTCCAAACACACACGCAGGACGACGCCTGCCCACGCACACGGGGACACACCCCAACACACACACACACACACACACGGAGACGAGGTCTCCAACACGATCTAACAAGCGGATCAACAAGACACACACACACTGCGACAAGTGCAGCACTCCACACACACAAACACTAAGATCCCGATAAAACCACACACACGCAGATCTAAAAAGTCCTACGCACACACGAATCAAGTACGACACACACACACACGACCACGGATCCAACAATGATCCACACACACACGAATTTGCAGTTTATAAGAAACACAAATCTGAAACTATAAAGCATAAAACACAAACATGAATAAACCACAGTTTAGAAAGCTCCCGATTTGGCTTCCTTTTCAATGTATGCTGTTGATCTTGAATGTTGCCTTCACTCTTGCTTGAATGACTTCAAGTGGATTGTGCAAACCTTGCTCTTTTCACCCTTGTACAACCTTCTTCTCAAATTCGTGCTTGCTTGATTCTTCTTCTTTCTTTCTTCGGTAATCTTCCTTTGAGTCCTTGCTTCCTTGCTTGCTTCTTTTCCTTGGAGGATGTTGGCTTCAGATCTACCTTGAATGGCTTGAAGTTGGATGAAGATTGTTGCTGCACGAGGTACTGTTCACGGAGCTATAGTACCCTCTTCTTCCTCCATAGATAGCCTCCCCTTGGATCTCTTGGATAGTTAGGGTTATGACTCTAATAGGATGTTTTATAACCCTTGGAAGGTCTATGGACAAGCCCTAGACCAGATCCACAAATTCTGGAGGGTTTGGTGGCTTTGGGATTAAACAATATCAAGAGGAGATGCTTCTTTCGAGATGGAAAAAAGTCAACATTTTTGGCTTATAGGGGCTGGCGGTCGACCTGCAGCTTCTGGCGGTCGACCGCTACTGAGAAAACTGCTGGCCGTTGGTTTCTGGGAAATTCGGTCGACCTAAACTTTCTGGCGGTCGACCGCTAGTTACAGTAATTTTAGGTCAACCTAAACTGTCCTTTAGGTCGACCTAAACCTGTAGAAAAAATACATAAAAAATAAAAACATTAGTAAACATGTAAGAACACATGCCCAATGATCCCAAGTGATGAATGCATGAAGTACATATATGAAATCATTAACAAGGAGGATGAAAACACTTGGAAAACTCAATCAACCATAGCATAACATCAAGATCATATGGCTATCCAATTTGTGCAATAAGATAGGATCATTGAACCAAATTTCATATATCATGAGGAT
Organism: Amorphophallus konjac; assembly: GCA_022559845.1. Classification (NCBI taxonomy): domain Eukaryota; kingdom Viridiplantae; phylum Streptophyta; class Magnoliopsida; order Alismatales; family Araceae; genus Amorphophallus; species Amorphophallus konjac. The sequence goes on along the minus strand of CM040126.1, from coordinate 194,670,897 downwards.
GCCATTCAACAATGTGATTGGGTCTAATTTGCCAAGTGTATATGCAATGTGAGAACACATACAACCATATATCCTATCAAGATCAAAAACTCCAAATGGAAACTTACCATTTTGTCCCAAAAATATACACATGCAAAGTGCCAAGTTCTCACCATGAATCTTGATACCTTTGCATATGGGATTGGCATTCCATTTTAAACCTACATAACAGAGTAAATGAAGTTAAGATAATACAAGTTCAATCACTTTGATGCCATCTACCACTTTCAACCAAGATTCTCATGAAGCCTTCATTTTGTGAATCCAAATGATCTATATATGCATCCCATTGACATCAAACATTCAACCAAAGATTATATACAAACTAAGGATCAAGACCATGTAATCGTTGCCATTTGCGACCATGTAATCGTTGCCATTTGCCATCCGAACCATGCAAGTTTAGTTATCATCACGTAATCTGTCACGCCCCGAACCGATGGCAGCGGAACGTGTCGTTTGCTCGGAACGTGACAGTTAAACAGTCGTGAATGATCAAGAGCATTGGCATGAGACCGAATAATTTGGAGAAGTAATAAAAATATTATTTCAATATAAGTCTCTTACAAGAACTTATTTTCCAACTTAAAGACTCCATCACAATGGAAAGGAAGGAAACGACATACTAACAGACTTAGACAAGATAACTGAATAAGAGACAATAAGCTAACTTAGCTAGACAATACTATCTAGACTCAAGAAAGATAAAAGACTCGGGTTCACTAGTTTCTGAAGCTCGCTTGCACACTTGTCCCGCCCGTGTGAGTCTCGTCGTCGGACTTACCTGAAAAGTAGGGAAACACTGAGTGAGCGAACGCTCAGTAGGAATTATATCTCAGGAACTAGCAATGGGTTTAAGTAATTACAATTTATCACATGTAAATGTAATATGGCTATGCATGTAGAAATAACTAATCAATAGAATAACACGTCGTGTAAAACATCCAAGCGAGTCTTAAACAAGAAATATTCATGAGAGACTTTATAGATTATTGGCTATTTCACGCAAGTACTTTACCCGTGTTGGGCCATGCTAGTAAAGTCACGCAAGTCGAGTCACGCACGCAAGAAAGAGAGAGTGTGGAATGTCTAGATCAAAAGAGAAAGTACTTCGGTGCAATGCTAGACACCGTGATCATTACAACTCCCATGGGCACTAGTACTTTTGGGTGCTCCTCTCAGGACCAGATCGGGCCCTTATATGCACAGCATTAAAGATAGATCTAGACATCCACTTTATAGTATAGCCAATATGGAATTTCAAGAAAAACCTTGTGGATATTCAAGATAGAGTAGAGTTCAAAACTGAACTTGATGTATAAGGATGATAATAACGATATAAACACGAGTATCGATAAAACTGGGTGGAGTTGGTTCCCTAATTGGGTACCATGACAATTAAGTGTCTATATATAGATGGTCATGTCATTTGATATAGAATTGAGGTGCACAAGAACATCATAATAATGGCATGATTTCCACAACCCATTAAGAATATTCTCATGATATCCACATAGCATATCATGAGGGCCGGTATACCATGTTTCTATAGAGTGACATGGCAAAATAGTGTAAAGGGTTTTCATGGTACAACTCGCTCGGTCGGCCTTGAGGGAATCCAAGGCTACGAGGAGACTTACGGAGGTCTCTATAATAAAGTTACCGGTCTAAAGGAACGGAATGTCCGATGGAGGGTTCATCTATCACCGAGAATTGAGGGGTAATCGGTAAAACATCGTGGAACATGGGACTATATTCACGGGATGGAATATAGTTCCGATATATATATATATATATATATATATATATATATATATATATATATATATATATATATATATATATATATATGCATATATGAAACCCTCGGTTCACAGAAAACAGTATAATAACATAGGAAATTAGTGACTTAAGACAAGTCACTACTTAATAAATTCACGACCTTTTGTGGGTCATTTCTTTACTATTTGACGACTTCTGGAATAGTCGTCCCATCTTTAATTTCTATTATTGCTAAAATTTACCCAATTCTGTATTTTTGATAAAACGCGCCTTAGCCAGGGGCGTTATTTCACCAAGAAACGACTTGCAATGTGTCGTTAATTACTTTTTTCCAGAATTTAATAACTTCCAATAATTTCAGGGAATTAACGACTTATTCTAAGTCTTTAATTTAAAATAGCGTCCTGTGTGGGGCGTCACGTTCATAAAAGACGACCTACTGGGGGTCGTTAATTCATTCTTTTCCAGGATTAACATGAATAGTGGTAATTTTCAGGATAATAAATTTTCAGGAAACAAGGTACATGGTCAGGACAAGGAAAATATCAGGATTCGATATATATGATCATGCATTACATCAAATTGATGGTTTCATAGATATTAAATTTTAAACATGGGTATTTATTAATTATGTGGAATTGACGACTCTTCTGTCAGTCGTCAGAACTTGAATTAGCGCCCTAGAGAGGGTCGCCTCTTCCTAAAATTTCACATAAAACTTTGAAAACGTAGTAACACTATATGCATGAATTAACAGATGATATTATCATACATTTTATGCTAGTTTGGGCTACAGTTCTTGAGAAAACCTACCTGATGATGATCTGGGTGAAGGAACGTGAAGGATGTGAAGAGAAAATGATACTCTGTTCTAAACAGAGTCTTCTGGGAAAATGATGTTGATGAAGAACCCACGTTCTTCAGCTAGACAGGAACACCTTCATGAGGCAGGCCACCTACAGGGAAAGAAGAGGAAGAAGCATTAATATTCTTCATGCTTCCCCGACTGAAGATAAAAAAGGAAGAAGAACATACATGTTTTTCACACACGAGACAGCAGCAGGCCTTCCTTCGACAAAATAGCTATTAGGGTTTGATTGGAAGGGGTATTTATAGGGTTCCAGGAAACCTTTAGGGTTGGAATTTGATTAGAACTCTAGTTTCCGTGATAGAGTCCTTACCATAATCAATCGAACACGTAGTAATCCAGAAACTTACCCTGGATAATCTCCTGGGTCGAACGGAACATAAATGGAATTAACGCCTTGGGTTAGGGCGTTAAATCTAATTGACACCTTACATGGTGTCGTTTCTTTTGCAATTCGCGACCAGTAATGGGGCGTTAATTATTCTTTCCTTTAATTCACTTTAGGTGTTTTGAGATTTGACGCCCTTTGGTACAAGCATCTCTTTTGAAACTAACGCCTTATGTAAAGGCGTTAATTATTTAAGTCACGCCTTGATAAGAGGCGTTATTTACATTTTGACTTATTCTTAATGTAAAATGGGTGGAAATTATATATATATATATATATATATTATACAACTTGATCATTTTATTTTGAATATTTTTATTCTTGATTATTAATCGGGGGTCTATACATTCCTGAAGTCTATACATCCTACTACACAAGTCTATACATTATCAAAGTCCTTGCATTCTTGAAGTTTTTACATTCTACAAGCCTAGATTCCTAAGTCTATACACTCCAGAGCATCTCATTACCCCAAGTCTATACAATGCAAAGTCTATACGATGCAAAGTCTACACATCTTAAGTCTATACGTCCAATGTCTGTGCATTCCCCATTGCATGAGACATTAATACATTCTCATGTCTACACGTGTATATATATATATATATATATATATATATATCCTCCCTTTATAATGTAATAAATATGGAATATTAATTTTTGCTAAATTAGTAAAAGTATAAATTGACCTTTTCTTCCAGATTTAAAGATTCTTAATTCAATTATGTTGTGCATTAGGGACTTTATTCTCCATAATTTCTTTAACTTTTATTTGTCCTTGTCATAGGTATCAGAGGCAGGTTTCGATCCTAGGTAAGATATTTACTTTCATTCTTTTGTTCACGTTTATTAACTATGTATAGGAATATGTAAAAATATAAACTATCTTTTTCATAATTAATTGGGTTCTTATTTAGCCTAAAGTAATATCACTTGGATATTTATTTGAATAAACATTATATACTTATTTGTAAGAATATGTATTTGTCAATATATTTATTCTTATTCTAAAATTACCGGGCGTTACACCCTCCCCCACTTAAAAGAATTTGGTCCCCAAATTCACATCATCTTCCATTCCCAACAGAGACTAGCTATAACTTATTATGAGCTTATACAGAAGAAATCTTAAGTATGGAAAAGAGCTAGTTTAGGATTTCGGGTGAGGGATACCTTCCACAACTTCTTTCTTAACAAGTTCGGCCACAGCTTGAGTTTCTCTTGGAAGCCTTTGAATCAAAATAGGACATTCTGCTATCTTATGGTCTAAGCTTCCACAACGCAGACATGCTCCCGAACTCCACCAACACTTCTTCGATTTGTGACCATATCTACCACAAGATTTACACTTACCTTGCGAGTGATCTGTCGAAGTTCCCTTCTTATTACACTTCTTACATTTCTGGCATTTCTTACACCTTTATGAAATATCACCCTCATTTATCCTTTTCTTGGTAGTGATGAACTTTCCCGGCTCATGGGTTTTCCCTTCAACTCTTTCTTTTTCTTCCACCGCTTTCTCTAGCTCTTGGACTCTCCTGACAAGGTCCGCATAAGCTTGGACATCTACTAAGATCATCTCTTGAACAAAGCTTGGCTTAGATGCTTCCATTTTATCTAGGTTCCTGCAAGGATAAGTGGGGAGATAATTTATCGATTCAAGAATTAATGTTAAAGAAATGTAAATATCTTATCTTTCTTTTATAACTTTAACCCCAAGTTCTGCCCATCTCTCACGGAATTCCTATAGGATGACTGACAAGGATACTTAACCTATCTCTTTGACATAATGATCTATGTATTTGAAAGCCGAAGCTCTGATACGACTGACAAGGATGACCTATCCTTGAGACCTAATAACTGGAGGATAAGGAAGCCGAAGCTCTGATATGACTGACAAGGATACTTGACATATTATTGGAATTTAATAACTAGAGGATATGAAAGCCGAAGCTCTGATATGACTGACAAGGATACTTGACCTATTATTGGAACCTAATAACTAGAGGATATGAAAGCCGAAGCTCTGATACCACCTCTGTCACGCCCCGAACCGATAGCAGCGGAACGTGTCGTTTGCTCAGAACGTGGCAGTTAAACAGTCGTGAACGATCAAGAGTAATGGCATGAGACCGAATAATTTGGAGAAGTAATAAAAATCTTATTTCAATATAAGTCTCTTATAAGAACTTGTTTTCCAACTTAAAGACTCCATCACAATGGAAAAGAAGGAAACGACATACTAACAGACTTAGACAAGATAACTGAATAAGAGACGATAAGCTAACTTAGCTAGACAATACTATCTAGACTCAAGAAAGATAAAAGACTCGGGTTCACTAGTTTCCGAAGCTCGCTTGCACACTTGTCCCGCCTGTGTGAGTCTCGTCGTCGGACTTACCTGAAAAGTAGGGAAACACTAAGTGAGCGAACGCTCAGTAGGAATTATATCTCAGGAACTAGCAATGGGTTTAAGTAATTACAATTTATCACATGTAAATGTAATATGGCTATGCATGTAGAAATAACTAATCAATAGAATAACACGTCGTGTAAAACATCCAAGCGAGTCTTAAACAAGAAATATTCATGAGAGACTTTATAGATTATTGGCTATTTCACGCAAGTACTTTGCCCGTGTCGGGCCATGCTAGTAAAGTCACGCAAGTTGAGTCACGCATGCAAGAAAGAGAGAGTGTGGAATGTCAAAGATCAAAAGAGAAAGTACTTCGGTGCAATGCTAGACACCGTGATCATTACAACTCCCATGGGCACTAGTACTTTTAGGTGCTCCTCCCATGACCAGATCGGGCCCTTATATGCCCAGCATTAAAGATAGATCTAGACATCCACTTTATAGTATAGCCAATATGAAATTTCAAGAAAAAGCTTGTGGATATTCAAGATAGAGTAGAGTTCAAAATTGAACTTGATGTATAAGGATGATAATAACGATATAAACACGAGTATCGATAAAACTGGGTGGAGTTGGTTCCCTAATTGGGTACCATGACAATTAAGTGTCCATATATAGATAGTCATGTCATTTGATATAGAATTGAGGTCAACAAGAACATCATAATAATGGCATGATTTCCACATTTCATTAAGAATATTCTCATGATATCCACATAGCATATCATGAGGGCCGGTATACCATGTTTCTATAGAGTGACATGGCAAAACAGTGTAAAGGGTTTTTATGGTACAACACGCTCGGTCGACCTTGAGGGAATCCAAGGCTACGAGGAGACTTACGGAGGTCTCTATGATAAAGTTACCGGTCCAAAGGAACGGAATGTCCGATGCAGGGTTCATCTATTACCGAGAATTGAGGGGTAATCGGTAAAACATCGTGGAACATGGGACTATATTCACGGGATGTAATATAGTGCCGATATATATATATATATATATATATGAAACCCTCGGTTTACAGAAAATAGTATAATAACACAGGAAATTAGCGACTTAAGACAAGTCAATACTTAATAAATTCACGACCTTTTGTGGGTCGTTTCTTTACTATTTGACGACTTCTGGAACAGTCGTCCCATCTTTAATTTCTATTATTGCTGAAATTTACCCAATTCTATATTTTTGGTAAAACACGCCTTAGCCAGGGGCGTTATTTCACCAAGAAATGACTTGCACTATGTCGTTAATTACTTTTTTCCAGAATTTAATAACTTCCAGTAATTTCAGGGAATTAACGACTTATTCTAAGTCTTTAATTTAAAACAACGTCCTTGTGCGGGCGTCACGTTCATAAAAGACGACCTACTGGGGGTCGTTAATTCATTCTTTTCTAGGATTAACATGAATAGTGGTAATTTCTAGGATAATAAATTTTTAGGAAACAAGATACATGGTCAGGACAAGGAAAATATCAGGATTCGATATATATGATCATGCATTACATCAAATTCATGGTTTCATAGATATTAAATTTTAAACATGGGTATTTATTAATTATGTGGAATTGACGACTCTTCTGTCAGTCGTCAGAACTTGAATTAGCGCCCTAGAGAGGGTCGCCTCTTTCCAAAATTTCACAGAAAACTTCAAAAATGTAGTAACACTATATGCATGAATTAACAGATGATATTATCATACATTTTATGCTAGTTTGGGCTACAGTTCTTGAGAAAACCTACCTGATGATGATCTGGGTGAAGGAACGTGAAGGATGTGAAGAGAAAACGATACTTTTGTTCTAAATAGAGTCTTCTGGGAAAATGATGTTGATGAAGAACCCACGTTCTTCAGCTAGACAGGAACACCTTCACGAGGCAGGCCACCTACAGGGAAAGAAGAGGAAGAAGCATTAATATTCTTCATGCTTCCCTGACTGAAGATAAAAAAGGAAGAAGAACATACATGTTCTTCACACACGAGACAGCAGCAGGCCTTCCATCGACAAAATAGCTATTAGGGTTTGATTGGAAGGGGTATTTATAGGGTTCCAGGAAACCTTTAGGGTTGGAATTTGATTAGAACTCTAGTTTCCGTGATAGAGTCCTTACCATAATCAATCGAACACGTAGTAATCCAGAAACTTACCCTGGATAATCTCCTGGGTCGAACGGAACATAAATGGAATTAACGCCTTGGGTTAGGGCGTTAATTCTAATTGACGCCTTACATGGTGTCGTTTCTTTTGCAATTCCCGACCAGTAATGCGGCGTTAATTATTCTTTCCTTTTATTCACTTTAGGTGTTTTGAGATTTGACGCCCTTTGGTACAGGCGTCTCTTTTGAAACTAACGCCTTATGTAAAGGCTTTAATTATTTAAGTCACGCCTTGATAAGAGGCGTTATTTACATTTTGACTTATTCTTAATGTAAAATGGGTGGAAATTATATATATATATATATTATACAACTTGATCATTTTATTTTGAATATTTTTATTCTTGATTATTAATCGGGGGTCAATACATTCCTGAAGTCTATACATCCTACTACACAAGTCTATACATTATCAAAGTCCTTGCATTCTTGAAGTTTTTACATTCTACAAGCCTAAATTCCTAAGTCTGTACACTCCAGAGCATCTGTTGTGCATGTGATTTTGATGATTACAAAATGATTTTGTTACTTGACCTTGCTAGGCCGTGTGCTTAAATGATACTTCATGTTCTCATGTGCTTGAATCATACTTGTTCTCTTGCTATGGAGTCATGTTCTAGAATGAGAATGAATTTGTAAAATGATGCTTCTGAATGCCATCAACATGAATGAGTCTTTATGCTCATTTGAATGCTATCATGCTCACTTGTTTGTAATAGCTTAACTCTCACTTGAATGAGAGTCATGTTCATTTGAATGCAAGTATGCTAATCTTCTTGCATTGCAGGAACGAGTCTTGATGGACATCAGATGGAACTCAAGAGAATGCTTAACTACGTCATCTTGTTGTCCAGCATTCAGAACTTGTGTTAATTCTATCTCCATTCTTCTAAGAACCATTGGTAAGGCTTTACAATTTACATATCTTCAGTTAAGTGATTTTTGGGTGAGAAAGCTACAGCATGTTGACCCATAGTACTTGTGCATAGATATACATGTGGTTTCATGTACCTTCTTCATGAGTCTTTAAGGTTTGAAGATGTAGGCTTTCATGCATATTCTTCTAAGTTGCCAAAGTCATGAATGTTAGTTTTTGTCAACAAGAATGCCAATTGAATGAATGTGTGTTTGAATGGTTAGCATGTTATAAACCTTCATGAGACATGAATGTTTCCAATTTGAATGTGGTTCATGCACTTTCTACTTGAACCTCTTTAAGCATGTGATGTGCTTGAAATATTCATACAAGACTTGTGAGAGTTGGTTCTATATTGCTCATGTATTGCATGAATGCTTGGTCTTGTGAGCTACGCACCAAAAGCTTGATTTATTAACTTGATGTGTGAAAGACTTGCATGAAATGTAATGTGGAAACATCTTTACAAATATGCATAGCTACATATGTGTAAGAGATCATGATGATGCATAATGAAAATACATATTTGCATTTGTTTGCATATGTGTGTGTTTAGGTGTTCACACTTGTCAAATTGAGTTTCATGATATGTAAGCATATCTTGGCAATGCTACTTGAATGATTGAGCTCCCATATCATTACATATGCCTTAGATGCAATGGAAGATTCAAAGTTCCCCAAATGCCATAGCCCGTGACTTATGTCTTTATGAAAACATTTATTTATGCAATGAGCATTTGGATGGTTGACAAGTTATGAAGGTTCTTTTGGAAGAATCTAGTTTATGAGCTCTTAACTTTCACACCTGTGGTAACCTGATACTCTTGTGGTTCTACAGGTCCAAAGATGGTTCTTAAACCCTCTCATGTCAATTGGATGATGGTAACATCTAACCATCTTTATGTCAAGTTCCGGGTTGTTTTCATGCACATCTCTCATTAAATCTTAATGCATTGATGGTGGTTCATGCATTTTTCAAATGAGATTTTTTGGACTGTTAAAGTCAAGGTTTTTGGTTGCCTTGTGATGGACTAATGATTAATTCAATGTGAGCATTAATGAAACAATCATGCTTTTGGAAAGGCTCAAAATGTTCAATGAAACTGCTCATTCAACTTGCATATGTTCATGCAAATTCTTATTGTGATCCTTGTGGCCAAAGATGCTAATCACACATTAAAGCTTCCATGACATTGCATTTGGTCATACACGTTTTGGTTGATTAAATTGAGAAGACAAATACATGATTAAATGGGTTCAATGATGTGTTTTAATGTCAACATGTTCATAGTGTTGTTGCTTGATGCAAAGATTTTGATTCTCAACTAACCACTTGCTTTTTCATGTTTTCAGGATGAAAATACATGGTTAATCTACATGGGATTTTGGTAACATTTAAACATTTATTTCCCCATGATTTCATGTTGATTTAATAGTGTTTTCTAGCCCTTTCTAGCATGGGTCGACCCATTGGGTCGACCCCTAAGTGTTCTGGACCGGACAGAACACAATATAGTGACCCTGTGTGTAGGGGTCGGCCCATGGGGTCAATCCACACTGCATGGGTCGACCCCATGGGTCGAACCATGAAGATTGGGTTGTTTTTCTGCTTCCGGCCGCCCTATGGTTCCCTAGGGGTCGACCCATGGGGTCGACCCATTCCGGCACGGGATTCTCGGGAGCTTCTGAAACCCTATGAAATCATGTCTAAACTTTACCAAACTACCCCCCAATGGTTACTAATGTTATTAGGGGGTTTCTAACATGTATTGGGAGGGTTTTATGTGTCTTTTGTCCACTCCTCTATATATATGAATGTAAACTCCGAATCTAAAGAAGTGAAGCCCTAATGCATTTTGTTCTATCTTGTAGGTGGAGAAAAGGGGCAAAGCAACCAAGGAGCTCTTGAGGAAGGGTTATCATCTACATCCATGGAGATTTGGAGCTCGTGGTAGAAGAAGAAAAGAAGCGTCTCGAAGAGAGGAACGCGAGGACGCTGAAATCATGGCCATCCGACAACGAGCCAAGAAGAGCCGGAGTCTTTCTTCAAGGGGAAGCTTCATACATGCTTTATCTTCTTTGATTCATTATCTAGAGTTTGTTTGGGGCACACTGCATCTATTTGTCTTCTCTTCTTAAATTTCTGGAAGGATATTCTGTATGGGTGTTCAGAGAAAGGGTTCTCCGAGTGATTGGTTGACGCGTGTGCGTCGTTTTATGCGGAGCATATCCACGTGTGTGCTTGGGCATTTTGTGGGGTTTGTTCCCCGTGTGTGATTAGGGGATTTCTCCCATGTGATTGTGTAGGCTTCGTCCTACGTGTGTGTGTTGGAGCTTGGCTCCGTGTGTGTGTGGGGTTTTATCCCCGGGCTATATTATACAGCAGTGAAGCCTCACCGGTTAGGTGAGGGGTGGACGTAGGGAGCCCGTCGTGGTCCCGAACCACCTTAAAAATTCCCATGTTTTGTGGCTTGCATTGTGGTTTGTGTTGTGGTGGTTTGTTTTATCATTCATATCTTATTATCCATTCGAGTGAGAACGGTGAGATTGAGAGAATCAAGTCTATTCCAATTAGTTTAAATTCCTCACTCTTGCTAATCTTGCTAATTCCGCTGTGAGGTAGTAAATAGTTTTAATTGGACATAATTTTAGTAGAGGGTTCTATTCACCCCCCCTCTAGAACCGTGTTCCTGCACTACGGGACCCAACAATTGGTATCAGAGCGAGGCTCTGTGTCCCTAGATCTAACGATCTTCAGAGTGATCCTTGTGCATTGTCAATCATGAATTTTTCTGTTGATCAAATCTCCATGAATTGCCTTCCTATGTTTAATGGTCATGATTATATTTCTTGGAGAAATGCTATGTGTGTTTATCTTAGTTTGCATGAGCCTAATGTTTGGAAGGCCATATGTGAAGGTCCATACAAGCTTCCTACTGAACATAACAAATGGGATGATATGCATGTCAAGAAAAATGCAATGAATCTTAGAGCATTGAATTTTCTCTTGAATGCGATCGAGTCTAATATACTTTCACAAATTCCCTTGTGTAGGTCGGCAAGAGACCTTTGGGATGAATTGGCACGGAAGTATGAAGAAGAAGTAATGGATCCATGCTTAATGGCTCATGGTGAAGAAATTTCAAATGAGGTAAATTCTAACTCTGACTCTAATGAAGATGAAATATCTTTTGAAGAACTTCTTGATGCTTATGACGAGTTATCGAGTCGATATAAGAAAATCAAATCTGAAAATAAAAATCTGAAAAAGAAAACTAGTGAGAATGTGCATGCTAGTGTTTCCTGTGAAAAATGCATTGAGTTAGAATCAAAAATTGACAATCTAGAAAATGATAATGAACTTCTACAATCCAAAGTTGAATTATTTTCAGATGAAATGTCGTGTATGAATGAAGAGCTTGAAATGTTCAGAAAATCTAATACTGCTCTTGAAATTGAAAATGATTCCGATGATTTGCTTGATCAGAACAAACTCTTGTTATCTAAGATTTCATTGCTTGAAGAAACTGAAAAATGTCTTAGAAACAAGTTGGATTCCTTATCTGACGATGATAAAATGCTTGAAAAACTTCTTGATTCTGAAATTGATAGCAAGAGCATCATGTTTGAAATTGAGGAACTTAAAAAGAAAAATGGTGCCATGCTAATCGAGAATGCTTTGCTTGAAGGTAGATTGAACAGTTTTGATAAAAGTGAAAAAGAAAATGCGTTGTTGAAATCTGAAAATGAAAAGTTGAAACAATTAAACAACGCCATGTCTGAAAGACTACTAGTTCTTGAAAAAGGGAAATCTGTTAGTGTCAAAATGCATGAAGATGAATGTGAAAAAGTGCATGTGCTAGAAAAAGAAATTAAGAGTTATAAAACTGCAAATAGAGTATTGAATGAGAGCATTGTTTGCAGTGAACAGGAGATAGCTAGCTATGAATTACACATTGCATCCCTTGAATCTGAAATTATAGACTTAAATGCATCATTGTCTAAATTTGTGAAAGGGAAGGAGAACTTAGACAAAATGCTAGGTGTTAAGGTCAACTTTCAAAAAGTGGGTCTTGGATATTCACCAATCAACAAAAAGTCTTTTGAGTCAAAACTAAAAACCTCTTTTGTTCATGCTTCTGATATCCCTAGCACTTCAAAAGCTCCTCCTCCTATTACACAAACAAAAATGTCTGAAAAATATTTTGAGAAAAAAAAATGTTCACACAAAACCTACCATGGAAAAATAATTTCAAAACGTTCAAGGTGGGCGAAAAATGAAATCAAATGTTGAATGTTTCTATTGTGGATTGAATGGACATGTGATGGATGATTGTGTTGTCATGAAAGAGGATGACAAACATGCGTGCAAAGATAAACATGCTTTCAAATCAAAAGGAAATGTTTCTTGCCTTCACTGTGGTAAGCTAGGCCACACCATGAAAAATTATTTTTCAAAGCAGAAAAGTGAACAAAATGCTTTTAATAGAAAAAGAAATGTTTCTTGTTTCTATTGTCATAAACTTGGACATTTCATGGATAATTACTTCGTGAAACAAAATGATGATTATTGTGCCATGAATGCTAAGTTTGATCTTCAAAGAAAATCCAGTAACAAATATGCCTTTCGTGCTCAAAGGTTTTCATCTAACAAGGGAAAGTTCTTTGGAAAAATGTTTGCACATAATGATAAATCATTTGCTAGAACTACTTCACCTTGTTGCTATCATTGTGGGAATAACGGGCATGTTATGAAAGAATGTTGGTTTTTGAAAACTAATAATTTCCATGCTTCTAGAATGAATGCTAGGTTTAATTTTGTTAGACCTAGATCTTTTGAAAATAGGAGATGGAAAACTTTTGAAAATGCCTTTGCTCTTAAAAGGAAATCCTTTGCTAGAAATGCCTTCCCTCAATGCTATTATTGTGGAAACCATGGACATGTCATTGAGGATTGCAGGATCATGAAGGATGATGACATAGTGGCAATGAAAAAGTCAAAGAAAACATTTGGAATAGATGCTACTAACATCCAAGGACCCAAGAAGGCTTGGGTGCCAAGATCCGACAAATGAGTCGGTTGTTATGAAGGTGTGCCTTGAGGTAAATAAAGAATGAAAGGGGTTCCAATAAAATGGAACCAGGCACACTCACAAGGTAAAATCCCAACTTTGCCTTTTCATTATTATACTTGATGATTTTGATGTTTGGTATGTTATTCTGTTATAGTTTTCATATGATGCTTAAATTGCATTTCCTCACAAGTCATACAAGCCTTCAATGGATGAATTTTTGGTATACCAAATGGTGATATGTGAAATGACAGATCAAGTCTGTTAGGAAGCTATCACTATGTGTGAGGTGATCTTAGGATCAATGTCCTCCACCTTGTATCAAAATTCAGAAAATTAAATTATTTGGCTAATGTTGAAACATGTCTCATTGAATGAAATCAATTTGCATTGATTTGCATGTGCTTTCAATTTGAATCTGAAAATCTTTCTTGTTTTAAGAAGGCAAAATCTCTGAAAATCTTTTTTTGAACAACTTCTGAAAATAATCAGGTTGCATTGCTTATTTTTGATCTTTTTTGCACCCTTGTTCCTGAAGGCCATGTCATGGAGAATGTTTGGTGTTTATCATTTGAATGTGAATGCTTTCATGTGCAATCTATCATGATAGTCTGAAAATCAAACTCTTGGATTTTGCTTTTGCATTTTGCATTGCATTCTCAAGTTGTTATAGGTTGCATGCATAAGAATTCATGCATTAGGTGCATTGACACATTCAAATAAAATCTGAAATTCTACATTCATGATGCATTCTACATTACATTTTGCATATTTCCTCGTTGTGTGCTTGCATGTTAATATATGCTACAACCCCTTCCTTGAACATTTCTATGACCATACACTCCCTTGATAAATAATGTTGCATATGAGTCTTAACAAGTGTGTTTCCTGTCATACACTCAGGGGAAGTAAATATTTAAAAAGTGCAACTAGATAGGGGGAGTTGCATTGCCATGTGCTCATGATGTTTTTGATATACATGCTAAATCAAATTCGCACACCTCTTGCACAATATGTGAAAATGAGTGTTAAAGATATCGATATAGGAATTTCTTTTCAACACTCTAGAGTTTTTAAACCTGCTGCATGTATGTTGAAGAGGCAGTTGAGGAAAAAGATGCTTACCTATCTTTGTTAAAAGAATGTGAAATGAAAGGCAGAGCAATGTTTAGTCTCATTGAGTAAATTGAGCACATGTCACCTGAGACGTGATGTGGTTCATTTAAGAAAGGTGTTGTACTAAAGTATCTCTGTTCAAAATGAAGTGAAATGGTTCAGTATTCTGAGTAACCGGGGAGTCTGGCATGAGCTCCATGTGTCTCCTCGTGTAAAAAGGAATTATTTGAACCTAATCATTCTTAGAAAAATTCTGATTGTCTTTGTGATATCAGTGAAAAATTTTGATGTGAAAAACTATTGAGGTAGAGCGTAGCCTCCAATACGCTGTTCTCAGATTGTAGTGTAGCTTGTATAATCTCTCATTGTGTTGATCTTAAAATCTGAATATCCATATTGCAACAATCTATTTTCATGATATTCACTTACACCTATGGAAATTTGATTTAATATGTATTCAGAAAATTGATTGATTGCATTGGCTTTTACTTTATTCTCCTATAATCCCCTAGGTGTACACTTGAGCAAAATGGTTTCATTGACTCACCTGCACTTGTCGTACACCTATCCTCTCACTATAAATAAATTGGGGGAGCTATATTGCATGTATATAGATCTACTTGTTTGGAAGTCATTTATACTTGATCATTCTACTTGCATTCTGCATGTTCATATTGCCCATAACTTGCATTTCAAACATGTGCAATTAGTTCATACATACTTGGCATTTAGTGCATTCACTCATGCATATTTGAATTGCATAATCTTGAACATTGTATGCATATGGTTCTCTTAATAACCCCATTGTTCGTCGATTCAGTGTCAATGATAAAGGGAGAGAGACTGGCAACTGTTCCTTGTGCATCTTTCATGAGTATCATATGTTTTTGCGTGACTGTTCTCATTTTGCCTTAAGGGGAGTAAGCTTGCTGACTTTGGTTTTGATGCTATCGTGAACTCCCCATGTTAATCCCCATTTCTGATTATGTCAAAGGGGGAGAGAGCATTAATGCATAACATTTTGTCATCATCAAAATGGGGGAGATTGTTGTGCATGTGATTTTGATGATTACAAAATGATTTTGTTACTTGACCTTGCTAGGCCGTGTGCTTAAATGATACTTCATGTTCTCATGTGCTTGAATCATACTTGTTCTCTTGCTATGGAGTCATGTTCTAGAATGAGAATGAATTTGTAAAACAATGCTTCTGAATGCCATCAACATGAATGAGTCTTTATGCTCATTTGAATGCTATCATGCTCACTTGTTTGTAATAGCTTAACTCTCACTTGAATGAGAGTCATGTTCATTTGAATGCAAGTATGCTAATCTTCTTGCATTGCAGGAACGAGTCTTGATGGACATCAGATGGAACTCAAGAGAATGCTTAACTATGTCATCTTGTTGTCCACCATTCAGAACTTGTGTTAATTCTATCTCCATTCTTCTAAGAACCATTGGTAAGGCTTTGCAATTCACATATCTTCAGTTAAGTGATTTTTGGGTGAGAAAGCTACAGCATGTTGACCCATAGTACTTGTGCATAGATATACATGTGGTTTCATATACCTTCTTCATGAGTTTTTAAGGTTTGAAGATGTAGGCTTTCATGCATATTCTTCTAAGTTGCCAAAGTCATGAATGTTAGTTTTTGTCAACAAGAATGCCAATTGAATGAATGTGTGTTTGAATGGTTAGCATGTTATAAACCTTCATGAGGCATGAATGTTTCCAATTTGAATGTGGTTCATGCACTTTCTACTTGAACCTCTTTAAGCATGTGATGTGCTTGAAATATTCATACAAGACTTGTGAGAGTTGGTTCTATATTGCTCATGTATTGCATGAATGCTTGGTCTTGTGAGCTACGCACCAAAAGCTTGATTTATTAAGTTGATGTGTAAAAGACTTGCATGAAATGTAATGTGGAAACATCTTTACAAATATGCATAGCTACATATGTGTAAGAGATCATGATGATGCATAATGAAAATACATATTTGCATTTGTTTGCATGTGTGTATTTAGGTGTTCACACTTGTCAAATTGAGTTTCATGATATGTAAGCGTATCTTGGCAATGCTACTTGAATGATTGAGCTCCCATATCATTACAAATGCCTTAGATGCAATGGAAGATTCAAAGTTCCCCAAATGCCATAGCCCGTGACTTATGTCTTTATGAAAATATTTATTTATGCAATGAGCATTTGGATGGTTGACAAGTTATGAAGGTTCTTTTGGAAGAATCTAGTTTATGAGCTCTTAACTTTCACACCTGTGGTAACCTGATACTCTTGTGGTTCTACAGGTCCAAAGATGGTTCTTAAACCCTCTCATGGCAATTGGATGATGGTAACATCTAACCATCTTTATGTCAAGTTTCGGGTTGTTTTCATGCACATCTCTCATGAAATCTTAATGCATTGATGGTGGTTCATGCATTTTTCAAATGAGATTTTTTGGACTGTTAAAGTCACGGTTTTTGGTTGCCTTGTGATGGACTAATGATTAATTCAATGTGAGCATTAATGAAACAATCATGCTTTTGGAAAGGCTCAAAATGTTCAATGAAACTACTCATTCAACTTGCATATGTTCATGCAAATTCTTATTGTGATCCTTGTGGCCAAAGATGCTAATCACACATTAAAGCTTCCATGACCTTGCATTTGGTCATACATGTTTTGGTTGGTTAAATTGAAAAGACAAATACATGATTAAATGGGTTCAATGATGTGTTTTAATGTCAACATGTTCATAGTGTTGTTGCTTGATGCAAAGATTTTGATTCTCAACTAACCACTTGCTTTTTCATGTTTTCAAGATGAAAATACATGGTTAATCTACATGGGGTTTTGGTAACATTTAAACATTTATTTCCCCATGATTTCATGTTGATTTAATAGTGTTTTCTAGCCCTTTCTAGCATGGGTCGACCCCTAAGTGTTCTGGACCGGACAGAACACAATATAGTGACCCTGTGTGTAGGGATCGACCCATGGGGTCGACCCACACTGCATGGGTCGACCCATGAAGACTGGGTTGTTTTTCTGCTTCCGGCCGCCCTATGGTTCCCTAGGGGTCGACCCATGGGGTCGACCCATTCCGGCACGGGATTCTCGGGAGCTTCCGAAACCCTATGAAATCATGTCTAAACTTTACCAAACTACCCCCCAATGGTTACTAATGTTATTAGGGGGTTTCTAACATGTATTGGGAGGGTTTTATTAGTCTTTTGTCCACTCCTCTATATGTATGAATGTAAACTCCGAATCTAAAGAAGTGAAGCCCTAATGCATTTTGTTCTATCTTGTAGGTGGAGAAAAGGGGCAAAGCAACCAAGGAGCTCTTGAGGAAGGGTTATCATCTACATCCATGGAGATTTGGAGCTCGTGGTAGAAGAAGAAAAGAAGCATCTCGAAGAGAGGAACGCGAGGACGCCGAAATCGTGGCCATCCAACAACGAGCCAAGAAGAGCCGGAGTCTTTCTTGAAGGGGAAGCTTCATACATGCTTTATCTTCTTTGATTCATTCTCTAGAGTTTGTTTGGGGCTCAATGCATCTATTTGTCTTCGCTTCTTAAATTTCTGGAAGGATATTCTGTGTGGGTGTTCGGAGAAAGGGTTCTCTGAGTGATTGGTTGACGCGTGTGCGTCGTTTTATGCGGAGCATATCCGTGTGTGTGCTTGGGCATTTTGTGGGGTTTGTTCCCCGTGTGTGATTGGGGGATTTCTCCCATGTGATTGTGTAGGCTTCGTCCTACGTGTGTGTGTTGGAGCTTGGCTCCGTGTGTGTGTGGGGTTTTATCCCCGGGCTATATTATACAGCAGTGAAGCCTCACCGGTTAGGTGAGGGGTGGACGTAGGGAGCCCGTCGTGGTCCCGAACCACCTTAAAAATCCCCGTGTTTTGTGGCTTGCATTGTGGTTTGTGTTGTGGTGGTTTGTTTTATTATTCATATCTTATTATCCATTCGAGTGAGAACGGTGAGATTGGGAGAATCAAGTCTATTCTAATTAGTTTAAATTACTCACTCTTGCTAATCTTGCTAATTCCGCTGTGAGGTAGTAAATAGTTTTAATTAGACATAATTTTAGTAGAGGGTTCTATTCACCCCCCCTCTACAACCGTGTTCCTGCACTACGGGACCCAACAACATCTCATTACCCCAAGTCTATACAATGCAAAGTCTATACGATGCAAAGTCTACACATCTTAAGTCTATACGTCCAATGTCTGTGCATTCCCCATTGCATGAGACATTAATACATTCTCATGTCTACACGTATATATATATATCCTCCCTTTATAATGTAATAAATATGGAATATTAATTTTTGCTAAATTAGTAAAAGTATAAATTGACATTTTCTTCAAGATTTAAAGATTCTTAATTCAATTATATTGTGCATTAGGGACTTTATTCCCCATAATTTCTTTAACTTTTATTTGTCCTTGTCCTAGGTATCAGAGGCAGGTTTCGATCCTAGGTAAGATATTTACTTTCATTCTTTTGTTCACCTTTATTAACTATGTATAGGAATATGTAAAAATATAAACTATCTTTTTCATAATTAATTGGGTTCGTATTTAGCCTAAAGTAATATCACTTGGATATTTATTTGAATAAACATTATATACTTATTTGTAAGAATATTTATTTGTCAATATATTTATTCTTATTCTAAAATTACCGGGCGTTACATAATCACACATTAAGTTTAGTTATCATCAAAACCATAACAGTCATGAACAATAATCACAACAATCATCAAAACCATAACTCAACAATCTCCCCATTTTTGATGATGACAAACTTATTGATGATGACAAACTTAATGATAAGCTTATTAATGATGATACAACATAATGGCACAAAAATTCTTCTTCCATGTCACACACACTCATCAGTTTTTCTCCCCCTTTGACATAATCAAAAGGCGGGATAATTCAAATCTTTCTTCTCCTGTGACATGATCAACAATAGCAACAATGCTGGAAGAAGCCAAGCAAGGAAGAACAAGCCTAACTCCCTTTGAGATAGTAATAGCCCATCATAGCAAATCAGAAGAAGCAAGGGCAAATCATAGACGAGCAAAGCAATATGATGCTAATCAGAAGAAACCAATTGGTGATTATTCTAACAAATCAATATGATACCATCCAAAGCAAAAATAGTCAAGCATGTATTGATACCAATAGAAGGTGGTGATTGGCCATAAGGATATGAACCAGTGGAGAAAGATGGGCACATGATGGGGTGTTCAGCATGATAGCATTTAAAATCTAGATCCCATGGCAGATTTTCATAACAAACAAGAGCAGGATGACATATCAAAAGGATTTTCTTTGATTTCTAAATTTTCAAATTTTTATATTTTGGTTTGAAATGCATGAAATGCAACATATGCAAGTGATGACATGTAGGATGATTAAGAGCTATCAAACCAATACGTATATATACATGCAACTCAGCTCCCCCGTACTTATATAAGAAGGGAATGGGTGTAAGAAAGATACAAGAGAGTCATGACAACCGGAATGCACATGTATGGCACATGGGAGATTGTGCAATCATGTAGGAGATTCATGCAATTGCTAAAGTAGTCAATCAACTTTCTGAATACATATTAAATCAAATTTCCAGATGTGTAAGTGAGTAACATGAAAAATGATAGTTGTAATATGGATATTCAGATATTCAGATCAACACAAGGAGATATTTTACAGACTGCACTTTAATTTTGAGAACAGCGTATTGGAGGCTACGCTCTACCACAATGAGTTTCACCAATATTATTCAACTCAACCAATATCACATGATAGTCAGAATTTTTCAAGAGTGATCAGGTTCAAATGATTCCTTTTTACACGAGTAGACACATGGAGCTCATTGCAGAATCTCCGGTTACTCAGAATACTGAACCATTTCACCTCATTTTGAATAGAGATACTAGTCAACACTTTTCAGATATGAACCACATCACGTCTCAGGTGACATGTGCCCAGTTTACTTAGTAAGACCGAGCATTGCTCTATCTTTCATTTTCATCCCAAATTTTTAAACAGGATAGGTAGGCAGCTTTTTCCTCAACTGTCTCTTCAACATACAGGCAGCAAGTTCAACATTTCGAGAGTGTTGAAAAGAAATTCATATATCCTTATCTTTAACACTCATTTTCACATTTTGTGCAGGAAGTGTGCGAATTTGATTTAGCATGTATACCGAAAATATCATAAATACATAACAGTGCAGCTCCCCCTAAATAGATACACTTATGAAATATAAACTCTCCCAGAGTGTACAATATAAAACACTCCAATAATGACTCAAATGCAGCATTATTAATCAAGAAGACATAAGGCCATAGAAATGCCAAGGGATAGGGTTGAATAGCATATAATATCACACAAGCACACATTGGGAGTTTATGCAAATGTACTATGACATGCATGCGACTAATATGATGTAGATTTGATACCAATTGAATGAAAAATTTGATACCAATTGAATGGATGCCAACTGAATGAACTAAGTGCGACTAAAGCATGAGTTCCAATGCAATACAACATATGAGCATATGAGAATGCGATGCGATGTGTAAAGTGATTCAGACTATTGATTTTCATTTGCATGATCTAAAAGCACCTTATGCATGCATGCATGTATGCATGATGAGAATGACAAATAGGATGCAAAAGCAAGATGAGAGCTTTGATTCCAATCTAATGTGACAACTTCCACATGAGACTATTCACATTCAATTAATGGATCAAATAAGCATCTTTTTCTGACATGATCTTTATGGATGAGGCTGTATACATGATCACAATTAAACAATGCAACCTAATTTTCAGAATTGTTCAAAGTCAGATTTTCAGAAATCTTTCACAAGTTTTGAAATTAGAAATCATTCACGAGCCAAATGTTTGAATCATGAGCAAAAACATATTTTCAATTGGAGATCACTCAGTCAATAGAGAGTGAAATAGCATTCATTTCAACTTGTTCAGCTAGCAAGACCCCCTTTGACAAAAACATGAATATTAGAAAAATTCAGTGAAAGTGCAATATTTCTCTTATGACATGGGGCAAGCTAACAAGGAGCAAATAATAGCATCAGAAAGATTCTTTCAAGGTCAAACAATTGATTTCTTCCAATTCTGGTACAAGGCGGAGAACTTTGGTCCAAAGACCAACTCACGCATAATGAGAGTTTCCAGGTGAAGATAATCCACCTTTTCACTACTCAGTATTTGATATACCAGATACTGAGTTAAGCTTAAAATGTGCTCAAGCAAACAGATTGAAGGATGTTCAATGGTCAACATAAGGTTCAAGATTTTCAGTGTCATTCAACCAATAAGCAAGTTAATCATAGCAGAATGGTGAATGACAGTTCAAGTTGAATCAATACTTGTCATCCTAAAATGTCACCAAGTGACAAAAGACCATTGCATGAACTGACGAGGTTGAATTACCTTAGTTTAGATGACAAGATCGAAGGCCTTCATGCACTAAGATTACTAACTCCACGGTGGTTAGTACTTCAGATTTTACTTTTCATACCTTTGCCTTGAGAATCCATTTTGATCCAAGCCTTCCACCATGTCTAGGGTACATACTTCAACACGTACAAGACTTTCACCACCTTGCACTTGAGTCGATCCTGGAAGTTGTTCTACACAAAGTAGCCCATCTTCTTGTAGCAACTTGAGAGGGTTCTCATCATTTTCATCCTTGCAAGGTATTCTTCCAGTTGATTCAAGCTTGGTCATGACTAGCCCATCATCATTTGGGAGTATAATCTGCATCCAAAGACAGAAAGGTTTGATTTGTCAATTTCGATTCAAATTTAATAATAATGACATGATAAATAATTTTAACAACCAACACCCCTAGACAGCTCTAGATGCAATGCATGACTCATGTGCGAACCTAAATGTTAAGCCCATATGACGAATGTGATTGCTCCCCCTTAGTGTGTGCATGAATGCAAGATGTTCAGTAACAATCCAATGCCATATGCAGCCTTTTAAGTAAATGACTCATAGTACCAGGGGGAGAACTTAAATTCGAAGATCACCTCACGCGTAGTGATAGTTTTCGGATAGGCTTAACCTGCCCTTCCACATGTCACCATTTGATATACTATGCAGTCGAGGGTGATGAAGGTAGGAGGATTGCTATGCATTATCACATGAATTCATAATATTCAACTTATGCATGACAGAGTATGAAGGTGTATGCAAACTCAATATATGTAGTGAAATCATAATCTGAAGAATCTTCAAGCTCTCCTACAACAAGATGTTATTTAACAAGTGATATATGCATAAATATGTAAACAACTATAAATGGAATGCATGTACGGACATATGCAAGACTGCATGACTATATGACTCAAAATGAATCAAAACCTTACACAATCACTGGAGAGAGTATGAGAGATATCACCTGAATGCTCAAATTCATTTTTTTTTATTTTTCTTCCATCCTGACTTATGCCACTTGGCCCGTGTGCCTTACCTTCTTGATGAAAACAGATTTCAGGCTTTACATTCCCAAGGCACACCTGCAAAACAGATTTCTCATTTGACATTCTTAGGTACCCAAATCCTTTTGGGTCCTTGTGGGTTAGCAGCAACATGGGAATGTGGTTTCCAACTTTTGACAACATTCAAATCATCATTTTTCTTTAGAGAATAATCATGCTTAACATTCCCAGGTTGACCAAAGTGATGGTAGAAGGCACGTGGCATCATATTCTTCCTTCTCATGGGTTCTACTGATTTGTGTGCGTGAGCATGATGTGTTGAGTGGGAGTTCTTTCTCTTCAACAAGAACCAACAATGTGAAGTTGTATGACCCCATTTACCACAATGATTACAATGCATGAAAAGTTTTGTGGTAAATGTTTTCTTTGTATTTTTCAAAACAGCTTGGTTTCTACACGCTCTCAAATCATCATTCTTCATAATGAAACAATCATGCATGGCATGTCTAGATTTACCACAGTAAAAACATGAGAGTTTCTTTCTAGGTGGTTATGCGTGTGTGGCAGAAATATGTTTATCATGCATGGAAGTGCTTGTAGCATTTTTAGATTTTTGATGCAAGTTGATTTTCTTTGTGGATGCATGTGTGTGTGCAACATGATTTTCCTTCTTCAAATTTTCATTTGATGTGCTGGCTATGTTTGAACTGTGCACAAAAGATGTATAAACTTTATTTTCAAACTTCTTTTTGTTCACAGGATTATAGCCCAGCCCTGCCCTTTGAAAGTTCTTTTTCATCCCAACAGTTTATTCAAGTTTTCTTGACCATTTACAAATCTAGACAGTAAATCATTCAAGTCAAGAATTTCAGATTGAAGAGATGAAATTTGTAATTCAGAGTTGGTAAGTTCTTCTTCACAAGTAGAAAGACTAATATTCAACATGACATTGGTAGTCTTAAGGCATTCTACTTCTTGCCTAAGTTCATCCACATTTTCACATTCTCTAACAACCACATATTTTCCTTTTTCAAGAATCAACAATCTTTCAGAAATGACCTTGTTCAATTCCTTCAGTTTCTCATTTTCTTTAACAAGCTTTTCATCATGAATCAGTTCATTTATCAAGGTTTGATCATCGGCCATTAAATTTAGTTTTGCAGTCATCTCCTTGTTTTTATTTCTTAAGGAGCATATTTGATCTTTGTGAAATTCAATGTCAAACACATGAGCCTCAATCATTTCCTCTAGATGCAAGCATTTTTTACAAGAGGAATTGCACTTACTTTGTTCGGCATCCTTTTTCAATTTTTTGTTTTTAGATTTTAGCTTCTTGTATTTTTCAGTAAGATCATCATATGCAATCAACAAATCTTCATAGCTAACTTCATCTTCATTATCAAAATCAAAATTTACCTTTGAGCTTGATTCAATTTGCTGATTACTCCCTTGATCGCTCGTACTTGCCACAAGGCATTGATCTTCAGACTTTCGTTAAGCCATCCAAGATATCCTTTGCGGACCTGTAATGAGAGACAAAAGGAAACTGATTAGAATTGACTGCAACAGTGAACAGCTTTAAAACCAACCGATTTTGATCATGTTTATGCTTATGCTTTTCAGCCCAGATAGCTTTGTCTTTAGGCAATTCATAGGGACCACAAGAGACAAGCTTTTATAGCTTAGGGTCATATGAATTGACTAGACTGAACATTCTTCCTAACCACAAATCGAAATTGCAACCATCAAACACGGGTGGAGAATTCAAAGTATACATAATGGTACTCATTGATCTGGATCACTCTATATCGTTAGATCTATAAAAATTAGAGCCTTGGCTCTGATACCAATTGAAGTCCCGTGATCAATGACACCCAAGAGGGGGGTGAATTGGGTGTTTATAATTTTTACGAAAACTTTTGTCCTTTTCAAATATGTGATAAACACTAATTAGGAAGTTGAAAGTTGTTAAACAAATTCTCTCAAACTCTCCGTTCCCACACGAGCATGAAACGAAATAAAACAATCAAACCACACACATGCACAACCCAAACCACAATGCACAGTAATTTTAAGGTGGTTCGGATGCAAACAGCGGTAATCCTACATCCACCCCTCACCAAACTCGGTGAGGCTTCACTCGGGATAAAATCCCAAACGGAGACGACGCTCCAAACACACACGCAGGACGACGCCTGCCCATGCACACGGGGACGCACCCCAACACACACACACGGAGACGAGGTCTCCAACATGATCCAACAAGCGGATCAACAAAACACACACACACGCTGCGACAAGTGCAGCACTCCACACACACAAACACTAAGATCCGGATAAAACCACACACACACGCAGATCTAAAAAGACCTACGCACACACGAATCAAGTATGACACACACACACACTACCATGGATCCAACAATGATCCACACACACACGAGTTTGCAGTTTATAAGAAACACAAATCTGAAACTATAAAGCACAAAACACAAACATGAATAAACCATAATTTAGAAAGCTCCTGATTTGGCTTCCTTTTCAATGTATGCTGCTGATCTTGAATGTTGCCTTCACTCTTGCTTGAATGACTTCAAGTGGATTGTGCAAACCTTGCTCTTTTCACCCTTGTACAACCTTCTTCTCAAATTCGTGCTTGCTTGATTCTTCTTCTTTCTTTCTCGGGCAATCTTCCTTTGAATCCTTGCTTCCTTGCTTGCTTCTTTTCCTTGGAGGATGTTGGCTTCAGATCTACCTTGAATGGCTTAAAGTTGGATGAAGATTGTTGATGTACAAGGTACTGTTGACGGAGCTACAATACCCTCTTCTTCCTCCTTGGACAGCCTCCCTTTGGATCTCTTGGATAGTTAGGGTTATGACTCTAATAGGATGTTTTATAACCCTTGGAAGGTCTATGGACAAGCCCTAGACCAGATCCACAAATTCTGGAGGGTTTGGTGGCTTTGGGATTAAACAATATCAAGAGGAGATGCTTCTTTCGAGATGGAAAAAAGTCAACATTTTTGGCTTATCGGGGCTGGCGGTCGACCTGCAGCTTCTGGCGGTCGACTGCTACTGAGAAAACTGCTGGCCGTTGGTTTCTGGGAATTTCGGTCGACCTAAACTTTCTGGCTGTCGACCGCTAGCTACAGTAATTTTAGGTCAACCTAAATTGTCCTTTAGGTCTACCTAAACCTGCAGAAAAAATACAGAAAAAATAAAAACATTAGTAAACATGTAAGAACACATGCCCAATGATCCCAAGTGATGAATGCATGAAGTACATACATGAAATCATTAACAAGGAGGATGAAAACACTTGGAAAACTCAATCAACCATATCATAACATCAAGATCATATGGCTATCCAATTTGTGCAATAAGATAGCATCATTGAACCAAATTTCATATATCATGAGGATGCCATTCAACAATGTGATTGGGTCTAATTTGCCAAGTGTATATGCAATGTGAGAACACATATCAACCATATATCCTATCAAGATCAAAAACTCCAAATGGAAACTTACCATTTTCTCCCAAAAATATACACATGCAAAGTGCCAAGTTCTCACCATATATCTTGATACCTTTGTATATGGGATTGGCATTCCATTTTAAACCTACATAAGAGAGTAAATGAAGTTAAGACAATGCAAGTTCAATCACTTCGATGCCATCTACCACTTTCAACCAAGATTCTCATGAAGCCTTCATTTTGTGAATCCAAATGATCTATATATGCATCCCATTGACATCAAACATTCAACCAAAGATTATATACAAAACAAGGATCAAGACCATGTAATCGTTGCCATTTGCAACCATGTAATCATTGCCATTTGCCATCCGAACCATGCAAGTTTAGTTATCATCACGTAATCACACATTAAATTTAGTTATCATCAAAACCATAACAGTCATGAACAATAATCACAACAATCATCAAAACCATAACTCAACATTGGCCGCCCTCGAGAGTGGGCATCCTAGGACCCTTAGGGATTCAACCTTAAGCTAGCCAATCCCCAGAGCCGCGAGGTCCCGTCTCGGACCCTTACCACCATCACCAAGTTGCCTACGGGCACTAATGTGCGCTTAGTGGGAAAGTCCGCTCGAGTGAAGTTGTCGGTCCGTGAATCTTGTTTGCTTGCTAGGTCTGAGGGATTGATAGATTAGTTGCTGCATTCCTAAGGCTTCATCAAACATCCTAGGTCGTGTCACATCAGTATGTCCATATTCACCACAATAGAAGTAACGTACAGGGTGTTTACCATTTTTTCTGTGCACATGTGCATTGTTCCATTGCGAGTGAGCATGTATACTGTCAAGCTGATTATGAGAGTAGCTCCTACATCTCAGTCGCCAGCAGTCCTGGACTGTGTGGCCAATCTTTCCACAGTGGTAGCAGCAAGGAAGGTGATTTCTGTTGAAGGCCATAGGGAGTGTCGACCTGTCCGAATGGAAGTGTCGACTCTTATGATTCCCCATGCGGTTCTGTGCAGAGTTCTACTGCATACGTCCTCTACCAGAGCTGACCTGTCTTTTGCCCTTGATTTTACCTGCAATTCTTGAATCCTTTCTTGCTCTTAGTTCATCATTATTCAAGGTGAGACAGTCATGTACAGTGTGACCAAGCATGCCACAATGAAAGCAATGAACATTCATTTTATGAGAGGCATGGTAGTCATCATGGCTTTTCTTGTTGTGCATGTCAAGACTCGCAGACTTAGGTTTCTATTTTCGCATGAGAGCCTTCCCTTTCTACTTACCAATGCATTTTTGGTTTTTCTGAGCAGCATGCGATATTGGGAGGTGGTAAGAAGTGCTGGCTTCATTCTTACCCTTGACAGAAGTGATGTAGGCCTTGCTTCCGAAGGGTTGTTGGTTTTCGGGTTTGTAACCCAAATCTCCCATATGATGACTCACTCTTGTTACCAAGAGTTTGTCCATGCTTTCCTTATCCTACATACACTTAGACAGAGAGTCATTTAAATCTTTGATTTCATTCTCCAATGAGGAGACGTGCAGCTTGATTTCAGCGAGGTCCTCCTCACACACAGCCAATTGTTCATTGAGCATAGCATTAACCCCCTTGTAATTTTCAATTTCTAATTGAAGTTCATTCAGTTTTTCAGAACTGATATTAACAATACCTTTGCCTTTCTCATGAATGGACAATCTTTCAAGCAACATGCCATTTTGTTCTTTTACCATTTTTATTTCTTCAATCAACCTCTCATCGGTGATTAGCTTGTCCAACATGGTTTGCTCATTAGAGATTGATTTAGGTTGGTTTTGAAATTGTCTTATGATTTCTTCCAACCTAGTGATTTCAGCTTGAAGGATTTCATTTTCATCTGTTAGGCATGTAATGGTTTGCTTATTCACATCCAAGTCAGAGGTGAGAATGTCATTTAGCTCTTCAAAAGCTGAACAATTGTTACAGAAAGAACTTTCATTCTGATGGTTTGGTTGGATTTTAAGTTTTCGAACAGTCTCTTCCGGCCTTATGATTTCTTCTTGAAGGATTCTGACTTCATCTTTTAGACAAACAATATATTGTTTGTTCAGATCCAAGTCAATGGCAAGAGTATTGTTGAGATCATCAAGGTTGGAACAATTTTCACAAATATGACTCTTACCTTGACAATTTTTCTTCAAATCCTTTTTTAATCTTTTGTTTTCAGATTTCACCGTTTTGTACTGCTTGATCAACTGATCATAAGCTTCCATAAGCTCTTTAAAATTAAAGTCTTCAGAATCAGAGCTTACCTGCGATGAGGGTGGATTGCTTGACTGCTCTGATCGGTCAACCATAAGGCATTGATGCTCTTGATCTTCTTTCCATGGATTGCTGGAACACAAGTCCGTTGGCCTCCTCTCCTATGACTACTTTGTATCTGAAACTTAAGTACTTGAGAAATATACTCCGTATTTGGAATAAACAGACTTTTGGTCATGTGCATTTAAATATGATGGCAGCAGAGGATGCAGTGCTCAAAGCTGAGTTTGAGTATGATTTACACCCCACCATGGAAAAGCAGAAAACTCTTGAAGATGCTAAGTCGATACAGTCTGAAAAACTCCTTCAGGAAGAATGCTTTTGGAGGAAGAAATCTGGGATAAGATGGTTAAAAGAGGGGGACAGAAATATAAGATTTTTTCACACTTCTACCTTGGCTAAAAGAAACAAGCAACGTATAACTCATCTTCGGAATTCGGCTGGCATTCTTACTTCAGATCAGGGGGAAATGAAAGATATTGCTATTAATCATTTTCAAACAACATTCTCTTCTCAGCACCACTATATTGAGGAATCCTCCTTGAACTACATTCCAACCTTAGTTACCCAGCAAGATAATGACATGCTGTGTGATATGCCAACTGAAAAGGAAATCCATGAAGCAATTTTTGCTCTCTCTGCTGATAGTGCACCTGGGCCCGATGGATTCACAGGAGCTTTTTACCAACAGGCTTGGACAATCATTGCTGGTGTAGTAGTTAGCGCTGTGCAAGAGGCTTTCAGTTCTCAGCAGCTTTTCCCAAGAAGTGTTACTTCCACTTTAATTGCTCTTATACCAAAAAAGACAAATGTTGTGGACATTTCAGACTTCAGACCAATTAGTTTATGCAATTTTTTCTACAAGATAATTTCTTCCATTGTAAATAGAAGGCTGGCATCTATTCTTACTAAGATAATTTCAAAGGAGCAGACTGCTTTTGTCAAGGGGAGACACATTACTGAAAATATTGCTCTAGCACAAGAGTTGACTTTGGAATTGGGCAGGAAAACCAGAGGCAAGAATGTTATGTTTAAATTAGATATGGCCAAGGCCTATGCCAGGTTAGAATGGGATTTCTTGGCTGTTGTTCTTAACATATTTGGTTTCAGTTTATCTTTCATTCAGTTGATCGAAAAGATGGTAAAAAACTGCTGGTTTTCAGTACTGTTGAATGGGGATGCAGCTCGTTTTTTTAAATCTTCACATGGTGTTCGGCAAGGTGATCCGATTGCCCCATCATTATTTATTATTGCTTAAGAAAGTTTAAGCAGGTCATTAAAAGAAGCTCATGTTAGTGGACAGATTGAGTGGTTTCAAGGACCTCAGAGATGTCCCCCAATATCCCATCTTTTATTTGCAGATGACACCCTGATTTTTAGCAAAGCAAGCATTGTCTCTGTCAGAAACTTATTGAAAGTTCTTAAGATTTATGAGAGGGCCTTAGGTCAGCTTATTAATGTCAGCAAGAGTGGTTTTTTTATGCACCTAAATGTTCATGATTCTATTGCAAATCGGATTTCCAATATCACGGGTTTTAACAAGCTTACTTTTCCACATAAGTATCTTGGTTATCCTCTGGTGCTTGGCAGAAATAAAAAAGTGCACTTTGCTGGTATTATGCAATCTATCCAGAAAAGAATTTCTGGTTGGAAATCCAACTTGCTATCTCAAGGTGCAAAGTTGACTTTGATAAAGCATGTGCTAACCTCAATTCCTATATATTGCCTATCCACATCACCCCTGCACTTAGGAACACACCTTATATTAGAGAGGTCCTTTGTGAATTTTTTTTGGAGATCTTCCCCCAATGGGAATAAAAGGCATTGGAGAGCTTGGGAATTGATTTGCAGACCTATTTCCAAGGGTGGACTAGGCATAATGTCACTTAGGCAAATGGACATAGCGCTAAGAGTTAAGATGCTATGGCAGGCAATGCACTCCAATTCTTTGTGGGCCAATTATTTCAGAGCAAAATACATTGGACAAAGACATATTAGTGATGTTCAGTTCAAAAACATGATGGTTTTGCTAGAAGAAGCTGGTTAAAGGCCAAAACTGTTGTTGTTCAGTTTAACAAGATTATTGTTGGGGATGAATGGTCACCAATTTCTGGTATGATAACTTTATTGGAAATCAATGTTTGGCTAATTTTGTTCCTGCCAACAGCATACCAAACTCTAACATATCTGTTAAAGAATTCCTGACGCATGCTTCAACAGACGAATTGAATTTATTGGACAGGTTTATTCCTGCACCAATCAAAAGAGCCATCATTAATACTATTTTGACCCAAGATTCTGACATTCAGGTTTGGAGCTTATCTTCATCTGGAAGATGTTCGGTGGCATCTACATATCACTTTCTATCCGACAGTATCCCCAGTAAGACAACCATATAGTGGGAAAGACTATGGTCCCAATGGCTACCAACAAAAATTTCTATCCACCTGTGGAAAAATTACAGAACTGCCTCCCTGTTGACTCTAATGTACATCGATTAGGGGTGTCATTATGCTCAAGATGTTCCTGCTGTCAACTACATCAAGAGGAAAGTATGAACCATTTATTCTTGCACAGTGAGCTTGATGTTCATAGTTGGTCTTATTTCAAATTTTTGGGGCTACACCTTGAAGGAAATTCTGTTAGATCTTTTATTTCATTTGCTGCAAGAAGCATTCATCCGAAAACAGGTTATGGTCATCTCATACTTGTAGTAATTGGCTATAGTTTTTGGGACATATGGAGAGCAGGAAATGTAATGAGATATGATGGAAAATCCATATCCAAAAATAGTGTTTTACATCAAATCATCAACCAAGTGAAACAGATTTCCTTTGTTGCCAACTTATGGGAACCCGACCACAGGAAAAGAAGGTTATTGGATACTATTGGCATTACAACTCACCCTCTGTATGGTACTCAACTGAAGCTCATCAAATGGGTATGCCCCCCTGGCCCTTCCTTAAATTAAATTTCGATGGTGCTTCCAAATCTAATGGGGATTCCGGAGGAGGAGGGGTTATCAGAGATCATAGAGGAAATGTCATTCTTGCTTATTCCCACTATTATGGTCAGACTAACAGCCTTGTAGCAGAAGCCCAAGCTTTATTTGATGGCATCAAATATCTCCATACTATTTCTGATCATCCTGCACATATTGAATGTGATTCTCAAGTTCTTGTTCGGGTAATTAAAAAAGAATACCAATGTCCTTGGCCAATTCTTTCATATGTCATAGAGTTTTGGAGATCTATAACACAGTTTGACAAGATTGATCACATCTACAGAGAAGGGAATAAAGTTGCAGATTCTTTGGCCTCCATAGCTTGCTCATCCAAATGTAATGCTTTATTTTCTTTCAATGAGCTACCCTCAATTATAAAGGGTGAGGCTCGATTGGATAAGTTGGGATTGCCCAACATCAGATTGATGTAACTTTTAATCTTTCGTCCTTAGCAATAAAATTTACCCCCTAGTGATTTGATGGTGGAGTGGGTCCTCTCTTTACCTCTGGTAAAGGGTGCATTCTCCCATCTGTCCCTAGGCAGGGCTTTTTGGAAAAAAAACATGCTTAGCTGTGCTACAGGTAGACACAAGATCAAGTAACCTGTCATCAACCACAGCTTTGATTAAATTGAGTGCAACAAGGTTATTGTTATGTTTGGTCTTATGTTCAGCTGGCCATTCATTTGAATCTAATGGCAGCTCATTTGGACCAATGCATATAAGGTTCCACAATTGTGGATCTGTGAATTTGACATAGACGTATATTCCTCTCAGCCATATTGAAATATCTGAACCATCAAAAATAGGCGGAGATGTCATCTAAGAACGTGTAGCAACTGAAGCCATTTAGCTAAGATGCACTGGGATTTTTCCCTGTAGATCGTGGGATCTAGGAATAACATAACTTGGCTCTGATACCAATTGTTAGAAATAATGGTATGCTTTGATACCAATTGATATGTCCCGAGTGGTGCAACCGGATGTAGAAGGGGGGGTTGAATAGATCTGGTGACAAACTATGGTCGATTTAAAAACTATGGGAGAAACTGAGCATTAACCACTCCTTTAATCCAATGAAACACTAAGGCACACGGGGTATCGAAATAGATAGGAAAGGCATAAGAAGGAGCGTTGGAACCTGATGCTCAGTCCAGACAGGTCGACACTCCTCAAGAGAGAGGTCGACACTTCTTCACTAGCAACTCAAATCCGAATGAGATGTAATCTAATAAACCATAGAGATCTTGAATCAGAATAGCTAAGTTAAATGACTATCTTAGGTGGGAGAGCTGTGATGATCAGCTAAGGGAAATGAGTGTTCAGCAAGGTGAAGTTCCTTGGGAAAGCTTTCACCAGGGTCCCTATTTGCAAGGGTGCAAAAGGCAACCTCAGACGTAAAAGTAGTTAGATACCCAAGGGAGAACGCTGCTCACACACCATGATAACTTCCTCTGCTTGGGAGATGCTCCAAAGTGTCTGTAAGCAAGAGTACTGCAGACACCTGAGAAGATCCACGTTAGCTACGATAGTAGGGGGATCAAGATGAGACAGTTATGCAAGCTGAGCGCTTGAGTGTGCAGAGAAAATAAACAGTGTAAGTAGCACACGAACCTGTGAAATAGGGATAGAGGATATGGAACAAGCTCACAATGTATACAACCCATAAAACTAGGATTTTGAGGTGGTTCGATTGTTAGCCCACAACCTACGTCCACCCATCACCAAACTCGGTGAGACTTTTCGGCTGACACACAGCTTGATCCGCTGAGCAACACAGCTTGCTTACACAGCTGAGCAACACAACTTGCTTTCTGCTGACTAACAGCTTGAACCACCCAGAGGATCTGATCCTCTCTTCCTCTGAAACCACAGAGGGAACCCGGTCCATAAACAAGGGATCAAAAAAGTTAGATGTATTGGTGATAGACGAACCGTAACAAATAGAAACTGAATACTGCAAGTGCAGTGGAGAAACAATAGAGACAATGTAGACACCAGTTGAAAGAATGGATCAAGACATCGGTGCTGGTGAGTGCAGCTACAAGATTGGATCCAAGGATCCTTCTCTCCAAGCATAGGTAGACTGCAGGATTTGTCTTCTCTCTCAAGGCTGCTCTCTCTCTTCTTCTTCTTCTCTCACAGCACTGGACTATGTCAATCAGGTGCTGGGGCTGCTCTCACGCTTCTTAGGAATATTCTTGGTAGATTGGTCTAGGGCGTGGCACTTTGTGGATGGCAGTTGCAGCATCTTCCTTAGTTGGGGAAGCTTGGTATAAATAAGAAGACCAGTTGAAAAGCCTAGGAATATTGCACGCCAAGAAGTCTTCCTTTGGACCAGTGGATCAATGAAGTATTCCCTCCAAAGCTTCCTTGAAGCGTGCATCAGAAGGTGAGAGCTAGAACATCTTCTAGAGCGAATGCCATGTGTGCTGGTGGTAATCAATAAGGGGAAGGTGACCATATCCCATAACATTTAATGCGCTACTTGCTGTGATCTTCCTATTGGCTGGTCGCTGCTTTAAGTACAAGGATACAAATGATGGCAGACAGTGTGAAGG
The DNA here is from genome assembly GCA_022559845.1 of Amorphophallus konjac. Taxonomy (NCBI): domain Eukaryota; kingdom Viridiplantae; phylum Streptophyta; class Magnoliopsida; order Alismatales; family Araceae; genus Amorphophallus; species Amorphophallus konjac. The sequence continues at coordinate 194,636,294 of CM040126.1, read as the reverse complement.
AGCAAACCAGATCTCCCTTTAGATAGCATCGGATATTCACAATAAATCTCATTCAGATATGTAGTCTTCTCATTCTGCTCAAGTGTACTTTTTTGCGTACAATGGATAGTGGCAGATAGAAGTGGCTCTTCCAGTTGGATTTCTGACAACACCATCTCCAAAAGGTAGACAAATGATTGAAAATATGGTAGCGCGAGGGTCAGACCTCGGGACGTGGTCTAGACCCCAAAATCCTTAATTTTAATGATTTACGGTTCCTTTCTCTCACTCTGGATGGCCCACTGATCTGACAGTTTATTGGCTTGAGGGCTTCTGGAAGAAGAAGGGTGTCGACCTCCAGCATGAAAAGAGTCGACACCTCTTTGTGAGACAGCCCTCAACGTTCTCTGGAAAATCCAAGGTGTCAACCACCTGTTGGAGAAGTGTCGACACTTCTTAGTAGAATAGTCAATAGAGCGCTTCCTGGAAAACAAACGGTGTCGACCTCTTGTGAGGAAAGTGTCGACACTTCTTAGTAGAATAGTCAATAGAATGCTTCCTGGAAGACAAATGGTGTCGACCTCTTGAGAGAGATAGGTCGACACATTCCTTTGACCTTCTTTGGGTGGATGGTGCTTGGGAACTGCGTGCACCGACCTTGACTTGAATATGCTCAGACCTTAATGCTAGGACCTTGAGAAATGCTCAGACTTGATTTGAGCGTGAACCTTTAGCAGTTTGCACGGACCTTGTCTTGCCAGAAGGTGAACATGCACGGACCTTACTTGTTTGAAGAAGCATTGCACAGACCTTCATCAACGTGCTTAGACTTTGTCTTCATATGTGCACAGACCTTCTAGTGTTGAAGGAAGAATGTGCACCGACCTTGTATCGCTTGGATGACAAATGTGCACAGACCTTGTTATGTGTTGGCCGGAGGTTGCACTGACCTTGATCTTTTATAAGTGCTCAGCCCTTGGTTCATAGGAACAAAAACTTGCACCGACCTTGGTCTTGTGTTGAAGGTAGACGTACACAGACCTAGTCTTCGTTTGGCCTTGAATGTGCACGGACCTTGTATTGAGGTGAGAAACATGCACCGACCTTAGTCACTTTCCTTGGCCTACTAGCATCGACCTTGGTCCTTCTTGGTCTGCTGAGTAATGGCTACAATGTCGACACATCTGTTGTTGGAGTCGACACTTCTCTTGTGATACTTCAGTGTGTGTATCATCTCCAACAGCTGCATTGGCCTTGACTACATGGGTTTCTATGAAACCATGATTCTACCTTGATTCTTATGCAACCTAATGCCTCAATCTTTGTGCCTTACTTGATTTCTTTCTATCTTTGTAGACACACTTTGTTGCCGATGTGGGCTTGACCTGGAATGCATGAGTGTTTGTCGCTATCAAATGTAGGTCAAACTATATTAATGAATCATAGTCAGACATCATCGAAACAAAAGAATGTTATACACAAGCCCAACATACATAGTAAGACATCATCAAAACAATAGAGTTACACACGTTATACACATGCCCAACAATGTGCTCACAAGACGTTCGAGAAAATGCCTGATACACGTGTGTGAGCTGTATATGTGTAATGCGGGCCTCCAAAGCCTGTGGTTGACTTATTTGGGTTTCCCTTTGACCTTGGAGGGTTGAAGGAAGGCATCCTGGGGTAGCCCCCTGGCCTCTTTACTGAGTGCCACATGGCGTGGCTCTGTTGTTGGGGGCACCCCTCGGCTGGCCCTGTGGTTGTATAGAATGCAAACAAAGTCCGCCACTGAGGGGTCAGGGAGTGATACCGGTTAGTTGTTAATGCTACCGTACACCTCGGCTAGCGGGTTGGGGCCATTGGTCGGGCCCACTAGGTTGCCGGAGGGGCCGGGTAGCCCATACATTAAAGGTGTTCGAGGAAATTCCCGAGCCCTTGTTCCTTGGTATTTTGCTTGGGAAATTGTCCGAGTATAATAAATGCCCCCCACGGGTCGTGCGTCGGAGGTGGAGACGAGGGCGTACAGCCCTTGAATCTCTCCTTCTTAGTTGTTATAGTTGTATTTTGACGCTTCATGTGCTTTTGCTTTATTGTATTGCATGTGTTGAATTTCTGGCGTGCTGACCATTTTTGGTGTTCGATCTTGCAACTATGGCACGATTCGGTAGAGACGAGAGGGTCCCGAGGCATGTGGTCTGGGAGGAGGACCACTGGGTGAGGAGGATCGAGCGGCCCATGCCCCCCTTGGGCCCGTCGGTCATCACCGTAGCTAATGTGGAGCAGCTTGACTTGGGGCACATGACTGTGGCAGAGGGCCCCATTGGCGAGCGCGACAGCGGAGTTGGGGCTGTGGAGTTAGCCCGGGCGTCGGAGGCGGGTGGGCTTTACACCTACGATCGTAGCGGTGGCTACCCAGTGGAGTTCCCTCTGGACCGTCACTTATTCGAGTTCATCAGGCGCTTTGTCCCACCTAGCATGGAGAAGGGGGACTCTCGGATTGCCGGAGCCCGTCACCGACTGGAGCTGGCGATCTTGGTGGGAAGAGACAGTTTGAACGGGATCATTCTCTGCAGCTTTTCGAGTTTCTCCGGGGACAACTAGAGATAGTATCAGATCCCCAGTGCTGAGTGCCTGGGCTTCTTTGGCAGGGTGGACCAGTTCGGACTCCACGTTGGAGTTATGGGTCCCGCTTCCTGGTATTTGCACGGACACCACCGGGCAGAGATAGTGGGCAATCCAGGGTTAGCGTTGGAGCCATCAGGGCTGGAGTATGCCGGGGTGGGCAATGACGACCACAGCCTTCTGTCGGGGATTCTGCGACAGCGTGCTGTTAGCTGGTATGGTCGCTAGGTGGTGATTCCTTCTCACAGATACCGCCAGGTAACTACCGAGTGGCTGATGGGCACAGTACACCACTACCAGGTGCTGCTGGACCGGGCTGACATCAGATATGATGTGATCGCGGCTTTGTATGGATACCCCTGCTACACGGGGCTTCTACAACCATTGACAGAGCGTTTCAACAGTAGGTGGAACACCGTGGCGACGGCCAAAGGAGAGACTTCAGTAGATTTGTGGTCTCTATTGAGGATTTCAGGGTTGCCGATCAGCGGCGAGGGGTACGAGGAGGTAGTGCTGGATGACCTCCATCGCAGCCACACAGACGGGCTTGGAAGATACCGGGTTCCTTATAGCTACCAGTATTTGCTGAAGACATGGAGAGATTTAGCCCTAGCCAGGAGAGAGAGAGCAGCAAAGACTCCCAGGGTGCCGTTGAACACGTGGGTCCGCCACTTCTATAACAGGCCCTTCTGCTTTTATCAGGAGTTTGCGAGAGACCAGTGTCACGCCCCGAGCCTTTATGATAGTGGAAGACTCGCTCGAGAAACGTGAACAACCTGCATGGTAAGCCTCTTGCAAGTAAAAATGATCAGAGCGTAAGACAATCACACATATAAATGCAATTGCACAATATTTTAATCAAAACTCCAACTTATTTCATTGATAATCAATATTCAAATACAATAACTTTCAACTTCTTTCAATCTATCAGACTCAAAAATAGGAAAATTACATAGACTCAATCTAAACAATATAGACTTTCCTAAGTCTTCACTCTCATCTTGACAACACTTTCATTCGCTCTCGGACCCGCTACTTGTATAACCCGAATCTAAATTTGAATCACTTTCATTTCCTGAAAAAAATGGAAATAGGTAATGAGCACACTTGCCCAGTAGGTATCTTTTAAGAAATAAGTTAAAATTTTAGCTCTAAAGAAATAAGTTAAAATCATGCGAATGCGATCAATCATGCGAATACCCAAAGTAACAAATATGATCGTTTAAGATAGAATGAGAGCAAGTATGAACTAGCAAGAATGTAACAAGAACATGTTATGGCCTTTCAAGAACAAGAATGTAACGAGAATGTACTAGCAAGCCACATAATCATCGCTCCAGTACCTTTTGCTTATGAGTAAGTACTTCGTGAATTTCTGTTGAATTTCAAGTCAAGTACAAGAAAGTCATGTCGTGCCGTGGATCTTCACTTATTTATAGAGAAAGTACTCCCAGCGCAATGCGACACTAGTAGCATCATACCCCATGGTTTATAATAGTATGTTTCCGGTAATCAGCCGAGGGGACTAGCATAGAGCCCTTGAACACAATCAGTGCTCGATCGCATCTTTAAGTATAAATCAAGCTACTTCCACGCATGTAACAATAAAGCATGGCCAAGAATGTACAATAAATGAATGAACGCTTCAATTGAATAATATGAGAGTCAAGAATGACTTAAACAAGGTTATGCTTATGGAAATAAATCGACAGCATAACAGTAGATTTCTTTAACTTTTATTTCATTATATTAAGCCTCTTTGGATAATATGGCAAGTTCTAGATCATCAATAATCCATCTAGAAACTTTGGAACATCAACCCTTGGGTCAAACCTCGGGTTAAGCACTCAAACAATGTGACGGTCAATGATTGGGCCGTTACATGATGTGACGCTCCAGTATTCAGCCGTTACATTAGTCTGAATCCAGAAATAGTAAAATAGACTTAGAGAAATGTGACGGTCGTATATTGGCCGTTAGATGCTCCTGACGGTATAGTATAGATTCGTTACATTGCTAGAACCAGAAATATCGATGGTGTAATCTACTAAATGGGCTTTAATGATACAACCAACTCGGCCTCCTAGTGGGAATCTCAGGCTCGCGGAGAATTACGGAGGCCTTGAAACAAGATTTCCTAGTCCATTGGAAGGAATATCCAATAGAGAGGTCCTCAAGTCCAAGAATAATGTTCCTATAGTGTAAAGTGTGAACTAATGGACAACATACCGGAATATGTGCCATGTACTTAAAGAATAACTCTATTGATAGAGAGAATGTGTAACAATATGAAATCATGATAAAACTCCATCAATACATCATTTAAAATCATGGAGTTAATACAAACTATAGTGATTTGACATGAAATTAACATATCCTTAAAATAATTCAAGATGCTTTTAACATGCGATAGTTATCATGAACCAATTAATAAATTTAAAGTCATATCAACAGGTCAAAACTTAGATAACTAGGCATATTTATAGGTTAATGTGACTGTTCTTCAATTCTGTCTACAGTTAATCTGATGGTCGAGAATGGGGGCGTCACAGTGATTGTGTCGGTTTATCGTGGGACCGTTACAGTGTTGTAACACACTGAGTCTGGGCCATCAGAGATAACAGATAAATTTAAAAACAACAGAAGGTGTGACGGCTTGTCGTAAGGCCGTTAGATAACTGTGACGGTCTTACCTTGATGCGTCAGATAGTCTGCTGGCAGAAAAGATATAAAAAAAATCTAAGGTTTCAACTTACATCATGTCTGGAAATCATATATAAACTTCCACATGATAGAATGAAGGCTAACCCACTAGTATGCATGGGTTTTCTGTGAATTTGACAAGAGAGTTCCTTTTTAACTTAGTTAGGGTTAAGAGTATACATGTATGCATGTCCTACTAAAACATGAAACTCATGATCTATGATGCATGAAATCAATCAAAACCAGATGGCTTTTATCCCTAACAAGATATTTTTGCCAATCATGAGATGACCTACCTCTTAACTAGGCTTTATGCTTCTAATTTGAGCCTGAAAAATCATGCCTTAGTTCTCCCTTTCCAATGATTTTCCAGTAATTTCCTGCTGCTCTAACTCCACGACCTCTTGACCTAAAGATGTGAAATTTTGAGGGTAAAAAGATGAAACTAAGGTGAACAAAAAGTTTTAAAGGATTGAGCTCTAATTATCTTGTTTAGACGTCCCAATCTCTTGATCTTCAGGGGTCTTGCGTTCAGTTTCCTGAGTTATTATGGTCGAACCAGCAACTTTGGAAGCTTCAATCTCCTTGGTTGCTTGATCTCCTAACATGAAATTTGGAGAACTATTAGTCTAAAGTATACTAAACAAAATCTCTTAAAGAACTTATCCAAAATTATGACTCCTTACCTTGATTCTTCACGAGCCAAAAGTAAGGGTCGCTCAGTTCAGAACTAGGTCCTATTTATAGGGTTTTGACTAGGGTTTGAAGATTAGATCGATTCTAGAGTCCTTAATTTGCCAGAACCTAATCCATAAGAGTCCTTAGTAATGTTATAAGCTCTCCCAAGTTGATCTCTTACAGATATGATCTCAAAGTTCCAATCTTTTTGCTCGTTCTTCCATTCACGGAACTAACAGGGTGTAACGCATCAGTCTAGGTGCGTTAGGTGCATGTGTCGGTCACACGATAGACCGCTACATCCAACCTGCACAAAATTTAACATAAATCAAACTCTTTTGTTAATTATCCATATAAATAGTATTTATCCTTAAAATACGTAAATAGGCTAAATAACCTTCTAGAATATGGGTCAAACTTAATGGGCTTGGTCCTTAAACCTTTTGGATTTTATTTAAATAGGCTAGGTTAATTATTTAACACAGATGACTTATTATTTCAATAATCCATTTATTAATCGATTTAGCCTTTATAAATTCTTAATAAATTCTAGAAAATTCTATAAATAATCTAGAAATTATTATATAAATTCTGGGGCACTATAACCAGACTCCATGGGAGGAGTACACAGACGTGGAGCTACGATTCAGGACGTACACCCGGTACATCTATGGGCCACAAGAGGGGTGGAACCCCCATGTGTTACCAGACGTGACCCATCTAGTGGCGTACTTAGCATACTGCTTGGTGACGTTTGTGGTCCTACACGGGGAAGATGGCCAGCTGAGGGTGGAGTTGTTGTGGCCTGCGTGCCTACTGGCGGAGGGACGAAGGCTGGCCTTAGCTCGGGCGGCTCTGGCCAACGTTTACCAGGGATTGGGGGTGCTGGAGGGGCACTCGGCGCCATGTGAGCGGAGTCTGCTTCTGCCGACCCACTACCTCAGTGTGTGGGCTGGTCTGCTGTTTCAGGGGTTGGTTTATCGCGGGTCCGTGGCGAACCAGGCAGCACAACTACTATTCAGCTTCACTCGGCAGCCGAACGGAGACGCAGTCGCACAATTGGAGGGGGCTAAGAGAGTTTTGTGCTACCTACCCGACAGGGGCGAGGAAGGGCTTCCCTTTGATGGTGCCACCAGAAACTCCCACCTTATTCTGGTGCCTTCGAGTGGCGGGGCAGTCTGCGCCCTTCCTTCTCAGCGGGAGCCAGATGCGGCATTGTACATAGAGTGGGTGATTAGTACCCAGCCGGTGGTGCTGACACTACACCGGTCTGTGACGAGCTTCCTAGACCCATATTACCCGCATAGGTTGACTCAGAACTTCGGGTACGACCAGGGAATCCCGTCGAACCAGGAGTTCCCTCTAGCGGGTCGACAATACAGAGGCCAAGATACGCACTTGCTAGCTTCCGTGTGGTGGGACTTCTACTGTCGTCGGGAGCCGGAACGACTGCCGACACTTGGGCTGGGACGCAGGGGACGGTTCGACGTCCATTATGCTAGGTGGTGGTTCGAGCACAGTCACATGTACTGGCAGAAGGCCTCGACGATCCAAAAAGTTGAGGAGGCCCCTCTCTTGAGGGAGGATCTGCCTCCCATTGCGCTAGACGACGAGTACCTACGGACTCGCTTCTCCTGAATCTACCGGGAGGTAGAGCGGTTGGCACAGCAGGGGCCCCGGGGTAGTCGGGGCTCACTATCTGCAGGACGGAGTTGCAACGAGGCACTGAAGCACCTCTAGCAGGCACGACCAGCGCCTGTAGATACTGGAGCTGGGATGCCTCGATCGAGGGCATCGAGGACTTGGTGGACCCTGTTTCTAGCTGACTGTGGGTTTGAGAAGAAGGGCCCACTAGACTGAGTGCTCCATGAGGGGAGCTTTGCAGACACGGTGATCGATGATTGGAGGCGTCATATCGCCCATGCGATAGGGTCGGCTGGACCCGTGGAGCTCGTGTCCCTCATCTAGTGCGCCTACACCCTGAGGGACGTGAAGGAGGCGGTCGCAAAGGCTGCACGGGTCATGGGCTTGAAGCCGGAGCAGTTGGTTCCTCTACCGCTGACCCCCTTTACGGCTTCGGGTGAGACCTCTTCGTTAGCCTGTTGCCCCCAGTTTGTTGTTTTCTGGGGTACATGACTGAGGCATTTTATGTGGTTGTGTTTATTGGTAGGCTCTGCGGCTGATAGGGATCACCCCTCCATGGGGATGTCTTCTGGGGATGGTGACGGGGCCCTCCAGCCCCGGCGGAAGCGCCCCCAAGTAGAGACCGGAGCCAGGGACGCCGGCGAGTCCTCTCGGGGACCCCCTATTGGGGAACATATTGAAGCTTAACCGGCTCTAAGTAAGCTCTATATCCACCTGCTTGCTTCATATTTATTCAACCTTTATGATCGGCTAACCTTGTGCTATTGGATTTGCTTTTCATAGCGCCGCCGGAGGCTGGGGCTCACGTGGCCTTCTCGCCACCTCAGGAGATCGACTCGCTACCTGACGACGGGATCGATTGTGAGATAGATATGGAGGGGTTCCTTTGTCTGATAGATGAGGCTGCCCCCAATATTGAGACATTTCCCGATTTTGAGTCATTGAAGGTTTCAAAGGATGCCCAACTAGGTAAATAATTCTATGACCGAGCATGTTGTGTTTATGGTTGTACTTGATTCTGGTAGTTGACATAGTTGCTGGTGTCGTGTAGAGGTGGCCGGGGCATCAGAGACCGTAGCTCCCTCTAAGATGCGGGGCGAGGTGCCCCTATCGGTTGATGGGCAAGAGCCAGCAGCGACCCAGGATGGCTCAGGTAAGTATTGAATCGCTACGGAGGGCATTTCCCTTCCGTTGTACAATTGTTGGGCCATAGACATTGACTGGTTTTATGCTATTACTTGCCAAGTGAGGATCCAGTCGCCACTCTGGAGATGATTCAGGAGCTAGTCCGTATTGGCCCATCGATGTCCCTTCTTTCCTTTGAGGGGGAGTCTGGAGGGAGGAGTGCTTCAGTGCCGCCCACGACTGGAGAAACGTCCAGTTTGTTACCACAGCTATTGGTGGGGATGGGCCATGTTTCCCTGCCAGCTCTAGTGTCGGCCTGCACTGTGGGACTAGTTGGGTCTTCGAGCATGGGACCATTAGGTATGTAGCTGGGGACTTAACCATTTCGGGTAAGCCCGTTATGTTGATTGTCTGCTAGTGCTGAGATCATGTCGACATTGTTCACAGGTACTCCTTTGCCTCTAGAAGAGGGTGAGCTACCCCACGACAGGGCTGAAGTGGTGGAAGAGGGGCCTGCGAGAGTGGCTCCAATTGAGGGCGACGAGGAGATTATCGACATTGAGAAGGTTTCGGAGGGGAGCGCTCCGGCCGGTGAGTTTCCTGTTCGCAACTCTTAGCTGGAGAACCGCCCTTGTATGAAGCTGGGTCATGTAGTGACCTTGTTTGCTTTGTTGGCTTACAGGAGCTTCTGGTTTAGTCACCTCTGGGAGTTCGTCAGAGGCTTCGTCGAGCTCTCCAGATGACGGTAGCTTGGAGATGGAAATGGAGGAGAGTTCGAGCTCGAGCTCTTCGTCCTCCAGGGTCTCAGCTAGTAGGGAGGTTCCGATGGGGACCACTTCTGGAGGTATATAGTGGTTCTTCACGTCCTCATTTAGTGTTTGTTTGCTCTATATGGTAGAGTGCTGACATTCTTGGGTTGCCCGCAGCGTCAGAGTCTGGAGAGGAGCACGCGTCAGCTCCTGACGAGGGCGGGCAGGAGGAGCCCTCTATCCCACCTGTGCTTGCTGGGGATGACCGGACGGTGGAGGAATCACTGCCCTCTCCGACCCCGGCGGGTGATGCTATCGAGGCGGAGGAGCGGTTGGCTTCCCCGACCCCGACAGATGACGCCACAGGGATAGCCGGACTTGCTCCAAGTAAGGAGCCAAGACTTGTCTTTTTTTTCTCAGGTTTTTCACCTTATCTGTCGAAGGAAGTCTTGCATGTATTGCTCACTCCCTTTGGTGTTTGTCGGGACTATGCAGGTTCCACTGGAGTGCTAACCGCGTCCGACGACCTCCCCCTGGGTTTAGGGATCGAGTGGCCTACATCTGCTTCTCTGCTAGAGCCATTGCTGGAGGCGAGTGCAGGTGCCGCCCTGCTCCAGCGGGCACGGGGCTACTCGCAGAGCGACCCTCTTCCTTCTCCAGAGGATCTGAGGTAGTGGCTGTGGGAGTGCACCCAAGGCTACCACGTGCTTGGCTTCCCACGCGTGCACTGGATGTCCGGGTTAGTTGGGATCTGGGCCGAGTACCTGCGACTCCATAAGGCTCAGGAGTAGAGGGCTCAGAGGCTAGCGGTGATCGAGAGGCACAGAAGCAGCGGGCTCAGCTTGTGTCAGCCGTAGCTGAGTAGAGAAGTCACGCCGAGGTGACTGCATTGGCATCTCAGGAGCGCGCTACACAGCTGAGGGAGGTGGAGAGCCGGGCTGAGGCCTTGAGGAAGGCCTGGGAGGAGCAGCAGGCAGTCGTCGAGCACGTTCGAGCTGACTGGTAGGTGGCCGAGATGACAGCCGGAGCTAGCGCTCAACTCTTGTCTACCTTGGAGGCGGCGCTTGCGGCTGCGGACTCTCACCTTGGGGCGCTGGGGGGGACTGAGCCTGAGATTTGATTGTATCTCTCTCCTTTCTTGTTTGTGCTATCTGGAGTGTATGGATTTTGTCAGCCCAAGGGCATGTCTTGGGCTCCTTTTACAGAGTATTAATGACAAACTCCGGATCTTTTGTTTGCTGGGTTGTTCCCTTCCTTTTTGAATGGAATGGAGTGGTGTGCATGAACTAGCGACCACTTATCATTAGTCGTGCTTGTTTGTTCTACGATACACTGGCATGAGTGATAGGGGACAATAGGCACCGGGTTCAGGGAACCCGATGTTAGAAATTGGAGGCTGAGCACTGGGTAGTAGGGGAAAGAAAAGGCTATATGTGGGGGCCAATCCTCTTAGAGGATGAAAGCCTACATACTAAGGAACCAACGTAGGCCCATAAGAACGGGGCAGTTTACATGGTTTAGGGTTGCAGAGGTAATTCTGGAGAGTGTATTGACCCCGAACTGGATGGTGGAGTATTCGCTAGCATTATGCCGTTAGCCGAAAAATGGGATTTGCATGTGTCTGGGAAACTGGGATTGAGCTGACTGGGTGGCCTGGGAAGACGTGGCAACCAAGATCGGGACTGGGACAAGGACTGTAAATTGAAACTGGGACTGTGACTGGAAATGGGGACTGGAGCTGAAGCCAACTGGGTGACCTGGAAAGGTGTGATAGCTGGGAGCTAAAGCTGGGCCGGATGGCTGGCCTGTAGAGGAGTTGTAGCCAAAACAAGAGTTGGAAGTTGAGCGGCTAATCTGCGACGGCATTGTAGCTGAAACTGGGGCTGGAGATTGGGCGGATGACATGTAAAGGCGTTGTAGCTGAAACTGGGACTGGAGATTGGGCGGCTGGCCTGTGAAGGCGTTGTAGCCGGAGCTAGAACTGGGGTCTTGAACTGAAACTGGAACTGGCACTCGGGATGACCGACCCTCGGGGGTGTAGTGGCCACCATTGTCGCGGAGTGATGTTAAGCTTGCCATCGGGGGGTGTCATAGTCGATAGCTTTTGTAAGTAACGAGTAAATAGGGAGTGGGGTTTTTTTTTTTTTTACGAGCCCTACCGCCCTTGCGGGTTTTTGCCAAGGCTGGCCCCCTTTTACTTTTTCCGGTGCGCCCTTGCGGGCTTTCACACCGAGGGGTTACCCGATTTTGCCTGAGGCACCCTCTCGGGTTTTCACCTCTGTTGGGTTGGTGGCAATTTTTCCATCCAGTCACCTCCTTGTAATGGAGCCGACCAGGCCCGCCGGGGTATCTCCATTCTTTACCCCATTCTCTTCTTTTTTTTATATTTTTTCTTTATATATTTTTAGAGACTACCGTCCATAGCGTGTTGCCGTCACGGGATGTGACCTGGAACTAGAAGGTGTGGGTAGCCGGATATTGTCCCGCCATTAATAAGGGTTTTTACAAATTCTCATGCCATGTTGGCGAAAGGCCACTTTGTCATGGCAAGATATGACTGGAGTTATGGCTGGTGGATCAGGGATTGTAAGAGAAAATTGGGATTATAATGAAACTTGAAGGCTCTGGATTTGTAGGGGATGTAAGATGTAGTGGCGTAGAATGATAAGTGTCTGGGGATGTGCTGGGACGGAAGTCTACTGGGATGGTGATTAGGAGCTTGATTGTCACAGGGATTGGTTGACCTGTGGTGTCGAAGCGAGGGCCGAAGGTTGGACGAGCTGAGTGGGGGTAGTGCAAGGCCAACTGGGAATTATAGGGTTCATGCTCTAGTAGTGTATGTTGATTGAAGACTGGCTCTTGGTGAGGCTAACGGCTCACCGAGGAGTGGGTGGAAGGCCGTTCCGACTGGTGGGGAGAGGAAGATTTTCTTGTTATCGGCTCTACCGCCCTTTCGGGTTTTCGCTAGAGCCGACCCCCTTTAGCTTTTTCCGACGCGCCTTAGCGGGTTTTCACATCGAGGGGTTTCCCAATTTTACTTGAGGTGCTCTCCCGGGTTTCCACCTCAGTCGGGTTGCTGGCCTTTTTGCCCTTGGCCGCTTCTTTGGGGAAGAGAACGACCGAGTCTGTCGAGGTATCTCTATTTTTAACCCCATTTCCTTTTTGTATATATATATTTTTGGTTTTTACTTACCTAAGGTCCTGATGGCTGGACTACTACTGGGGTAGAGGAACCCTTTCTATTATCGTGGCAAGGATGAAAGCGGGGAGTTAACCCCCGAAGTTGACTGGTGGTGGTTCCGGGAGGGCTTGGCTAACCCTATTGCTCGGCTGGAGATTGGAAGGAATGACTGGTTAGAACTTCCCTCCTCCCGCAGGGAGGGGCCGATTTCACTGGTAATAGTTGGGACGTGCACCTTAGTCTGGCTGACACGCGAACTCATGCTCTGGTGCATAATATAGCTTCATATGTTTGCCGTTGAGAGGCGGGAATGGTCTATGACCTTTGTGATCGACAACCGTATAAGCCCCACCCTCGTAGACATTGTGGATGATGTATGGACCTCGCCAATTCGACTGTAATTTTTCACTATAGCGCCCTACCATGACTTCATTTTCCTTGATCATGATGAGGTCGCCTTGCTTGAAAGCTCGCTGCTTGATGAGCTTATCATAGGCCCGGGCCATGTGGGCTAGGTATACTTGCAGGTGTTTGTAGGCTTAGAGTCGTTTGCCTTTTAGATCGGCGAGCTCTTCTCGCCTTCTCTGGTACTCACTTTCGTCAGGGCCGGAAAGGCCGGTGTGGACCGCCACACGGTAAGAAGCTAACTAGACTTCAATGGGGATAACTGCTTCTGTCTTGTAAGCAAGGGAGATGGCGAGCACCCCGTGGGGGTTTTGTAGACCATCCGATAGGCCCATAATGCTTCGAAGACCTTCTCACCCCAATCGCGTTTCCGGTGGCTAACCATCTTAGCCAGGAGCTTGTAGAGGGTCTTGTTGAAGGCTTCCGCCAAACCATTAGCCTGGGGGTTGTAGACCAAAGAGGTTCTCCAGTCGATGTGGAATTTGGCCGCTAGCTAGTATACAACCTTATTCTTCAATGGTGTCCCGTTGTCGGACACTATGCGACCGGGAGTACCGAATCGGTATATGATGTTATGCTGGATGAATCTAGCAACGATTTCCCCGGTGACCTCTCCTAAGAGAAGGGCCTCCGCCCATCGGGAGAAATAGTCGGTGGCAGCCAAAATGTATTTGTGGCCCTTGGAAGATGGTGGGAAAGGCCCCGCGATATCCATGCCCCACTCAGCAAATGGCCAGGTGGGGGCTATAGGACGCAATGGATTAGGAGGTCTTCTAGGTACTGGGCCAAAGGCTTGGCATTGATGGCACGTACAGGCATACTGGACGCAATCCGCATACATGGTTGGCCAATAGAAACCCTTGAGCTTGATATTTTGCTTCATTCGATCTTCGGCCTGGTGCGCGCCACACAACCCGGAGTGGACCTCCTGCATGACGGCTTGAGCCTCCGCGAGAGAGACACATCTCAGAAGAATGGACTTGCCCTTCTCATGGACGAGTCGGTACAATGAGTCGCCGATCAGCTCATAGGAGGCCGCTCGGCGGAGCAGTTGAACTCTTTGAGCCCGATCAGGGGGGAGCCACCCTTTCTTGAATTTGATGATGGGCGCATGCCAATCCTCCTCTTCTGGAGGCATGCCCTGGTCAAGGTCGTGGACCTCGTAAATGGTGAGACCGGTGTTACCTTCGAGTGAGCTCGTCATCAGTGATGGGAATCGACGTCGAGCATTGACATTTTATCTTTGTATTTGTGTCTTTTAGTTTATTTTTATATCCTTGAAAAGGTATGTACGCAATTGTAAGGCTTTATAAGCCACTTTGTCATTCCCTTTGATTCTTTGGATTTTTGAGCAAATTATCAGTAGGTCCAGTAAAGGGACCCTCACTCCTTCCCCATTGGTCCACCTCATCCATGTGGGACTGGTCAAAAGCCTAGGTGGCATCTAGAAGGTCAATTGGATGCATGGGAGACAAGCTGGACAAAAAGTCAAATTTGGAACCCCTTGGTCAAGGGGGCGCCCCCCTCCACTAACCCTCTTCTATTTTTGTTTAATGTGGTTCCAAACAACATGGGTTAATTAGTTTTGACCTTCCTAGTTTGCCCTCCCTAACCCTAGATCTGAGGGTATTAAGAGTCTTTTTACATTTATTATAAATACTTGTATTTCCACATTTTGTTAGAATTAATGAATGAAATTGTGTGAAAATTCTTGGAGCCTCCAAGGAAGGGTGTGCCCCTCCCCTCTCTCTCCCTGGTTCATCTTCTTCCTCCAACCCTCCAGGGTATGAAGTCCATTCTCCTTAGCCTCTCTGAGTTCACCTCTACTACCGCCGCCGCCGTTCGTGCCGCCGCCGCGCCGCCACCGCCGCTACATCGGTGTTCTATCTCCATCAGGATAGAACCTCACCTCCAGATTTTTATCTTTTCTTATTTTTATCTGATCGAGCCCTAATTTTGAGAGTTGGTTCTGTCCATCTCCCTTAACCTCCAGTTCAAATTTCGTGTCATTTGGAAGTCATTAGGTATTTTTCCCATATTTTTGTTTATCCTCTCAGTAATCTGCCCTTTTGCAGATCTACGGGACAGAGTCACCTTGTTGCATTTTCCCCACCCCCTTACAAATTTTCAGAAAATCCCAAAAAATTACTCAATGTTCCACACATATATCCTCTTCACCATAATGTTCGTGGAGTCTATAAAATTCATTTGACCCTCGGTCAAAGGTCAGTTTCAGGCAGATCCCTTGCTGCCCTATGTGTCTGTCAGTCCGAGTTAGAAACAAAAATAGTGTTACAGTCCTATTCATTTTCAATCCGTTTTGTGGATGGAGCTGTCAACATTATATGTTGTAGATCTATGAGTGCTCTTTCCAACGGTACCAGCCACCCCTCGATCGGCCTCCGGATCTGAGAGATTTAATTCGTGTCGCCGAGGCCTGCAGATCTGTTCCCTATTCAGGTCCGAAATTATAGTCCATAAGATATTCTGAAATAAATATCAAAAATCAACTTCAGGAGCCGCCCCTTCAGGGAGTCGTTCAGGGATGCCCTGCCATCGTCCCAGCCAAGCGGCGACTCCGGAAGACCTTAGGAAGGTGACGTTCCTTTGGAAACTGTTGCTTGCTGTCCAGTGAGTCAGCAACCGAGTTGGCGCAGCACCGAGTTGGAATAGTGCCGAGTCGGATCAGCAGGCCGAGTTCGTGCCGTACGCACCTCCAGATTGCTGCCAGTCAACCTAGGGTCGGTCCTCCCGGGCCCCACTTGTATCCCTTTACCTCCCTGCGTGGAGTGGGTAATAAAATTCACTGTTGTAATTAACTTTTACCGTTGTTACCGGGAGTTACCGTACTTGGCCAGGAACGTCTTCCCCACGCCCGGAGCGTGGAGGTACACTCACCACCCTCCTCGTAGGCATTGCTTTACTCGTATATTTTTGTATATGCTGTTGCATGAGTGATAGATTATCTAACTTGTTATCATTTTATCACCGCCGCGAGAGCGAGAGTGAGTGACAGTCCCGTGACCCGACCCGAGTTAACGCAGAAAAGCTGATACCCGAGACTCACGGCCGGTTTCTCAACCGCGCCCGGTCCCACGTCTTCCCTCGCTTAGGGACGATCGCGAGCTAGAGTCCCAGGGCACGTGTCCGTCCCGCATCAATCAGTCTTCTGTGTTTGATGACGATGTCGACCTCGCCCTCGGACGGGAGCTTGATGGCTGCGGCCAGTTTTGCCAAGGCATCCGCCTGAGTGTTGCTGCTTCTGGGGATATGCTCTATTTCGAAGAAATAGAACTTCTGGGTTAATCTGGTGACGGCGGTATGGTACGGAACCAACTTTGGCTTCCGCACGTCATAGATGCCGAGGACCTGCCGGACTATCAGCTGGGAGTCCCCGTAGGCTTTGAGACATTTAATGCCCATGTGGAGAGCCATCTGGAGCCCAATGAGTAGAGCTTCATACTCAGCTTCGTTGTTTATCAGAGGTTTCATGAGAGCACTGGAGTTGTACAACACTCCGCTATGAGGAGTCAGGAAAATGATGCCAGCACCTGCCATGGTGGCTGGATCCTGGTTGCTCCGAGTAATCCCTCGGGAAGCGCCATCGAAGTAGAGCTCCCAGCAAGGTACGCTGGTTGTGAGAGCGCTTTGCTGCTAGTAATGCAAGACATCTCCGCTCTGTTCAACAGGTTGTTGTGATTGAGCAGCAAGGGACTCCTCATCCGGGAGCTCCGAGCTGAAAGGTGAATCGTCTGGCACTGGATGGGCTGCCAAGAATTCAGCCATGCCCTGTCCCTTGATTGCTTTTCTTGGAATATAAGTAATGTCGTACTCCATCAGCAGGAGTGCCTATCTTCCCAGTCGGCCTGAGAGGACAGGTTGCCGAAGGAGATACTTCAGTGGGTCGTGCTTGGATATAAGCTCGACTCGATGGGACAGGAGATAA
The DNA here is from genome assembly GCA_022559845.1 of Amorphophallus konjac. NCBI lineage: Eukaryota > Viridiplantae > Streptophyta > Magnoliopsida > Alismatales > Araceae > Amorphophallus > Amorphophallus konjac. The sequence goes on along the minus strand of CM040126.1, from coordinate 194,619,259 downwards.
TGCCGCAGCTTCTTAACTGTGAACACCAATGCCAAGCAAACCTTCTCCATAGGGGAGTAGCGATACTTGGCACCGATTAGCTTCCGACTGAGGTAATAGAGGGGCTGCTCTTTACCTTCCTCATTGATTTGCACCAACAGAGCTCCTACCGAAGCGTCCATGGCAGCAATATAAATGATGAGGCATTTACCCTTGATTGGTGCCCCCAGGACTGGGGGAGTAAGGAGGTACTCCTTGATTTGCTCGAAAGCCACCTGGCATTCCGAGTCCCATGTAAACGGGGCGTCCTTCTTCATCAACTTGCCGAAAGGCGCACATCGACCGGAGAGGTTAGAAATAAACCTCCGAATGTAGGTCAGCATCCCTTGGAAGGACCTGAGCTCGGTGATGTTGCTGGGTTGTGGAAGCTCCCGGATTGCTTTGATCTTGCTAGGATCCACCTCGATTCCCCGGTACCTGACGACGAAGCCGAGAAATTTGCCGCTGGATACGCCAAACGCCCATTTCATGGGGTTCATCTTGAGCCCATATTGCCGGAGACGCTCGAAGACTTGGTGGAGGTCGCACAAATGGTCTTCACGCCTCTTAGTCTTGATGATGAGGTCATCAACGTAGCATTCGACGGTATTGTGTAGCATTTCATCGAATATCTTGGTCATGGCCCTTTGGTAAGTAGCGCCGGCATTCTTCAAACCGAAGGGCATGCGCTTGTAGTTGAAAATCCCCTTGGGGGATCTAAAAGATGTATGGTTCTTATCTTTAAGGGACATCCGAATTTGATTATAACCGGATGACCCGTCCATGAAAGACAAGGCCTCATGCCCGGTGGTCATGTCGACCATTTTTTCTATAATCGGGATTGGAAAGTCATCCTTCGGACAAGCTTTGTTGAGGTCCCGGAAGTCGACGTAGATGCAAACTTGACCACTCTTATTCCTTACTGGGACTATGTTGGCAAGCCAAATCGGGTCGATACACGGCTCGATGAAATCGACCTCTGCCATTTTATGGACTTCGGCCGAAACCGAGAGCTCCAGCTCATGGCGCATGCGCCGCTGTGGTTGCTTGACCATAGTGATTGAGGGAGAAATTGCTAGCTCGTGCTCCACTAAGGAGGGGTCTAGCCCTGGCATCTCCTTGTATGTCTAGGCGAAGCAGTCTTTGTATTCGAGCAGGAGTTGCTTGTAGTCATGCTTCTCTGCCTCGATAAGGAGAGCACTGACAAACGTTGGCTAGGGAGCTTCATCTTCGCCCAAGTTGATTTCAACGAGCTCATCCACGGTCGCCTAGCCGTCATCCTCCAGCTCGGGAGGAGCAGGTTGGAAGTTGATGAAATCTTCATCATCAGTGTCGGCTTCATGTATTTCTCAACTTTCGAAGCCACTGGTCGACAACGATGGGACTGGAGAGTCATTGTTGCTAGGATCCATCGAGGATTTGTCTGGGCCTCCAATTTTTGGCCAACAGTTGCTCGCTGGAGTTGTCGAGGTTTCCACGAGGTTGCCTGCTAGGGCTGACAATCCCTCCTGGTAAGCATCTTGGCTAGCTCCCTCGTCAGGAGAGTCCGTTGAACCAAGTCCGTCGCCCGACGGGGTGGCGGGAGGAGCTTTTTCTGGCCCGACGTGTTGGCTGGGAGGCGAGGAAGATTCCTCGACTACTTGAACCGAGGTGCTGGCTTTGACGAGGATCGGGATCAAGATCTCCTCTTCCTCATCCCCGGAGCTGTCGAATTTGTCTTCGATTCTAGCTTGGTCGTCAGCTGGCAATGTCAAGCCTATGACGTTGACTACGTTGTAGACGTGAATGTCCAGGTCTTGGTCGTAGCCAAGTCCCCTGGTATCCATATGGAAGGACATGGGTTGCCCCCAGACCTAGGAAGGGGTCCACAGTCGGTGAAAATATTCACGTCGCGGGGAACCTTGCCATTGAGGGATGTGCTGCTTCAGACACATTTCCCGAATGTGTGGCGACAGGTCGTGCAGTACTTGGACGGCTTCAGGGGTGTCATCGGCTTGCCTGGACAAGCTGAAGTCGTCAGTCGGTGGGGCTCGAGGGACCGTGTCTCCCTTATAGAAGACAATGGGTTTGTCCCTATTAGGCTTCTTCTTGTTTTGGCGTTGTCGCTTGAAGGTGACAATGAATGTCGTCAGCGACTCGACGCTGGGCTTCTCAGATGCACATGGGAGTTGGATGTAGTCTGGTGGCAAGCATATACTCTTGCTGATAGCTCGGCTAATAAGATTAGCCTCGAAGTCGATCTGGTGCCTCTCGGGGCGATCTAGGGTTGACTTGGAGTCGAGGCGCAGCCGATGAAGCTTGGCCTTCTCCTCGTCGACAGAGAAGAGATCATCATCATCTCCCTATGAGAGCCAACTGTTACTCCTACTCTTAATCACAGGGTACACACTAATCCCCTTGAAGTAGAGCGCAGCGTCGGCCAGGTTGCATTCTGCTGGTGTGAATGGTGACAGGTCTGCAAAGACCATATGTTGCTCCCCTCCCTGGGCATACTTGATGCATTGGTGGAGAGTTGACAGGACGACCCAATTTTCATGGAGCTAGGGTCTGCCCAGTAGTACCTTGTACGACGTGTTAGAGTCGATGATGTAGAACGTTGCCTTGGAGGTGAAATCATCAAGCACCAGATCAACATCCACCCGGCTGAGGACATCCTCGGTGTTTTGGTTGAAGTCGGATATCTTGACCGCCTGAACCTTCTGAAGGTACGGTGTCAGATATAAAGCCTTGAATGTCTTGAGCGGCATGATGTTAACAGCAGCACCAGCGTCTACCAGGATCCAATTCACATCATGCCCGTTGATCTTCCCCTTCATGTAGAGAGGACAGTTGTGGCACGGAGGGGAGAGCAGCATGTCTTTCTCCGTGAAGGAGATGGTGGCTGTGAAGGCTTCATAGGCAGCCGCCTTCATTTTCGTGGCATGCGCTTCATAGGCTTCCGACTCTTGGAGTATCTTGATAAGAGTTTCTCTTAGGTCCTTACTCCAAGCGATGGCTTCCCAAATTGTAATATTGGCAGGGAAGCGCTTCATCGGGTGGAGGACTTTCTAGTCAGCTAGGGCTTGAGCATCCTCCAAAGAGGGTAGTATATCAGGCTGAGCCTTCTGCGAGCTACTGTGATGTTCCCCGTTAGGAAGTTGCACTGCCTTGCCCTTACCATCGGGATCGGACTGACTTTGATCGCTGGTGGACTCCTGGAACAGGGGTGCCAATGATGGCTCTTCTGGGGGTGACTGGCGGGCTGGCTCGTCCTTGCCGGACGGTCCCGCTTTGTAACACCCCGATTTATTAATGAATAGAAAATTATGCGAAATTAATAAGAAATTCCTTAAGAAAGAAAGGATAAGTAAAATTTTGACCAAATTATAGAAATATATAAAAATTATAATCTTATAGTGGATAAAATGTTTAGTAAAATTGTCTTCTACGACCAACCCAAATAAAATTTATAAACAAGCCGAATTAGCTGATTAAGGCCCAAATCAACACTTAGCTTAATCGGACCTTACATCACGAAATTTGAGCCCAATACTTAATCATTTTAGCTCAAACCAGATGCAAATGAACGGTGAGGATTAATAGAACTTTTCCCCTCTTGTTATTCTCCGAAACCCTAACCCTAGAAGGTGTATTTGATGCCGCAACAGTGGCGTTAACCCTATCCGGTGTGATTCGCGCATGTCCGCAGTGTGTGGACTCTATCTCCACGATTAGAACTCTCCAGATAGAATTAAACCTATAAAAATGAACCTCAGCCACCCTAGAATCGTTTAGATGTTGTGGCGGCCGGCGAGGACCTCGGACGGGGGAGAATTCCGGCGTTTACCGACGGTGTGTTCCTAGCATGATCGGCAACCATCTTCCACCTTCATCCTTTGATTAAGGTAGGTAATAGCAGACCAAACTCTAAGTGTTATACATGGTTAGAAGCGTCATCATGTCCTCTTTCTTTTGATCTAAAAATCCCTAAATTTTGTGTAGTATCCTGTGAGAATTTTTAGTTTTAGTGGAAGCATGTCATAATTAGGGTTAACTATGTTCACCTTGATTTAAGTAGGGATTTCAGGCACTAAACATTCCAAAGGATGTTAGGACCATGATCAGCCCACGGCACATTCACTTAATACCCATGGCTCAGTGGATAGTCTCTCATTGCAAGAACAAGTGGGAAAGATATGCACCCATAGCCAAAGCGGTATCAGTTTGTTTATGCGAAGTCTTCCTTTTCACTATCACCGACCACCTCCTAGATTTCTAAAACCTTAGCATCATTAGTGGATTGTGGCTGGGTTTATCTATTTCTCAAGCGGTCCTTTCATACCTCTATGAAGGTCTTAGCTCGACTTGGTTAGGAGGACCTTTTTTCGGCTCTATGATACTCCTTGAATCTTGGATGGGAGTGAGAATCAAATTCCAACCCAAGGGAGATACACCTTCAGCTAGCCGGATCTTTGAGAGCCACCCTTTATTCTTTATTGGAGGTGCCTTTGGATTCTCTTCACAGGTTGAATGCCGGACAGCAGACAAGAAAACACTGGACGATTGGTGCCTCTTCCTCAATACCTTGCCCATAAACAAGTTCACGATGCGACCAAGAGTTCTTCGGAGCACCTTGCTCAATGTATCATGGCGACCGGGCCTAGATCTACAGCTAGTGGGGGGTACTACCATGGCGATCTATAACCTGCACCGGTGCTATCTTCAAATCGGGCTACCCCGGACCATAGTTCCTGCACTATCACATTTCCCTCCCCTTCAAGCTAGGAAGATAGGGACCGAGGAGGATGAAAGAGCAGTCCGGAGCGCTCTGATCATGTGGGAGATCAGCAAAGTGCGCCCGTGGCAAGAAGAGGTGGGAGAAGACGACGAGGAACACCGTGCCTATGTGAAGGAACTATGCAAGATCCAGCCTCATGTGGATAGAAAATTGAATGTAATTTGATCTTCTTGAAATGTAACGAAATTTGAAGTTTAACAATCAGTTTTATGTATCATTAAGTTCGATTGAATGACATGGAAGTGCCTCAGTTGATGGAATATAAGTTTGGTTGCTTGATTGGGCTCAAATGTTCTTGAAAACAGAGTTTCTGGGAAATGTAACAGTCCTATGTAGGGCCGCCACAACACCGTGACGGTCTCACGATGAGCAGTCAAGAGGGTGAGATCAAACAACTGAGTTTTCTTTTCGAGAGAGTGTAACAGTTTAAGAATAGGCCGCCACAGTGAGGTAAGGTAGATGCGTCAAGGAGAGTTTACTCAGAACGAATGAGTTTTGAACTTCGGGAGAAGGTAACGGTCGGATGATTGACCGTTAGAAGGATGTGATGGTCCAAGGATAGACCGTTACGGTGCCAGAACCTGTTGATTTGTGGGCCTGAATCTGGGGCTTGAACTTGCATTTTGCACACACTTAGACAAAAAAAATAAGTTAGATCTATTCTTAGACTCAACCCCTTGCCTGAAGCAAGTTAGAAAGCTGACCATTCTTGATATTTGGTCAAGGGGTGGAGCCTTATTAAAGAGGCGGAAAGTACAATGAAAACAATGCAATGCATGCGATGCACATGATGGTATTTTTTTGGAGTTTTACAAATATTGGAATTTTTGTGATATTTTAAAAATATCTGATGTTTTTGGATTTTGAAATATATGCTTTTTTTTAGATTTTGAAATATATGATTTTTTTGAATTTTTGGAATATATGATTTTTTTGGATTTTTGGAATATATGATTTTTTTGAATTTTGAAAACCAGCGCCCCCCTAGGAACGTGGGTCCTCCCTATTCCGTTGAGAGTTTCCGAGGTTAGCGTGCGATAGAGGTGACAACCCCTGGCCAGGGCCCAACTTGCGTGACTGTGCTTCTATAGAGGCCATACCCAGGGTATTTGTCTTAGTCCTAAAAAAGAAAATAGAACATGGGGATAAGCTTAGGCCAAGTATAGAAGTTTTCAAGGCTTGAGTTCCTCTCGGGCAACCCATTCAGAGACTCGGTCTATTGTGCTGGAGCTTTCTGTCAGTCATCGAACCTTTGTCCACTCTAGGCACGCATACGACCGGGCTCATAACGTCGACGGGGAAACTATACTGCCACTCTTGCCATGCCTGGCTTTTTCATTTTCCTTGGAGCTTTGGAATTATGATTGATGGACTTTCAAGATAATCTTTTGTTTTCGTCATGATAACCGCTCCTTTGCCTTTCTTTCTTGTGGCGTCAGGTCATAATGGACTGCCCCCTTTTGACACCTCCTCTCGTCAGAGTGTCTAGATTGGTTGTCGCCTCCTTATTCACCTCTTGCCGGTGGATTCAGCCGAAGAGAGAAACGGACAGGGACTTTGACTTTCCCCTAAGGATGGCCAAGGAGAAATGGTGTCTACAGAGTTGGAAACTCGACCAGGGATGTCGTGTGGTGTGTGATTGCCGTGCTCGGGGTCCTCCTTCAGGGTGAAAGGGAAAGGACACCTTGCTACTGGGGTGGCACTGGTTAGACTTTAAGGAAAGAAACGCTTAAGATACAACCCATTCCAAGCATGAGCGAGCTCCTCACCTTCTGCGTTTATTAAGCGATAAGCATTCCCTGGATAAGCCTCTTTGACAACGAACGACCCTTCCCAGTTATGTTGTAATTTAGACCTAGGACCTGCATACCGAATGAACTTGCGTTTCAAAACCATATCACCTTTTTGAAATTTTCGTTCAATTACCTTCTTTTGAAAATAACGCGAAACTCTCTTTTGATAAACGGATACGTGATCGGCCGCGTTTATCCTCTTCTCATCTAAGATCTCCAACTGGACGAGCAACGCCTCTCGACGTTCATCAAGATTAAGTTCCTTATCGAGCTGTACCCTTAGGGAAGGGATCAAGATCTCATATGGGAGCACCGCCTCCATCCCGTAAGTGAGAGCATAGGGGGTTTGCCCCGTGGGAGTACGGACGGAGGTGCGGTAAGCCCATAGAGCCTCCACTAATCTTTCTGGCCAATCAGATAATTTGTGAGATTCGCATGTTTTCTTTATGATTTTAAGAAGAGTTTTATTAGTAGCTTTGGCTTGACCGTTACCTTGCGGGTAATATGGAGATGAATGATGCAATGCAATATTGAACTTCTTACATAGGTCCTTGAGCTCTTGAGCGACGAACTGGGGTCCGTTGTCGGTGACGATGCTGCTTGGCACTCCGAACCGCGAGATGATATTCTTCATGATGAAGCGGCACACCGTGGTAGATTTAATCTCCCCATACGCTTCGGCTTCAGCCCACTTAGTGAAGTACTCAGTGGCAGTAAGGATGAAGGATTTTTGCTTGGTCTGAGAATTGGGATCACCGAGCGGGCCGACAACGTCGAAAGCCCACATGGAGAACGGCCAAGGAGCAGGAAGAGGATGCAGGGATGAAGCTGGAGCGTGAATCTTATCAGCGTGGAGTTGGCATTTAAGGCACCTCCGGACATAGAGGGAGTAATCTTCCTCTAGAGTGGGCCAATAATAACCCTGCCTAAGGATCTTCTTTGCTAGAGCCTGGCTATTGACATGACCTCCACACTCACTAGAATGGGATGCTTCATCCACCTTCCAAGCTTCATCATCGTCTAAGCATCTCATGAGCATTCCATTGGTAGCGTGCCTATATAGTTCTTCTGCGACGATAGTATACCTTGGGGCGGCTCTCCTTATAGCTTTGCGCTGCTCAGCGTTTGCTCCTTCTGGGAACGATCCATCTTTGCAATACAACTTGATTTCATGATACCAAGGTAACTCTTCTTCCTCCAAGATCTCTTCTAGTTCTGTCAAAGATACTTTCTTAAGATCTTCCTTCTCAGCCCTTGCCTCTACAGTTTTCCTAAGGTTGGCGTACCAAGGATCCTGAAGAGAGGGTGCGTCCAGTCTCTGAACGACGACAGTCTCAGTACTCCGACCGAGAGGGAAAGATAGAGAGGAAGTAAGTGATGCTAGAGCATCAGCGAGAATGTTCTGAGATCGAGGAGTGTGGATGTAGATCAACTTACGGAATTGCCTAGCAAGGAGCGTGACCAAGTCTTGATATGGCTTGAGCTTAGGGTCACGGGTGCGGTAAGTGGACAGCACCTGCCGCAGGACGAGCTGAGAGTCCCCTATGATATTCAAGTAGCGTGTGCCTATGAGGTAGGCATGCTTTAATCCAGCTAGGAGAGCCTCATTCTCGGTGATGTTATTGGTAGTAGGAAATCAGAGTTGATAAGCAAAGGGAATCGTCACCCCTTCTGGAGTGAGCAGAACAGCGCCTATCCCTTGGCCCTGAGAATTGAGCGCACCATCGAAGTGCAGAGACTAGAAGGGATGATGAATAAGGATAGAGAGATGCTCATCAGGGAAATCATTTTGAATAGAGTTAGTGTGAGGAATGGGAAGATGAGCAAGATGCTCAACGATGGCATATCCTTTGACTACCTTCTGAACGACGAAGGTGATATCGAACTGAGAGAGGAAGCTCTGCCAATGAGCTAACCTACTAGAAAGGACAAGCTTTTCTAGGAGATAGCGGATCGGGTCCATTCTAGAGATCAACCTAACTGGGTGGGCTAGGAAGTAATGCTTGAGCTTCTAAGCTACCCACACTACGGCGGCACAAGCCTTCTCCATAGCGGTGTATTTGGCCTCGGCCGGGTTAAACAACCTGGAGAGGTAATAAGATGCCCGCTCTTTCCCTTCATCGTCTACTTGTACTAAAACCGCCCCTAAGGAGTCCTCAATGACTGAGATGTATAGGATTAGGGGTTTCCAAGAAATAGGAGGTTGCAGAACCAGGGGATTGGATAGATATTGCTTTAGGTCCTCATAGGCCTTTTGGCAATCTTCGTTCCATTCAAACTTGACCCCCGCCTTTAGCAATTCATAAAACGGGCGGCACCTCTGAGAATGTTGGGATATAAATCTTCTGATGAATTGCAACCTACCAATCAGCCCTCGAAGTTCCGTAATATTCTTAGGCGGAGGCATATCCATGACGGCCTTTGCTTTATTAGGATCAATCTGGATCCCCCGTTTGCTAACTATAAAGCCTAACAACTTCCTTGAAGAAACTCCAAAAACACACTTCTTCGGGTTCATTTTCAACTTGTACTCCCTAGCTCTCTGCAGCACCTTAGCTAGAATAGCGGGGTGTTCCTCTTTCGTTCTCGACTTAACCAAAATTTCATACACGTAAGCTTCCATATAAATATGCATCATGTCGTGGAATATAGCCATCATCACCCTTTGATAGGTGGCACATGCGTTCTTCAGACCGAACGGCATGACCACGTAACAATATGTGCCCTAGGGCGTAGTGAAGGAGGTTTTTCTCATGATCTTCGGGAGCGAGATGGATCTGGTTATAACCTGAATAGCCATCCATGAATGATAAAGCTTCGTATCCGACAATGTTATCCACCAAGACATCTATGTGAGGTAGCAGAAAATCATCTTTGGGACATGCCTTGTTAAGATCCCTGAAATCGATACAAATACGCACTTTTCCATCCTTCTTGATAACAGGGACTATGTTTGCCACCCACTAGGGATATAAGACAACTCTAATGAATCTAGCCTTGTACAATTTGTCGACCTCTCCTTTAATCCTCAAGGCCATGTGGGGGTGAAATCTGCTTGACCTCTATTTTACGGGTGTTGCCCCTGGTTTAAGCACTAGTCGGTGTTCCACTAAAGAGGGGTCAAGACCCGGCATGTCCTCATAAGACCAGGAAAAAGAATCACTATACTTCCTCAAAACTCTGATCAGGTCTTCTTCTACTTGCGGAGGAGATTAGCGGCAATAATAATGGGCATTGGGTCTTCTTCAGTTCCCAAATTTATTTCCTTCGTAGGTTCAACCATCGCCGACGATGGCTCATCGAATCTCTTTAATCCTTACGCATACAGATCGGCAGTGTCATCTACGTTGATGTCCTCATCATCGATCGGGTCCTTTTCATCCAGGACTTCATAAACACCTAGTCCGTCATCGCTCCACACCCCTTCTTACTCCTCATTATCTTCTATCACAATTGTTGTGGCGACAAACTCCGGGCACTTCAGAAGAGCATGACATCACTGAGCTAGATCCTGCAAGAGTCTAACAAGAATAGATTTGGGGTGATGCGCAAGCGGGCGTGGCTCAGGCTCGGAAGGATTGGACGACCTAGAACAAGACCTTACTTCTCTAGACCTAACTGAGTCTACATCCCTAGACTCGACGGACCCTACGTCTAACCTAGGAGAAAGGAAATCTAGTGGAAAGGAAGGAGCATGGGACTCATGCCCCTGGGAGGAGGATGGCGACAAGATAGCATAATCTTCCACCGAAATCTCCGTTTCAAAATTGACGTTTTTTTTTGGAGATCAGTGGAGATCATATGGCAAGATGGAGAAGAAGAGGAAGGAGGAGGAAGAGTGAGAGGACAGAAGATGTCGAGGGACTAGTCGTAGGAAGAGAAGGAAGGAGTAGAGAGATCGAATGGTGGACAATGCCCATAAGGAGGATCAATGATTACAAATTCCGTTGGCAGGTCGTACTGAAATGAAGTTATTGGGGTAGCGGATCAATCATAGTAGGAGGAGGGCTCGAATAAAGGCCAGCATCTGGAGTACTGCGTGCAGGCGGGAAGGAGACAAAGTGATGGTAATGGGAGAGCTCGCCCTTTCCCGTGAATGGTTTGCTGGTTTCGGCTTCCACTGAACAAGCCGTACCTCTTAATTTTTATGTCCATTGTCTGGTTCCTTGAACATTCTGGCAAATGCTTGGCTGAAATCGAGCATGTCATCAACAGGCCCCTTTGGCAGCAGAGGCGGACCGGTAACTGTACAAGCTGTATCTTTCTTTTCTAACTGTGGTGATAGTGGGTTCATTGTACCCGGTTGGAGAGGCCCTTTTATAAAATGTTGGCGGTAATCCCAGCTAAGTTGCCCTGAGTCACCCATCATTGACAGTGCGGACTCTCAGTAACCGAGACCCCGTCTACTCATTTTTCTACCTTTAGGGATTGGCTTGGTTTGCCCTTGTAATTGTGCACCGAGGCCTCTCCCCGGTTGGTAACCCAGTTTCAATATAATATCTCAGCCCTTGGAATCTTGGATCTGGGGCTTCATTTTGACGTTGACGGGTGTAGTGGCGGGCTTGTGTGGTGCATAAGCCCATGGGAAGTCTAGATCCAGCAAAGAAATAACTGGCCGACTATTGGGCCATAGTGTGGGCAAAATCTTCTCTGATATAGCTTTAACAAACTAGACCGTGGATAAGCTTTTGACTTTAACCACCCTCCCTTGGAAAGGGAACTTGAGACATTGATGCGTGGTGGATGGTACGGCGCTAAGAGTGTCGATCCACGGACGACCAAAGATAGCCTTGAACATAGGGTCGATGTCTAGCACATAGAATTCAATGGGCATGGTAAGAGGCCCAAGCTCAGCCTGAATGGTGACAACCCCGTGACATGCTCTTCTTGAATTGTCGTATGCTGATATAGTTGTGGGGGTCGGCCGTAGAAGATCTTCTGATAAGTTGCAAGCCCTGAGAGTGCTGAGTGGGCACACATTGATAGAGGCCCCTGTATCCACTAATGTCGCATCAATACTACTTTGTTCAAGATAATAGTGATGCAAAGTGGCATTTGCCAAGCTTCAGTGGTGCAAGCTCGGCTTTAGAGAAGGTAATTGCTGGCCCTTTGAAAATAGGCGCCAGTGCTGTAGGTAAACTGTCGGCTGCCACATCTTTACTAACCATCACCTTCTGGAGAAAATCTCTTAGTGCATCATGGTGAAGGATAGATATTTTAATGAGTTCCAGCACAGATATTTTGGCGGGCACCCTATCCAAATGATGTAGCAGATCATATTGGGTACCCGACAGTGGCTCGGCTTCTTCCTGATCGGCAGCCGGTTGCGAAGACTGGGGATTAGAAGTAGGAGCATAATTACGATGAAACAAACGCCCGCTCCGAAGGGCGTAATTCCATGTTGGCATGGCACCTGACGATGGTAGGATGAACCCGTTGGGATGGATAAGTGGTGTGAAAGAGGGTGCGGTGGAGATGATAGGAGTGGGAGTGGAGACAAAGGGTTGTGGTGAAAGGATAATGGGTGGAGGGTTAACCGTGGGTATGGTGATAGCAGGTGCAAGTGGAGGTGGAGGTGTAAGGGCGAGCGGAAGCATGGGCAGAGGGCTGGTTGTAATGATGGGAGCAGGGGTGAGCAATGGCTGAGAGGCGGGTGGTGGAGAGGGAGTGGATGGAAGGACAAGTGGTCTAGTAGGCGGAGGAGGGTTTGTGTGTGTGGGTGTAAGGATAATGGAAGTGGAGGGATTACGGTAGTTGTGGTTTAGGGCCATGACTTGTGGTGTGGTGCCATCATCGTCAAAGGACCACCCAGCGTCAGGAGCCGGGGGTTGAACTACATTAACCTGAGCTGGTGCCGGCGGCTGAGGCTGCAGAGCGGGAGGATGGTTCGGCATTGGGTTCTGATGGATCCCCAAGTCCTAAACCGGCTGCTATTGCATTTGCTGCAGTGACTACGGTGCTTGTTGTTGCTGTACTTGCTGCCTCAGCGCCTGCCTTCTCTTTTCTTTAATTTCTATAGTGGCCCTATGCATTTCGGCCCAATCAATCCTCTGCCCTTCATGGAGGTCGTAGACCAAATCTCTAAACTGAAAACACCCTTCAATAGTATGTCCCGGTTGCCTGTGGAACATGCTGTACTTCGTCTGATCAACGGCCGGGTTCCAATTGGGCCGTTCCGGAGGGAGTTGTATGGCATTAATGGACATAATAGCTGAGAAGATGTCCGTGAGATTTTCTGGCAGAGGTGGGTACTGTGCTCTCTTCGGAGCCGGGCGCTTGTTGTTGTTGTTGTAGCCGTTGGGTGGAGGGACATTATGGTATTGCGGAGGCTATGGAGGCTGTTGTTGAGCGAAAAAGGTGTTTTGCGAAGCAGCAACGGTGTTTTGCGGGGGATTTTGCGGGGTGGAGTAGGCTAGTGGAGGGTTTTGTGGAGCGTATTGCGTGTTACAGGAGTTCTGGGGGATGCAATTTTGGTTATTTGGGTTGATGGAGGGAAAGTTAACGACTTGCACTTGCTCATTTGTTTAAACTCCCTCGGTAACGGGCCCTTGAGGTTTCTTATGGTATTTAAGCTTTTGGTTTTCAAAAAGTGAATGGATGGGAGAGTCCTTGAATTGGGTTTGGATAAACCGTGCCCGGCTATATAATTGATGCATATTTGCTATGTCGTTCATGGCAAGAATGTTACGGAAGGTCAGAGTGGCATTAGAGATGAGTAGCTTGACCTTCTCTTCCTCCGGAATATGGCCTAGTACCCTGGCGGCCATCTGCCTCCATCTGTCGGCATAAGTTACAAACTCCTCACCCGGCTTCATTTTCTCAGCTACCAAATCTGTGAAGGAATATTCTAGGCCGACCCTGTCTTGAAACCGCTGGATGAACTTATCTTTCACTATCTTGAAACTCTTGGCATCTTCTAGTGGTAGAGAGCAGAACCATTCAAGCGCGACCCCATCTAACGATCGGCGAAACAGATATGCCATAAGGCGATCATCATACTAAAACTGGGCTGATTCATATAGAAAGTCCCTCACATGGATAAAGGGATTACCGTTCCCATCATACTTGCGGTAATTGGGGAGCTTGGATTGGCGGTAATTGGGGAGCTCGGATTGCGGAGGGAATCAGATATTTTGAAAGCTCGGGACTGGAACGTCTGCCAAGGATTGTGGGCCAACCTGCTTCTAGAGGAAGTCAAGTTGTTGTTGCATGGCGGCCCATTTATCAAGCAATTCCTGCTCCTTGGATGGAGTAGGGATAGTGAAAGATGGAATCTGAGGAGCAGAGGGGTAAGCAGATGGAGGAGGCGGCCCATAAGAAGGATATTGGGCTGAAGGATGACCCATATTGGTGTGGACCTGGGCTGCCCCTTGATGAGGGCGAATGAAATCATTTGGGCCGACAAGGACTTGCGACGCTGATGGGCCAGAGATATGATGATCCGACATAGAAGGAGGGACAATGCTCTTTCCCTTATCCAAGAATTGTTGGGCCGAACCAGAGGACTGGCCCATCTCCAGATTAGAGAATGTGAGGGTCCTGTGTTGGACCGGAGTGAGGTTAATGGGCTGAACAGCGGACCCATTGGCCCTAGGCCGAGCAATGGAGGGATTAGATTGACCTTGCATGATCGTGGAAGGTGGGGTGTTGGACCCTTGCATGGCTTGATAAATCGCCTGGAGTTGGGCTGGATCCAATTGAGCCATCATTTGAAGAATAGAATTGGCGGAAGGAGGGGGGAGAGATTGAGTGGATTGGGCGCCTTCCATAGGGATGGAGGACAAAGGGGGGATGTGCCCCTCCCCGGGTTGGAATGAGATAACCCTAGAGGGATCCTCTAGGAGCCCTTGAGGAAGAGACTCCTCTTGGGAACGGGGGAGATCAAAGGAGTTCATGGTGGACTCAAAGAGAGGATTGAAGTAGGACTTGGAAAAGGAATTGCCCGTAAGTGACGATGCTTTTAGAGATCGGAGGCAACTCCACATGCAACGAAAGACCTTAACAAAATGCAAACAACACCAAACAACACACAATCAACAACTAAACTTAGATGTTTTTAACAAAGATGTAAGTGAAAAAGAGATAACAACATTCAAGGTCAACCAAGTTATTTAGACGATGCAACAAGATTTTTATGATTTTCTCCTTTAGAACCTTAGTGACTTGATTTAAAATGGTGCTCTCAACAATAGGTTCCTAATAAAGGAAAGATATGTAGCTTGGTTGACTCTAAATGTAATCACTCCTTCACTTATGCAATCCTAGACACGGTGTGGGAAGAGGTACAACTGGCCCGGCGTCCGTGTGGGAATCCACGGCTCGCGGGGACTTATGGAGGTCCCTGATGTGATCTCCTGGTCGGTTCCAAGGAATATGGAGACGAGAGGTTCACACACCAAGGTAGGAAGATGCAATCTAAAGCATGAGTATATGAATGAACCTATGTGCACCGGAGTGCATGCAAATTCTAGCCTAAAATCTAACAATCAAGTATGCACACAATGATATGAATATGTAAATTAACCAAGAAGGGGACCAAGTAGCACCCAAGCATGAAAATCACAGTAGAAACTGCGGAAATAAATTACACCTTGGGATGCGTACCTAGCTGGAGTGTGTGACGGTCTAGAATACCCACTCCAGAAAAGTGTGATGGTCTAATAGTAGACCGTTAAAATAACATAACGCGTGGATGTAGGAACGTCAGAGGAGCCAGAGAACCAGAAAACAACAGAAAATAAAGGCAAAATCTAGGGAAAACTAGGGCAAGCAAAGGATAGCAGGTTTAACAGAGATCGAAAGCACGATTGGCACTAGATGTCCCACCGTGATCGCCAAAAAATTCTGTTGATTATTATGTGTTCCTTTCTTACAAGATGGATATGATCTCAACTATGATGAACAAGATGAACAAGGAGTAAAATCACTCAACCTATGAACATATGCAACATGAACCTAGGCAATCAGCATAAGCTCTAGCATGGGCATGCTATCTCTATTAGGAATAAACTAAAGAAATAAATATCTATTAGCAGTAAAACACACGCCGGGGCGTGGAGCAAGGAAATAAAAGGAAACACACCGTACAGGTGGAACAAGCAAGATAAAGCAAGAGATATGAAGTATGATGAAAGAGAAAGCTACTACCCAATACTAAGGAAAGATGTGATCGCCACTAAGGTAATAAACAAGCCAAAGACCTGAGAAATACCTTAGAATAGGTGGATGAAACACTCGCCCACGGGAGAGAGAAATAACTACAGCTCTGTGGTACGTAACGATCGAATGATGATGTGCCACAGGCGTGTAACGGCCCCACGATAAACCGCTACGTGACTCTAACGCGCCTGTAATAGACTGTCAGAGATCTGCAGAAGAGGAACTTAAGAATCTTTGATCTCCAAGCCTTCCAGCCGGCCAGAAAGCTTGGGCCTCGTGCTGTGGACTCTGTAAACCTGCAAAAGAGTGTAGAACACAAAGAAACAACCCAGATTAGCCCTAGAGCAAGAGTAGTATCAATAAACCAAAAGGACTCAAAACATGCAAAAGGAGAGGGGAATACCGGGGAGGTTGGTTTTTTAACCCCTCTGGGGCGTTTAAAAGATGGGAAAGATGTTTATGTGAATGCAACAAGTGCAAAAACATGAGAGAAGAAGAGGGAAGGATGCTATGATGCTTGGAGGAGGAAGAAAAGACTAAGAAGATAATGTGACTGAACTAGACCCTTGAAATTAATACTCCTTGGACTTTGGAAGAAGATAGACGTGGGAAGCAGATCTCCTTGGTTGGTTCTAGCTCTAGGATGCAGCATCACTTCGACGCGAACTCCAGATGTCTCCCCTTCAAGCCATGAAGTCAAGGGTTCTATTTATAGACCATCGAACTCTCTGGTCGAGTAAGGGATAATCCAACTAGAAAGTAGGACGTTTCTTAGCAAACTCTTGAAGATAATACTCCCAAGAGTCCATAGAAACAAATAGAAGGTTCTGAGGATTAGATTTGAGGGAGAAATCATCAAATCAAACTCTCAATTTGGCCACGAAGTAGCAGAGAAAGAGCAGTTCTGCTAGAACTCTCTATTTGATGTAACGGCTGCACGATAGACCGCCACAGTGATGTAATGCCTCAGGAATGGACCGTCACACAACCTTATCCGTCAAAAGATAAGACCAACGGGTGAAGTTTTCGAATATAAGACTCTGCAAGGATGTAACGGCCATGAGTAGGTGCGTCAGAATAATGATAACGGTCACACGATAGATCGTCACACCTAACGGATCAGATAGAAGATAAGCTTGGAAAGAAGCCATAGCCTTAAGGACTCAGAGATGACGTAACGGCCATAGGAAGGTGCATTGGAGAAATGTAACACACTAGCAATGATGTGTTATAGATAAAGGAGTGCAAATAAGATGAAGGTTCGCTAAGCTTCATCCAGCGGGAAAGAGATAAGGAACCAGACCCAACCAAGGAGACATGACCCATGAAATAAACCTCAAATTTGACCAAGATGGCTCAATAAAGGTGAACAACTCGGAGCATCATTAAAATGAATAAGGAGATGACCCAACTTCTTGTTCATTTTTATCATGACATTGGTTTATTATTTCAATAAAGTTAATTTCAAACATGATTATATGAACCAAGATATTAGGGATGTTTGACAGTCGTTCTACTCCGGTAGGATTGACTGACCGCTACATTGGTTTCTGATGTTTCACTAGCCTCTATTCCTTATAATGGTTGGGACTCTCCGCCGGATACTCCTTCCGTCGGACTAGGAACTCCATTACGGGACCTCCGTAAGTCCCCGCGAGCCTGGGATTCCCACTAGGACGCCGGGCAGGTTGTACCACCAAGACCTGAACCTGTCACATGATCGAACCGCTTGGATTGCTGTGTTGTGAGTCACGGCTAAATTGGGACCAACTGAGTCTTGAACGGCCGGAATTGGACCATTTGTCTCAATGGGCGGCCCATTAAAGACCGTGCATCCCTGGCTAATTGCCATTTAATGATGGTCGATTAACCTTGTTTTTTCTTTGACCAAATCATGGTTTGAGCAATCCAACAAGCCCTAGACTGACCAGTGGAAAGTGGGATGGACCTTGGTTTAGTTCTGCCCCACCTATGGCTGCCCGGAGCCCATTTTTGGTGGATTTCTAGTTTACTAGTGAGGCCCAGTTGAGCGGACTGTCTAGGCCCGCCCATGTGTTCGAGCGGATCTAATTTGACCGTTCATCCCTCGAGCAGCCTTATAAGGCCCGTTCATCTTGTTCTTGGGCTTCAAGTCCTCCTGGCCATGTGCGGCCCATTCTTGACCGTCTATACTAGTTGAAAGGCCCATTGCTGACCGTTCTTCTCTAAGAGCGGCCCATAATGGTCCATTTATCCTTGACTTCGGTGAGGCTAATCTTCGGCCCAGTTCTTTCTTGAACGGCACAGTTGAGACCATATATCCTCTGAGCGGCCCAGTTTGGACCGCATATCACCCATAATTGATTTCTGTGTTTCATGATTCTGAATCCAAGGACCTGTTGGTTCTTGATAATTTAAACTTTCTGGGTAAAGTATCTCTTCAACTTATCCTTGGGTTTTTTGAGGTAAGTTATACATGGATATATTGGCCATTTAACTTGATTAATGTCTAGACATAACTTGAGATCTTGGATCTACTAAATCAATGCCAACGTATCATAAGGGCCCGGTCTGGTCCTGGGAGGAGCGCCTAAAAGTACTTGTGCCCCGGGGAGTTTGTAATGACATGGTGAGGCATTGCACCGAGTGCATGACTAGCGTGATGTCTACGACACAATCTATTGCTTGAATCTTGCTTGACTTGGTTATTTCTTGATTGTTGGCCAAATTCCAGTTACATCATGTTCTTGATCTCGCACTTTCTTTTTATGCTACTTTGCCAAGTCGTCTTTCCTCTTCTTTTCGTTCATATTAAGTATAATTGGTTAATCACTTAAACTTGTCTGTTATTACCTACTGATCGTTCGCTCACCCAGTTGTTTCCCCCCCCCCCTTTTTCAGGTAGCTCAGGTGAGGATTCGTAAACTGATGGGGATGGGCCAGAGTGACGACCCTGGAGCGAACCTGTTGGACGAACTTGAAGAGTCATCTAGAGTTGTTTTGTGTCTAGTTATGATCTAGAAAGTGTGTCTGGTAAGAGTGTAATTGAATCAGTGGTTGTAATAGTGTCAAGTGAATGTTATGTCGGAAGTCTTTCTTAAGTTGGTTTGATAAGAACGATGTAATGGATCATTTAAATGTTTATTTAGATTAATGGAGTTATTTTTTGTTCATGGTATTGTGTTGATCTTTTAGCTTTAGTGTAGCATGTCTGAAAATGAGCACAATATTATTAATTGTTTCTACTACCAGTGCCGATATTTCAAGTCGGGGCGTCACAGTTAGGTGGTATCAGAGCCTAGGTTTCTAATAGTCCTAGGTTTTCTAAGTTCTAGGAGTCTAAGTGATGTCGTAGGACCTATAACCTTGTTATAAGTCTAAGGACCCAACCTAGTGAGATTTGGGTAGAGACTTAGGTTGAGTTAATAGTCTAATTCTAAAACTATTCCTTCTAAATGATCCTAAAATAATCTATTCCACGTGTAGGATTTTCAATGGCGGCAGAACGTGCCCAATGGCGAGATATGCAGCGAACGGTTCAAGGACTTACTCGGGCCTTGCAGTAAGTGGCCCAAGGAGGAGCAGCGAACCACGGAGCTGGCGACCTTCACCGGAACTTCCGTGGGATGGATCCCCCGCGTTTTGGTGGCTCGATCGATCCTGATGAAGCCGAGCATTGGCTGAAAGAGATGGAATGGATTTTTGAGGTGATGCAGTGCAATGATCAGGAGCGTGTTCTTTTAACGACTTTCCAACTGGAACGTGATGCAAGAACATGGTGGGATGCAGTGAAGGCTACCCTTGGAGATAGACAAGTTACATGGAAAGAGTTCGAGGAACTCTTTAATGGTAAATATTTTTTTCATAGAGTGCAAGAAAAGAAAGTGGCAGAATTTGCTGCCCTGAAACAGCGAAATCTTTCTGTAGTCGAGTATGAAGCTCAGTTTTCTAGGCTATGTCATTATGCTACTCACTTGATATCTACGGAGAAGATGAAGGTCAAGCGTTTTCTCAACGGATTGAAGCTACAATATATTAACCAATTGGCACCAATGAAAATTCAAATGTATACTGAGATGGTGAGAAAAGCTCAAGTCTTGGAAGACACCTTAGAGATGATGGAGAGAATCCGTGGAAAGGGTGCTAAGAAGGAACAAACTACTGGTTTCGGGAATTCCAAACCCGGTAATAGCAAGAAAAGGCCCAATGGTGGGTCTGGTTTGTGGAAGGGCAAGATGCCGAAGAGTGAAGACAAGAAGCCTAGCCCTGTTGTACCATTAAAGGGCTTGTGTAAGTATTGTGACCGTCCAGGTCACAAGATGGAAGAGTGCTGGCGCAAGCTGGGCGCCTGTCTATGATGTGGTAGTAGGGACCATCATATTCCTGAGTGTCCCCTTTTGTCAGATCAAGCTACCCCGACTAAGCCGCAAGGGAATAAGAAGCAGCACGGTAAGCTCCAAGCCCTACAAGAAGATGATGTAGGAACCACCGAGGAGGGTGGACTCGTTAAAGGTACTCTTACTATACATGGTAAACCGGCACTTATTTTATTCATTACCGGAGTAACTCATTATTTCATTTCTCAGAAATTTACTAAGTCTTTATCTGTGAAGCCGGTCTTGATGAATTCTCCGTTAGAAATTTCAACTCCTATTGGTTCCAGTTCAGCAATTAAGTATTTCTATCCTTCTAGTAAGGTTATGATTAATGAACAGAACTTGCAAGCTGACTTAGTTTGTATGGATATGAAGGATTATGATGTAATTCTAGGAGCGGATTGGTTGGCTAAATATGAGGCCAATGTCCATTGCAGTTCTAGCTCCGTGTCCTTTTCTGGGCACCCTGGACTTTCTTTTATAGGGGGTAGGCACCATAAGTCTGTGCCACTTTTTTCGGCTCTTCGAGCTGATAAGTTGATGAGGAGAGGATGTGAGGCTTTTCTAGCCTTTGTTTATGTGACCCTTGAGAGGAAGATTAAGATTAAGGATATTCCTGTCGTTCGAGATTTTTCAGATGTCTTTCCTGAGGACTTGCCAGGACTTCTGCCGGAGAGAGAGGTTATCTTTTTTATTGATTTAATTCCTAGTGTGACCCCTATTTCTAAAGCTCCCTATCGTATGTCCCCTGCGGAGATGAGGGAATTGAAGCAATAGTTGATGGAATTACTTGAGAAGGGGTTCATTCGTCCAAGTACATCCCCGCGGGGAGCCCCAGTATTGTTCATCCAGAAGAAGGATGGTTCGATGAGGTTGTGCATCGATTATCGGCAATTGAACCAGCTGACTATCAAGAACAAATACCCATTACCAAAGATTGATGAATTATTTGATTAGATAGCGGGAGCTCAGTATTTTTCTAAGATCGATCTTCGATCAGGGTACCATCAGTTGCAGATTAAGGAGGAGGATATCTATAAGACAGCCTTCCGTAGTAGGTATGGGCATTTTGAATTTGTAGTAATGCCTTTTGGACTAATGAATGCACCTGTAGCTTTCATGCAGTTGATGAACAATGTGTTCCGGCCCTATCTTGATCAGTGGGTCCTGGTGTTTATTGATGATATCTTAATTTATTCTAAGAGTGAGGAGGAGCATGCTGAACACCTGAGGAGGGCGTTGCAAATACCAAGAGATCATCAACTATATGCCAAGTTTAGTAAGTGTGAATTCTGGCTGCAAGAGGTGTCCTTTCTAGGGCATATTATTACAAAGGAAGGCATTTCTGTTGACCTTTCGAAGGTAGAGGCAGTGAAGAATTGGGATAGACCTACTAATGTAACAGAAGTAAGAAGTTTCTTAGGCCTAGCAGGTTCTTACCGAAGGTTTATTAAGGATTTCTCCAAGATTACGGTGCCTTTAACGAGATTGACCCACAGGGAGAACAAATTTGATTGGTCCGAGGATTGCGAGAGAAGCTTTCAGACCTTGAAGGAGTGTTTAACTACTGCCCCTGTTTTGGCTTTACCATCAGGAGAAGGAAGTTTTGTGGTATACACTGATGCTTCAAGCATTGGTCTGGGCTATGTGCTCATGCAGCACGAGAAAGTGATAGCCTATTCTTCTAGGCAGTTGAGGAAGCATGAAGAGAACTATCTGTTCATGATTTAGAACTTGTAGCTGTAGTGTTCACCTTGAAGATATGGAGGCACTACTTGTTTGGAGAGACATTTACAATGTTCTCAGACCATAAGAGTTTAAAGTATTTATTTTCTCAGAATGAACTCAATATGAGGCAGAGAAGGTGGCTTGAGTATTTAAAGGATTTTGACTTCTCCATAGAGTATCATCCTGGAAAGGGTAATGTAGTGGCAGATGCCTTAAGCCGTAAGCCAATAGCTAAGTTGTCAAATCTCATGTTGTAAGAATGGAGACTGCTGGAATAGCTAGCTAGTTTGGATCTTAATGTTGAAAAGGACCGAGTTATGATTGCTCAGATTCAAATTAAACCAGAATTATTGATGGAAATCAAATCCTTGCAAAACAATGACCCAGAATTGGTAGAGATCAAGGAAAGCTTGAGTAATAAACATGATTTTGTGGTAGCCGACGATGGCAGGTTGTTATTTCAGGGAAGGACCTGTGTACCTGATGTAGCTGAAATAAAGAATAAGATCCTCGAGGAAGCTCATAGATCAAGATACACTATTCATCCTAGAGGTACTAAGATGTTTAAAGATTTGAAAAGATCCTTTTGGTGGCCGAATATGAAAAGGGAAATTGCAGAATTTGTGAGCAGGTGTTTGGTGTGTCAGTCGGTCAAGGCTGAGCATTTCAGACCTGCAGAGAAATTGAAACCACTTGATATACCTCAATAGAAGTGAGAAACTATCGGCATGGATTTTATTATGGGTCTACCGAGGACTCGTAGTGGATTTGATGCAATATGGGTTATTATCGACAGATTGACAAAGTCTGCTCATTTCTTATCTATTAAGTCCAAGTGGACAGTTGATGTCTTAGCTGATTTGTATATGAAAGAAGTTGTAAGACTCCATGGTATTCCAGTCAGCATTGTGTCTGATAGAGACCCCAGATTCACTTCACATTTTTGGAAGGGATTGCAAGAGTCTTTGGGAACCTGTCTGAATTTCAGCACTGCTTTTCATCCACAAACAGACGGACAGACTGAAAGAACCAACTAGATAGTGGAAGATATGCTTAGAGCCTGCATAATTGATTTTGGAGGTTGTTGGAGTGATCACTTGGCTTTGATTGAATTTGCCTACAATAACAATTACCACTCCAGCATTCATATGGCTCCGTTTGAGGCTTTGTATGGAAGGAGTTATCGATCTCCATTATGTTGGGATGAGGTAGGTGAGAAGCAATGGGTGGGACCAGATCTCATTTCAGAATCATCTAAGAATATCTGTATTATCAGAGACCAGTTGCAAGTAGGACAATCAAGACAGAAGAGTTATGTTGACAACAGAAGGAGAGTCTTGGAATTTCAGGTCAGTGAGCATGTGTTTCTGAAGGTTTCTCCCATGAAAGGGATTCGGAGGTTTGGCATTCAAGGCAAGCTGAGTCCAAGATATGTTGGTCCATTTGAGATTCTGGAAAGAGTGGGGGAGGTCGCTTACTGTTTAGCACTACCACCTCAGTTATCAGGAGTATTGTATAACCCCACTCACGTCATTCAGCATGTGGATCTTGAGTTGAAGGAAGATTTGACTTATGAAGAAAGGCCTATCAACATTCTGGATCGTAAGCAGCAGCAACTCAGGAATCGTTCTATCCCTATGGTTAAAGTTCAGTGGAGTCGGCGTGGAACTGAAGAGGCTACTTGGGAGTCAGAAGATACCATGCGAAAGCAGTATCCCGACTTATTCTAGGTAAGCTATCTCACTCCCCATTTATGTTAGTGCAGTGAATTTGGAGGACCAAATTCCTTAAAGTGGGGGAGGGTGTAACACCCCGATTTATTAATGAATAGAAAATTATGCGAAATTAATAAGAAATTCCTTAAGAAAGAAAGGATAAGTAAAATTTTGACCAAATTATAAAAATCTGGAAAATTTATAATCTTATCGTGGATAAAATTTTTAGTAAAATTGTCTTCTACGACCAACCCAAATAAAATTCTTAAACAAGCCGAATTAGCTGATTAAGGCCCCAATCAACACTTAGCTTAATCAGACCTTAAATCGTGAAATTTGAGCCCAATACTTAATCATTTTAGCTCAAACCAAATGCAAATGAATGGTGAAGATTAGTAGAACTTTTCCCCTCTTGTTATTCTCTAAAACCCTAACCCTAGGAGGTGTATTTGGCGGCGCAACGGCGGCGTTAACCCTATCCAGCGCGATTCGCTCATGTCCGCAGTGTGTGGACACTATCTCCACGATTAGAACTCTCCAGATACAATTAAACCTATAAAAATGAACCTTAGGCACCCTAGAGCGTAGGATTCCATTACAGGACCTTCGTAAGTCTCCGCGAGCCTGGGATTCCTACTGGGACGTCGGGCAGGTTGTACAACCAAGACCTGAACCTGTCACGTGATCGAACCGCTTGGATTGCTGTGTTGTGAGTCACGGCTCAATTGGGACCAACTGAGTCTTGAACGGCCGGAATCTGACCATTTGTCTCAGTGGGTGGCCCATTAAAGACCATGCATACTTGGCTAATTGCCATTTAATGATGATCGATTAACCTTGTTCTTTCTTCGACCAAATCATAGTTTGAGCAATCCAACAAGCCCTGGACTGACCTGTGGAAAGTGGGCTGGACCCTGGTTCAGTTCTGCCCCACCTATGGCAGCCCGGAGCCCATTTTGGGTGGATTTCTAGTTTACTAGTCAGGCCCAGTTGAGCGAACTATCTAGGCCCCTCCATGTTTTCGAGCGGATCTAATTGGACCGTTCATCCCCCGAGCGGCCCTATAAGACCCGTTTATCCTGTGCTTGGGCTTCAAGTCCTTCTGGCCATGTGCGGCCCATTCTTGACCGTCTATACTAGTTGAAAGGCCCATTGCTGACCGTTCTTCTCTAAGAGCGGCCCATAATGGTCCGTTTATCCTTGACTTCGATGAGGCTGATCTTCGGCCCAGTTCTTTCCTGAACGGCCCAGTTGAGATCGTATATCCTCTGAGCGGCCCAATTTGGACCGCGTATGACCCAAAATTGATTTCCATGTTTCATGATTCTGAATCTAACGACCTGTTGGTTCTTGATAATTTGAACTTTCTGGGTAAAGTATCTCTTCAACTTATCCTTGGGTTTTCCGAGGTAAGTTATACCTGGATATATTGGCCATTTAACTTGATTAATGTCTAGACATAACTTGGGATCTTGGATCCACTAAATCAATGACAACGTATCGTAAGGGCCCGGTCTGGTCCTGGGAGGAGCGCCCGAAAGTACTTGTGCCCCGGGGAGTTTGTAATGACATGGTGAGGCATTGCACCGAGTGCATGACTAGCGTGATGTCTACGACACAATCTATTGCTTGAACCTTGCTTGACTTGGTAATTTCTTGATTGTTGGCCAAATTCCAGTTACATCATGTTCTTGATCTCACACTTTCTTTTTATGCTGCTTTGCCACGCCGTCTTTCCTTTTCTTTTCGTTCATATTAAGTATAATTGGTTAATCACTTAAACTTTCCTATTATTACCTACTGAGCGTTCGCTCAGCAAGTTGTTTCCCCCCCTTTTTCAGGTAGCTCAAGTGAGGATTCGCAAACTGATGGGGATGGGCCAGAGTGACGACCCTGGAGCGAACCTGTTGGACGAACTTGAAGAGTCATCTAGAGTTGTTTTGTGTCTAGTTATGATCTAGAAAGTGTGTCTGGTAAGAGTGTAATGGAATCAGTGGTTGTAATAGTGTCAAGTGAATGTTATGTGGAAGTCTTTCTTAAGTTGGTTTGATAAGAATGATGTAATGGATCATTTAAATGTTTATTTAGATTAATGGAGTTATTTTGTATTCATGGTATTGTGTTGATCTTTTAGCTTTAGTGTAGCATGTCTGAAAATGAGCATAATATTATTAATTGTTTCTATTGCCAGTCCCGATATTCCGCGTCGGGACGTGACAATTTGGTGGTATCAGAGCCTAGGTTTCTAATATTCCTAGGTTTTCTAAGTTCTAGGATTCTAAGTGATGTCGTAGGACCTATAACCTTGTTATAAGTCTAAGGACCCAACCTAGTGAGATTTGGGTAGAGACTTGGGTTGAGTTAATAGTCTAATTCTAAAACTATTCCTTCTAAATGATCCTAAAATAATCTATTCCACGTGTAAGATTTTCAATGGCTGCAGAACGTGCCCAATGGCGAGATATGCAGTGAACGGTTCAAGGACTTACTCGGGCCTTACAGCAAGTGGCCCAAGGAGAAGCAGCGAACCACGGAGCTGGTGACCTTCACCGGAACTTCCGTGGGATGGATCCCCCGCATTTTGGTGGCTCGACCGATCCTGATGAAGTCGAGCACTGGCTGAAAGAGATGGAATGGATTTTTGAGGTGATGTAGTGCAATAATCAGGAACATGTTCTTTTAACGACTTTCCAGCTGGAACGTGATGCAAGAACATGGTGGGATGTAGTGAAGGCTACCCTTGGAGATAGACAAGTTACATGGAAGGAGTTTGAGGAACTCTTTAATGGTAAATATTTTTCTGATAGAGTGCAAGAAAAGAAAGCGGTAGAATTTACTACCCTGAAATAGCGAAATCTTTCTATAGCCGAGTATGAAGCTCAGTTTTCTAGGCTATCTCGTTATGCTACTCTCTTGATATCTACGGAGAAGCTGAAGGCCAAGCGTTTTCTCAACGGATTAAAGCTACAATATATTAACCAATTGGCACCAATGGAAATTCAAACTTATATTGGGATGGGGAGAAAAGCTCAAGTCTTGGAAGACACCTTAGAGATGATGGAGAGAATCCATGGAAAGGGTGCTATGAAGGAACAAACTAATGGTTCTGGGAATTCCAAACCCGTAATAGCAAGAAAAGGTCCAATGGTGGGTCTGGTTCGTGGAAGGGCAAGATGTCGAAGAGTGAAGACAAGAAGCCTGACCCTGTTGTACCATTCAAGGGCTTGTGTAGGTATTATGACCGTCCAGGTCACAAGATGGAAGAGTGCTGGCGCAAGCTGGGCGCCTGTCTACGCTGTGGTAGTAGGGATCATCGTATTCCTTAGTGTCCCCTTTTGTCAGTTCAAGCTACCTCGACTAAGCCGCAAGGGAATAAGAAGTAGCAGGGTAAGCTCCAAGCCCTACAAGAAGATGATGCAGGAACCACAGAGGAGGGTGGACTCGTTAAAGGTACTCTTACTATACATGATAAGCCGTCATTTGTATTGTTAATTATTTCTACTACCAGTCCCGATATTCCGCGTCGGGGCATGACACGCTTGCTCCGCTGCAGAATCCGATATTGGTGTAGGGGCTGGGAGGTTGGCAATAGCCTCTTCAATGCCGGAAGGATCGAAGATACTGGGTCCCCTCTAAATTTCTACTTCGGAATGGGAGCCGGTTCCTCTCCTCGAAAGAGGATGATTCGTTCCGAGTCGAAAGTGGACGGGTGAAGAGGTAGCTTGGGAATCTTTCCATGACCTCTACCGCGTCCCCAGTCGTGACCTCGGCCAGGACCGATGTGCTCTAGAGCTGGCTGTAGCCCATGAGGGGCAATGGTTCTTTGTCATGTTCGGGAGGCTACTGGCTCACCCCGCCGAGAAGCGTTGATATTGTCAGGAGGTAGGATGGCCACCATGTTATAGGTGTAGCCTCAAAGCATTTCTTTTAGCTGCTCCATTGTGATCTCCTTGTCTTTATAGCACAAGGAGAGCTCATCTGGGATCCAGAGCCTTTCGCCGTTCTTAAGCTTCTGGATAATTTCTTGGACCCATTTTCTGAGGTGAGCTCATTTCTGCATTTCTTCCCACGGGATATAGCTATCGAGTGGGAGAGCTCCGGTAGGACGAGGAGGAACGTATTCTTCCAGGTCCTCAATGAGCCGCTGGAGCCTCTGGAGAGGCGTCGGCTCGGCCGGGGATTGTAGGGTGGCTGCTTGTTTAGCTTGTTTCTTGAGCCGCCTTCTGAGGTTCTTCCTCCTATTTTTCTCTCGTCTCTTGGCAATTAGCGATCTCCAAG
Source organism: Amorphophallus konjac (assembly GCA_022559845.1). Taxonomy (NCBI): domain Eukaryota; kingdom Viridiplantae; phylum Streptophyta; class Magnoliopsida; order Alismatales; family Araceae; genus Amorphophallus; species Amorphophallus konjac. Next base: position 194,591,436 of record CM040126.1, on the reverse strand, counting down.
GGAGTAGGAGGGAGAGGTGTTGGGGCCGGAGTTGATAAATTTTGAGGAGGGTGTCCCCGGGGTAGTGCCTTGGTGGGGCGAGGTCGACGACTCTTCTTCGCCCGAATTTCAATCCAGGTGCCTTCCGCTTGTTGTATCTGAAGGTGGCGTTGATCACCTGCTCAACTACCTCGAGTGACAATTCAAGGTATGCCGGAATACTGGGACTAGTGTCTGAAGATGCATGCGCGGTTTGGTGCCTTACCCGCGGTGGCGACGGGAGCCTACGAGGAGTCGGCAAGCTGGTGCTGGCGTCCGAAGACATATGCGCAGTTTGATGCCTTAGCCGTGGTGGCGACCGCTTTTGTCGAGAAGCTGACTGAGAGATGTGCTTGTTGTCCTGCTCCTTAGCCTTGCCTTTGTAATCATGCTGAGGGTTGGGTCCGACGACAGCCGAAGGCGTCGCATGATGTTGTTCCTCTGGGAAGTTACCCCTACTCTGCGGACTAATTGAGCCCTGTAGCAGTAGGCCCGCCACTTGAATCGAAGCCATTGAAGACTCCGAAGATGTCTTCTTTGTACTTCGGATTGTATTAAAGGGTAGGCGGAGAGGACCCGACGGCCCATCAGCTGAGGGAGTGTGACAAGGATGGGCCAGGACCTCACCCTGCTTTTGCTTTCCCTTCCTATCCACGGACGCCGGAGAAGGAGATAGGATAGGGAAAGGACGACAGAGCTGAGGAGCCTGTCGTTGTCTCACCCACCAGAACGTCCTCTTGGTCAAGAAGGACCTGGAGGAGCCTGGCGGTGTCTTCTTCAAGGAAAGGGAGAGATTCTAGTTCTCGCCAGGACCGCCACCGTACAGCCGAAGTGGTAGGGGTTGGCTGGCCGGATTCTGATGTCTGGCAGCCCGCAGGGGCCGGAGGAGCAAGAGAATGGATGACGTTGACCGAGAAGTTAGTCGGCTCTATCTCTTAACTGGCATCCTGCTCTCTACGCCTTTGCAATCACTCGAGCGCTTCTTGGTTGTCGGCCCGGAACTCGAGCCATTTTCTGAGGGGAGTCTGGTAAGGCAATTCGTGCTCATTTTCTTGAGGGGAGTCTGGCCACTCTGGCGCATCCCTGGCGATGCTCAGGGTTTCTTTGACAGCTTGCCGCAGCCTGACGAGTGACATGGAGTTCCCCTCCGTATCGATCTGCTCCCACTGGATCTATTCCTGGATGAGCTGTTGAACTTCTTCACAGACTCAATCATGTAACAGATTCTAGCGTGGAAATGGCAGTATTGGGGGTGACTATGGTCCCAATGGGTGTAGTCTGTCGGCAAGTCGCGGGGCATGATTTGGCCCCTCTCGATGAGGATATCGAAGAGTCACCGGGTTCTCTCCTTGGGGAAGGAGAGGGGTATGTGATCATGCTAGGGCCTCCACCCCGGATACCAGAGCGAATGTTCGCTTTGACTAGTACAGGGCTCCTCTCCTTCGATGTCAGAAAGAGTGAATGTGGCCATCATGTGGATGACATTGGCTGAGTAGTGAACCACGCGTGCTGCCTTAGCTGGCCTAGTCCACCTATGTGGTTGTGGGGGATCGACAAGACTACTCTTCTTTTTAACGAGGTCGTCTCGGATCAACTTCTGTGCTTGAGTCTTGAAGACGTAGGAATCTTCAATTGAGTGACCCAGCATGCGATGATATAGGCAATAGCTGGGATCGTCGATCTTCAGAGCCTCATTCGGCTTGCGGATTTCTGGTAGCTCGACGATCTTCTTGGTCATACAGAGGTCAAAGAGCATCTTCGTATGTTCCTTCTTGAATGAGAACGGTGTCTTCATGCGCTCCGAGAAGGAAGGAGCAGCCAGCTTGTCCGCTGGCTTTTTGTCAGAGCCGCTTGGTTTGGCCTCCTTACTGGCTTTGGCGGCGGGGGTGAACTCTATGATATTCACCTCCTTGCCAGGCTGGCATTATCGCGCTTGCTTCCCCTTTGCCGCAGTATACCTCGGGTTATCGGCGAAGAACATCTCTATTCGGCAACTACCGAATTGAGTTGGTCAAAGCCTTTGATATTGGTGCTGAGAAGCTTTTCACTAACCTCGGCCGCCAAGCCTCGACGGCATATGGTAATGGCATCCTCCTCAACAGGTGGATTGACACACCTCATGCTGAGATCTCGCCACTTTTTTATGAAGTCAAGGGCGCTCTTACCCTTTTTCTGCAGAAGAGAATAGAGTTCGGCCAGGGAAATATTTCGTTCGGACGTTTGAAAGCAGTCGAGGAATTTCTTCTGGAGATCCGCCCAGTCGATCACTGAGTTGGGCTTCAGGCGGGAGTACCATTGGAAGGCCGTTCCCGTAAGTGAAGTGGCGAAGTAGCAGAGGAGGTACGACTCATCCAACGCTAACTCGCCCATGGCCATAACATAGTAGGCCAAGTGTTCATGTGGTGACCCCTGCCCGTCGAACTTTTACAGCTTTGGGGGCTTGGCGTACTCTGGTGGAAGCTTTTTCAGCTGATGGTGAAGCGGGTAGGGCACACTTTAGAGGTCTACGGTGACAACCCCTTCACCATACTCGGCGAGTTTTGTCTCGATAATACGCTCGATCATCTGGCGTTATGCCAGGAGATTTTCTGGCACTGGCGTATTTGAAGCTCGTGGCTGGGCCTCAACCGGAGGCGTACCAAACCCAGCTGCCAACGGGGTTCAGGCAATCACCGCTGAGGTGTTGGCAGCATCGCGGGTAGCTGGCGGTGCCAGTGCCTCGGCCTGGGGCCTAGCAGGTTGCTGAGGATGAAGGTCCCGTTCCTGGAGGAGGGCCTTCAGATGCTGGTTCTCCTTCATGAGAGTGTCGAGGGTCACTTCTTGAGCCTCGTTCACAGGAGGGTCATTGTTGACCAGCTCTGCGTTGATAGGAGGGTTGCGGTCTTCCACTGGGACTTCTTCTGCGTGTTCTGACGCCTGTGGTCTGGCAGAAGTATCGATGTGACTTGTTGGGGTAGGCGACGGAACCTGATGGCGCGGCCTCCTGAAGTGAGACAAGGGCTGATTCAGGTCATCAGACTTGGTGTCCGACTGGTGTCTGGTGGTGTAGCACGCAAACACTCGAACCGCGTCGTTGATGATCCAGGTCGTCCGCTTCCTGCGCAGGTGCCGCTTGGGGCGGACAGGCGCCCCTAGTCTGTCAAAGACCAAGGTGCGTTGCAGAGGAGCCTCGCTCTCGATATCGGTCAGAGGAGATCCCGGGATAGGCTACTGGAGGGCCCAGAAGCGGGCTCGCCTTTGCCTTCGCTTGCTTGTGCAAAGGACACTAGACGGTTGGGCATCATCAGACGGTGCCGTTGTAGGGTTGGACGCATCTCGCCCGATGCCGGGTCTGAACGCTCACAAGGGATTCCTAACGCGTGCCCTCCGAACGGCTTGAGCTTCTTCTGGGGTGACCCAGATTCTTCTCAAGTCGGATTGCCGGTCTCCTTTGTCGCCACTTTTCTGACAGGTCATCTTAGGAGCTTGGGAGTCGGGCCGATGGGGATGCCCTCGGACTACTACCGAGGTACCCACTCCTTTGAGCTTTGCCTTATCCTCTCGTGTCCGTTGCAAGAGGTCGAAGTGGTTGAAGGTGGGAACGGTCCATTCCTGAGGTCTGATGGGTTCACCCCCATCAAGGCAAATCCATAAATAACCGACAAAAATAGTCTTCCCGGAGGTTCTAATTGCAGCGGCGAGCCGGCCGCCCTTACGGCCATGGTGACGCTTCTTCTGGGGAGCCGAAGACTCCGCCCGGAGATAGTAGACCGAGAAGACCCGACCCATAGTGGATGGTGGCGCAGAGCTGCCAGTGGAAGGTACAGAGGCCGACCCTTGGTGTACAAGGTCCACCCTGGGAGTCGACAGCCGGGTGACTGGGGTGTAAGCCCTGGCCCACCCTGAGAGAAGCGTTGCCGATGCTCGAGATGACGCTCTCGCACCGGGGGGCAATGCCGTTGAAACTGCTGGGGTGTTGGCGACCCGAGGTTGAGAGCCTGTGTTGAGTGTCGGAGTGGTCCGGGCTCGGGCCGGAAAGTCTGAGAGAGATGCTAAGGGCCCTCATCCCCTGGGTGGAAGACCCGCGGGGAGAGCCGGTTTGACTGGGGCTCGGAACCAAGATTCCGAGTGGAATGCCGGGGAGCCGTGTACCTGGGGCTGAGAGCCCATGTTGGGTGCCGGCTGAAGCTGGCCTTGGGGTTGAAGGCCCGAGGGAAGTGCTGGGGAGCTGTGAACCCGGGGTTGGGAGCCTGTGTTGGGTGCCCGCTTTGCTGAGGCTCGGGGGTGGAGGCCCGAGGAAGATGCCGAGGTAGAGATCGAAATCCGGGGCGTGGGACCCGTGCAAGAGATTGGACGAGGCTGGCCTCAGGAGCTAACACTTACTCGGGCCGGTGTTGATCTGGGGGCCCTACAGGGGCCATGTTGAAACGATGAGATGGTGCAAACAAGATTCAGAGGGGGGGGGTGAATGAATCACCTTTAACAATTTTGCCCAATTTAAAATTGAATTAGAAAAATATTACAGAATTAAACTTTAGAATTCAGTTACACACGGTCCAAAAATAAAATCCTCACTGGTATGTGCGAGCCAAAGTGTACATCTACCATGAATTATGAAACAAAGAATCAAACAACTAAACAGATGTTTTAGATGGTTTAGTCTGTTGCTCGCAGACCTACGTCCATCCCCCACTCAAACCTGAGTGAGGCTTACCGCTGTCACATAGCTTGAAACCGCTGAGCATCACAACTTGCTTACATCCGCTGACAATCATAGCTTACTGACCTGCTGAGCATCACAGCTTGCTGTCCGAGGTACACACCTCGCCCGCTGAGCATTACAGCTTAGCTACCCGCAGACATACAGCTTGAGGTTTGGATAAAAAAGAAAAATAAACGGATAAATCATAGCAATAGAAAGTTGGAAATGAAAGCAGTAAAATGTAGCTCACGCAGCAACATAATCAGTTCTGGATCTGATCCAAGAACTGATAAGATTACACATCAACGAGCTCAATCCCTCTCTATTCTCACTTGCTCACTCTCTTTCTTTTTCTCTACTCATACTCTCTTCTCTCTCTCTAATTCTATCTCTCAGACTTCTTTTCTCTGCTGCTCTCACAGACTTCTCTTCTTTCGTATCTCAACTTTCAGCGCTCAGCTCTCTTTCTTTTCCTCTTTGTGTCTGCTGCTCACGCTCTCTCTCTTTTCTATCAGACTCTCCTCTTCTACTGCTGATAGGGACATCACCTCCCGTGCCCACACTCATGGCTCGTCTCCTCGCCCCAGAAGCATCCGACATGGTCTAGTCATTTATTTTGAGTCATATGTTATATTTTCATATTTTATTTGAGTCATATCATTGTAATTTTCCTTTTATTTGAGTCCAATACCTAGGTTAATGAGTCATCTACCTAAGTTAAGTGTCATAGGGTTGATTAGATTAGTTAATGGGCCCAATTTATTGGGCTAGGCCCAGGGGCGCCCCCTACCCCCTTGGTTATTTGTCATTGTAGCAAGAGTTAGGGACTTTTTGTAAAATGTGGGTTGCCTATATATAGGACCCCATTCCCCCCCCATTTGAAGTCAATGAAATTGCCATATATTAAGTTCCAAAATTCAAGTTTCTTGTGGAGAGAATCCATTTAGTGGGGTGTGAAGCCCTAGGGTGAGAAGCCCTTCCCTTCTCTCTCTCTCTCTCTCTAAGGGGGCCGCCCCCCTCTCTCACTCTTCCCCCTCCCCAAAGTTCAAATTTCCCCTCTCTCTCCTCTCTCCTCCACCTAGGCTCCACCTCATCCACACACCACTAGCCACCCCAACCACCTCATCACTTCCCTAGGTGCATTCATTACCCCTCCACCAACTCCCAGCAAATCTCCTCCCTCCCTAGGAGAATCTTGGCCTTCCCAACACAATCCACCCTAGTCCCCACACAATCTTGCAGCTCCCAAGGGGAATTTGAATTGTTTCCCTCCAATCTCTCCACCACTTCCACTTCCCTTCACCATTAGTCACCTCCCTCCCCTATCTCTTGTGCCATTGAAGCTAATCCCAACCAGCCAGTTCGTAGCTTAGAATCAGTAGGGGAGCAACAGTTTGCAGAAGCGACCCCGACATCATCCCAATGTCTCTGGAGGCCTAAGTGGTACCGTCGGAAGTGTCTCCCTGTCTTCTTCGCAATGGCGGTAGTCTCGTCCCAACCTGAGCTCGTGGCTACCCGGGGCAATCGATCTCCCCACAGTGCACGTCTTCCTCCAGACTGGCAACCTGAAGCCGCTTGCAGAGCCTCCCACGACCAACCCCTTGAAGATCTGGAGGCGGCGCTTGACTGAGAGCTTCGTCTACACGTCTTATTCCAGTACCAAGAAGCGGCATCCCGTTCAGCATCCGGAGCTAAGAGTTCTCAATTTCCTCCCTCAGGTGCGCTGTTCTGTCCACACTGGGACTGAACAGACACCCGATCACTCTTAGGGCTGTCTCTATTTACTTCGACCTCTTCCGATGTCCCCGTGGGTCTCTGTTCGAAGAGGACTCGACAATGAATCCAGCAACTCCAGACTCGCCTGAATCAGAGATCAGGAGCGCCCGTGGTGACCTCGTCTTCCTACTGCAGTGGTACCATAGCTGTCAGAACCAGAAAATAGAGGCACTGTTCACGGCCCTGCCCCGACCATCACCGTCATTCTGAAATTCCCCCAAAAATTGGACGTCTTCAACTATAAAGATTTTCCCACTAGTTTCGTCGCCAACGGAGCTCGAGGGAGTCCGCAGCAGTGCCGACACTGAATGTCTATCCTCTGTTCCAGAGAGTGGATAGAACAATCATCATCCTTTCATTTAGTTCCTAGATTGATTCTCCCCTTCCCGCTTGGCCGGCTTACAGCCCCTCCCTATGGGAGGTAGTGCTTGAATGTAATTTTGGCTCCCCTTTCCCAAGTTTAACCCTCTTGCATGGGGCGTAGTGATGTAATACCTTGAACAGGTCGAAGCTACACCGACGCGGCGTGTGGGGAACCCACGCTTCCCCTCTCGCCCAAGTCTCCGAGCGAGACCAGTTTCTTCAAGCCGGTCGAGTAAGTGCTCTATCTCTTGCTCATATTTGGTGCCTTGTTTTTTCAATATTAGCTCATAGCTCCGCTGGCCCGTGAGAGTGAGTGCCCGGTCCGCAAGCTCCATTGCTTCGAGTGGCCGCCGTGGAAGAGAGTGTGACTTGTGCCCTCGGCACCTGGGTCGGCCCCATTGAGTTGGACCTCCAAACCCTTGGGGAAAAACCCTTGGCCTTGCTGGCCCTCTACCAGCAAGGGCCCAGTCCTCACAACCTCCACTCGGCATCGCTGAGTTACCCCGGGATTTGGGTGAGTGTCGGGTGAGTGGCCACCAATTTCGGTCCATTTCTATTGTGAATTGTGCTTGCTTGTTAAAGTCTAAGGTGCTTCGGTCTTGTGACTATCACCCCAAGGTGGTGTCACATCAATTGGTATCAGAGCAAGTCATTGACTTGTCTCTACAAGTCAAGTCCTAGGGCACGCTTGCATTGGAGTCATCATCGGTCCAACCCTTGCATTGTCCACCCACCATTGTCATCGTTGAGTCTAGGGTCAAATGGCCCCTCTCCCAATCATATCCCATGCATACCTACCTAATGGAGAGCCCACGGAATTGATTTCATTGACTTAGAGTCCTATAGTTGGGTATCCCCCGATATCGTTGCCTCTCTTTCTAGGACCGGACAAATTATGCACAATGGAGACCAAGTTTTTGTTGAATTCCATAGATGGTTTGGAGAGACTAAGTATTTTGATGGGGCTTGGTGTTAAGTAGGAACATTGGCAAGTCCATGCATAATCCTAGGTAAGAAATGGTTAGATGAAAGGAATGCCGACATCGACCCAACACGTCGGACTTGCCTAGTGCATCCGCCACACCTTCCGGGAACCTTTAAATTCAACAACCTTGTACTCTCCCATCTGCCGGAGTCCCACCCTTGTTCACCACCCCGGGTGCACCACACACCGGCTAACATCACCCCACCCTCGAAGAACCTTCCCACCCCATTAGCTTTAGAAGAAGTAGCCCACCCACTTTGCCACATGGAGACAAATACCCCTCCTGATCTTTTCCCCTCTATGGAGGGAACCCATGTCCAAATTGAAGGGGAAGCCTCGCACAAGGATCTTCACCCTACACCACCCTCTCTAGATAAGGCTGAACTCATCTTAGAAGAACCTCTTGTTAGGTGGCTAAGGGAGAGCTCGATTAGAGATATCATGACCCATATCTATCTACCCGTGGAGCAAGACCTCCCTATAGTGCCCATCTTCTCCCATCACACCACCATCCAATCCTCTCACCAAGTAGAGAACCTAGAGGAACTTCTCATGGGCTTAGCTTGTCAAATGGAGTTGACCGGCATGTTGACCACAACAGACAACCAACCAAGGAGCCTTGACCTCCTACACCTATGTGTCGGGTCCATCACCTCGGTATACACCATTGGTTGCTACACTAGTGACCTCCTTCTATTTCTTCCCACACCCGATGAGCCCAACCTTCTCCTCAATTTGGAACTTCTTATATCGGGTAGAAAGTCAAACCCTCCCCTCATGGCCGACCCATCCACCAAGATCTTCGGCCCAATTATTTCATTAGAGGAGGATTACCCACCACCATTTGAGGATCTTGAGGACATAGGGCCTCTATCCCTTGGTAACCCTTTTCATGATCCCTTTGATCTCCTCCAATGGGATCCGTGGAACCCATGTGACCCAACCACCTTACCCACCGCTCCTTTCCTACCCTCACCCACCATGTTGGGCCATGCTCACCTCATCCATAACCCATGTAACATCAAAGGAGCCATGACCTTAGGCAACACCCACCTAGAGATCGAGGAAATGCCCCACCCCATATCCACCTTCCTAGATCCCTTCGACCCATTCACATGGAAGTTCAAAGGTCATCCCACATCTATGCACATGGAAGTCACCTTTGGGATAAGCATGCATGTGTCTAGGCTTACCACACCACTTGACATGAACACTATGTTGGGTCCATTCATTCACATCACCCACATGTCAAGTAGGAAACAAGAGTGGTCCATATTCGGGTGTAATGGTCCTCCTTCATTCATCATGGGTCGTAGGCATGATAGGAGTATTCATGGATGTCCGGCTCCCCCGGCATTTGTCACCCCCATGCATGACTAGATCACCTATGGATGCCCCGCTCCTCCCCATTCCATCAAAGTCTTCTTGGCGTCAAAGCATGATTGGTCTACTTTTGGTTGCCCAGGTCCACCCATCACCCCTAGAATGTCCGCATTCACAAAATTACATGAAAACCTTCGCAAGCACATCAGTAAGGAAAATGAGATTTATAAAAGACAGGCTGACTCCCCTCGGCATCACCAAGAATTTCACGTGGGTGACTTTGTGATGGTGAGGACAGAGAAGCTCTCCCCGGAAGCCATCTCCAAATTGAGGCCTCGTGGGGCTGGTCCCTTCCAGGTTCTGAGGTGCATTGGCACTAATGCCTATGAGTTATATCTTCCCAAGGAGTACGGAGTGAGCCTCACATTCAACGTGGCCGACCTAGTGCCATATAAGGGTCCCACGATGGTACCCAGTGAGGATATTGAGCCCACACCCCTCATTGAGAGAGCACCCACCCGTGAGAAGAGTCCTCTAGCCAGGCTAGCCCGACGTGAGCGAATTGAGCGAATATTTGATGAACAGGTCACTGCCACCAGGAGCAAGGTGTATGAGCACCATCTCATCGGGTGGATGGATCGGTCTCCTTTGGAAGACTTGTGGGCAGTATCACTTCTACATCCTCCGAGGAGCGAAGGACTCTTACTCGACGGAGTCGAGTTCTCCGCACCCCAGGAGTATGATAGGGACATCACCTCCCGTGCCCACACGCACGGCTCGTCTCCTCGCCCCAGAAGCATCTGACATGGTCTAGTCATTTATTTTGAGTCATATGTTGTATTTTCATATTTTATTTGAGTCATATTATTGTAATTTTTCTTTTATTTGAGTCCAGTACCTAGGTTAATGAGTCATCTACCTAAGTTAAGTGTCATAGGGTTGATTAGATTAGTTAATGGGCCCAATTCATTAGGCTAGACCCAGGGGCGCCCCCTACCCCCTTGGTTATTTATCATTATAGCAAGAGTCAGAGATTTTTTGTAAAATGTGGGTTGCCTATATATAAGACCCCATTCCCCCCCATTTGAAGTCAATGAAATTGCCATATATTGAGTTCCAAAATTCAAGTTTCTTGTGGAGAGAATCCATTAGTGGGGTGTGAAGCCCTAGGGTGAGAAGCCCTTCCCTTCTCTCTCTCTCTCTAAGGGGGCCGCCCCCCTCTCTCTCTCTTCCCCCCTCCCCAAATTTCAAATTTCCCCTCTCTATCCTCTCTCCTCCACCTAGGCTCCACCTCGTCCACACACCACTAGCCACCCCAACCACCTCATCACTTCCTAGGTGCATTCATTACCCCTCCACCAACTCCCACCAAATCTCCTCCCTCCCTAAGAGAATCTTGGCCTTCCCAACACAATCCACCCTAGTCCCCACACAATCTTGCATCTCCCAAGGGGAATTTGAATTTTTTCCCTCCACTCTCTCCACCCCTTCCACTTCCCTTCACCATTAGTCACCTCCCTCCCCTATCTCTTGTGCCATTGAAGCTAATCCCAACCAGCCAGTTCGCAGCTCAGAATCAGCAGGGGAGCAGCAACTTGCAGAGGCGACCCCTACATCATGCCAGCATCCCTGGAGGCCTAAGTGGTGCTGTCGGAAGCGTCTCCCTGTCTTCTTTGCAACGGCGGTGGTCACGTCCCAACCTGAGCTTGTGGCTACTCGGGGGAACCGATCTCCCCACACTGCGCGTCTTCCTCCAGACTAGCAACCTGAAGCCACTTGCAGAGCCTCCCACGGCCATCCCCTTGAAGATCTGTAGGTGGTGCTTTACGGAGAACTTCGTCTACACGTCTTCTTCCAGTACAAAGAAGCGGCATTCCGTTCGGCATCCGGAGGTAAGAGTTCTCAATTTCCTCCCTCAGGTGCGTTGTTCTGTCCACTCTGGGACTAAACAGACACCCGATCACTATTCAGACTATCTCTATTTACTCTGCCTCCTCCGGTGTCCCCGTGGGTCTCCATTCTAAGAGGACTCGACAACGAATCCAGCGACTCCAGATTCGCCTGAGTCAGAGATCAGGAGCGCCGTGGTGACCTCGTCTTCCTGTTGCAGTGGTACCATAGCTGTCAGAACCAGAAAGCAGAGGCACTATTCATGACCCTTCCCCCACCATCACCGTCATTCTGAAATTCCCCCCAAAATTGGACGTCTTCCTGAGTCAACTACGAAGATTTTACCACTGGTTTCATCGCCAACGGAGCTCAGGGGAGTCCACAGCAGTGCTGACACCGACTGTCTATCCTCTATTCCAAAGAGTGGACAGAACAATCATCATACTTTCATTTAGTTCCTAGATTGATTCTCCCCTTCCCACCTGGTCGGCTTACAGCCCCTCCCTGTGGGAGGTAGTGTTTGAATGTAATTTTGGCTTCCCTTTCCCAAGTTTAACCCCCTTGCATGGGGCGTAGTGATGTAAAACCTTGAACATGTCGAAGCTACACCGGCACGGCGTGTGGGGAACCCACGCTTCCCCGCTCGCCCATGTCTCCGAGTGGGACCGGTTTCTTCAAGCCGGTCGAGTAAGTGCTCTATTACTTGCTCATATTTGGTGCCTTGTTCTTTCAATATTAGCTCATAGCTCCGCTAGCCTGTGAGAGTGAGTGCCCTGTCCGCAACCTCCATTGCATTGAGTGGCCGCCGTAGAAGAGAGTGTGACCCGTGCCCTCGGCACTCGGGTCGGCCCCATTGAGTTAGACCTCAAAGCCTTGGGAAAAAAACCTTGGCCATGCTGGCCCTCTACCAGCAAGGGCCCAATCCTCACACCCTCCACTCAGCATCACCGATTTACCCCGGGATTTGGGTGAGTGTCGGGTGAGTGGCCACCAATTTCGGTCCGTTTCTATTGTGAATTGTGCTTGCTTGTTAAAGTCCAAGGTGCTTCGGTCTTGTGACTATCACCCAAAGGTGGTGTCACATCAGCTGCTCTGTTATCTCACTCTCTGATTCTTCTCTGAAGCTCCTCTCTATTTTTTGCCTCTGCTAGCCTCTCTCATCTTCTATATCTGCAATTTCCTTCTCTCCCAGTCTTCGATCCCTTTTTATAGGCGGATGATGGGCCCGTGCGTATCACGTTTCCCGCCCAACTTTCACGCAGATCTGATCTCTTCTTTCCACGTGTTGTAATCTTAGCACCTTCACTTTCCACGTGTTGTAATCTTAGCACCTTCACTTTCCACGTGGCAGGATCCTGTGTTATACGCCTTGCCTCGGATCACGTGCCAGTCGTTCGAAAATTCTAGGCTTTGCTACTTCCTTGTCTTGAATTGTTCAATCCTGGTTCAATTCATAAGTCTCTGCTATTAGATAAAGGTATTTAATCAAACACCTGATAGTCAAGAAAAACCTGTAATAATGACAATATGCTTCATGATGTATGAGAGTGATTATAATGTAATTGAAACAATGAAGACAAAGAATCATACATCATTGATGCTTAATGTATGAAACTCATGTGCTCTCATTGACTTGAATGCATAAGCCTTATGTGTAGTGCCCCAAAATTTATTTAAATAATTTTTGTAGAATTTTTCTAGATTTATAAGGGCCAAAATAGATTAATAAGTGAATTGAAGCCCAATAGGTTTAAGGACCAAGCCATTAAGTTTGACCCATATTCTAGAAAGTTATTTAGCCTATTCACGGATTTTAAGGATAAATACCATTTTTATAGATAATTATATGGATAAATAAACAAAATAGTTTGAATATTATTGAATTATGGGTACATGGGATGTAGCGGTCTATCGTGGGACCGCCACAGTCAGGTAACGCGCCTACCTTCGACCGTTACGCACTGTTAGTTCCGTGAAGTGAAGAAAGAGCAAAAAGATTAGATTTTTGCTAGTCTATCTCTTAGGGATCGAGATGGGTAGACTAGTAGAGGTGTTAAGGACTCTTAGAAGTCAATCTAAGCTTTAACAAGGACTCTAGAATCGATCTAATCTTCAAACCCTAGTCAAAACCCTATAAATAGACCATAATTTTGACCTGCGCGACCCATACTTTGGCTCGCATGGAATTAAGGTAAGGAGTCATAATTTTGGGTAAGTTTTTTAGAACTTTTTGTTTATAATACTTTAGACTAATAGCTCTGAAAATTTCGTGCTAGAAGATCAACTACATAAGAAGTTAGAAGCTTCCAAAGTTACAGATACGACCTTAGCAACTTAGGAATCTGAGCAAAGGTTCACTGAAGATCGGGGAATTAGATCATCAAAATGAGGTATTTAGGGTTTGATTTTTCAGAACTTTTTGTTCCCCTTAGTTTCATCTTCTTACCCTCAAAATTTCACATCCTTAGGTCAAGAGGTTGAGGAGTTAGAGCGACGAGAAGTTGCTGAGAAACCATAGGAAGAGAAGAACTAGGGCATGTCTGGCAGTCCCAAATTCGAACTTTAAAGCCCAGAAAAGAGGTAGGTCATCTCATGAATGGCAAGAACATCATGTTAGGGATAAAAGCCCTCTGATTTTGATTGATTTCATGCATTCTAGACCATGAATTCATGTTTTAGTTTGACCTACGCATACATGCATGTCTTGAGCCTTAATTAAAGATAAAAGATATTATCTTGTTCAATTCACTGCAAACTATGCATCTAGATAGCCTCTATATTTTGTTTCTCATGACTAGAATATTCTAAGTATTTTGATTTCCAACCATGACATATTTTCAATCTTTTACCTTCTATATCCTGTCAGCAGAAGCTCTGACGGATTAAGGTAAGACCGTCACATGATTGTAACGGTCTTACGATCAGCCATCACACCCTCTGATATGTTTAAATTTCTCTGTTGTCTCTGACGGACCAAAGTCAGTGCGTCACAATACTGTAACGGTCCCACGATAAACCGTCGCAGATGTATAACACGTCTATCTTAGACCGTCAGAGTGATGTTTTCTGTCAACCCAAGACAAGACTGAGGACAGTCAAACTTACTTATAAATAAGCCTAGTTACCTAAGTTTTGACATGTTTTCATGACCTTGAGTTTATTAATTGACTGATGACAGGAATGGCATGTTTAAAAGTATTTTGAGTTATTTTAAGGCATATGTTAATTTCATTAGCTAAACTCTATAGTTTGTATTTAAACCATGATTTTTTGTATTGACGAAGTTTTATCATGGTTTCATATCGTTACACATTATTTTCTATCTATAGAGTCAATTTCTCTAAGTACATGGCATATATTCCGGTATATGACCATTAGTTCACACTTTGCACTATATGAACATATTCTTGAACTTGAGGACCTCTCTATTGGATATTCCGTCTAATAGACTAGGAAATCGTGTTTCAAGGCCTCCGTAATTCTCCGCGAGCCTGGGATTCCCACTAGGACGTCGAGTTGGTTGTACCATGAAAGCCCAATTGTTAGAAAGCACTATCGAAGTTTCTGGTTCTAGATATGTAACGGATCCATATTAGACCCCCATGCTCATATAACGGCCTAATATATGACCGTCACATTTACTGAGTCCGTTTTATTGTTTCTAGATTCAGTCATTCCAACGGATCAATGATAGATCGTCACGATCATGTAACGGCCCATTGATTGACCGTCACAGTTCTTGAGTGTTTTAACCCGAGGTTTGACCTAAGGGTTGATATTCCAATGTTCCTAAATGGATTATTGATGGTCTAGGACTTGTCATATTATTCAAGATACTTAATTTAAATTATGAAAAATAAGGAATGTACCGTTATGCTGCTGAATTATTTCCATGAGCATAACCTTGTTTTAAGTCATTCTTGACCTCACATTTCTTCATTGAAGTGTTCATTCATTGAACTATTGTTATCATGAACTTATTTGAACTTGCTATATTGCTTGAAACGTGGAAGTAGCTTGATTTATACTTGAAGATGCGATCGAGCACTGATTGTGTTCGAGGGCTCTATGCTAATCCCCTCGATTGATTGCCGAAAAAATACTATTATAAACCATGGGGTATGATGCTACTTACGTCGCATTGCTCTGGGAGTACTTTCTCTATAAATAAGTGAAGATCCACGAGCATCATGAAAATACTTGTACATGACTTTCTTGCTTGATACATGATATTCCACGGATATTTATCAAATACTTGCTCATAAGCAAAAGATGTTTGGGTGATGACTACGTAGTATTGCTTGTACATTCTCGTTACATTCTTGTTCATGAAAGGCCATATCATGTTCTTGTTACATTCTTGATAGTTCTTGCTCATTCTATCTTACATGATCATTGTGTTACTTTGGTTTAATCGCATGATTGATCGCATTCGCATGATTTTACCTTATTTATTTAGAGCTAAAATGTTAATTACTTAAATATTGCTAATCATGTTGATGCGAGGATACCTACTGGGCAAGTGTGCTCATTACCTATTTCCAATCTTTTTAGGAGATGGAAGTGAGTCGGGATCGGATTTGGAACGTTCAAATAGCGAGTCTGAGAGTGAATGAAGAATGAGTGAAGACTTAGGAAGTCTACATTATTTAGATTGATTCTATGTAATTTTCTTATTTCTTGAGTCTAGTATGATGAAGGAAGTTGAAATAGTGATTGCATTTGAACATTTGATTTGATTATTAATGAAATAAGTTGAAGATTACGTAAATATTGTGCAATTGTATTTATGTGTGTGATTGTCTTGCACTCTGATCGTTCTTACTTGCAAGAGGCTTACCATGCCGGATGTTCACGTTCCTCAAGCTAGTCTTCCGCTGTAATAAAGGCTCGGGACGTGACAGTTAAGTTGGTATCAGAGCCTAAGTCTCAGGACTTAGGGAAAAGAGTCATGTCATAGGATAAGTCCAAGATTAAGGACCCCTACCTATGAACTAAGGAAGAAGCTTCCATGCCCATGTGAGAATTGGGTAGATCCCGGGATAAGATAGTTAATTAGCTTTACGATTAATTTTCTTCCAATTCCACGAGAAATAACAAGTTGTTATATTTCTCTCAGGTACCTTATTTTACAAATGGATCATCGCATAGATTGGAATGGCATGCAACAAACAGTTGCCGTCCTTACTCAGGCATTGCAAACTATGGCCCAGGCAGGCGCATGGGCAAGGGCTGGCGACTTACATCGTAATTTCTAGAGTTTAAACCCTTCATGTTTCTATGGTTCTTCTAATCTGGACGAAGCAGAGAATTGGATAGATGAGATGAACCGTATATTTGACGTCATCCAATGCACCGATCAAGAGAAGGTGCGTCTTGCAACTTTCCAACTCAACAAGGATGCCTGTACATGGTGGAAGTCGGTTCCGGCACCTCCGGCCGATGCACCTCATACATGGGATGGTTTTCTCACTTTGTTCCGTGCTAAGTACTTTTCTGAGCATGTGAAAGAAAGAAAGGCTATGGAGTTCGCCTCTCTTCGACAAGGAATGATGACAGTCGCGGAGTATGAACTTCAATTCTCCAGACTAGCACCTTATGCACCGCATTTAATCAGTACTGATATATTGAAGGCTAATCGGTTTATGGACGGATTACGACCCAGTTTTATTCAGCAGCTTGGGACCCAAAACATCCGTACTTACGCAAAAATGGTACATCAGGCATATTTATGTGAAAGGACCTTAGAGAAGGTCGAGAAATTGAAAGGAAAAGGAGAAGAGTCCAGTCAACGATCTGAGCGGCGTTATAAGAAAGAAAAATTCAGCATCACGGAACCTCACCAAAGCCGTGATAGTAATAAGAGATCAGGAGCGGGAACGGTGGAAGTTCCCAGAAAAACAAGAAGATTAAGGAGGTGGCTTATAAACTGGCTTTACCTCCACAATTAGCAGGAGTTCACGACGTATTTCACGTCTCCATGCTGAAAAAGTATGTATATGATCCTGACCATGTTATCACTTATGATAATTTGGAGATTCAGAAGGATATGACGTACGAGCAAACACTAATAAGGATTCTGGAACGGGAAGTACGTCAACTAAGGAATAAAACTATTCCTATGGTCAAGATTCAATGGAAGAAATCATGGCCGACCGAAGCAACTTGGGAAACAGAAGAAACCATGCGAAAAAGATTCCGAGAACTATTCAACTGTAAGTACACTCTCCACAATCCATATATATATTGAATTTGGGGACCAAATTCTTCTAAGTGGGGGAGGGTGTAGTGCCCCAAAATTTATATAAATAATTTCTATAGAATTTTTCTAGATTTATAAGGGCCAAAATAGATTAATAAATGAATTGAAGCCAAATAGGTTTAAGGACCAAGCCCATTAAGTTTGACCCATATTCTAGAAAGTTATTTAGCCTATTCACGGATTTTAAGGATAAATATTATTTTTATAGATAATTATATGGATAAACAAACAAAAGAGTTTGAATATTATTGAATTATGTGCACATGGGATGTAGCGGTCTATCGTGCGACCGCCACAGTCAGGTAACGTGCCTACCTTCGACCGTTACGCACTATTAGTTCCGTGAAGTGAAGAAAGAGCAAAAAGATTAGATTTTTGCTAGTCTATCTCTTAGGGATCGAGATGGGAAGACTAGTAGAGGTGTTAAGGACTCTTAGAAGTCGATCTAAACTTTAACAAGGACTCTAGAATCGATGTAATCCTCAAACCCTAGTCAAAACCTTATAAATAGACCCTAGTTTTGACCTGCGCGACCCCTACTTTGGCTCGTGTGGAATCAAGGTAAGGAGTCATAATTTTGGATAAGTTCTTTAGAGCTTTTTATTTATAATTCTTTAGACTAATAGCTCTCAAAATTTCATACTAGGAGATCAACTACACAAGAAGTTAGAAGCTTCCAAAGTTATTGGTACGACCTTAGCAACCCAAGAATCTGAGCAAAGGTCCACTGAAGATCAGGGAATTAGATCATCAAAATGAGGTATTTAGGATTTGATTCTTTAGAACTTTTTGTTCCCCTTAGTTTCATCTTCTTACCCTCAAAATTTCATGTCCTTAGGTCAAGAGGTTGAGGAGTTAGAGCGACGAGAAGTTACTGAGAAACCACAGGAAGAGAAGAACTAGGGCGTGTCTGGCAGTCCCAAATTCGAAGTTTAAAGCCCAGAAAAGAGGTAGGTCATCTCATGAATGGCAAGAACATCATGTTAGGGATAAAAGCCCTCTGATTTTGATTGATTTCATGCATTCTAGACCATGAATTCATGTTTTAGTTTGACCTATGCATACATGCATGTCTTGAACCTTAATTAAAGATAAAAGATATTATCTTGTTCAATTCACTGCAAACTATGCATCTAGATAGCCTCTATATTTCATTTCTCATGACTGGAATATTCTAAGTATTTTGATTTCCAGCCATGACATATTTTCAATCTTTTACCTTCTATATCCTGTCAGCAGAAGCTCTGTCAGATTAAGGTGAGACCATCACATGATTGTAACGGCCTTACGATTAGCTGTCACACCCTCTGATATGTTTAAATTTCTCTGTTGTCTCTGACGGACCAAAGTCAGTGCGTCACAATACTGTAACGGTCCCATGATAAACCGTCACTGATGTATAACGCGTCTTTCTTAGACCGTCAGAGTGCTATTTTCTATCAACCCAAGACAAGACTGAGGATAGTCAAACTTACTTATAAATAAGCCTAGTTACCTAAGTTTTGATCTGTTTTCATGACCTTGAGTTTATTAATTGACTCATGATAGGAATGGCATGTTTAAAAGCATTTTGAGTTATTTTAAGGCATATGTTAATTTCATTAGCTAAACTCTATAGTTTGTATTTAAACCATGATTTTTTGTATTGATGAAGTTTTATCATTGTAGCAACCCTGATAAATGAATATTTGAAATAAATTAAAACATATATATTACAGAAGTAATATATATAAAAGGAATAGGGTTAATTGGATGAAATAAAACAAATTAAAAATAACGCCTCTTATTAAGGCGTTAATTTATAAAGAAACGCCTCTATCCATAGCGTGAATAAAGAAAGGACGCCCACAACTACGGTCGTCAGTTCTCACGCGACCAAATGGGTAAGTAAAAGAAACGCCCCTATCTTGGGCGTGTTTTAAAACACGAAACGCCCTTTTTCAAGGCGCTTTTTAAGAAACGCCCTTATGCAAGGCGTTAATTAAAGAATACACGCCCTGACCAAAGTCGTTAATTCCGTTCGTGAACCGTTCGAACCCAGAGCTTATCCAGGGAAAGATTAACCTAATCTAGTAAGTGTCTAATAGAGTAAGGACTCTATTAGGGATATACTACCCTCACACAATCACTAACTCTAATAGGACTTCCAAAGTCTTATAAATAAACCTGTTCGGCCAACCCTAAATCTATTTGGACGAACTACTGCTGCACGGTACGTGAAGAACAAACTGTTCTTCTTATTCCCTTTTGTTTTTCTTGCTTCAGATTATATGAAGAATAATTAGTTTTCTTCTTGTTCAGGAAACTCTGCTACTGCCGTCGAAGAATAGGTAATATTCTTCTATCTTTTTCCTTAAACGTCGATTATAACTATGAAGATTATTAACATCTTCATCTTCCCTCTTTTTCTCTTCCTCTACAGGTTCTGTAGCGTGAAGATCTTTGAAGAACATTTGTTCTTCTTCCGGCTGCTGCTGCTGTTGCGGATTTTCGTTGCAACAGAGCTCATCTTCTATCTCATCCTTCACGTTCCATTAAAGGTAGGTTTTCTCAAGTTATTGTAGCCCAAATGAAATTAATGCAAGATATATATATATAAGCATGTCATGCATACAGTTATTATAGTTTCCATGCGTTTTCTGCAATATTTTGAAAGAGACGCCCCTGTCAAGGGCGCTAATTCACATGAAACGACTTTTCCCAGGTCGTTAATTTCATGTTTAACGCCCCGTACTCAGGCGTTAATTTCTTTAAACCGTTAATCACCCATCTTAAGAATTGATTATCTATGAAATCATGATTATAAAATAATGCATGATCCTCTGTCTTCAACATGCTAACTTTACTGTCATGATATTACATTCGTTCCTCTGTTATCCTGAAATTGTTACTGTCCTTAAAGTTTCTGAAGGAACTTGAATTAACGACTTGGACAAAGTCGTTTTCCACATATTAACGCCCCGTCATAGGGCGTGAATCTGAAAGGTAACGCCCCTTCCTAGGGCGTGTATCGGTTAAAATCTGAAATTTATATATTCTGAAAAATAGAATTAAATAGTAACGCCCCTGCCCAGGGCGCATTTTTGATAATTCTTGAAAATTAATTGTATTCTGTAAAATATGTAAACAATAAGACGCCTTCTGGTGTAGTCGTCAGATCTTGAAGAAACGACCCTGACCAAGGCGTGTTTTAGACAATTCATGAAAATTATTGATATTCTGTCAAATATATATATAAGGAGACGCCTGCTACTGTAGTCGTCAACTCTTGAAGAGACGCCCCTTCCCAAGGCGCGTTTTAGATAAATTATTGAATTATTGAAAATTCTGCAAAACGGACCATATGTAAACGCCCTTCTGTTAGGCGTTAATTACTTGAGAAACGACTTGACCTAAGTCGTTATTTTACTATAAACTGATTTTCATCTGATTTGCTAACCGATGGTTTTATATATTATAATATATATATATATATCGGCACTATTCTCCACTCCGTGAGTATAGTCCCATGTTTTCATGTTGACTTACGATCACACTCAACTCTCATTGACATACAAGCTCTCCATTGGACATTCGTTCCTTTGGACTAGCGAGTTAGTCATAGAGACCTCCGTAAGACTCCTCGTAGCCTTGGATTCCCTCAAGGCCGACTGAGCTGGTTGTACCCTAAAAACCCATTACACGATCCTTGCCATGTCAATCTAAAGAAACATGGTATACCGGCCCTTATGATTATACAAAGAGTATATCATAAGAAATTCTTAATGGGATGATGATATCATGCCATATCATGTCGTTCTTGTAAACCTCAATTCTATGATAAGAATGAGGGTATCTTGCTTGATCTAATGTCCATGTGGACCTCAATTCTATATAAAGAATGTCCATATTGATTTGTCATGGTACCCAAGTTAAGGGAATCATATTCTACCTAGTTTTATCGATATCGTGATTATACCGTTATTATCGCCATTCTATGTCCTTTGTTATATTTTGGACTCTATTCTATCAAAGTTGTCATACGTGTCTACAAGCTTGATTATTGAAATTCTATGTTGGCTATAAACAAGAGTGGATGTCAAAACACATGATAAATGCCTGCGCATATAGGGCCCGATCTGGTCCTGGGAGGAGCACCCGAAAGTACTTGTGCCCATGGGAGTTAAAATGATAAGGTATCTAGCATTATACCGAGTACTTGACTTGCTTGATTGGACATTCCACACACATCTTGTACTTGACTAGTACTTGACATGAAATGAAATGCGTGGCCCGAAAAAGGGTAATTTACTTGCTTGCTTGATACATGATAGCCAAAGTTCTTGACATGATTTGTTAAATGTACTTGCTTGAATATCGCGAATAAACTTGTTATCTTGTTGAAAGTTCATGATAAGTTCATCTTATTTCCTTGATACTACATTCTATCTATCCTGTCGTTTTATGCGAGCATGCATAGCTTTATTGCATTCATGAAAGATGTAATTACTTAAACCCCTTGCTAGTACTTGAGATATAATTTCCTACTGAGCGTTCGCTCATTCCGTTTGTCCCTTTGTACTTTTCAGGTAAGTCCGACGACGATGGAAGTCAATCGGATGGGAATGGTCAAGAGTGAAAGTGATAGAGCTTCTACAAGTGTCGTCTAGTCTTTTCCATAGTTTCTTGAGCCAAATATGTATTCTTTTCCTTTTTATTAAACAGAGTATTGGATTTGTAATAGTCTATCCATTATGAAATAAAGGATTGGGTTATCTTGCTATTTTGCGCATCTCTGTATTCGTGTCGAATACACGACCACTCTGATTGACATGATTGATATAGACACGTCGCGCATCTCCGGATATCTTCCGCGCTCGGGGCGTGACAGTCTTTGTGGTATCACAGCCTAAGGTATTCAATTCCTAGGAAACCCAAGTCCAAGGATAGGTTTCAAAACCTTTAACCAAGTGAGAGTGGGTAGAACCAAGGGTTAAAAGATCAATGAGTCCTTTATAAGATCATAGTGATATAATACTAACATAGCTATTGTAATTGTAGGATAATGGCTGCCGAACGTGCTCAATGGCGCAACATGCAGCGTACCCTTCAAGGGATGACCCAAGTGCTACAACAGGTAGCACAAGGTGGTGC
Source organism: Amorphophallus konjac (assembly GCA_022559845.1). Lineage (NCBI taxonomy): Eukaryota > Viridiplantae > Streptophyta > Magnoliopsida > Alismatales > Araceae > Amorphophallus > Amorphophallus konjac. The sequence continues at coordinate 194,569,005 of CM040126.1, read as the reverse complement.
TCCACGAGCTGGAAGCTTACACCAAGCATTCAAGAATATGAATCCCCCGAAGTTCATGGGATCGACCGATCCAGACGATGCCGAGCATTGGGTTCGGGAGATTGAACGTATATTCCGTGTTATGCAATGCACGGATCAGGACAAAGTCTTATTAGCTACTTTCCAGTTAGAAAAGGATGCTAGATGCTGGTGGGAGTCGATTGAAGCTACTATTGACCCAACTCAAGTTACATGGGGTGAATTCGTTGAATATTTCAACGCCAAATATTTCTCTGATAGGGTCCAGGAAAAGAAGGCCGCCGAATTTGCCGCATTAAAGCAAAGATCTTTATCGGTGGCTGATTATGAAGCACAGTTCTCTAGACTGTCTAGATATGCTAAGCATTTAATTAACACGGAAAAGATGAAAGCCCGTAGATTTCTTAATGGGCTTAGGCCCCACTACATTACTCAACTGGCGCCTATGGATATTCAAGTTTATACTGAAATAGTGCGCCGAGCTCAGTTGCTTGAAGATGCCACGGAACTATCTGATAGGATCCGTGGGAAAGACAAAAAGGAGCAAGTCACAAGTTCGGGTTCTTTTAAACCCAACTTTAAGAAGAGGCCCAATAATGGAGGTTCTTCCTCTCAAGATCAGAAGTTCAAGAAATCCAAGCCTTTCTCTATCACCACTACACCTTCAAACGTAGTATGCAAGCATTGTGACAAGGCTGGTCACAAAACAGAAGAATGCTGGAGGAAATTAGGAGCATGTCTCCGTTGTGGGAGTCGTGAACATCGGATTCCCGATTGTCCATTAATGAATGACCAAGACGGTGAGGGTAAACGCCCAGTGACAAGGAACGCGCGTCTTCATGCGATCCAAGAGACCGAACCAGAAGAAGAAGGCGGATTGGTGGAAGGTACATTAAAAATTTGTTCCAAATATGCACATGTCTTATTTGATACGGGTGCATCGCATTCCATTATTTCCAAGAAGTTTGCTGACCCATTACCTCTAGAACCAGAATGGATGAAGTTAATATTGTCTACTCCTCTCGGAAACGAGACGGATATCACACATCATTACCAAAACAGTGAGGTATTGGTTCGAGGAAAGAATTTTCCTATTGATCTTATCTGCTTAGATCTAAAAGAGTATGATGTTATACTAGGAGCAGATTGGTTATCCAAATACCAGGCAACGGTTGATTGCCGTGATAGCAAGATTATTTTCAAGGAATTTCCGGAACTGACTTATACTAGTCCTAAGAGTCGAAGCAAATCCCCTCTTATTTCGGCTCTTCGAGCAAGCAAGCTCGTCAAGAAAGGATGTGTATCCTTCCTTGCTTTTGTCACTATTAAAGAAGCTAAAGAAACCAAGATAGAAGACGTTCAAGTAGTACGAGAATTCCCAGATGTATTTCCAGAAGATTTGCCGGGATTACCCCCTCAAAGAGAAGTGGCCTTCACCATTGACTTAGTCCCTGGTGCTGGTCCTGTTTCAAAGGCACCATATAGAATGTCCCCTGCTGAACTCAAGGAGTTGAAGGAGCAGTTGATGGAACTAATCCGAAAAGGGTTTATTAGACCAAGTACTTCCCCGTGGGGAGCACCAGTCTTATTTGTAAAGAAGAAGGATGGATCCATGAGATTGTGTATCGACTATCGACAGTTGAATCATCTTACTATCAAGAACAAGTATCCACTGCCGAGAATCGATGAGTTATTTGATCAGATTTCAGGATCCAAATATTTCTCCAAGATTGATCTCAGGTCGGGATATCATCAATTAAGAATCAAGGATGATGACATTCACAAGACCGCATTCAGAAGCAGGTATGGCCATTACGAATTTGTTGTTATGCCTTTTGGACTAACAAATGCCCCTGCTGCCTTTATGCAGTTAATGAATAGCATATTCAGGCCTTACTTGGATCAATTCATAGTAGTCTTCATTGATGATATATTGATATATTCTAAGACTAAGGAAGAACATGAAGAGCATTTGAGGATTGCATTGCAAGTCTTGAGGACAAATCAATTATATGCTAAACTCAGCAAATGCGAGTTCTGGCTTGAAGAAGTGGCTTTTCTCGGACATGTCATATCCAAGGACGGTTTATCTGTAGATCCGTCAAAGGTTGAAGCTGTAAGAAACTGGGAAAGACCCACTAATGCAAGCGAGATCAGAAGTTTCTTAGGTCTTGCAGGCTATTATCGGCGATTCATCAAAGATTTCTCTAAGATCGCCGTGCCCCTTACAAGGTTAACTCGCAAGGAGATCCGATACGAATGGAGTGAGGAATGTGAAAGAAGTTTTCAAACTCTCAAGGATCATCTCACCACAGCTCCGGTCTTAGCTCTACCGATAGAAGGAGAGAAATTCGAGGTCTACACTGATGCTTCTGGCATTGGCCTCGGATGTGTCTAATGCAACAAGGAAAGGTCATAGCATACTCTTCACGTCAGCTGAAGAAGCATGAGGAGAATTACCCCGTCCATGACTTAGAACTGGCCGCGGTAGTATTTGCCCTAAAGATATGGAGACACTACTTATATGGAGCACAGTTTACTGTATACTCCGATCACAAAAGTCTCAAATATCTATTTTCACAAAAGGAGCTAAACATGAGACAAAGACGCTGGCTAGAATATCTCAAGGACTTCGACTTCAATATACAATACCATCCCGGAAAGGGTAATTATGTTGCTGACGCCCTTAGTCGAAAGCCGAGAGCAATGTTAGCAAATTGTATGATGCAAGAATGGAGGTTACTTGAACAATTCTCCGAGCTCAATATAAGCTTGGACACGGAATCCAAATTTGTCACACTATCTCATTTAAGCATACAGTCAGATTTGTTATCTGAGATACAAACACTTCAGGATGATGATCCTATATTAGTAGAAATCAAAGGCAGATTAGAAGGACAATCTGATTTTCAACTAACTTCTGATGGAAGATTATCGTTCAAAGATAGAACTTGTATACCCGATTGTCCGGAATTAAAGAAGAAGATCTTAGATGAAGCTCACCGATCAAGGTACACTATTCATCCAGGATCAACCAAAATGTACCAAGATGTAAAGAGGAACTTTTGGTGGCCTAATATGAAAAGAGAAATAGCGGACTATGTATCACGCTGTCTCACATGCCAACAGGTCAAGGCGGAACACCAAAAGCCTGCGGGAAAACTACATCCTCTAGATATTCCTAAGTGGAAATGGGAGGATATTGGTATGGACTTCATCATGGGTTTGTCTAAATCTAAAGGAGGACATGATGGAATCTGGGTTATCATTGACCGATTAACTAAATCGGCACATTTCTTGCCAATAAAGAGCCGATGGTCAATTGATGTGCTAGCTGCACTGTACATCAAGGAAATAGTCAGGATACATGGAATTCCTGTCTCAATCGTGTCTGACAGAGATCCCCGTTTTACTTCTCATTTTTGGAAGGGATTACAACACTCGTTGGGAACAAGGCTCAACTTTAGTACTGCTTTTCACCCACAAACGGATGGTCAGACCGAGCGAACTAATCAAGTTGTTGAAGATATGCTGAGAGCATGCATCATTGACTTTGGAGGAAGCTGGCATGACCACTTACCTTTAGTTGAATTTGCATATAATAATAGCTACCAAGCTAGTATCCAAATGGCACCTTTCGAAGCCTTATACGGAAGGAGTTGTCGATCTCCCATATGTTGGAACGAAGTTGGAGAGAAACAACTATTAGGTCCAGACATGGTAAGAGATACAACTGAGAAGATACAGGTAATCAGAGAAAGATTACAAGTTGCTCAGACAAGGCAAAAGGCTTATGCTGATACCAGGAGAAGAGATCTTGAATTCCAGGTTGGAGATCATGTATTTCTTAAAATATCCCCTGGACGTGGCATACGAAGATTTGGTGTTAAGGGCAAGCTTACGCCAAGATTCATCGGACCATTTGAGGTACTCGAAAGAGTTGGCGAGGTTGCTTATCGCATCGCGTTGCCTCCTCAGTTGTCCGAGGTACACAATGTATTTCACATATCTATGTTGAAGAAGTATGTGCACGATACGTCACATATTATTGAGCATGGAGATCTGGTGATCCAGAAAGATCTCACATATGAACAGAGGCCTTTAAAGATATTAGATCGAGAAATACGAGCTCTAAGGAATAAGGTTATTCCCATGCTCAAGGTGCAATGGAATAAGAATCCCGAACGCGAAGCAACATGGGAGACCGAAGAATCTATGAAGAAACGATTTCCCGAGTTATTCTAAGAGGTATATATTCTACGCTCTCCACATGTATAATTATATATATATTGAATTTGGGGACCAAATTCTTTTTAAGTGGGGGAGGGTGTAGCAACCCTGATAAATGAATATTTGAAATAAATTAAAACATATATATTACAGAAGTAATATATATAAAAGGAATAGGGTTAATTGGATGAAATAAAACAAATTAAAAATAACGCCTCTTATTAAGGCGTTAATTTATAAAGAAACGCCTCTATCCATAGCGTGAATAAAGAAAGGACGCCCACAACTACGGTCGTCAGTTCTCACGCGACCAAATGGGTAAGTAAAAGAAACGCCCCTATCTTGGGCGTGTTTTAAAACACGAAACGCCCTTTTTCAAGGCGCTTTTTAAGAAACGCCCTTATGCAAGGCGTTAATTAAAGAATACACGCCCTGACCAAAGTCGTTAATTCTGTTCGTGAACCGTTCGAACCCAGAGCTTATCCAGGGAAAGATTAACCTAATCTAGTAAGTGTCTAATAGAGTAAGGACTCTATTAGGGATATACTACCCTCACACAATCACTAACTCTAATAGGACTTCCAAAGTCTTATAAATAAACCTGTTCGGCCAACCCTAAATCTATTTGGACGAACTACTGCTGCACGGTACGTGAAGAACAAACTGTTCTTCTTATTCCCTTTTGTTTTTCTTGCTTCAGATTATATGAAGAATAATTAGTTTTCTTCTTGTTCAGGAAACTCTGCTACTGCCGTCGAAGAATAGGTAATATTCTTCTATCTTTTTCCTAAAACGTCGATTATAACTATGAAGATTATTAACATCTTCATCTTCCCTCTTTTTCTCTTCCTCTACAGGTTCTGTAGCGTGAAGATCTTTGAAGAACATTTGTTCTTCTTCCGGCTGCTGTTGCTGTTGCGGATTTTCGTTGCAACAGAGCTCATCTTCTATCTCATCCTTCACGTTCCATTAAAGGTAGGTTTTCTCAAGTTATTGTAGCCCAAATGAAATTAATGCAAGATATATATATATAAGCATGTCATGCATACAGTTATTATAGTTTCCATGCGTTTTCTGCAATATTTTGAAAGAGACGCCCCTGTCAAGGGTGCTAATTCACATGAAACGACTTTTCCCAGGTCGTTAATTTCATGTTTAACGCCCCGTACTCAGGCGTTAATTTCTTTAAACCGTTAATCACCCATCTTAAGAATTGATTATCTATGAAATCATGATTATAAAATAATGCATGATCCTCTATCTTCAACCTGCTAACTTTACTGTCATGATATTACATTCGTTCCTCTTTTATCCTGAAATTGTTACTATCCTTAAAGTTTCTGAAGGAACTTGAATTAACGACTTGGACAAAGTCGTTTTCCACATATTAACGCCCCCTCATAGGGCGTGAATCTGAAAGGTAACGCCCCTTCCTAGGGCGTGTATCGGTTAAAATACTAAAATTTATATATTCTGAAAAATAGAATTAAATAGTAACGCCCCTGCCCAGGGCTCATTTTTGATAATTCCTGAAAATTAATTGTATTCTGTCAAATATGTAAACAATAAGATGCCTTCTAGTGTAGTCGTCAGATCTTGAAGAAACGACCCTGACCAAGGCGTGTTTTAGACAATTCATGAAAATTATTGATATTCTGTCAAATATATATATAAGGAGACGCCTGCTACTGTAGTCGTCAACTCTTGAAGAGACGCCCCTTCCCAAGGCGCGTTTTAGATAAATTATTGAATTATTGAAAATTCTGCAAAACGGACCATATGTAAACGCCCTTCTGTTAGGCGTTAATTACTTGAGAAACGACTTGACCTAAGTCGTTATTTTACTATAAACTGATTTTCATCTGATTTGCTAACCGATGGTTTTATATATTATAATATATATATATATCGGCACTATTCTCCACTCCGTGAGTATAGTCCCATGTTTTCATGTTGACTTACCGATCACACTCAACTCTCATTGACATACAAGCTCTCCATTGGACATTCCGTTCCTTTGGACTAGCGAGTTAGTCATAGAGACCTCCGTAAGACTCCTCGTAGTCTTGGATTCCCTCAAGGCCGACTGAGCTGGTTGTACCCTAAAAATCCATTACACGATCCTTGCCATGTCAATCTAAAGAAACATGGTATACCGGCCCTTATGATTATACAAAGAGTATATCATAAGAAATTCTTAATGGGATGATGATATCATGCCATATCATGTCGTTCTTGTAAACCTCAATTCTATGATAAGAATGAGGGTATCTTGCTTGATCTAATGTCCATGTGGACCTCAATTCTATATAAAGAATGTCCATATTGATTTGTCATGGTACCCAAGTTAAGGGAATCATATTCTACCTAGTTTTATCGATATCGTGATTATACCGTTATTATCGCCATTCTATGTCCTTTGTTATATTTTGGACTCTATTCTATCAAAGTTGTCATACGTGTCTACAAGCTTGATTATTGAAATTCTATGTTGGCTATAAACAAGAGTGGATGTCAAAACACATGATAAATGCCTGCGCATATAGGGCCCGATCTGGTCCTGAGAGGAGCACCCGAAAGTACTTGTGCCCATGGGAGTTAAAATGATAAGGTATCTGGCATTATACCGAGTACTTGACTTGCTTGATTGGACATTCCACACACATCTTGTACTTGACTAGTACTTGACATGAAATGAAATGCGTGGCCCGAAAAAGGGTAATTTACTTGCTTGCTTGATACATGATAGCCAAAGTTCTTGACATGATTTGTTAAATGTACTTGCTTGAATATCGCGAATAAACTTGTTATCTTGTTGAAAGTTCATGATAAGTTCATCTTATTTCCTTGATACTACATTCTATCTATCCTGTCATTTTATGCGAGCATGCATAGCTTTATTGCATTCATGAAAGATGTAATTACTTAAACCCCTTGCTAGTACTTGAGATATAATTTCCTACTGAGCGTTCGCTCATTCCGTTTGTCCCTTTGTACTTTTCAGGTAAGTCCGACGACGATGGAAGTCAATCGGATGGGAATGGTCAAGAGTGAAAGTGATAGAGCTTCTACAAGTGTCGTCTAGTCTTTTCCATAGTTTCTTGAGCCAAATATGTATTCTTTTCCTTTTTATTAAACAGAGTATTGGATTTGTAATAGTCTATCCATTATGAAATAAAGGATTGGGTTATCTTGCTATTTTGCGCATCTCTGTATTCGTGTCGAATACACGACCACTCTGATTGACATGATTGATATAGACACGTCGCGCATCTCCGGGTATCTTCCGCGCTCGGGGCGTGACAATCATGGTTTCACATCGTTACACATTCTTTTCTATCTATAGAGTCAATTTCTCTATGTACATGTCATATATTCCGGTATATGACCATTAGTTCACACTTTGCACTATAGGAACATATTCTTGAACTTGAGGACCTCTCTATTGGATATTCCTTCCAATGGACTAAGAAATCTTGTTTCAAGGCCTCCGTAATTCTCCGCGAGCCTGGGATTCTCACTAGGACGCCGAGTTGGTTGTACCATGAAAGCCCAATTGTTAGAAAGCACTATCGAAGTTTCTGGTTCTAGATATGTAACAGATCCATATTAGACCGTCATGCTCATATAACGGCCTAATATATGATAGTCACATTTACTGAGTCCGTTTTATTGTTTGTAGATTCAGTCGTTCTAACATATCAATGATAGACCGTCACGATCATGTAACGGCCCATTGATTGACCGTCACAGTTCTTGAGTGTTTTAACCCGAGGTTTGACATAAGGTTTGATATTCCAAAGTTCCTAGATGGATTATTGATGGTCTAGGACTTGTCATATTGTTTAAGATACTTAATTTAAATTATGGAAAATAAGGAATGTACCGTTATACTGCCGAATTATTTCCATGTGCATAACCTTGTTTTAAGTCATTCTTGACCTCACATTTCTTCATTGAAGCGTTCATTCATTGAACTATTGTTATCATGAACTTATTTGAACTTGTTGGGTTAGATGGACGCAGTCTATCTCCACTGAGTGTGGATCTAGAGGGGGGGTGAATAGATCAACTTGCATAATTTAAAACTACTGTAACTTCTAAAGCGGAATTTAGGCAAACATTAGTTAAGCTAAAGGAAGAATGCTAAGCAAAGAGTCGACCCATGAAAGCCATTCACCATATCTATATATCGAAAGCTAGACATGAGCATGAGCGATGAAACCAAATAAGCTAAGCAAGAATTCCCATCGCACACAGATCAAACAAAAATACAAACACACTGCACACACAATTTTTAGGTGGTTCGGTCAATGACCTACGTCCACCCCACACTCAACCGAGTATGGCTTCCTGTTGCACAACACAGCTTGCGTCCGCTAGGCTTTACAGCTTGGCCAAACAATCCGCTGATACACAGCTTCGCTGGGCACTACAGCTTGCCGACCAGAGGATCTGATCCTCTGCAACCGCTGGGGAAATACAGCTTAACCCGTCCAGTGGAGACTGCCACTACAAGACCGCTGACACACAGCTTGAGGAAACAATATTCAGAAATGATAGACATAATCAAAATGAAAAAGGACAACCCAAAAGCAATGTAGCTCTAAAGAGCAAAGCTCAGCTCTGGTTTTGAACCACGAGACTGAGATACAAACTCTCTCACTCTCACTCTCAATCAGCTCTCTATCTCTTCTTCTCTCGTTTTCTTCTTCTTCTCTATTTCTTCTTCTTCTCTGTATCTTTTCTCTCAGTGGATCGAAGGAGCCTTGCTACTTTGGCTGTATAGACTTTCTATCCTTCTCTTCGATCTCCCTTCTTCTGTGGAAGAAGGCATGTATATATAGCAGCAGCAGCAGCAGGCGTATGCTCTCCACGTTTCCCGCCAAAGCATTTGGACCACGTGGCAGCATCCAATGGAGTGTCAGAACACGTGTCCTCATCTGGATACCTTGTTCTTCTCGAATCACGAGCCAGGTACCTCGGATCACGTGCCCTTCATTTGTCTTTGCATTCCCTGTCAGACAGACAAGAACATATTCAGTTTAACTGTAAACCCTGTACAGGCTTTGCAACCACGAGTGCAATGCAAAGTATGCACAACGCAGTGTATAGACTCAATGATCGTAAAGGCTTCATGAGAAGGAAAGCAGTGTATAGACTTAGTAAATATAAAGGCTTCATAAGAAGGAAAACCAGTGTACAGACTTAGCCTAAGACATGCATGAACTGACGCTGTATAGACTCAATCTAGACAAGCCTGCTAAAGGAGTCGACCCATCAGAGGATGCGTCGACCCATGACAGTGAGAAATGCAAACAGCAGTGTATGAAATGCAAAGAACACATAGTCAATCTGATAGAGCAATTTCATCAAAGCAAGAGCAGTTGCCAATCAATCAAAATAATGGTGTTGCCAATGAAATAAAGCAAGTGTCAACATCATCAACATAGAGGGGTCACAACAATCTCCCCCTTTTTGATGATGGCAACCCCATATGAAGTAGAATAACAACATCCTGACATATAAGTATATGTTTGATGAAAGACATGATGAGTTATGCAGATTGACATGCAGATGCTATGAATGCATGCAACTCACTGCCTCAAACTCTCTCTTATCATTATGCATATACACTCCCACTCCCCCTTGGAATGAATTCAGAATTCAGACAGATATGTATTCTCCCCCTAGACATCCCCCTAGACAATATTCTCTCCCTTTGCCATCAACAAAGTGGAGGGAAAAATTAAATAGAAGGGAAGGATCAAAAAAAGAACTAACTGGCATTCTGAACAGGTAGTTCATGAATAAGCATTCTAAAGCATAGAGTCTTCAGTCATATGAAATTAGAAACTGCTGTCAGAAAGAGTTCTGGTTTAAGGATGATAAAATTTGGAGTTCATGCACTACAAGCAATAGATAAGTTCACTGTGCATGATAAAACAATAAACCAGAATCACATTTGCATGAAAGATTTAGTTTCATAATATCTTACTTTCATAGTCTCATAAAAATATTGAGAGAAACCAAATCATTTATTGAAACTAAACAAATTGACACTCATGAACTTTTCTTTTGAAGGAGCAGCATTATCAATATTAGACCATTTAGAGCATTCAGGTACCATAAGTCTTTCTGCGTAAGGGTATACATTTATCAGATGCCAATACCCCTAGATACTTAACAAGATGGACCATTCTGCCTATGATCAAATTTAACAGAACTGAGTTACACCTTTTTGTTTGAGGGTACACGTTTATCAGACGCCAGTTACCCCCAGGTACTCAGTGAAACCAGCCTGCTGTTTTGAACATTTTATACAGAGATAGCTGATACACTTCATGACATGAGTGTTGTCCACTTCTGTGATGGATCACTCAATTTCTCAGTGATGTACCAGTCATTGCTCTGCCAATATTAATTTTTAATGATTTTTAATATTTTTCAATATCTTTCTTAGCTGTCCTTTTTATGTTTCAGAATGACTTGTTTAAGAACAATACACATACTTAACCTCTCTAACATGATTTCAGATGAGTTTTCAGATTTCAGATATGATTAGCTTTGTCTGACATGAAATAAGAAAGAGGTTGAGAGTTTTATCAATTTTCAACTTACTTATATACTGATTGCAATCTTTAAACTCCAATCATTATAAGATTTAAACCATTACATCAGTCTTTGAACAATTCAAATTCTTATAAATGAAGAAGTCCATTTTCTACTGCTTAGAAATCAGAATTGACCAACATATTGCCATAATGTCAGAGACAAGTATTCAGAGTTAAAGGTTGAATGACTTCAAGAAAGTTGAAACCACTCTGAATTTCTAACAATACGCCCCCTGTCTATATGCATGCAATTTGCTAATGAAAGGCAAGAATTAATTGAGATAGAGCTTATGCATAGGTCACGAATGAATGATATGCAAAGACATGCAAATACTCGACAAGCTCCCCCTGAATATATGCAATGTTTTCTTTGAACACTGAATAAAGTATTTTGAAATTCATGCTCATTCAGACTCCCCTATCAATCAATATAACCCATGGTACTAGGTGGAGAACCTGGTCTCAAGGACCATCTCACACATAGTAAGAACCTCCAGACAGATTTCCCTGCCCTTTAGTAGCCTACTATTTAATATACCATGGTTATGTAGAGAAATGCAATGCAGGACAGTTCTACATGCATGTTCAGTAATGATTATGAGTCTGTTTCAATATTCACATCCACATGAATTATCTAAGCAATCAAATGCAAGTCCACATCAGAAATTTTATTCACAGCAGTTAAACAATCATTCATCATGCTGAAATTTACATAAGCCAAGTTCTCTTCTAAGAAACTTAAATTTTCATTCCCAAGAGGCTTAGTAAAAATATCAGCAATTTGTTTTTCAGTTTCTATGAAATTCATTTCAATCTCATTTTTATTTACAGCATCTCTAAGAAAATAATGTTTTATCTCTATATGCTTAGTCCTAGAATGGTGAACAGGATTTTTAGCAAGGCATATAGCACTAGTATTATCACATAAAAGTGGAATGCATCCAAATTTATCTGATAATCAGCTAGTTGGTGCTTAATCCAAAGTACTTGAGCTGTACAATTACATGCTACAACATACTCAGCTTCAGCTGTGGATAATGCTACAGTGTATTGCTTCTTAGATGCCCAAGACACTAGACAGCCACCAAGGAATTGACAGTAGCCACTGGTGCTTTTTCTATCTACTCGACACCCAGCATAGTCTGCATCAGTGTAGGCTAGAAGCTCTAACTCACACTTAGCAGGATACCATAGACCTAGTTCTTGGGTGCCTAGTAAATACCTAAAAATCCTTTTCACAGCTTTAAAGTGAGTTTCTTTAGGACTGGCCTGAAATCTAGAGCATAAACACACAGCAAATTGTATATCAGGCCTAGATGCTATAAGATAGAGAAGAGATCCGATCATACCTCTGTATAGCCTTTGGTCCACAGGTTTACCTTTAGAATCTTCATCCAAACTGGTTGAGGTACACATTGGAGTAGCTATTTCCTTGAGGTTGTCCATTTTGTACTTCTTCAATAAGTTCTTTACATACTTGGACTGAGAGATGAAGGTGCCATCTTCTGTTTGTGTAACCTACAGTACAAGAAATAGTTTGAGCTCACCCATTGAGCTCATTTCAAATTCATCAGTCATTATTTGAGAGAATTCCTCACACAATTTGGGGTTAGTTGACCCAAACACAATGTCATCCACATAAATCTGAATGATAAGAATATCTGGATGGCTTACCTTGGTAAACAATGTTTGATCAACTATACCTCTTGTGAAGTTCTTGTTGGTGAGAAATTTGCTCAACCTGTCATACCAAGCTCTAGGAGCTTGCTTTAAACCATAGAGAGCTTTATTGAGCTTGTAAACATGATTAGGGAAATCTAAACATTCAAACCCAGGAGACTGTCTCACATATACATCCTCATTAATTTCCCCATTTAGAAAAGCAGATTTCACATCTATCTGCGGAAGATTTATTCCTAGGGAACATGCATAAGCCAATAAAATTCTTATTGCTTCTAACCTAGCTACAGGGGCAAAGGACTCTTCAAAGTCTATTCCAAATTCCTGATTGTACCCCTGAGCTACAAGTCTGGCTTTATTTTTAGTAACACTCCCTGCTTCATCAGTTTTGTTTCTAAATACCCATTTAGTCCCTATGACTGTTTCATGATCAGGAGGTGGAACCAAAAACCACACCTTATTCCTGTCAAATTGATTGAGCTCCTCATGTATGGCATTAATCCAATGCACATCTTGGAGAGCACAGTCAATGGACTTGGGTTCTGTGTTTGATACAAAAGCATAAGCATTCAGTTCATGTTGAATTCTTAAGTGGCCTCTAGTCCTAGGAGGGTCATGCAGATTTCCAATAACATTATCTATAGGATGATCCTTGAGATATCTAATATTCGCAATTGGACTATCATGAACTTGATTTACCTCCCCCTGAACTGTAGGCTCCTCTTCATTAAGCTCTTTATGTCCTTCTTCATCCTCGGATTTATCTGCAGGATCTCCTTCCTTCAGAATTTCACCATTATTTTCATTCCTGCATTGACCAACATTAGAATTTACCAAGGATTCATCAAAAACTATGTGTGGAGATTCTTCAACAGTCTTAGAGTTCAGATTGTACACTCTGTATGCTCGGGTGTTTTCAGAATAGCCAAGAAAAATTCCTGGTTCTCCTTTAGGTTCAAATTTATCAAGGTCCTTCTTATCATTTATGTGAATGAAACATTTACAACCAAAGACCTTGAAGTGAGCAATAGAAGGTTTATTACCTTTCAAGATCTCATATGGTGTTTGCTGGGTAGAAGGTCTTACCATGGCTCTGTTAATTACATAACAGGCAGTGTTCACTGTTTCAGCCCAAAATTTCCTTGGTAGATCACCTTCGACAAGGAGTGTACGACCCATTTCCACTAGGGTTCTGTTCCTTCTCTCCACAACTCCATTCTGCTCAGGTGTCCTTGGTGAGGAGTACCTGTGGTTGATTCCATTTGACCTGCAGAATTCATCAAATTGTGAGTTTTCAAACTCACCTCCATGATCAGACAAAATGTTTTCAATTTTCTGATTTGTTTTATCATAAAACTCTTGAAATTCAGAGAAAGCATCACTCTTATTAGATAAGAAATAAACCCAAGTATACCTAGAAAAGTCATCTACCATGACAAATCCATACCTCCTCCCTGATAGGCTGACAGATCTAGTTGGCCTAAAAAGGTCCATATGTATCAGCTCATAGGGTTTGGAAGACAGATTTTCAGTTCTAGACTTAAATGACTTTCTAGTTATCTTTGATTGAGTGCATGCATCACAGATTTTATTTTCTTTCTTGAATGAGACTTCAAGAAGTCCTCTAACCATGCCATGCTTATTTAATTTGTGCAAAACAGTGTAGCTAGCATGACCTAACCTACGATGCCATAAAAATGCTATGTCTTCTCTACTGGCAGTAAGGCAAAGGTTAGTGTGTTGAATTTCATCTAAATTTATCATGTAAGTATTATTTATTCTTTTTCCAGAAAATTTGACAATATCAGAATCAGGTTCAAAAATCTTGCAGCATTGAGAATTAAATAAGACATTGTAACCTTTATCACATAACTGGCTGATGCTAAGTAGATTATAGGCTAACCCTTCAACCAGCATAACACCATCAATGCAACAGGTAGAACACTTACCTATCTTACCTAATCCGATAATCCTACCCTTTGTGTTGCTTCCAAAGGTGACAAGGCCTTCTACTTTCTCAGTCAGCATGCAAAATTTGGCCTTATCTCCTGTCATATGCCTGGAGCAGCCGCTATCCATGTACCACAAGTTGTTCTTGGCTGCCAGGCATACCTGCATACACAATTAGGTAGAGAAGTTTGGAACCCAAGACTGATTGGGCTCCAATGTCAATGAACTAGAAGCAAAGCAGGAAAGCAGATGTTTCGGAATCCACATTTGTTTAAATGAACTTTGTTCAGTGGATCCTATAGATTTTCTTCTGTTATTGTTCCTTTTCTTTTTATTGTTCTTTTTCTTATTGACAGCAGCATGATTATTGACAATATTGTTATTTCTGTGCCAGTGCCTTGGCCAGGGTGTGTTCACAAAATTTTGGCCATAGTAGTTCCTGGGCTGGCTATGGAAATATTGGTTTCTAGATGTCCAGTAACCATACCCATTGACCAAATTTCTACTGTAAGGTCTTTGATATTGAGCACCCTGGTGTGCAAGACCTGTAAACCTACCCTGAGTTCTAGACCAATCTGACCTATTGAAGTAGGTTGGCTGTGCATTGTAGTGGGTCTGAGCTCTGGGTTGATAAAAATAATTGGGTTGACTCCTAGCAGCACTCTGTCTCCCCTGTACTTTGGACCCTGCTGACCTATACACAGGTTTGTATTGGGTCTTCTTCAGAGGTGGAGTTGATGGTGGAGACTTGGTTACCTTGACCTGAGGTTTACTGGACTGTGTAGGGTTACCCCTAACCTGAGTCTGAGCCCTAGGATTCTGCTTGGATGTGCTGGCTCTACTAGGCTCATTAACCTTTCGTTTGCCCTTCTCCTCAGCACTGGGCTTTTTCAGATTAGTAGTTTTGTTCATTAAATTGGTTGAGTTCATGCTAATTAGATGTCCCTTTTCCTTTTGAGCAACAAATGAAATTGTTCTCATCCCAAATGTTTTTGTTGCACTAGAACTAAATCCTAGGCCCTCTTTTCTGAAATTAACCTTTGACCCTAACAAAGCATATAAGTTACCTGTTCCTTGGGTCATTTTCTCAATGGTTTTCATTTTATCCTCATTATCTTTCTGAAGTTCATCAATAGACTTTTTCAGCTCATTGTTGACATTGAGGACAGCTTCATATTTTTCAGAGATGATTTTTACTTCACTTTCACATTTTTGAATCTTCAGCTTCCATTCATCAATTTCATTTTCAAGCCTTAGATTCTCTTCCCTAGAAACCTTTAACTCAATTTTGATGTCCTCTACTTCAAAGCATGTGATTTTCAATTTATCATTTTCAGATTCCAAACATGCAATTTTATCAGATAGAGTTTTATCATTTTGCATAGAATTGATTTTTCTTCTAAGATGCCTATTCTCTTTTCTAATATCATCAGCTCTATCAACTATGTCATGATAAGCATCTACCCAATCAGCAATTGTGAAGTTTTCAAATCTAGTGATTACCTCATCTGTGTCCTCCTCTCTATCTTCGGAGCTTGTTGCCATAAGGCAAATGGGCTGTTCAGATTCGGCTTCACTATCTGAGCTGCTGCTGAAAGAGCCTTCATCTTCATCACTCCATGTGCTGATCATAGCTCTTCCCTTATTGGTTTTCTTCTTTGACCTGTCCTTATGTTTCTGATTGTCTGGACAGTCAGCTTTCAGATGCCCTGGTTTCCTGCATTGATAACAGACATTAGCTTCATTTTTCTTTGCAGATTTAGATTTATACCTTTTATCCTTTCGGCCACCATTGTATTTCTTCTGGCCGAACCGTCCTGCTCCCTTTCTGAGAAATCGCCTGAACTCTCTAGTCATCATGGCTATCTCAGATCGAGTCACATCTTCTTCTTCATTTAGGCTCTCCTCTGATGATGAAGAGCTACTGGAGCTGGATTTTGTTGATTTGCTGGAACTAGCCTTCAGCGCTATCGGCTTCTTCTTCCTCTCGGCTTCATCTATCCTTGGCATGTTTATCTCATATGCCATTAGTGAGCCAATCAGCTCATCAGCTTTAGTATTACGCAAGTCCCTTGACTCCTCCATCACTGTTACTTTGGTGTGCCAAATGGGAGTCAGGGAGCGCAGAATTTTTCTCACTACATCATACTCTGTCCGAGGTTTCCCAAAACCTCTGAGGCCATTGGTTATGACAGTCAGCCGAGCGTACATTTCGCTGATGGACTCGTTCTGCTTCATCTTCAAGGCTTCATACTCAGATACAAGAAGATTGGCCTTCTGCTCTCTTACTTGAGATGTACCTTCATGAATTACTTCCAGCGCATCCCACATCTCCTTAGCTGATTTACAAGCAGACACACGGGAGAATTCTGTAGGATGCAGAGCACACTGGATAGCATTTATAGCACTCCAATTCAGCGTGGACCTTCTGATCTCCTCCTTGGTCCATACATCTTCATTCGAGGACAGCTCATAAGGTCCCTTGCTGACAATCTTCCAAATCTCATAATCCTTAGCCCTGAGGAACACTTGCATACGGTTCTTCCAGTATGCGTAGTTTGATCCATCAAAGAATGGGGGCTTCGTTGTTGAGTGACCTTCGGCAATCATCCCTCGAGCATCCATCTCTGCCTATTCTCTTCGGGCGATGAGTCCCTGCAGAAGAGTTAGGCCCTGATACCAAGTGTTGGGTTAGATGGACGCAGTCAATCTCCGCTGAGTGTGGATCTAGAGGGGGGGTGAATAGATCAACTTGCCTAATTTAAAACTACTGTAAGTTCTAAAGCGGAATTTAGGTAAACATCAGTTAAGCTAAAGGAAGAATGGTAAGCAAAGGGTCGACCCATGAAAGCCATTCACCATATCTATATATCGAAAGCTAGACATGAGCATGAGCGATGAAACCAAATAAGCTAAGCAAGAATTCCCATCACACATAGATCAAACAAAAACACAAACACACTGCACACACAATTTTTAGGTGGTTCGGTCAACGACCTACGTCCACCCCACACTCAATCGAGTATGGCTTCCTGCTGCGCAACACAGCTTGCGTCCGCTGGGCTTTACTGTTTGGCCAAACAATCCGCTGATATACAGCTTCGCTGGGCACTATAGCTTGCCGACCAGAGGATATGATCCTCTGCAACCGCTGGGGAAATACAGCTTAACCCGTCCAGTGGAGACTGCCACTACAAGACCGCTGACACACAGCTTGAGGAAACAATATTCAGAAATGATAGACAGAATCAAAACGAAAAAAGAAAACCCAAAAGCAATGTAGCTCTAAAGAGCAAAGCTCAGCTCTGGTTTTGAACCATGAGACTGAGATACAAACTCTCTCACTCTCACTCTCAATCAGCTCTCTATCTCTTCTTCTCTAGTTTTCTTCTTCTTCTCTTTTTCTTCTTCTTCTCTTTTTCTTCTTCTTCTCTGTATCTTTTCTCTCAGTGGATCGAAGGAGCCTTGCTACTTTGGCTGTATAGACTTTCTATCCTTCTCTTCGATCTCCCTTCTTCTGTGGAAGAAGGCATGCATATATAGCAGCAGCAGCAGCAGGCGTGTGCTCTCCACGTTTCCCGCCAAAGCATTTGGACCACGTGGCAGCATCCAATGGAGTGTCAGAACACGTGTCCTCATCTGGATACCTTGTTCTTCTCGGATCACGAGCCAGGTATCTCGGATCACGTGCCCTTCATTTGTCTCTGCATTCCCTGTCAGACAGACAAGAACATATTCAGTTTAACTGTAAACCCTGTACAGGCTTTGCAACCACGAGTGCAATGCAAAGTATGCACAACGCAGTGTATAGACTCAATGATCGTAAAGGCTTCATGAGAAGGAAAGCAGTGTATAGACTTAGTAAATATAAAGGCTTCATAAGAAGGAAAACCAGTGTACAGACTTAGTCTAAGACATGCATGAACTGACGCTGTATAGACTCAATCTAGACAAGTCTGCTAAAGGAGTCGACCCATCAGAGGATGCGTCGACCCATGACAGTAAGAAATGCAAACAGCAGTGTATGAAATGCAAAGAACACATAGTCAATCTGATAGAGCAATTTCATCAAAGCAAGAGCAGTTGCCAATCAATCAAAACAATGGTGTTGCCAATGAAATAAAGCAAGTGTCAACATCATCAACATAGAGGGGTCACAACAGAACTTGCTATATTGCTTGAAACGTGGAAGTAGCTTGATTTATATGTGAAGATGCGATCAAGCACTGACTATCTTCAAGGGCTCTATGCTAGTCCCCTCGGTCAATTGTCGAAAACATACTATTATAAACCATGGGGTATGATGATACTGGCGTCGCATTGCGTTGGGAGTGCTTTCTCTATAAATAAGTGAAGATCTACGAGCATCATGAAAATACTTGTACATGACTTTCTTGCTTGATACATGATATTCCACGAAAATTTACCAAATACTTGCTCATAAGCAAAAGATGTTTGGGTGATGACTACGTGGTATTGCTAGTACATTCTCGTTACATTCTTGTTCATGAAAGGCCATATCATGTTCTTATTACATTCTTGATAGTTCTTGCTCATTCTATCTTACATGATCATCGTGTTACTTTGGTTTAATCATATGATTGATCGCCTTCACATGATTTTACCTTATTTCTTTAGAGCTAAAATTCTAATTACTTATATATTGCTAATCATGTTGATGCGAAGATACCTACTGGGCAAGTGTGCTCATTACCTATTTCCAATCTTTTCAGGAAATGGAAGTGAGTCGGGATCGGATTCGGAACGTTCAAATAGCGGGTCTGAGAGTGAATGAAGAATGAGTGAAGACTTAGGAAGTCTACATTGTTTAGATTGAGTCCATGTAATTGTCTAATTTCTTGAGTCTAGTATGATGAAGGAAGTTGAAATAGTGAATGTATTTGAACATTTAATTTGATTATTAATGTAATAAGTTGAAGATTGCGTAAATATTGTGCAATTGCATTTATGTGTGTGATTATCTTGCGCTCTGATCGTTCTTGCTTGCAAGAGGCTTACCATGCCAGCTGTTCACGTTCCTCGAGCTAGTCGTCCGCTGTAATAAAGGCTCGGGGCATGACATTATGTATGCTAGCACTGACTGTACATGCGTGAAGCATTGGGCTAGTATAGACTTAATGTGCGTGAATAACTGGGCTAGTATAGACTTAATGTTCATATAGGAGAGTATGCATAGACCTTGGCATGCACATGAGAAAAATATGCACAGACCCTATATGCCGATGACTGAGATGTGCACGGACCTCAACTACTATCGCTAGCAAATGTGCACGGACTTCACATGGCAGACATTCCATATGCACAGACCTTATGTGCCGATGACTAAGATGTGCACGGACCTCAACTGCTATCGCTAGCAAATGTACACGGACCTTTGCAGTGTGCCTACAGTAAATGTGCATCGACGCTAAAACGGTTAACACAAACTGTGCACCGACTCTAGCATGGCTAACACAGACTCTGCACCGACCTTGTATAGCCCAAGGCTAGAATGTGCACAGACCTACATCTACCAAAGGTAAACATGCACCGACTTGTGAATGCATGATATAAACCATGCACCGACTTTCGAATATGCTATGGCCAACATGCACCGACCTTGTGACTTCTATATGCGAGAGGCGAATGACACAACATGCACTGACTTATGTATGCGTGTGACACCACATACACCGACCACAGCTGCAAGTGGTCTGAACTAGCATCGACGTCAGTATGCAATACAATGTAAAGTAGCACTGACCTTTGTACGCATGAAATGGAAACTAGCATCGACGTTAGCTGTAACTACCATCAACCTTAGTAGCAAATATAGAATAGTTGCACCGGCCTTGGTATATACTAGACTGACCTGAGCATTAACCTCACCTGTCAATGAGTTGACTCACCATTTGATCAGTTGACCTGTGTTGACTGGTGTTGACCTGTGTTGACCTATTGTCTTTCATGACTTTTTGAGTCAAATTTAGAACCTATTTTGACATATTTCATACTTGTATATATATGATGAGATCATTAATTTATGTTGGAGAGGGGAAATCTAACCGCCCATATGGAGAGGCCAAACGAGGTCTGACCCGACCCAACGAGGCCCAGCTCCTTCAAGTGGTAGCCCCCGGGCCCATTAAAGATAAGCCTAATAACTCACTCGGAACAAGCACTTCCTAGGCGGCCTTCGGGCTAGGAAGTCTGAGCATCAGTTCGATCAAGAGAGCTCCATCTGAGCCCCATACTCTCTGCCCAGACCACGCACTCATCGCTCGGGAAGACATCTCCTGAGCCAGTGCCTCATGCTCGAGCCAACTGATGGAAGCTTATCTGTACGGCCGTTACGTGTCCCTTAAAAGCTGGGAGCTCAAGGGGATAGGGGAGATCAAGAGTCCACATGCTATAAAGAGCCCGAAAGGAGAACGTAACCCCCCCCAAAACTCCTCAGCTTACTAGGATCATTTACTCAACGAGCCATTATTTAAACTGGAAGAACCCTCCTGAGAGAAGGTAAGCCAAGAACCCTGAGCAGGAACCACTTCACCTTTTGGTGGAGAGGGATCTCGCGTTCCCATCTTCCTCCTAACTATTCCTTTCGCACCAATGCTCTACTACATTTGCTGACTTATGCATCGGAGGGTCTTCCCCGGGGATCTATCCTTGGGCACCTCTGACTTGTTTCCCTTCTTGCAGTTCATACTTCAAGGATACATGGTCATCTTCCTCCCCGCTCAGGAGTAGCGTGAGATCGCCTCTCTTCATCTGGCGTCATCTGTAGGAAATGAACAAAGACCCATCATGGTGCGAAGGAGTTCTGGCAGGAGGACTGCTGGCGACAAGGGAAAAGCCCTGGTGATGGAAGAAGGTGCACCTTCCCTCCCCACAGAGAATTCCCTATCAGGCAACCACGTAAATGAAATACCTCCATCGGTGGCGGGGGAACAGCTGTTGGGTTCGGTGCAAGTATTCAGAGGGGGGGTGAATGAATACAGCCTATAAAAATTTCGCCCAATTAAAATCTAAAGCAATCAGAGATGCGGAATTAAAAAACTATTACAGATATATATAGAGCGAACCTAAGCAAGTCTAAACAGTAGACTGAATCAATTCAACGGAGCTTGTGCCTTAAAGCATTCAGACAGAAAACCCAATTGAGGCACCCTTTACATTCATCTAGTGAAATCAGATAAAAGAGATCAACCCACAGTCAAACATATAGTGTGCGCAGCAAATAGATGAACATTTATAGAACATCAAACCAAAGCGCCCCTAAGCATTCATCTAGCGCCAACCACACAAGAATTCAAACCACTACACAATGGGTTTTAGGTGGTTCGGTCCAGCAGACCTACATCCACCCCACACTCAACCCCGAGTGTGGATTACTACTGCGCAACACAGCTTGCGTCCGCTGGGCAATACAGCTTAGCCTACAATCGCTGGGCCTCACAGCTTGCCGTCTAGTGGAATCCATCACTGCAACCGCTGGGGATTACAGCTTACCCGTCTAGTGGAAACCTCCACTGCCCGCTGAGCAACACAGCTTGCTGTCCAGAGGAGTCCTCCTCTGCAAACCGCTGACTAACAGCTTGAAAGAAAGTGTAAAAAGGAAAATGAAAGACAAGATAACAGCAGTCAGAAAGCTGTAAACGTAAAGCACAATGTGACTCTTAAAGAGCTGACTGGCCTGGATTTGATCCACGGTCCAGTGAAGACAGATCTTCAAACAACCTCTCTCAGTCTCTTCTTCTCACGATCTCTTTCTTTCTCTTTCTTTCTCTCTGCACTTCTCTTCTTCTTTCGCTAATCTCTCACTCTCTGCTCTTCTCTTCTCTCTCTTTTCTTTCCTCTCTTGTGCTGGATCGATAGCTTCTTTTCATTCTGCCTTTTTCTTTCTCTCTACCTCTCTTCTTCTTCTTCTCTCTTTCTTCTCTTCTGCTGGATCGTGGAAGCTCTCTCTTCTTTTTCCCTTTCTCTTCTCTCAGCTTCTGCTCTCTGCTTTGATCACGATCAGCCTCCATCTGAAGACGAAGGCTCCATTATATACCAGCAGCAGTAGTGAGATAGGGCATGTGCTTCCCATGCCTTCCGTCCAGAAGATTCCTCCTCGGATCACGTGCTCAGCACCCACCTCAGATCACGTGTCAGGTGCCAGCTTCAGGTCACGTGCCCATTCATCAGTATGCTCAGCAACTGGAGTTAGATGGCGTCAACCCACTTGCTCCAAGGAGTTGACGCACCCTTCAGAAATCTTCAACCCTTTTTAACTGCTGCGTCGACGCTTCCAACCCGTGGCGTTGACGCATTGATGCGTTCCAGTGAGCAGGTCTTCAGCAGATAGGCGTGCTGCGTCGACGCTCTCAGCATGCTGCGTTGACGCATGGAGCTGCATTATCGATGCTGCCAATGTACTCCAGAGGCTGCAATAAGGGATACTTGAACTGCTGCGTCCACGCTACTTGATCAATGTGTTGACGCACCAGAGTAATCCACAAGCTTCTTTCTTTCTTGTTTGAACTACTGCGTTCACGCCACTTGATCAAGGCGTTAACGCATTGGTGTGTTCCAGTAGCTGAAATTTGATGTCTTCAGCCCTCTTGCGTTCAGGGGTTCATTAGCCTCTTCAGTCCCTGTCAGATAGATGAAACGAAGTCATTAGTTCTAAGTATATGCATTACATTGTATAGACTTTGCTGTGAAGGCTAAAGCAATGTAAAGTATGCACAACGCAATGTATAGACTTAATGAATATAAAGACATCATAAGACTCAGATGAACACAGGCGGTGTATAGACTTGATGTGTTCACTGGTGGATGTACACCCTTGCCCACTGTACAGACTTTGAGATGCTTGTATGCAATGTAGAGACTTCGCTGAATGAGAATGCAGTGTACAGACTTGGTGAACCAAAGTCCAGTGTATAGACTTGGTGAACTGACTCCAATGTACAGACGTGCACAAGCGAGCTACAGTGCCAATGTGTAGACTTCACGCTGTACAGACTTTCCAAAGAGAACTTAACGCTGTACAGACTTGAGGCTTTGAACGTTGAAGGCACAAGACGATGTACAGACTCAGATTCTAGACCAGTGACTGTACAGACTTTGAAAGATGCAGACTCTGTATAGACTTCAACTCAAACATGCATAATGTATAGACTTTGTGAAACGTGAATGCGATGTACATACTCACAGCGTTGACGCTGCAGACTTGAGAATGCTCACAGCGTTGACGCTGCATGAGACGTAGGCTGTACAGACTTAGCCTAAGATAATGCATGAACTGACGTTGTATATACTTAGCCAATGCAATGCACTATGAACGTATGGACTTACATGAGATGCTCATTGTGTACACTTCAAGCCTAGTGTATAGACTCTCAGCCATGAACAAAGCGTGAAGCACACTAATGCAGGAATGTGTAGCCTTTACGAACAGCATGCACCAGAGTGTATAGACTATATGAATTGACTCTGCATGAGACACTCAGATGCACAGTGTTTAGACTAATGCATGAAGCAAAGCAAGAGCTCTTTCAAAAAAATTCCAATGTGTCAACGCATTGAGTCCACTGCGTCGACGCACCAGTTGACACATTTTATAGACAAGCTCTGGGACAGACCAGTGAGTTGACACAATGATCCCATGCGTCAACGCATCATGCAATACTCATGCAAACTCATGCATTCAATGCTGTATATCAGACACAGTCCTATGCAATCATATCAGCAGCCATATTCAAAACAAAATATCATAATGCACTGACTGTGTTGCAATCATCAAAACAAATCAGCATGCTATCATCAAAACACATAGCACATGCTTGTGCCTAAGGGGCACAACATTCTCCCCCTTTTTGATGATGGCAACACACTGTGACAGTGAGTCACCAAAAATTTTCTCCCCCTTTGACATAATCAAAAAGAGAAAAATAGTATGAACATGAGTGCAACATGGCAGTATGCATGCAAACACCCTTAGAGCAACAAACTCCCCCTATCGGGATGCAATAGTAGCAATTCTCCCCTTAAAAGCAGATGACCCATAACTCCCCCTGAAGCACAAGAATGAACCCTGGTTATCCAATAACTCAAGCTAAATTCTGCCATTACAAAGAATCTAAATTCTGGTTACATGAACAGAATGAAACAGAACCAGAGCTGATTGTGGAACAGGATGGAAGATTCCAACAGTGTGGATCAACTGAAAATATAAGATTAGCCAATACATCTCAATGAATCAATCAATAGCAAGATGTTGATCAGGCTATCTGGAAAGAATCTAAACATGAGGGATTGTAAAGCATCCATCATAACAATGAGTCTTAAGAAGATTTGACTCTTCTATCATAAGGGGTTATGAATTTGCAGCTTAACCAATCTGATTTAATTTTGCTGTATACCAAATTTACCAAATTAAACTCAATACTCATATCTGAATCCAAGTTTTAATAAAAGTGAACCAAATAGTCAGAAAACACTAAAAAATAATCATCTTTTATCTTACACATATGATCTCAATTGCACCTTTGAAAAATACACAGGTTAGTACTGAAGTTAAACACTTTTTCAAGAACATGAGTTGACAGATTTTTCAAGATAATTTTATTTGAAGCACATTATATTTTTTTCTGAGCAATTTAAGTTGATCAACACCTTTTTACATGAGGCACAACAAGTTTTAGTTGAAGTGACCCAGTTACTCAGTGTGATAACTGTCATTGCCTCTCACTTTGAGAGCAGAGTTAGCAATATGAGTGTCTTTTTACATGAGAAGACACCTTTATCAGAGGCCAGACTCCCCAGCTACTTAACACAAATAAGCTATTGCTCTGACAGGTTTTGTTTCACTAAATTTTTATCAGAGATAACTATGGCACCTCATGACATGAGTTACTTTATTTCATTGATAAAGAACTCAATTTCTCTGTGACCGAGTCATTGCTCTGAATTCATAATTTTTCATTTAGTCAACATTTTTCAAATTAATGTTTAACAACAATACACACTATATGCATCTTAACCAAGGAAGCCCTGAATTCAAATTTTCAGATA
The DNA here is from genome assembly GCA_022559845.1 of Amorphophallus konjac. Lineage (NCBI taxonomy): Eukaryota > Viridiplantae > Streptophyta > Magnoliopsida > Alismatales > Araceae > Amorphophallus > Amorphophallus konjac. The sequence goes on along the minus strand of CM040126.1, from coordinate 194,543,449 downwards.
TCTGATGAGAGAGTCTAAGGTTTACATGACACATGTGGTTAAAGTTTATTAAACCTTATCATTCAGATATTTTCAATTCATTTAACTACAAATCTGAGAATACATTAATCTTATATCAGTCTGATTCAGTGATAATTCTTAAACCTATATGATAGAAATTTCTATAATGTTCTCAGACTGAATTGCATGACATGCAGCTTAAGTTCCTCATATCAGAAAAATAAGTTTAGCTGACCAACAAATCAATAGTAGAGCCAATTCAGTCACACCAGCTGAGAAGAATGTGAAAGGTGAGTATAGGCTGGTGCAAGAGTAAATCAGCAATAGAGAAGAGCATCAGAAGAGATTTTATCATCAAACAGTTGCTGAGTCTGGAATACAGGCTGATAAGCTATTTTAGAGATACCAGCAGAGAATTCAGTTGAATAGCGTATAGTCAAGAGAGTGAATCAGGTTACTTAAACAAAGGGAGTTCATGAGGTGAAGAAGATATGAAATAGGAATGCTCCCCCTGTCTAAGTGCAATGAATTTCCTTTTAGATTTTTCAAAATTTTATGATATGCACTATCCTACATATGCAGTATGCAACAATTCTAACAAGGAGAGCATGATGATCAATCAACAGCAAACAAGCTCCCCCTGACAAAATGCATGATGTGCAATGAATCATTTCTTTTCGAATTTTATTTTCTTCAAATTTATGATATGCAATACACTACTCTATATGAAAACTAGACCCATGGTACTAGGCAGAGGACTCGATCCAAGGACCACCTCACACATGGCAGTAGCATCCAGACATACTCCATATGCCCTTCAGCACTGTTCCATTTAATATACCATGATGGTCATGCAAATGACATATGTAGTGCAGAGCAATCTCATTTATTTAGTGCAATAATGGGTGAGAGAAGAGCATCAGATATATGCAAAGTAAAACTCAGTACATGAAGAGATCATCAACGATCAATCAAGCAAATCAACATGAAACTCACAATTTTCATGCTCACAATTTCAGATAATGGAATTTAAAACAGATTTCAGAACTGACCTGAATTGAGTCCTGGGGTTTTCTTTTTGAGTGCCTTGGTTAACCCCTTTTTATTTTTTCCACCAAGGCATACCTGCAACATGTCAATCAATGTGATCTTGCAGGAACCCAAGAAGTCTTGGGTCCTGAATTAACAGTGACATTCCTAGCAGGTATGGTAGCTAACTTCTGTGCATGAAGATCATCAATTCTCATCACATGACAATCATTCATTGAATGACCTATCTGACCACAGTACTGGCATGATGCAGCAGTTCTGAAATTTATTTTGTGCACATTCCTATGAGCAGGAGTTCTAATTGCATATGCATGGAAAATTTTGTTAACAGAATTAAAATTCGGTTTACCAAAACTAGTTTGGCTTTGGTATCCTGCCAGCCAACAGGTTGCAGCCCTGTGACCTGGCTTTCCATAGTTAAAGCATGAAGCAACAGATTTTCTGGTCCTATGATGCATATCAACAACAGCATGAGACCTATGAAACTTAGCATGAATTATTCTGTTGTTTACATGGACATTTCGTTTCTTACTAGCATCATTGGGAACAGGAAATTTTACAGATTTAAAATTAAGTCTACTTTCCTGAGCATGCCAACAGTCCTTGACTGTGTGGCCATGCCTCCCACATTCGAAGTACCTTGGATGCTTACCTCTGGAGCCAAGGTTATTTCTATCAAAAGAAGTTTTGTTAACATGGAAATTAACAAATTTAGAATTGAATCTCTTTCTCGGATTCTGCCAACATTGAGCAGCAATGTGGCCAAACTTCCCACAACAAAAACAATTCAGATTCTTTCTCCTAGAATCATGATTTCTAGCATGAAATTCTTTAACATTCAGATTACCCTTTTTCTGATCAGACAGAACTTTTCTAGCATGCCTTCTGTCATCTTGTTTCATCACAAAACACTCACTCATAAAGTGTCCATGCTTACCACAATAATGACAAGAACAAGAACTATTAGATTTATTTAAAACATGGCACTTATCAGATGAGTTTGAGTTTTTAGCATGCAGATTGTTCCTTTGAGTTTTTGGGGTTTTCTGATTTTTATTTCATTTTTGAATTTCCTTAGCAGCATGCATATTTGAAGAAGAAGCTGAAGTGCTAGCTAAACTAGAGCTACGAATAAAAGTGGTATACAGCTGGTTCTTCTTAGCATGTTTAATTTCAGACATGTTATCAATCTCCTCACATTGATCACTTACTACATCTTCCGAGGATATTTTCATTTTGCCTTTATCCTTAGCAACCTTAGATGAAGTACCATTCATCTCAGTAATTTTACTTTCCAAGGAGATTATAAGATTTTCTGAATCAACTTTCTCCTTTTCACAACTAGCCAGTTTTTCTTTTAATAACACAATTTCATTTTCCAAATCAGTAGTGTGTATTAAAAAACTAGCAATTTCTTCATCACTGCAATTGATACACTCTTTCAATACTGATTTCTCTTTTTCAATCGTCATCCATCTTTCAGAGAAAACAGTGTTAAGAAGCATTAACTTTTTATTTTGTTCCTTCAGATGAGCATTTTCTTCAAGCAGTTTACTTTCAATTTTTTCAGCTTCGGTTTTCTTTTCTAACAATAATTTGTTTTCCTCTTTCAGGGATTTGATTGATTCCTTTTGCACATTATCATCATGATCAAACTCATTTATCATGTCTTCTAAAATAGCACATGCATTGCAAGAATTATCTTCTCTAATGTGCTTATTTCTGAGATTCTCATTTTCAGATTTCAAGTTTTCATTTTCTGCCTTCAAACGAGTGACTTCAAGATTCATGTCTTTTCTCAATTTTTTATTTTCAGATTTTAATTTCTTGGACACTTTGAACAAATTTTCACACATCTCTATCAATTCATCAAAAGTGTATCGATCTGATTCGGAGCTTACCTGAGATGAGGTTTCCTCATCATCACTTCCCCGGTTGGCCATTAAGCATATGGACTTTTCTCCTTCTTCATCAATGTCCGAGGTGTTCCCTTTGAGTTTCGATAGTTCTGGACAATCATCCTTCGTGTGGCCATCCTTCCTGCATTTGTAGCAAACATTAGTGTCAGCAATCTTGGCAAGATTAGAATTATACCTTGTTTGCTTTTTGCCACCATCAAGCTTTCCTTCTCTTTTTCTCAGAAATTTCCTAAAATCACTGATCACCATTCCAATGTGGTCTCCATCAATTTCAGACCGCGACAGGCTGATTTTCTCGCTTGATGATCCACTGTGGCTGGATCTATTTGCTTTGCTGGAGCCAGCCTTCAACACGATTGGTTCCATTACAAGTAATCTAAAGACACATAAAAACTGAAGCACCTAAACCGAATAAGCAAGACTCAGCACTAAGTCGGAGAATCAAAACAACGAACACAGAAAGCACACTCTGAAATGCACCACACACTAGCAGGATCCTCTGTAGATTGTTAGATCTGATAGATCAGAGACCCGCTCTGATACCAATTGTTGGATTCGGTGCAAGTATTCAGAGGGGGGGTGAATGAATACAGCCTATAAAAATTTCGCCCAATTAAAATCTAAAGCAATCAGAGATGCGGAATTAAAAAACTATTACAGATATATATAGAGCGAACCTAAGCAAGTCTAAACAGTAGACTGAATCAATTCAACGGAGCTTGTGCCTTAAAGCATTCAGACAGAAAACCCAATTGAGGCGCCCTTTACATTCATCTAGCAAAATCAGATAAAAGAGATCAACCCACAGTCAAACATATAGTGTGCGCAGCAAATAGATGAACACTTATAGAACATCAAACCAAAGCGCCCATAAGCATTCATCTAGCGCCAACCACTACACAATGGGTTTTAGGTGGTTCGGTCCAGCAGACCTACATCCACCCCACACTCAACCCTGAGTGTGGATTACTGCTGCGCAACACAGCTTGCGTCCGCTGGGCAATACAGCTTAGCCTACAATCGCTGGGCCTCACAGCTTGCCGTCTAGTGGAATCCACCACTGCAACCGCTGGGGATTACAGCTTACCCGTCCAGTGGAAACCTCCACTACCCACTGAGCAACACAGCTTGCTGTCCAGAGGAGTCCTCCTCTGCAAACCGCTGACTAACAGCTTGAAAGAAAGTGTAAAAAGGAAAATGAAAGACAAGATAACAGCAGTCGGAAAGCTGTAAACGTAAAGCACAATGTGGCTCTTAAAGAGCTGACTGGCCTGGATTTGATCCACGGTCCAGTGAAGACAGATCTTCAAACAACCTCTCTCAGTCTCTTCTTCTCACGATCTCTTTCTTTCTCTTTCTTTCTCTCTGCACTTCTCTTCTTCTTTCGCTAATCTCTCACTCTCTGCTCTTCTCTTCTCTCTCTTTTCTTTCCTCTCTTGTGCTGGATCGACAGCTTTTTTTCACTCTGCCTTTTTCTTTCTCTCTGCCTCTCGTCTTCTTCTTCTCTCTTTCTTCTCTTCTTCTGGATCGTGGAAGCTCTCTCTTCTTTTTCCCTTTCTCTTCTCTCAGCTTCTGCTCTCTGCTTTGATCACGATCAGCCTCCATCTGAAGACGAAGGCTCCATTATATACCAGCAGCAGTAGTGAGATAGGGCGTGTGCTTCCCACGCCTTCGTCCAGAAGATTCCTCCTCAGATCACGTGCTCAGCACCCACCTCGGATCACGTGTCAGGTGCCAGCTTCAGGTCACGTGCCCATTCATCAGTACGCTCAGCAACTGGAGTTAGATGGCGTCAACCCACTTGCTCCAAGGAGTTGACACACCCTTCAGAAATCTTCAACCCTTTTTAACTGCTACGTCGACGCTTCCAACCCGTGGCGTTGACGCATTGATGCGTTCCAGTGAGCAGGTCTTCAGCAGATAGGCGTGCTGCGTCGACGCTCTCAGCATGCTGCGTTGACGCATGGAGTTGCATTGTCGATGCTGCCAATGTACTCTAGAGGCTGCAATAAGGGATACTTGAACTGCTGCGTCCACGCTACTTGATCAATGCGTTGATGCACCAGAGTAATCCACAAGCTTCTTTCTTTCCTGTTTGAACTACTGCGTTCACGCCACTTGATCAAGGCGTTGATGCATTGGTGTGTTCCAGTAGCTGAAATTTGATGTCTTTAGCCCTCTTGCGTTAAGGGGTTCATTAGCCTCTTCAGTCCCTGTCAGACAGATGAAACGAAGTCATTAGTTCTAAGTATATGCATTACATTGTATAGACTTTGCCGTGAAGGCTAAAGCAATGTAAAGTATGCACATAACGCAATGTATAGACTTAATGAATATAAAGACATCATAAGACTCAGATGAACACAGGCGGTGTATAGACTTGATGTGTTCACTGGTGGATGTACACCCTTGCCCACTGTACAAACTTTGAGATGCTTGTATGCAATGTAGAGACTTCGCTGAATGAGAATGCAGTGTACAGACTTGGTGAACCAAAGTCCAGTGTATAGACTTGGGGAACTGACTCCAATGTACAGACGTGCACAAGCGAGCTACAGTGCCAATGTGTAGACTTTACGCTGTACAGACTTTCCAAAGAGAACTTAACACTGTACAGACTTGAGGCTTTGAACGTTGAAGGCACAAGACGATGTACATACTCAGATTCTAGACCAGTGACTGTACAGACTTTGAAAGATGCAGACTCTGTATAGACTTCAACTCAAACATGCATAATGTATAGACTTTGTGAAACGTGAATGCGATGTACATACTCACAGCGTTGACGCTGCAGACTTGAGAATGCTCACAGCGTTGACGCTGCCTGAGACATAGGCTGTACAGACTTAGCCTAAGATAATGCATGAACTGACGTTGTATATACTTAGCCAATGCAATGCACTATGAACATATGGACTTACATGAGATGCTCATTGTGTACACTTCAAGCCTAGTGTATAGACTCTCATCCATGAACAAAGCGTGAAGCACACTAATGCAGGAATGTGTAGCCTTTACGAACAGCATGCACCAGAGTGTATAGACTATATGAATTGACTCTGCATGAGACACTCAGATGGACAATGTTTAGACTAATGCATGAAGCAAAGCAAGAGCTCTTTCAAAACAATTCCAATGTGTCAACGCATTGAGTCCACTGCGTCGATGCACAAGTTGACACATTTTATAGACAAGCTCTGGGACAGACCAGTGAGTTGACGCAATGATCCCATGCGTCAACGCATCATGCAATACTCATGCAAACTCATGCATTCAATGCTGTATATCAGACACAGTCCTATGCAATCATATCAGCAGCCATATTCAAAACACAATATCATAATGCATTGACTGTGTTGCAATCATCAAAACAAATCAGCATGCTATCATCAAAACACATAGCACATGCTTGTGCCTAAGGGGCACAACAACAGCTTCCCGGTGGGAGTACCGACGCCCTCCAAACCCTCAATGTAAAATTGGATGTCCTCGTGGATCTCATGAGGGCCCAGGCGGCCAGGGAGGAGAAGTTGCATCTCCCTCGGAAGAGCCCTCCCCGCAGAGATGCCTCCCAACAAACTGCTGGAGGCCGTTTTACCCTCCGGGGGTGGCGTCTCATCCGCAACCTGTCAGGAGGACCATCGCATGCCCCTCCCCCGGAGCAGGAAGCCTCCTTTACCCCGAGGAGGGAGAAGTCCAGAGCATACCAAAAGTTCCTTGAAACTGAGGTCCCTGAGGAGTGTTGGGACAGCGTGCAAGTGTTCCCCCCCCGCCCTATAGGCCAGCGACAACCGGAACTGTCCCTTCGGCTGCGAGACATTCAGAGGCGTTTCACAGAGCAAGAGCGTGCCCTCAGCGCCTTGCAGAATACCTCTCCTGTGGAGGACGAGGAGTGATCCCCATTCTCCGACAACATCTTGAAAGCTGAGATCTCCCCCAAGATCTCACTCCCGACCTTCAAGTCGTATGACAGCCTGGGAGACCCGGCCGATCACTACGACAGCTTCGACGCCCTGATGACCTTGCATGGGGCGTCAGACATGATCAAATGCTGAGCGTTCGTGACCACTTTAGTCTAGGGAGCTCAAGCATGGTTCAGGGCCCTCGTCCCCGGTAGCATTCACAACTTCAAGCAGTTCGGGTGAGTGTTCAAGGAAAGCTCGTCGGCAGCGGTCCACCCCGGTCAGTAGCGGGAATATTGGCCCTCAACTAGGAATAGGGGGAGAAGTTGTGGGCTTATATCAACCGATTTAAATTGGAAGCCCTGCGCATCCCCCTCCTAGATGTTGTCTCGGCCATCACCGCATTGACTGGGTGTACCTGTGACGAGAACCTGCGGTGCGAGCTAGTGCTTCATCCTCCCACCTCCCTCACAGAGCTAGTGACCCTGGCATTGCGCCACATAGAGTGCGAGGAAGTCCTTAGTGCCTGCCAAGGCACGACTGGCTCGGGTCGGGAGGGGGACAAGAAGCGACCATCCCAACAAGGGACGGGCTAAGGAAAGAGGCAGAACCAGGACGGAGACCGCAAAGAGCCGTCGCGGAAGTATGAGTGGTATACCCCCCTTACCGCTCCCATCTATGAAATCTACGAAGACATCAAAGGCTCGGGTCTCCTCCACCAGCCCTAGCCTATGAAGGCCAAGCACCACAATCGCTGCAAGCATTGCCTGTTCCACAGCGATCACGGGCATCACACCAGTGATTGCCATCAACTTCAAGATTAGATCGAGCACCTCGTTCGCCAGGGACACCTGTCCCAATACGTGGTCGGGTAGAAAGAAGACCTAGGCACCCCTGAAGAAATTGATAATGCTCCTCGAGGAGTCCACATCAATGTCATCGCGGGCAGCGCGGCATCAGGTGGAGATAGCAGCCGAGGAAGAAAGCGTCATGCTTAGCGGGCGAGCCGAGCCTTTGTTGAGCACTCTACGGCCCCGCAAGTGAGCGAATCGCAGGCCCTGGTATTCTCTGACCATGACCTGGAAGGCTTAACCACTCCGCATAACGACGCTCTCATTGTATCGACTACAATAAATAATTGTAACGTAGATAGGATCTTAGTTGACAATGGTAGTGCCCCTGATGTATTATCGTATGAATGTTTCCTCAGGATGGGAGAGAATTCATCTAAACTGCCGTCTGTATCGTCATCTTCCGAAGCGCTCTCCATGCTCCGCTGAGATCGACAGCACAACGCTTCACGGAAAGGGAAGAAGGAGAAACCGTCAGGGATGTCCTTAAGCGATGGAAGAAGGAGGAGATGCCCCTCGAACCTTTTATAGGTCGAAGAGGGAGTTGATCACCCTAAATTACTCTCCCCTTAAAAACACGCTAAAAGGAGCCTTCCCTGAGACGGTTACCTCATTTCCCAACATTCCCCCTCAGCAGGATGCGCGAAGCGGCAAGTCATTTACAGCAGCATGGAAAAGCGGAAAGGTGCCAGTGCCATGTCAGTTATCTGACAGATCCACACGCGTGATATCTGTAGAGAAAATCGGCACCTTCCCCAACGACTATGGATACGGTAGTCAAATCACACCAAAAGCGGTAAGAAACAATCAATTCATCACTTAATATTGCCGCTACTATACTTTCCAAAAAACAAAAAGGTCTTGCATGGCTACAAAGGGGAAAAGAAAGGAAAAGGCTGTAAGTCAGGCCTCGGGCCCATCCCCAGGCTCGGTAGACAAGGCCCCCTAAGCACCAGACGATCTGCCTCCAGTATTCTCGGTGACGGCCGACCCAGGCACTGACCCCACCAGCATGGGAACTGTCTCGGTCGCGTGCCCTCCCGAGGCTACTGGAGTTGGCGATAGCTCGAGGACTCCCGACCCCCCTCTTCACTCAACGTATAGTGGGAAGAGTCGGTAGAGCCCCAGTCCGAGTCATAACGTTGCCCGGAAGGAAAAATGAGCCCATTCGCTTGGGCCTCACCCTCTATGATAACCCGATTGAAGCCCTGGGAGAAGCCCTTATGAAGGCCCCGATGATAGCCCGACTCATAATAAGGGAAGGCAGCCTGAAGAAGAGCCGCGTGGTAAGCCTCTGAGCATTTATGTTGCTCGAGCACTTCTACCCCGGCCAGCTCTGCCTTCCCCTCAAGGTCAGCTGTCCTCTGTTCCGACTCAGATAGCTTCCTCTCGACCTCGGTCCGTGCATCCTCAGCCCCCCTGACTCGGCCCTCGAGCACCTCCCGCTCGGCCTTCCATTGCTCGCCGCGCTTGACCTGAATCCTATGCTCCACATCCAGGAGCTCATTCTTTCGATCTACCATACGACGGGCCTGGGCCAGCTGCTCTGCCAACGACCGAGCCTCCGCCTGGCTCTACTGCACCTGTGCTCGGAGCGGGGCCACCTCCTGACGAAGGTCTTGAAGATCGAGGGTCAAATGCTCAACCTTCCGATCAAGCACACCATGGGCCCATGAAAGAGTCTCCCGCTCCGACCCACCCGACCATACGCATCCACTGCCTCGGCTCCAAGCTGGGCCAAGACCAGCCCACCTTCCATAAGTTGCTCAAAAAACATGGAGGGAGGACCCTTCCGGAGTTTTTCTCGCAAGGCTCCTGAAGCGATGGAATGGCACGTCCGGTATAAAGAGGCCCGGATGCTGAAGGCACTGGCCGAGGGAGGAGAAACCCTCTCCGAAGCGACCAGGATTGGGGCACCTCCCCCCGAACAACCCCGTCTCGGGGGCCCCACCGGTTGGCTCGGGATGAGCGGCCCTGCCACGTACCTCCCCAACCTCGGTCGGCTGTGATTGAGTCGCTTTAGCCTGCGACCCTCCAGTCTCGACCGGCTCAGACCGGGCTCCTCCGTCTGGCGCCCCCTCTGCTTCGCTCAGCGTCCCGACATCGACTGTGGCCCCTTCGTTGTCGGCCCCTTCCTGCTCTATAGAAGGGAGAGCCGGTAGGGAAGCCTCTTCGACCGGATGGGTGACCTCCGCCTTCCTCGCCCGCTTCTTCTCGACCGACAAAGCCTACAATGAAGCCCCCAGCAGCTTCTCCATGGGATCCGTACGCTTGACCCCCCGGCGTTCAGAAGTGTCATCCCAGGCGACCCGCTTGCCCTTATCTCGGGCACGGGAAGAACCCTCCGAAGCTCAGAGATCGCTCGGAGCCGGCGTATCATCCCCATTGATGATCCCCAACTCGGCTGGCAGTGCCTCTTCCTCAACCGCTCACCTCTGGTCTGAACAAAGAAAAGCAAATTGAAAGAAGGAAGGCACTTATTCTACAAAAAAGAGAACAAGTCCTTGAGATCCTCACTTGTCGGAAGTAGTGCTCGAGAAAGATACTCCTCGATGTTGGATGAGGTCACCAACTCAACAGTCGGTTGGCGATTCTGCAGAAGGATAGCAGCATCCCTCTCCACCTCTGGGGGGACCTCCGTTTGCTTCGCAGGAATGTTCGGGTGAAAGTTGGGCGCCGTCGGGAAATTCCAGACCACACCGACCGCCGACGCACCCACCAAGAAATATTGGGTCTTCCACCCTTTGTGAGAGGGGTCCTTCACGGAAAAAGACACGTAACTCCTGTTCTGTTTCACCTGGACGAAGAAGAAGCCTTTCCCCGCATGAGGATTCTCCTTCAGCTCAAAAAAATAATGGAAGAGGTCTAGAGAGGTGCTCACCCCAGACTGGCCACAAAGAAAAATGAAGGAGAAGATGAGGGTATAAGAGTTGGAGACCAGCTGGACAGGAGCCAGCCGGTAGAAACGAAGCAACTCGGCGACAAAGGAATGAAGGGGTAGGCAAAAGCCACACTTCCAGGCCAAGAGGAAGGAACAAAAGAGGCCAGAGCAAGTGGCCAGACTAGACTCATGAGGCTCAGGCGCGAGGAACTGGAATCGCCAAGGTAGCCCATACTGGTTCTCCAATCGCTTCACCTCAACCTCCCCCAACTCGCAGCAGAGAGGCTCCGATTGTACCAAAAAAACCCTTGGGGTCTGTTCTTTCTGCCGCCCCTCGGCCTCAAGATTTTGGTCTGCCATTTAACAGATGGAGGAACTAGAAGAAGGTGGGGAAAGCTCTAAACCAGAGAGCGCCGGAGGGGAAGGAAGCTGACGGATCGCCGCTGCGGTAATCTCTTCTAGCTCCGCAAAAGCTGCTGTGATTCTCTGCTCCTCTAAACTACTCTCACGGGACATGAGCCCCCCCTATAAATGAAAAGGATGGCAAAACCCTAAACCCCGGAGATAAAGGGACCCAAATAACGTGCAATACTTATAACCCCTAGCCGGAGGAGGCACGACATTTCGATCTCCAGAGGAGGGTCCTTTTTTTACTCATCATGATGGGCATATTTTCAGGACAAGTCACATCATGTGGCCCCTTCAAGAGAGAGATCTCCACCCAACTAGAGCCACGGAAAGTCCAGCCCAAATGCTACTCAACCGAGCCTAATTTTGGCTCGGGAGTAGGAGGGGGACAAGTGGAGAGAGGAAATCTAACTACCCATACGGAGAGGCCAAACGAGGTCTGACCCGACCCAACAAGGGCCAGCTCCTTAAAGTGTTAGCCCCCGAGCCCACTAAAGATAAGCCTAATAACTCACTCGGAACAAGCAATTCCTAGGAGGCCTTCGGGTTGGGAAGTCCGAGCATCAGTTCGATCAGGAGAGCTCTATCAGAGCCCCGTACTCTCTGCCCAGACCACGCACTCATCGCTCGGGAAGACATCTCTTAAGCCAGTGCTTCATGCTCGGGCCAACTGATGGAAGCTTATCTGTACGGCCGTTACGTGTCCCTTAAAAGCTGGGAGCTTAAGGGGATAGGGGAGATCAGGAGTCCTCATGCTATAAAGAGCCCGAAAGGAGAACGTAACCCCCCCCAAAACTCCTCAGCTTACAGGGATCATTTACTCAACGAGCCATTATTTAAACTAGAAGAACCCTCCTTAGAGAAGGTAAGCCAAGAACCCTGAGCAGGAACCACTTTACCTTTTGGTGGAGAGGGATATCGTGTTCCCATCTTCCTCCTAACTATTCCCTTCGCACCAGTGCTCTACTACATTTGCTGACTTAAGCATCGGAGGGTCTTCCCCGGGGATCTATCCCTGGGCACCTTTGACTTGTTTCCCATCCTGCACTTCATTCTTCAAGGATACGTGGTCATCTTCCTCCCCGCTCAGGAGTAGCGCGGGATCGCCCCTCTTCATATGTGTTCAGGTTTTATCATCAAGGTTGAATATAATGACATAATATTGACATCATCAAAATCACAGAGACACAACAATCTCCCCCTTTTTGATGATGACAATATTATGAGTCATTTGCAATAATATTGACATCATCAAAATCACAGAGACACAACAATCTCCCCCTTTTTGATGATGGTAATATTATGAGTCATTTGCAATAGTTCTATGATAATCAAGGTGTCAGACATGTAGCACAACTTCTGACATAGTTAAACATGTAATGAAACCTGATAATAGTAATGACTCACTACTATTCTCCCCCTTTGACAATATCAAAAAGGAAGGAACAGGAAGCTGAACGAGCAGACCAGTATGAATTATGTAGGAACATGCATCATCTGACTGAAATAATAACTCATACTCCCCCTGAATAGATGATGTCCCTCTTTGGACATATTAGACGGAGTTGAATGAGTTCATAGTATAGGGACAGTCAAATTGAGGCAGATCAATGAAAATATTAACAAAATCACACGAGCTGTCATATATAAGTTCAGGCCATGACAAATTGAAACAAAAAAAGTGAGCAGAATCAATCTCCCCCCTTTGAAAAGCAATTTATGAGATGGAGACAAAACCTTTTCTCCCCCTTTTGAAAAATGTAGCCCTACTCATGAAGAAGTGAGGTGAAGGAAAGGGTCACAAAGATCTTAATCAAAGGGTTTATCAAGCAAATCATGAAGTAATCAATGCCAATGTGATGCTGATGAGACAATCTTCCCATTTGACAAACCATAGGAATTAGAGTGGAAAGACATCATCAAAAAGCATCAAGAACAGTGAACATTATAGAGAAAGAATTTAAAAAAAAAATGGAGATTGAGGACAAGGTTTCCAAATGAGCTTTAAGCATAAGAGTAATTCAGAAAGATTTTCAATGAGATACCAATTTCATAAATCCAACAATAAGAGTTTTTTTCAGACTCTTCCATTATAAGGGCTTATGAACTTTTATTTAAACATCATGGTTTAAATATGATGTATACACAGTTTGTCAATAAAGTTCTTTATTCATATCTAAAATCAAGATTTAATAAACATGAACCAAGCCCTCATATTTATATCTTGATTAACCTCCCTTCATCTTACTAAATCAATTTCAATGACTTCTTTAGGAATAACAATCATTAGTATTGAGGTTAAACACCATGAAGGAATTCAGATATTATTCCTTTTCAATCAATTTCAGATTTTTCTTTTTGCACAATAAAAACTTTTCATAGCAAATTTGCCAGGTACAATTGAGTTCAGTATATATCTTGTAACTAGAGGATACACGTTGTTTAGACGCCAGTATCCCTAAGCACTTGGTGTGACTGACTATCATGCATTATGAAATTAGAGATAGCATTGACATATCATGACATACCTCAACCTATTTCATTGATAAGTGAGATATATTTCTCAATATTCAAGCCATTGCTCTGCCTGGATTTTTAATGGATTTTTCAGCAGAGTTAATTATGGCACTTCATCACACAGTCTTCTAGACTTCATGGTCAATGGACATGGTTTCTCAATAACCACAATCATTGCTCTGACAATATTTACCCTTAGGAATATCTCAGATAATTCAGATGTTTAAAAATAATACTGATTTCATGTATTTCAACCAAATAAAGCCATGATTTTGACATTTTCAGATTTCAAAAAATTTGACAAGATTCAACATGAAACACTTGGTTAACGTTTATTAAAAGATGATTCAGATATTTTCAAGACATTCAAAACCAAACTTAATGAATACATTAATCTTAAACCAAAATGATCTTTTTGAACAATCATAAACCTGTATAACATAATATTCCTAGTTAAAATATTTTTCAGATTTATGATCAAGGTACACGGATTAAAATCTTCATAAATTATAGAAAGATCAAGAAAGTTTCAGGAGCAGCCAATTCATCAATAGAACCAGCAATTAAAACATGCATCATATGTGAGAATGACAAAATGACTGTCAGATTTGACAGAGAATTTCAAAGATTTGTGTGACAACCAAGGATATTCAGAGAGTTTGAGAATCATTTTGAAATCAGTGAGCTGAAAATCTGGTAGATATGTTCAAATGATTTCAAAACAGATGAAGGTAAGTGAGACCGACTGATATCAATGTTTGAGATAAATTGCTGGAAGAGCAAAGATAATCAATATGAACAAAGATAGTCATGCAGTTCAAGAATATTTCTTATGCTCCCCCTAAATGCATGCACTCAAGCAATCTTTTTGGAATTTTTAATATGGATGATATGTAGTTAACTATATATATATGCATTGATACCAATTATTGTTATAAAAAATGATCGACATTTATGAGTTTTCCTTATCTAAATGCATTGAACCACTCATGTGTGATATGAGGACCATGATACCAAAGGGTTATGCATGACAGAGTATAGTGCAAGTGCAGTCCTATATGCATGACAGTTTTGCTAGGCATGTATGTGTGCAGATGAGCCTTATATGCAGTAAATGCTCAGTGTTTGTGAGAGATATGCATCATGATATTTACAATAGTCAAACAGATGCATTTAACATAATCAAAACACATGCAATTCAGATTTTCAGAATTTGACATTCAATTCACTCTTAGCACAATATATGTACAAATAATTCAGCATATGCGATTGAATTTATTTCGTTTCCCTCTCAGCATGCATCCAGTTGAAACCAATTAAATGTCAAGACATGTATGCAGATTAAAATATAAAATCCTGAATACACAATTAACCCATGGTACTAGGCGGAGTACTTAAGTCCAAAGGACCACCTCATACAAGGTTAGAGCTTCCAAGCAGACTTCATTTGCCCTTGGGCAATTACCATTTGATATACCACTGGGTCATATGGCCATATGACAGTTAAGCATGATATGCAATTCAATCTCAATATACACAACTAATTCAACATATGTATTGATTTCTGAAGAATTCAAATGAACAGACGTGTAGAGAATAGACATGGGGTTTTGCCTTACTTGGGTGCCTTGATTTATTTACCCCTTTTATTTCTCAGTCCCAAGGCACACCTGCAAAAATAAAACCTCATTTTTCATGTTGAGATACCCAAGACTTCTTGGGTTTTCCATGGTGAGTAACGCCTCTACTAGGTGCATTCCATGAATTCAGGACATTCAAGTTATCAAATTTTAGTAGTTTGCAATCAAACATGAAATGTCCAATTTAACCACAATAATAGCAAGAAATCACAGGCTGACTATTTTCCATGTTCACATGGGTATAGAAATTATGTGTAGGATCATGAATGTTATTCTTTCTAACATGAAATTTCTGTATGTTACAGTCAACAAGTAGGCCTCCTCTATCCCTATAACCTAATTTTCCATGATTAAAGCACATAGCATGCTGAACATTTGAAACAATTTTATTTCTGTGAGAGACATGGTTCACAGGAAATTTATCATGTCTAGGATAAAAACAAACGTTCTCTTATGCATTGGCAAACCAGCATTGGGCTGCAATGTGGCCTATCTTGCCACAGCAAAAACAATGAGCTTTCCTTTTCTGATTAGTAGATATGTTCTGAAAATTTTTAGCATGCGATTTTCTACCCGGAGCATGCCAACATTGAGTAGCAATGTGGCCTATCTTTCCACAATGATAACAATGAACTTTCCTGTTGAGATATGCATGATTTCTAGCATGAAATTTTTCAGCATTCAGGTCATCTTGTTTCATTAGTCTACATTCATGCATAAGATGACCTATCTTATGACAGTAAAGGCAATGGATTCTTTTCTTTTGAACAGAAGAAGGTTTCTTAACATGAGAATTCCTAGCATGAATTCTACCAACATTCAAATCATCCTTCTTCATTATCAAACAATCAGTCATCATATGGCCAGATTTTCCACAGTAAAAATATTCAATGTTGTTTCTTTTACCAGCAAGGAATTTGTTAGCCTGTGAATTGTTTGCATGCAATTTGTCATTCCTTTTAAATGTTTTCTGATTTTTCACATTTTTTATTTGTTTTTGCATCTTCTGATTTTTATTCTATTTTTGAATTTTCTGAGCAGCAATATATTTAGGAGATTGACTTGAGGTTCCAGCCACTTCTGAACTTCTGATGAAAGTGGTATAAGGTTGGTTCCTCATGACCTTCTGATTTACTAAAATATTGTCAGTCCCTCGACTTTGATCATTCACTTCATCTTCCAGTGGCATTTTCATTTTACCCTTATCTGTAGCAGATTTAGATGAAGTCTTTTGTAGCTCTGTGATTTTAGTTTCTAAGGACACAATGAGAGTATCCGAATTTTCTTTCTCCTTTTCATAAACAGCCAGTTTTTCTTTTAACATTTCAATTTCATTTTCCAGAGCTACAGTATGTATCTCATAACTGGCAGTCTCTTCTTCACTGCAATTTACACATTCATTCAATACTTTATTTACAGTTTTGTACTTCTCAATTTCTTGTTCTAGTTTCAATTCATTTTCAGCTTGAGCCATGTGAGCAGCATACTTTTTTTTTCAACAGCTAGAAGTCTCTCAGATATTACAATATTCAAAACCTTTAGCTTTTTTTTCTGTTCTTTTAAATCTTTATTCTCATATTTTATCTTTTCATTTAACTTTTCTTCAACCTGCTCTAGCTCTATTTTCCAATTTAAAAGTTCCTCATTTTCTTCTCTAAGAGAGTTACTTAATCCATCTTGCATTTTCAGTTCAGATTGAAGGTTGTCATTCAAATTCTTTACAGAGATACACTTATCACAAGAATTTTCAATCCTTTTCATTTTAGATTTCAAGTGTTCATTTTCAGACCTTAATGACTTTATGTCTGATGTCATGACCTTTATCATTTTCTTCTTTTCAGACTTGACAGACTTATACTTATCTAACAGACAATTGTACAGAATCATTAAATCATCAAAAGTGAGTTCATCGGATTCAGTATTTACCTGTGACGATGTCTCCTCCTGTTGATCACTGCTGTGATCACTCTGGTTGGCCATCAAGCATTGATCCTCTTGCTTCTCATGAGTAGATATGACTCTGTCCATGATCTCTTTTCCAGATGTGCATCCTGCAATATAGGGAAGCATATCAGTATCTATTAAAGCCTTTAAGATATTGAGAACTGTGATATTATCACGGTTCTTCAGTCTGTCCTCACTAGACCAATTGGTCTTGACGTGAGATAATTCATGTGGCCCTTTAGATACAATATTCCATAGATTTGGATCAATGGAATTCATGTAAGTACATAGGCCGCCAAGCCATGTGCTGAAGTTGGAACCGTCAAAAACAACAGGAGATGCCATTGAAAAAACAACTGAATAGGTTCAGATCTAAAAATTGGAAAACAAATTGTGAAAAATGCACCACATAAAAACAGTAAAGCATGAAATCTAATTACCAGGATCTGAAGAGGGGCGATCTCGCGCTGCTCCTGAGCGGGGAGGAAGATGACCACATACCCTTGAAGTAAGAACTGCAAGAAGGGAAACAAGTCAGAGGTGCTCAGGGATAGATCCCCGGGTAAGACCTTCCGATGCTTAAGTCAGCATAGGTAGTAGAGCACTGGTGTGAAGAGAAGAGTTTGGAGGAAAATGGGAGCGCGAGATCCCTCTCCACCGAAAGGTGAAGTGGTTCCTGCTCAGGGTTGCTGACTCTTGTCTTGCTTAGGCTTACCTTCTCGTAGTAGGGCATGTCCTATTTAAATAATGGCCTATTGTGTGAATTAATACCTGTAAGCGGGGGAGTTCCAAGGGGGGGTTACGTCTTCATGCGGGCTCCTTACAGCGCGAGAACTCTTAGTTTCCCCTGTCCCATTGAGCTTCCTGTCATTAAGGGATTCGCAACGGCCGTATCAATAAGCTTCCATCAGCGAGCCCGAGCGAACGACACTTGTTCAGGAGTGGCCTCCCGAGCGGTAAGTGCTGGGTCGGGACAAAGAATAGGGGGCTCCGGGGGAGCTTTCTCGATCGACTAATGCTCGGACTTCCCAACCCGAAGGCCACCTAGGAAGCGCTTGTTTCGAGTGTGTTTTTGGGCTTTACAATAAGTGGGCCCAGGGGTTGCCACTTTGAGGAGTTGGGCCTCGTTCGGTCAGGGTTGCACCTCGTTCGGCCTCTCCGTACGGGCGGTGAGATTTCCCCTCTCCACTTGTCCCCCTCCTACTCCCGAGCCAAGATTAGGCTCGGACGAGTAGCATTTGGGCTGGACTATTTGTGGCACTGGTTGGGTAAAGATATCTCTCTGGTAGGGCCACATGACGCGGCTCACCTTGAAAATACGCTCGTTATGATGAATAAGAGAAGGCCCCTCCTCGGGAGATCGGACGCCGCCCCGCCTCCCGTCATGGTTTTTAGGCATTGCGCGTTTTGCGTCCCTTTATCTCTGGGGTTTTAGGATTTTGCCTCTCTTTGTAGTTATATTTGAGGAGGGGGGGCTTCTGCACGGTGAGAGCAGTTTCGGAAGAGCGGAGAATCGTTGCGGCCACCGGAGCAAGAGGGGCTTCCTGGGGCGGTGATTCATCAGCTGCCTTTCTCCTCCAAAGTTCTTGGGCTTGGAGCTTTCCCCTTCTTCTTTTCTCTATCTCATGGTGGACCATCATCCTGAGGCAGAGGGGCGGCAGAGAGAACGGGCTCCAAGGGTTTTCTTGACGCCGCCGGAGCCGCTCTGCAGTGAGCTGGGGGAGGCTGAGGTGATGCGGCTGGAGAGTCAATACGGGCTGCCTTGGCGGTTCCAGTTCCTGGCGCCTGAGCCTCATGAGTCTAGCTTGTCCACTCATTCTAGCCTCTTTTGCTCCTTTCTCCTAGCCTGGAAATGCGGCTTTCGTCTATCCCTTCATCCCTTTGTTGCCGAGTTGCTTCGGTTCTACCGGATGGCTCCTGTCCAGCTAGTCTCCACCTCTTATACCTTCATTTTTTCCTTTATTTTCCTCTGCGGCCAGTGTGGGGTGCGTGCCTCGCTGGATATTTTCCATTACTTCTTTGAGTTGAAGGAGCATCCTCATGTGGGGAAAGGCTTCTTCTATATTCAGGTGAAGCGGGGGAGGAGCTGCGTGTCCCTCTCTGCGAAGGACTCTTCTCATAAAGAGTGGAAGACCCAATATTTCTGGGTGGGCCCGGCAGCAGTCGGTGTAGTCTAGAATTTCCTGACGGCGCCCAATTTCCACCCGAACATTCCTCCGAAGTAGACCATGTTTTCTCCGGAGGTGGAAGAGGAGGCTACCATCCTGTCGAAGAATCACCAAGAGACTGCTGATTTGGTGACTCCGTCCAACATCGAGGGGTACCTTGCTTGAGTGCTGTCGCCGACAGGTAAGGAGTTTGGGAACTTGGTCTTCCTTCTTCCGGAGTAAGAACCTTCCTTCTCTTAGTCTGCTTTCTGTGGTTCAGACACGAGGCGAGCGGTTGAGGAGGAGGCACCGTCGGCCGAGTTGGAGATCATCGATTTGGACGAGGCACCGGCTCTTGACGATCTTCAAGCTTCAGAGGGCTCATCCCGCGCCCGGGACAAGGGCAAGCGGGTGGCCTGGGATGACATTTCCGAGTGCTGGGGGGTCAAGCGCAAGGATCCCATGGCCAAGTTCTTGCGGTCTTCAATGCAGGCTCAGTCTGATGAGAAGAAGCATGTGAAAAAGGAGGAGGTCGCCCGTCCGTCCGGAGGAGACTCCCTGTCGGCTCTCCCCTCTATTGAGCAAGAGGGGGCCGATGAAGGAGGGATCACTACTGACGCTGAGGCGTCGAACGTAGCGGAGGGGCCGCCAGACGAGGAGGTCCGATCTGAGCCGGTCGAGGCTGGAGGGTCGCAGGGAGATGCGACTCGATCTCAGCCGATCGAAACTGGGGAGGTACGCGGTGGGGCCGCTCACGCCGAGCCAACCGGTGGGGCCCCCGGAACGGGATTGCCTGAGGGAGATGCCCCGATCCCGGCAGCTCCGGTGAGAGATTCCCCTCCCTCTACTAGCACCTTCAGTGTCCAGGCTCCTCTGTACTGGGCGTGCCATTTTTTAGCTTCTCGAGACTTGTGGGAAAAAGTTCGGAAGGGTCCCCCCTCTTCGCTATTTGAGCAGATTATGGAGGGAGGGGTGGTCTTGGCCCAGCTGGGGGCTGAAGTAGTGAACGAGTACACTCGGGTGGAGTCCGAGCGAGAGACTCTCTCATGGACCCGCAGTGCGCTTGATCGGAAGGTCGAGCGTCTGACCCTCGATCTTACAGACCTTCATCTAGAGATGGCCCCGCTCCGAGCGCTGGCATAATCGAGCCAAGAGGAGGCTCGATCTTTGGCAGAGCAGCTGGCCTAGGCTCGTCGCATGGTCGACCAGAAGAGTGAGCTCCTGGAGTCGGAGCGTAGAAACCAGGTTGAGTGTGACGACCAATGGAGGGTCGAGCGAGGGGGGCTCGAGGATCGAGTTCGGGCGATCGAGGATTCGTGGACCGATGCTGAGCGAAGGCTATCCGAGGCCGAGAGAAAGCTGTTCGAGTCAGAGCAGTGGATAGCTGAGCTCGAGGGGAAGGGAGAGCTGGTTGGGAAGGAAGCGCTCGAGTAACATAGATGCTCAGAGGCTTACCAGGCAGCTCTGCAACAGGCAGCCTTTCCCTACTATGAGTCAGGCTACCGACCGGGACTCCGGAAGGGCTTCTCTCAAGGCTACGATCAGGCCATCCTGGAGGCAGAGGCCCGGTCGTCTACGCTCGTTTTTCCTTCCGGTCAGCACTATGACTTGGATTGGGGCTCCACTGACTCTTCCCACTACACGTCGAGTGAAGAGGTGAGTTCGGTCCTGTCTGAGCGACCGCCAACTCCAGCATCCTCGGGAGGGCACACTGCCGAGACAGTTCCCACACAAGTGGGGTCAGTGTCTGGGCCGGCCGTCGTCGAGAACACTGGGGGCAGATCTTCTGGTGTTGAAGAAGCCTTGTCTTCCGAGCTTGGAGATGGGCCCGAGGCCTGATATAATAGCTCTTTTCTTTTTTCTTTCTTTTTCATATGTAGCCGAGTAAGGCTTTTTTGGAAACTATAATAGCGGCAGTATTGAATGTTGAATTGACTGTCTCTTACCGCTTTTGGTGTGATTTGACTACCGTATCCGTAGTCGTTTGAAGAAGGCACCGATTTTCTACAGATCTTGTGCATGTCGATCTGTCAAATAACTGACATGGCGCTGGCACCTTTCCATTTTTCCATACCACCTTTAATGACTTGCCGCTTCGCGTGTCCCACTGGGGGGGTGTCGGGAATTGAGGTAACCATCTCAGGGAAAGCCTTTTTAGCATGTTTTGTAAAGGGGAGAGTCATTTAAGGGGATCAGCTCCCCCTTCGGCATATAAAAGGTCTGAGGGGCATCTCCTTTTCCTTTCGTCGCTTAAGGCCATCCCTGGCGATTTTCTCCTTCTTTCCCTTCCGCGAAGCGTTGTGCTGTTAGTCTCGGTGGGGAATGGAGGGCGCTTCGGAAGATGATGATGCAGATGGTGGTAGGAGAGAAGCTCCTGTTGTTTCAGTCTGGAAGAGGGTTCGTCAGTCGGGGGTCAATCAGGGGGAAGGTTCATGCCAGAGCATGTCACCTTCCTGTCCCTGTCCTGCCGACGATCTCCTGAGGGGAGAATGAAGCTCCTCCAGCTTCATTCTTTCAATGTCGCCCTGCCCCTCCTTCCACCGTCTATCCCGTTGCCTAGGGTGGGATCTCTCTCAAGATTCCTCACCTTTCAGGTCGACCTCTTTTTCTTTTTTGTTGTCCTTCCAATCCCTTTGGTAACTTTCCTCCGAGCTTTCTCAAACTAACGAAGCCGGCGATCCCCTATCCGAGCCAGTTTCTGCATGAGGCAGAGTCAGTGGCTGGACGTGGGAGCACCTACTTGGTCAGCCGAGCATTCTGCTCGTGTTATAGTACCAGGGGATGTAATTTTTTGTACATGTATACTATACCGGCTACGGCCTTCTTGATGTACATCAAAGTTTAATAAGAAGAGAAGAATGGCGATTATTCTATTATGCTTACATGTGTATGCTTGCCAAATCTTCAAAAGTAGAACTTGCGAAGATTTGTCGTGTTCCACGTCCGAGGGACGGGTGTTCCTTCCGTGGTGGACAATCGGTATGCTCCTTTCCCGAGCTTCTCGACCACTCGGTAGGGACCTTCCCAGGTAGGGGCCAGCTTCCCCGCCGCCTCTAGTGGTCAAGATGCTTCGACCTTCCTCAGGATGAAGTCTCCTGGCTGGAAGTGTCTGTCTCGGACTCTGGTGTTGTAGTATCGAGTGATGCGCCATTGGTATTCCGTTGCACGGATGCTTGCAATCTCTCGGATCTCATCCGCCAAGTCGAGGTTCTCTCGTAATTTCTATTCATTTACCTCGAGTTCGAAGTGGACGACGCGGAGAGAGGGATTGCCGACCTCCAATGGAATCACGGCTTCCGTGCCATACACCAACTGAAAAGGTGTTTCACCAGTAGCCATTCTCAGAGTAGTTCGGTGTGACCATAGTACACTCTGCAATTCCTCGAGCCAGCTTCCCTTGACTTTGCCAAGCCTGGTTTTGATGCGTTTTAAGATAGTCTTATTGGCATTTTTGACCAGTCTGTTAGCTTGAGGGTGGGCTATCGAAGTGAAGTGGTTGCAAATGTTTAGGTCGGCACATCTGTCTCTGAAGTAGTGACAATCAAATTGCTGACCGTTATCGCTCACGATCACTCGGGGGACACCATAGCGATAGATGATTGACTTTCAAACAAAACTCCATACGACTGATTCGGTGATCCTAGTGGTGGCTTCGGCCTCGATCCATTTGGTGAAATAGTCGATGGTGACGATGACGAACTTCTTCTGAGCTTGAGCCGTAGGGAACGGCCCCAAAATGTCGATCCCCCACTGAGCGAAAGGGTATGGCTCGACAAGGGTGATGAGCTACGCAGCGGGCTGATGAATCAGGTGGTCGAAGCGCTGACATCGATCGCACTTCTGCACGTAGGTCAAGCAGTCGAACTGGAGAGTGGGACACCAGTAACCCTGCCGTAGCAAGATCATGGCGAGCGATCTTTCTCCTTGGTGCGCTCTGCAGATGTCTTCGTGTACTTCATGAACCACTTATCTGGCTTCGTTGGTGCTGATGCACTTGAGGAGGGGACCAGAGAAAGATCTGTGGTACAAGGCATCGTCCAGCATAACAAAATGCCGAGCTTGGTACTTGAGCTTTCGGGCCTCTCGAGGGTCGGTGGGCTCTTGAGAATCACAATGCCAGGATATGTAGGGGGTCCGCTAGTCACTTGAGGGTGCCGGGTCAACAATCATAAGCTCGGATTTGATGCTCGGTTGCCCGAGCTCTTCGGGGAAGACGGATCATGTACTAGCGGGGTCGGGCGAGGTGGCCAGTCGAGAGAGGGCGTCCACTCGGGAGTTTTCCTCCCGGGCTATTCAGACTACCTCAAAGCTCTCGAAGAGTTGGGCCATCCTCTTGATCACCTAGAGGTACTTGACCATTTGTCCTTCCCGAGCTTCGTATTCACCGTTGACCTGGCTAGCGACCAATTGGGAGTAAGTGTGGATCCTGACTCGTTCGGCCCCCAGTCTTCGAGCCATCCTGGCTCCCGAGATAACGGCTTCATACTCGAAGGCGTTGTTGGACGCTTGGAAGTTGAACTTCAGAGCATACCACAGCTCCACTCCTTCGGGGGATTTAAGGAGAATACCGGTGCCGCTTTTTGTTGAATTGGAGGATCCATCGACGAACAGATCCCAGGTAGGCCCGAACGCTGGTGGAAGTGTTTCTTCAATCGGGACCGTACTTTCAACGATGAAGTCTGTGAGAGCCTGTCCTTTTATAGCCGAGCGGGGGCGATACAAAATATCGTAGGCCCCGAGCATGATGGCCCATTTGACGAGGTGTCCCGAGGCTTCAGGGTGAAAGAGAATCTTCTTCAGGGGTTCACCGGTCAATACGACGATGGAGTGCCCTTGGAAGTAGGGTCGGAGGCGCTTGGCCGAGGTAACCAATGCTAGCACGAGTTTCTCAGTTGCGGGGTACCTTATTTCGGCCTCATTAAGCACCTTGTCGGCATAGTAAACTGGTCTCTCGACCCCTACGTCATTCCTGACCAGGACAGAGCATACAGTAGAAGGGGTCACCGAGAGGTAGAGGTGTAGAGCTTCACCTTGGACTGGTTTGGACAGCACCGGGGGTGAGGCCAAGAATTCCTTAAGTTCAGCGAACGCCTTCTGACATTCCTCATCCCAGGCGAACGTAGCAGATGCCATTTTGGGTCCCCTCAACAATTTGAATAAGGGTAAGCATCATTCGACTGCCCGAGACAGGAAATGGTTGAGTGCAGCAATGCGCCCCATTAGGCGTTGGACGTCCTTGATGCAGGTGGGTGGCCGCATGTCCAACATGGCCAGGACCTTGTCGGGGTTGGCCTCAATTCTACGCTGAGTGACCAGAAAGCCTAGGAACTTCCCGGATCTGACTCCGAAGGTGCACTTGGCGGGGTTGAGCTTCATGTTGCACTTCAAGAGGGTGTCGAAGGTCTCGGCTAAGTCGGCGAGGTGGTCTTCGGCCTTCGGTATCTTGACGAGCATATCATCAATATAGGCCTCGATGTTTTAACCGAGATGTCCTTCGAAAATGTGGTTGATCAGTGTCTGATATGTTGCTCCAGCGTTCTTTAACCCGAACGGCATCCGGGTGTAGTAGTGTACGCCGAAGGCGGTGATGAAGGCAGTCTTCTCGATGTCCTCCGGGCCCATCCTGATCTGATGGTAGCCGAAGTAGGCGTCCAGAAAGCTGAGCAGCTCATTGCTAGAAGTTGAATCGACCAGTTGATCGATGCTCGGCAATGGGTAGCAATCCTTCGGGGTAGCCTGGTTGAGGTCGGTGAAGTCCACGCACATCCGTCATTTCCTAGAAGCTTTTGGCACCAGGACGACGTTGGCGAGCCATGTAGGGTATAGAACCGGACGAAAGATGATGTGACACAATATGCAGCGGAGGACAATGATACTAATTTGATGTGACGTGACTCCCTTGGACCTAGGATAGCAAGCAACACACGAGTTCGGCAACGTCACACTAGCGGACTCACTCGCGTAGGCACACTCGGGTCCGAAGGAGGACCGACGATGGCGGTGAGGGTCCGGGGGTTGGACCTCAAGGTCCCAAGGGTTTGGCTAGCTAGGAAGGGACCCCAATGGGCCAGGGATGCCCGATTTCAAGGGCGGCCGACACGCCGAGTGCGTGGGATGCAATGGCTCTCTCTCAACTTGCTCCGCGGCGAACACAAGAATTGATTGAATTGCGGGTCGGGCGCTCCTCTCACCTCCGACGGACAACTAAAAGCAATACTAAGCAAGCAATGGTAATAACCAGCAAAGAAGAGTGGCCAAGTGCTCACCTGATCGGCGTGAAGACGCCGAACCCGGGCGGAGACGAGGGCGAGCGGGGAAGTGTGGTCCCCGCACACTGCGCCGGTGTAGCTTCAAAAACCTGCCAAGAGTACAATTACTACACCTCGCGCAGGAGGGTGATCTCGGGAGTGGGAATTGATTAATTACAGCAAACACTACCACCACGCAGGGTGGGGCGGTAAGCCGGCCAGGCAAAGGGGCGAGGAAACTATGGAAAGAACTGAAATGATCTTCCCGAGTTCTGCTTGCTGCCCGATCTGCTGACCCGTCTGTGCTGTGGAAGTTCCCGAGCTCGCTGACGACCTCAGAAGGGCGTGGGACTGGCGCCACATTGATGGTGATTGGCTCCTGGAGGTCTGTAAATTCTGGCCGGGCTTCTGGTGGTCGTCGCTGGGCCGGTAGGAGCTCTGCAACAGGACCGAAGTGTTCTGGTCTGCACAGGTTCCAGGAGCAGGGGCTTGAAGAACTGGCTGCCACGATCACTCCCGGAACTCAAATGTGGCGGGATCAGCTCTGGAACGTCCGTGGTCGAGGTGGCTCTCAGCAGGAGTTGACGGAGCTGCAATCCGATGCTGAGAATGGGCGGTGTGCCCAGGAGAGTGGGCCCTGGTCGCTGTAGACTGCCAGAGACAGATCCGCGCGACAGAGGGAGAAAATTCGGAACTCTGGCCCCGGGATGCGGAATGAGGTTCTGTTTCTTTCTCATGGTTGGGGACAGATGGAGGAAGAACTTTGATGAAGGGCCATGGGTCTGAATCATCCACGATTAGTCATGGTGCAGTGACGAGCCGGGTTGCAGACTCTGGCAGCAGCGACTACCAGATACGAGCAGTGGATTGCAGAAGTTGTCACGGCCGCTCCCGGATGCCGAATCACAAACCGTTGGAGCCTCTGGAACCGTGGATGAAGCCTCTACACAGGAAAACTGACGGCAACACTTTCTGAAGTCGGGGTGGGCATGAGGACGCCAATGAGTGGGAACTGGTCGCTGTAGACTGCAGGAGGCAGACCCGCGTGACTGAGGGAGAAACTTCGGACCTCTGGCTCCCGGATGTTGAATGCAGTTCCGCTTCTTGTTTCTGGTTGTGGACATATGGAGGAAGAATTTTGAAGAAGAGACTTCAGCCTTATTTCTTCGCCGTTGGTCGTGAAGCAGCTTCCAATCGGGCTCAGGCTTTCTGCAGGTGGTGTCTGGCGCAGTCGGGGTAGGACAGCTCTCACGGGCGGCCACGAACTCGGAATTGCACGATTCTTTCTCGCCTGCGTAGGGGACTGGACGTCCTTTCCAGAAAGGTAAGATACACCCTCAGATGTCCCAGTACAAACTCGGGGTCTTCTTCTGCTACCTGCAGACTTGACTAGGTAAAGGGGTGGTGGTGGAGCTTGGTTAAAGGGAATGGTGATGTAGCAATGGTGGGAGGGCTGGTGGTGATGGTAGGGGGAGTTTAGGGGTGTGGAGAGGAGTGGAGCAGGGGAGATGGAGGTCCAAGAGGGTGGAGGGGAGGGGAGGCTGCAGCTAGGAGAGAGGGGGATGGGGTGGTCGGCCAAGGCAATGGAGGTGGAGAGGGGTTGAGGGGTTCGACCCTAGGCGGGAGGGGAAGGGGGTGGACGACCTAGGGAGTTGATGGGCTGTATTGGGGAGAGGAAGAGTCTTCTAGGGAGGTGGATGGTTGCTTGGGGAAGGGGGATGGATGCTTTGGGAAGGTGGAAGGGTGCTTGGGGAGGTGGAATGAGTAATGGAGAGAAGTAATGGGGCCTTGGGAGTTGAAGGGACTTGCCTAGGTGGCAAGTGAGGTGGCAAGGGGTGAGGAGAGAGGGGAATTTCGAAATTTAGAGAGAGAGGGAGGGAGGAGAGAGAGGGGGTTCGCCCCTAGGAGAGAGGGAGAGAGAGAATTAGAGAGAGAGAGCTAGAGAGAGAGAGAGAAGACTCAAGGGGATTCAAGTGGGTTCAATTTTCATTCATTCATCAATTACCCCAAAATGGTGGCTTGGGGCCCTATTTATAGGGAAACCCCAATTACATAGAAGTCCCTGGAAAATGGACTAATGACAGAAGACCAAGGGGTGGGGAATGGGGCGCCCATGGGCCAGGCCCAATGAACAGGCCCAATAACCTACTAAGCTAGTTAATGAAGCTTGGACTTAGGTAAATGACTAACTAACTTAGGTAATAGACTCAATAAAGGGAAAATTACATAGATAAGACTCAAGAAAAATGAGAGAACTACATGGCTATACTCAGAAAATGATGGCGAACAAAATGGCGAGCAGCAGGACCATGTGAAGGGGTAAGCGATGTCCCCATCATACTCCCGGGGTGCGGAGAACTCGACTCCGTCGAGTAAGGGCCCACCGGGGAAGCAGCTCAGGGTGACCTGCAATCTCCAAACCCATCCTGCACTTGCGACCAGGGGACGGCTCTTCATCCTCTCAAGGCGGCCCGGACACACCCTCATGCTGGCGGTGGAACCCTGCTTGCATAGTATTGCCCCTCTATGTACACGTCGGGCTCTCAAGGCCATTTGGTGGAAGCTCTCCGGGGTGTCCCTCTTAAAGGAAGTTATAGTCTCAAAGTACTCACTGGGATTCACCACGGTGCCCATATAGGGTGCCGGATCAGCCGCATGAGAATTGGGGTATATCCCATAGCCCATTAGTAAATCTAATCCATAAGCCAGGTTGGCCAAAGCCGCTTGGAACATGAAAGGTCCAAGTCCTCGTGCCCTCGATTTGGAGGTGGCCCTAAGATAGAGTCGTTCCAATGCCACCATCGCGAGGTTACCTCCTTAGATTTCAAAGTGCCACCCTTGAGTTATAGCCCGCTCATTATGATCGTTACTACCCATATTTGGATGCTTGCTTGAATGAGAATGCTTTGAGTGATGGTGCGGTGGGGGTGGGAAGTATGTGGTATGCAGAGGGGGACCGGGGCAACCGTACATAGACCTATCATTCATGGATGCGATGAGGCATCTTGTGGACTCAGGGGGGCCTGGGAAACCATAGGTGGATCTATCGTGTATGGCTGTGAGAATTACCGGGGGACCCGGACATCCATGTGTGCTCCATTCAAGTGTAAGGGCTATGAAGAATGTGGGTGGGCCAGCACAACCAAATGTAGGCCAGTTATGTATTGAGCCTAAACTGTGCGTGACATGCATGGGAGGGCTAGACTCATGACCCTTGTCGAATGATGTGACATGCCAAGATGGGTGCTTTCTTCTCCTAGAGATGATGACCATGTGTGTGGGTATGGGGTGACCTTTAAGCTCCCATTTGTAAGGGTCGAAGGGATCATAGTAGGTATGCATCATGGGGTGGGGCACTACCTTGTTCCCTAGGTGTATACTGCCCATGGTCATGGTTCCCTTGGTGTGGACTGGGTCTAGGACGAGGTGTGTTGGTTCTAGCATGGTTGGTGAGGGTAGGAGGGAGTGGGTGGTGGGTAGGGCGGTCAGGTCCCATGGGTTCATTGTCTTCCATAGGGTGGGATCAAAGGGGTCATGGAATGTGTTACCAAGGGTGAGGTATTCTTTCACCTCGAGGTCTCCAAATGGTGAGTCCTCCTCCTCAAATGTAGTAATTGAACCGAAGTTCGAGGAGGGTTGGTTGGTCATGATTGGAGGGCTTGGCATCCTACCCGAAATAAGTAACTCCAATTCGCGGATAGCATCGGGCTCTTCGGGAATGGGGAGGGATAAAAGAAGGTCGCTAGTGTAGCAACCCATAGTGTAAATGGAAGAGATGGACCCGACACATAGATGTAGGAGGTTAAGACTCCTAGGTTGGTCGGCTACAGTGGTCAACATGCCAGTTAGCTTCATTTGCCAAGTTAGACCCTCAAGAAAATCCCCTAATGTTTCCACCTGATAGGATGATTGGATTGTGGTGTGATAGGTGGATAAGGGTACTATAGGAAGGTTTTGCTCCATGGGTGGGTAAGCATGGACCATGAGATCTCCAAATGGGTTTTTCTTTAGCCAACGTGAAAGGGGTTCTCCTAAGATAAGCTCGGTCCCTATTAAGGAGGGTGGTGTAAGGTTAAGACCACCATGTGAAGTTCCTTCTTCTTCCTGGACATGGGTGATCTCTATGGCGGGGGTTGGTGTGTTCACCTTTATGGGGTCGGGTATGGGAATCATGTGTTCCTCTATCAAGGAGGTGAGATGGTCCCGTGAGGGTGTGGTGGTGAGGATAGGTGTGTGGTACCCCCGAGGTGGGAGGTAAAGGGGAACTTGGTTTGGGATCGGTAAGGGGAGAAGTGAAGGCCTAGGTTGGGGTTGGATAGGGGTTGGTAGTGGAAGATGGATGGGTTGAGGAGGATTGGGTTGGTTGGTTTTAGGGGGTATGTCTCTTTTAGGGGAAGACGGAGGGGTGGTTTTGGGGACCAAGGAAGTTTGTGGAGTGTGGGTTTGTGGGAGAGTTTTGGGTGGGGTGGTGGTGGCCATCATGGGCCTAGGTGGAGTGGACATGGGGACCACACGGGTTGGAATGGTGAGGGTGGAGTGAGCCATGATGCTTCCTCCACTTGGGATGGAAACTTCTTGGCCTAACCCATGATATTGTGATTCATACTCTTCTTCTCAATCGGGGGAGGCCTCATATTCCTCAACTTCAATCTCATTCCCTTGTGGTGTGGGGGTCTTGCTCTCCAAGGGAGTGGGAAGGCCTTTTGGCGATGGGGTGGTGCAAGTTGGAATTATTTGGGGTGGTGGAGTTTGGACCCTAAGGGAGGTCTTGGGTTGACTGGGAGGGGAAGGGGGAGTGGGAGTGCTCCTCGAGTGATGATTCACAAGGTGGGAGTGGGTAGGTTGGGGAGTGAAGATCTTCCTAATCTCACTCCTCATCTCTTCTAATGAGTCTATGGGTCCTTTGGTTTCTCATCTAAATTCATCCCGAGGTGACCAAGCTCTAGGGTCGTGATTCCTTTTTGCTTCAAGCCGGTCAAGTCGGGTGGTGAGGGTATCAAGATAGTTATGAATCTTGTTGGTGAGAGTGTCAAATCGGTCCATGGATATTTGGGACATCTCCCTAGGGTGGTCATGCAATGGAGTGATGGAAACCATGATGCAAGGGAGACTCAAATGATAATGCCCAAGGACTAGACTCGTAGAGACAAGTCTAAAACTTGCTCTGATACCAAATTGATGTGACACAATATGCAGCGGAGGACAATGATACTAATTTGATGTGACGCGACTCCCTTGGACCTAGGATAGCAAGCAACACACGAGTTCGGCAACGTCACACTAGCGGACTCACTCGCGTAGGCACACTCGGGTCCGAAGGAGGACCGACGATGGCGGTGAGGGTCCGGGGGTTGGACCTCAAGGTCCCAAGGGTTTGGCTAGCTAGGAAGGGACCCCAATGGGCCAAGGATGCCCGATTTCAAGGGCGGCCGACACGCCGAGTGCGTGGGATGCAATGGCTCTCTCTCAACTTGCTCCGCGGCGAACACAAGAATTGATTGAATTGCGGGTCGGGCGCTCCTCTCACCTCCGACGGACAACTAAAAGCAATACTAAGCAAGCAATGGTAATAACCAGCAAAGAAGAGTGGCCAAGTGCTCACCTGATCGGCGTGAAGACGCCGAACCCGGGCGGAGACGAGGGCGAGCGGGGAAGTGTGGTCCCCGCACACTGCGCCAGTGTAGCTTCAAAAACCTGCCAAGAGTACAATTACTACACCTCGCGCAGGAGGGTGATCTCGGGAGTGGGAATTGATTAATTACAGCAAACACTACCACCACGCAGGGTGGGGCGGTAAGCCGGCCAGGCAAAGGGGCGAGGAAACTATGGAAAGAACTGAAATGATCTTCCCGAGTTCTGCTTGCTGCCCGATCTGCTGACCCGTCTGTGCTGTGGAAGTTCCCGAGCTCGCTGACGACCTCAGAAGGGCGTGGGACTGGCGCCACATTGATGGTGATTGGCTCCTGGAGGTTTGTAAATTCTGGCCGGGCTTCTGGTGGTCGTCGCTGGCCGGTAGGAGCTCTGCAACAGGACCGAAGTGTTCTGGTCTGCACAGGTTCCAGGACCAGGGGCTTGAAGAACTGGCTGCCACGATCACTCCCGGAACTCAAATGTGGCGGGATCAGCTCTGGAACGTCCGTGGTCGAGGTGGCTCTCAGCAAGAGTTGACGGAGCTGCAATCCGATGCTGAGAATGGGCGGTGTGCCCAGGAGAGTGGGCCCTGGTCGCTGTAGACTGCCAGAGACAGATCCGCGCGACAGAGGGAGAAAATTCGGAACTCCCCGGGATGCCGAATGAGGTTCTGTTTCTTTCTCCTGGTTGGGGACAGATGGAGGAAGAACTTTGATGAAGGGCCGTGGGTCTGAATCCTCCACGAATAGTCATGGTGCAGCGACGAGCCGGGTTGCAGACTCTGGCCGCAGCGACTACCAGATACGAGCAATGGATTGCAGAAGTTGTCACGGCCGCTCCCGGATGCCGAATCACAAACTGTCAGAGCCTCTGGAACCGTGGACGAAGCCTCTACACAGAAAAACTGACGGCAACACTTTCTGAAGTCGGGGTGGGCAGGAGGACGCCGATGAGTGGGAACTGGTCGCTGTAGACTGCAGGAGGCAGACCCGCGTGACTGAGGGAGAAACTTCGGAACTCTGGCTCTCGGATGTTGAATGCAGTTCTGCTTCTTGCTTCTGGTCGTGTACAGATGGAGGAAGAATTTTGAAGAAGAGACTTTAGCCTGATTCCTTCGCCGTTGGTCGTGAACCAGCTTCCAATCGGGCTCAGGCTTTCTGCAGGTGGTGTCTGGCGCAGTCGGGGTAGGATAGCTCTCACGGGCGGCCACGAACTCGGAATTGCACGATTCTTTCTCGCCTGCGTAGGGGACTGGACGACCTTTCCAGAAAGGTAAGATACGCCCTCAGATGTCCCCGTACAAACTCGGGGTAGCTTCTACAAAACGGGTCTTCTTCTGCTACCTGCAGACTTGACTAGGTAAAGGGGTGGTGGTGGAGCTTGGTTAAAGGGAATGGTGATGTAGCAATGGTGGGAGGGCTGGTGGTGATGGTAGGGGGAGTTTAGGGGTGTGGAGAGGAGTGGAGCAGGGAAATGGAGGTCCAAGAGGGTGGAGGGGAGGGGAGGCCGCAGCTACGAGAGAGGGGGATGGGGTGGTCGGCCAAGGCAATGGAGGTGGAGAGGGGTTGAGGGGTTCGACCCTAGGAGGGAGGGGAAGGGGGTGGACGACCTAGGGAGTTGATGGGCTGTATTGGGGAGAGGAAGAGTCTTCTAGGGAGGTGGATGGTTGCTTGGGGAAGGGGGATGGATGCTTTGGGAAGGTGGAAGGGTGCTTGGGGAGGTGGAATGAGTAATGGAGAGAAGTAATGGGGCCTTGGGAGTTGAAGGGACTTGCCTAGGTGGCAAGTGAGGTGGCAAGGGGTGAGGAGAGAGGGGAATTTTGAAATTTAGAGAGAGAGGGAGGGAGGAGAGAGAGGGGGTTCGCCCCTAGGAGAGAGGGAGAGAGAGAATTAGAGAGAGAGAGAAGACTCAAGGGGATTCAAGTGGGTTCAATTTTCATTCATTCATCAATTACCCCAAAATGGTGGCTTGGGGCCCTATTTATAGGGAAACCCCAATTACATAGAAGTCCCTGGAAAATGGACTAATGACAGAAGACCAAGGGGTAGGGAATGGGGCGCCCATGGGCCAGGCCCAATGAACAGGCCCAATAACCTACTAAGCTAGTTAATGAAGCTTGGACTTAGGTAAATGACTAACTAACTTAGGTAATAGACTCAATAAAGGGAAAATTACACAGATAAGACTCAAGAAAAATGAGAGAACTACATGGCTATACTCAGAAAATGATGGCGAACAAAATGGCGAGCAGCAGGACCATGTGAAGGGGTAAGCGATGTCCCCATCAAAAGAGGCCAGTCTTCTACCCCTTGATGACTTGCTCTTTGATGACCGCTTGCTTCTCTGGGACGTGCTTTCTCCTGCGCTATTGTAATGGCTTTGTTGTCGGGTTGAGGTTGAGCTTGTGCATCACCACGTCTCCCGGGATCCCGGGAAGGTGCTCATCAGACCATGCAAAGACTCGGATGTACTGTGCAAAGAAATCTTTATATTTTTCATGTTCCTCAAGTGGTATCTCGGCTCTAATCTTTACTCCTAGGGTCGGGTCACCGTTAAGGAAGACCGTTAGCAACTCGCGACCAGGCTCAGAAGTTGCGGGTCCCTCTTCGGCTCCCTTTACCCCTTTATTTTTCCCTTCCGGCCTAGAGGCATCAACCGAGACTATATAGCACCGTCTAGCCAATGCCTGGTTACCTTGAACTTCCCCCACACCATACTTGGTTGGGAACTTCATCTTATGGCGAAAGGTAGAGGGCACCTCTTTAATTCGGCTGAGATTGCCTCGGCCGAAGATGGCGTTGTATGCCGTCATCCCCTTGATCACGATGAAGTCTACCATAACAGTAACGATTTTGGGCGGGGTACCGATAGTAACCGGCAGGCTGAGTGCTCCCTCGGGATACGTAGCCTGGCCATTGAACCCACAGAGGGGGGTTTGGATCGGGCGGAGTTTAGATGGATTCTCTCCCATCTTGAGGAAACATTCAAAGGATAATACATCAGGGGCACTACCATTGTTGACTAAGATCCTGTCCACGTTACAATGATTTATTGCAGCCGATACAACGAGAGCGTCGTTGTGCGGGGTGGTTAGCCCTTCCAGGTCCTGGTCAGAGAATACCAGGGCCTATGGTTCGCTAGCCTACGGTGCCGCAGGTGCCTCAGTAGAGGCTCGGGTCACCCGCTCGGCGTGACGCTTTCTTCCTCGGCTGTTATCTCCGCCTGATGCCATCCCGCCCGCGATGACGTTGATGTGGACTCCGTGGGGGGCATTATCAATCTCTTCAACGGCGCCTCGGTCTTACTTTTGCCCAGACACGTACCGAGATAGGTGTCCCTAGCAGATGAGGCACTCGATCTCATCTTGAAGTTGATGGCAATCGCTGGTGTGATGCCCCTGGTCGCTGTGGATCAGGCAATGCTTGTGGCAATTACGATGCTTGGTCTTCATGGGCTCGGGTTGGTTGAAGAGACCCGAGCCTTTGATGTCTTCGTAGATTTTGTAGACGGGGGCAGTGAGTGGGGTATACCGCTCGTACTTCCGGGACGACACTTTTCGATCTCCGTCCTGGTTCCGCCTTTTTCCTTGACCCGTCCCTTGCTCGGACGGTCTCTTCTTGTCCCCCTCCCGACCCGAGCCAGTTGTGCCTCGGCAGGCGCTGAGGACTTCCTCGCACTCGGCGTGGCGTAGGGCCAAGGTCACTAGCTCGGCGAGGGAGGTAGGGAAATAAAGCACTAGCTCGCGCCGCAGGTTCTCGTCGCTGGTACCCCCGGTCAAGGTGGTGATGGCAGAGGCCACATCCAGGCGGGGGATGCGTAGGGCTTCCGATTTAAATTGGTTGATGTAAGCCCGCAACTTCTCCCCATGTTCCTACTTGAGGGTCAGTAATCCCTCCACTGACTGGGGTGGATCGCTGCTGGCAAAGCTTTCCTTGAATATTCGCCCGAATTGCTTGAAGTTGTGACTGCTGCCGGGGGCGAGGGCTCTGAACCAAGCCTGAGCACCCTGAACCCGAATGGTCACGAATGCTCGGCACTTGATCACATCAGACGCCCCATGCAAGGCCATCAGGGCGTCGAAGCTGTCGTAATGGTCGGTCGGGTCTCCCTGGCTGTCGTATGTTTTGAAGGTCGGAAGTGAGATTCTAGGAGATATCTCTGCCTTCAGGATGTAGTCGGAGAACGGGGATCGATCCTCGTCCTCCATAGGAGAGGTCTTCTGCAAGGTTAGGAGAGCGCGCTCGTGCTCTGTGAAACGCCTCTCGAAGTCTCATAGCTGGAGTGAGAGTTTCCGTTGTCGCTGTCCCGAGGGGCTGGGGGGGCGCACTTGCATGCTGCCCTGACGCTCCTCAGGGGCCTTGGCGTTTGGGAATGGTGTGCGTGCTCCGGTCTTCTCCCTCCTCGAAGTTGAGGAGGCTTCTTGCTCCGGGAGAGGGGCGTGCGACGGTCCTCCTGACGGGTTGCTAATGAGCCACTACCCCCGGAGGATGAAACGGCCTCCAGCAGTTTGCTGGGAGGCATCTCCACGTCGGGGGATTTTTCTTGGGGAGCTGTGACTTCTCCTCCCTGGCCGCCTGGGCCCTCATGAGATCCACGAGGACATCCAATTTTGTGTTGAGGGTTTTGAGGGCGTCGGTGCTCCCGCCGAGAAGCTGTTCCCCTGCCACTGATGGAGGTAGCTCGTTGGCTTGGTTGTTGGATGGGGAATGCTCCATGGGGAGGGAAGGTGCACCTTCCTCCGTTACCAGAGCTTTTTCCGTGTCGCCGGCAGTCCTCCTACCTGAACTTCTTCGCACCATGATGGCTCTTTGTGCATTTCTCACAGACGGTGCCTGATGAAGAGGGGCGATATGATCTCGCGCTGCTCTTGAGCAGGGAGGAAGATGACAACGTACCCTTGAAGTAAGAACTGTAAAAAGGGAAACAAGTTAGAGGTGCCCAGGGATAGATCCCCGAGTAAGACCCTCCGATGCTTAAGTCAGCACAGATAGTAGAGCACTGGTGCGAAGAGAAGAGTTGGGAGGAAAATGGGAGCGCGAGATCCCTCTCCACCGAAAGGTGAAGTGGTTCCTGCTCAGGGTTGCTGGCTCTTGCCTTGCTTAGGCTTACCATCTCGTAGTAGGGCATGTCCTATTTAAATAATGGCATGTTGTGCGAATTGATCCCTGTAAGCGGAGAAGTTCCAGGGGGGTTACGTCCTTCATGCGGGCTCCTTACGGCGTGCGGACTCTTAGTTTCCCCTGTCCCATTGAGCTTCCTGCCATTAAGGGATTTACAATGGCTGTATCAATAAGCTTCCATTAGCGACCCCGAGCGTACAACACTTGTTCAAGAGTGGCCTCCCGAGCGGTAAGTGCTGGGTCGGGACAAAGAATAGGGAGCTCCAGGGGAGCTTTCCCGATCGATTGATGCTCGGACTTCCCAACCCGAAGGCCGCCTAGGAAGCGCTTGTTCTGAGTGAGTTTTTGGGCTTTACAGTAAGTGGGCCCGGGGGCTGCCACTTTGAGGAGTTGGGCCTCATTCGGTCTAGGTTGGGCCTCGTTCGACCTCTCCGTACGGGCGGTGAGATTTCTCCTCTCCAGGATCCTATGCAGATCGTTGGATCTGGAAGTCAGAGACCCGCTCTGATACCAATTGTTGGAACGATGAGATCGTGCAAACAAGATTCAGAGGCGGGGTGAATGAATCTCCTTTAATAATTTTGCCCAATTTAAAACTGAATTAGAAAAATATTGCGGAATTAAACTTTAGAATTCAGTTACACAGGGTTCACAAATAAAATCCTCATTCGTATGTGCGAGCCTAAGCATACATCTATCGTGAATTATGAAACAAGGAGTCAAACCACTGCACAGATGTTTTAGATGGTTCAGTCTGCTGCCCGCAGACCTACATCCATCCCCCACTCAAACTTGAGTGAGGCTTACCATTGTCACGCAGCTTGAAACCGCTGAGCATCACAGCTTGCTTACATCCGCTGAGCATCAAAGCTTGCTGACCTGCTGAGCATCACAGCTTGCTAACCTGCTGAGCATCACAGCTTGCTGTCCGAGGTACACATATTGCCCGCTGAGCATTACAGCTTAGCTACCCACTGATATATAGCTTGAGGTTTGGATAAAAAAGAAAAACAAACGGATAAATCACAGCAACAGAAAGCTGGAAATGAAAGCAGTAAAATGTAGCTCACGTAGGAGCATAATCAGTTCTGGATCTGATCCAAGAACTGATAAGATTGCAGATCTACGAGCTTAATCTCTCTCTATTCTCACTTGCTCACTCTCTTTCTTTTTCTCTACTCATACTCTCTTCTCTCTCTCTAATTCTATCTCTCAGACTTCTTCTCTCTGCTGCTCTCACAGACTTCTCTTCTTTCGTATCTCAACTTTCAGCGCTCAGCTCTCTTTCTTTTTCTCTTTGTGTCTACTGCTCACGCTCTCTCTCTTTTCTCTCAGACTCTCCTCTTCTGCTGCTCTCTTATCTCGCTCTCTGATTCTTCTCTGAAGCTCCTCTCTATTTTCTACCTCTGCTAGCCTCTCTCATCTTCTATATCTGCAGTTTCTTTCTATCCCAGCCTTCGATCCCTTTTTATAGGCGGATGATCGGTGCGTGGGTATCACGTTTCCTGCCCAACTTTCACGCAGATCTGATCTCTTCTTTCCACGTGTTGTGATCTTAGCACCTTCACTTTCCACGTGGCAGGATCCTCTGTTATACGCCTTGCCTCGGATCACGTGCCAATGACTTATCATCATACACGTGACTATATCAATGATGACTCTGCAAGCGTTCAAAAATACTAGGCTTTGATACTTCCTGGTCTTGAATTGTTCAATCCTGGTTCAATTCATAAGTCCCTGTTATCAGATATAGGTATTTAATCAAACACCTGATAGTCAAGAAAAACCAGTAATAATGACAATATGCTTCATGATGTATGAGGGTGATTATAATGTAATTGAAACAATGAAGACAAAGAATCATAGATCATTGATGCTTAATGTATGAAACTCATGTGCTCTCATTGACTTGAATGCATAAGCCTTATGTATGCTAGCACTGACTTTACATGCGTGAAGCACTAGGCTAGCACAGACTTAATGTGCGTGAATCACTGGGCTAGCACAGACTTAATGTGCATATAGGAGAGTATGCACAGACCTTGGCGTGCACATGAGCAAAATATGCACAGACCCTATATGCCGAAGACTGAGATGTGCACGGACCTCAACTGCTATCTCTAGCAAATGTGCACAGACTTCACATGGCAGACATTCCATATGCACAGACCTTATATGCCGATGACTGAGATGTGCACGGACCTCAACTGCTATCGCTAGCAAATGTGCACGGACCTTTGTAGTGTGCCTAATGTAAATGTGCATCGATGCTAAAACGGTTAACACAAACTGTGCACCGACTCTAGCATGGCTAACACAGACTCTGCACCGACCTTGTATAGCACAAGGGTAGAATGTGCACAGACCTACATCTGCGTAAGGTAAACATGCACCGACTTGTGAATGCATTATATAAACCATGCACTGACTTTCGAATATGCTATGGCCAACATGCACCGACCTTGTGACTTCTATATGCGACAGGCGAATGACACAACATGTACTGACTTATGTATGCGTGTGACACCACATGCACCGACCATAGAAGCAGGTGGTCTGAACTAGCATCGACGTCAGTATGCAATACAATGCAAAGTAGCACTGACCTTTGTACGCATGAAATGGAAACTAGCATCGACGTTAGCTGTAACTAGCACCGACCTTGGCAGCAAATATAGAATAGTTGCACCGGCCTTGGTATGTACTAGATTGACCTGAGCATTAACCTCACATGTCAATGAGCTGACTCACCATTTGATCAGTTGACCTGTGTTGACTGGTGTTGACCTGCGTTGACCTGTTGTCTTTCATGACTTTTTGAGTCAACTTTAGAACATGTTCTGACATATTTCATACTTATATATAGATGATCAGATCATTAATTTATGTATTCTGGTTTTATCATCAAGGTTGAATATAATGACATAATATTGACATCATCAAAATCACAGAGACACAACAATCTCCCCATTTTTGATGATGGCAATATTATGAGTCATTTGCAATAATATTGACATCATCAAAATCATAGAGACACAACAGGCCAGTGGTGGCGGTCCGGTGCCTGGTGCTCAGGTGGGCCACCGGGGCTAGAGGTGTGCGTGGCATATCAACCATGGGAGCCGACGGAGAAACTGGGATTGGCTGAGAAGCAACCACAGGGATGACGCCCAAAAAGTAGGGCAATCCGATGACAGGGGCGAAGCTGCCGAAAGCAATCGGTGTCGCCAAGTAGCCCACACGGGCATGGGTGGAAATGACATTGGGACCGTAAGTGACGGTCACCTTGGGTTGCTGGAGCACTGAGTGCTGCAGAGGCGATGGTTGCTGACAGTCGTCGAGCGCAGTCTGACAGTCAGAACGTGAACCGGAAGCTGCTAGAGAATGTGCACGTGAGTACCCTCCTCTGCCTCTCATGCAAGGATAGAGAAAGGGCACCAGGGCTTCAGGGCTGGCATAGGCTTTTCTTCAGCAAAAAGAAGGAAGGCGGGAGACGTCCCATCAGGCATGCCATCCTCTCTATTGCGGGGGTTTTTATGTCGATGACCGGGGTGAAGGAAGGGATATAGCGGGGGAAGGAAAATACGGGAGTTTGATATATCTCGGGTATTCTCCTTATGGTTGCATGCCTCTCACGGTGGTATCGGGCACTCTCCTCTTACAGAAAGTCGAAAAGGGTCGAATGGCACGAAAATGTAAGGGTATGGGTTAGCCGGATAGGGTGCGGGCGTGCCAGTCGATTTCTCGACAACCACCCATGGAACCAAGGGTTGACCGGGGAAGCGTCACCATGATGCGGCACGTGGGCTCGAGAGATCGGGCGACACGTGGAGAGAAGGGGTTCCACGGGTGTGAGTGCACAAGTGATTGTAGGAATCGTGTACTGAACGTCTTTCCCCACCGGCCGCAAGCAACTGGTGTTTATTTACATCGGATTGAATCCGAACACCTTCATTCCATGCTGAAGAGAAGCCTGTATATATATCTGAAGCCGTGGGTAGAGGGCCGAGAGCATTCTGCAGCTGTGGGTGCACTTTTGACTGAGGGGTGTTTACTGGAGTCAGGATGTTAGGCACGTACGCCGAATGGTGTAGGTAGAAAGCTGGGGACCCGAATGCGGGCACTTGTATGCCACTGGTTTTATGCTGCATGAGGGCCACATGGGCTTTAAAAATAGGCCGACGGGGCCAAAGTACAACTGGCGCAAGCCACGGGACAACTTCGACACGTGGGTCGGTCCCCAGGTCATTGCGTAATAAAGCGGATATCTGTGTGTTTTATAGAAACTCTTTATAAAGGGATTGATGCGAGCCCGACTGCCTTGGTGGCAGGGGCGGACGTGGACTGGCGCCTGGTGGAGGTCGGACACGGCTCAAGGTGAGCAGTGGGGTCCGAGTCTCGGACGGCGAGTGTCATCATGCTGGGGAGTCGAGGTCGGCCCCGGGACTATGATTCCCGGGCCAGAGGTCCGACTAGACTCTAGTTGTTAATCTGAGTGGCCAACGACCGGCTAGGGGGGTGAGCAGTAGGCACGTGATTCCATGTTAGAATTAGGTGCGGCATCATGGAGTGCGTTTCATCACCTTAAGTTGGCGTACACGGGCGGACTCGGGATGTGGGTGTACTGCCGTTGACATAGTCACCTTACATGCGACGAGGATGGACTTGTGTGAGACGGAAAAATGCTGTGTGAGGGAAGTACACGTGATATACCCTCGGCGTGTGTGAGCTGACTAGCAAGCCAACCGCGCACGCACTTAGCTTCTTGCGTTCCCGACCCTTGCCGAAAGCCTTGGGAGTCCGAGGGTGCGGCAATTAGGTCGGGGTGTTTGTCTGTCCGTCTGTGCGTCTGCTTGTGCATGCATTCCTTTTTTGCCCCTTGAGCTTCTAAGGGGTGGAATTTATATGAAGTTGAAGGGTCATGGGGTAGGGTTTAGGCGGACCAAGTTGCGGGTTCAACTTGGTCCGGGTAAACCCTAAGGAAAATATTTTTTATTATTATTTTTGTGTTCAACGGAGTGGTGGGGATAGGGTTTAGGCGGACCAGCCCCATGGGCTGGTCTGGTCCGCGTAAACCCCTCTTCAGAGGGGTTTTTTTGTTGTAAAAAAACCTTTTTTTTTTGGATGGGGTTTAGGCGGACCAGCCTGAGGGGGTAGGCTGGTCTGCCTAAACCCTCTCCCAGGGGTGGTTTGGGCTGATTGGCTGGGCGCCTTTTTTTAATTAAAAAAGCTTTTTTTATTGTAATGGGGTTTAGGCAGACCAACCTGAGGGGTCAGGCTGGTCTGCCTAAACCCCCCCTAGGGGGGTTTAGGCGGACTGGGTGGAGGGAGAGAGAGAGGGGGGGGCCCACCTCTATAAAATCCCATTTTTGTTATTTTTTTCCTAACTTGACTAAGAAGAAAAGGACAAGACTGAGCAGGATACGTGGAGCTTTGCGAG
Source organism: Amorphophallus konjac (assembly GCA_022559845.1). NCBI lineage: Eukaryota > Viridiplantae > Streptophyta > Magnoliopsida > Alismatales > Araceae > Amorphophallus > Amorphophallus konjac. Next base: position 194,501,751 of record CM040126.1, on the reverse strand, counting down.
CGTGTTGACTGAGGACTTCGTCGTGGGCGTTCTTTGCGACTTCTTCCGCGTACGGGTACGGTGAATGGACCCTTGCACGAACCTTGCACCGTGAGACTAGAAATTTGCACAAATTGGGACTGGGGAGGACCGTCGGGCCTCCGGGCTGGGGAGAGGGTGCGGCCCCCGGGGAGTTCGCCCTCCCTGGGGGCGCGCCCGGGCCCTGTAGCGAACTGGCCCCAGGCGCGTTGCAACCTCGAGGGATGGCCCCCAGGGGTCTTCTTTCACCATCTGGGGGTGTCCTTTGAGGGACACGGGGCTCTGGGGTGCTGGGATTGGCCCATGGGGGCTGTTGTATGTCGAGTGATAGTTGCCGCTCGCAAGGTTTTCGGGTAAATACCCGACAGACCCCGGGTTGCCGTACGGCCGAGCTACCTGGCAGAGGGGCCTCAGGATGGGCCTTGGGCTGAGGACGGGAGCTCGTATGAGCTATGGAGAGGCACTTCGGGCACATGGGCCGGGCCTCATGCTACATGTTGTGTTGTACGGCAGGTTGGCAGGGTAGCCTCAGGTTGGCCCGAGAGCTAAATATAAGTGGCTCGTGACCACGTGTTTGAGGGTCGAGGATAGCCCCGACTTGTTGGAGGGTTGTTGTAGAACCCGGGTAGTATGCTGGGACCGTGGGTCGGCCCGTGGTTTGCCGTAGAAAGGTTGGGATATATGCGCTCACAAGACGTTCGAGAAAATGCCCGATACACGTGTGTGAGCCATATATGTGTACTGCGGGCCTCCAAAGCCTATGGTTTACTTATTTGGGTTCCCCTTTGACCTTGGAGGGTTGAAGGAAGGCTTCCCGGGGTAACCCCCTGGCCTCTTTACTGAGTGCCACATGGCGTGGCTTTGTAGTTGGGGGCACCCTTGGGCTGGCCCGGTGGTTGTATAGAATGCGAACAAAGTCCGCCACTGAGGGGTCGGGAGTGATCCCGGTTAGTTGTTAATGCTATCGTACACCTCGGCTAGTGGGTTGGGGCCGTTGGTCGGGCCCATTGGGTTGCCGGAGGGGCCGGGTAGCCCAAGAATATAAAAGGTGTTCGGGGAAATTCCCGAGCCCTTGTTCCTTGGTATTTTGCTGGGGAAATTGTCCAGGTACAACAGACCTTCTGTGGCAGCAGATTGTTGTCCTCTTGATGATGAGGCTTCTATATGAAATGCAGGAGGTACCTCTTCTCCAGTATGAACTGTAGGATCAGATGGAGGAGTCTGAGGTGGAAGAGTCCCAAAGGGTATTATGGGACCAAAAAATGTACCTTGTGGCACATCCTGCTGCTACTGCTTAAAGTGTGTATCCATATGAAACTATTCTTCATATTGGTCTAGATGTTCCTCTAACAATTCTTCGAATTGGTCTGCAGGCTGTGCTGGCTGGTCGACCTGTTGTTGCTGTGCAGGTGCAGCTGGATGGTCAGTCTGGTGACCAGGCAAATCCCTTACAACTTTATCTCCTTTCTCATTGAAGTGCATGTACGTCTCGATGAATCTCATGCAATACACATTGCTTTGTGGGATTTCCTTCATCTTTTCATTTTCCAGAGCAATTCCAACTCTCTGGAATATGGCTGTCAAGTGTGCAGCATATTGTAGACTTCTTTTGTGCCCTATACAACTCCCCATAATTTGCAGAATGATCTCTGGAAGACAGATCTTTAAATTGTTGAACATACAGAAGTAAATAAATCAATGGTTTATGTAATTCTACTTTTGCCACCCCCTTGTGGGGTAATAATGGTGGTGCACATATGGTGCAGTAGACGCTGCAAGGGGGGAACCTGTTTGTGTCAAAGTGTTTTACTAGAAGTTGAGTTTCATCCTGAGGGCTGTTGGGCTTGCCTGTCAGTATGGTGTATGCCTCAAGAAAATCAATTTCAAATTCGGATTCTAGTATCTCATCCCGGGGTGCACAAAAAGCTTTGTGAAGAAGCTTTGTTGACTGTTTAATATGTACTCCCTTAACTTCAATTCTAAGGGCTTTCTGATTCTAGTCATAAACTTGGTGCTTGTAGAACTGGTGGACTAGGAAGGGATAGTACACCCTTTGAGCGGACAAAAACCTCTTCCATCCTTTGAATTCGATGAGGGGAAGTAGTTCCGGAAAATTATCGAGCATCTGGTGGTCACCGAAATCCACATACCTAGGAAATAGTATCTTGGTAGGGTCACGCTCCTCTTCCCTGACAGAGCAGGGTTGTGGAGGAGCAGGTTTTTATTTTTCCTTCCCTTTTTCTGCTACCGATAGGCTTTTCCTCTTGGCTGGATTTTCTTACTGCGTGCCCTTATAGCTGTTAGAACCCTGGGCTTCTACTGCTTTCCTCTTTTTCACTGGTTCTGCGGCTGGTCTGTTGTAAATGCTTTTGGAGCGCCCTTCCTGTTGTGTTTTCTTTGCTGTAAGAGCTTGAGGATCAGCCTTCCTTGATGTTGCCGCATCCTTTTTCTTTCCGCGGGTGACCGGAGGAGTCATGGCGATGGTGGAAAGAAAGAAGAGAGGGTAGCTTGGGTTGCTGGAGCATCACAGCAGAGAAATGGAGCTAGCTGGAGTGCTAGGATCCACGTACGGAGGGAGACGGAGGAAAGTGTCGACCTCTGCGTGAGAAGTGCAGACGCGCCGGAAAAGGGGTTTGCAAATGAAAGGGTTAGAAAAGGTAAAGTGAAAACACGATGTTCACCGACCAGTTAAAAAGGTAAAGTTGAGATTTTTCTTTTTAAAAGAACACCCTTTAGAAAAGAAATTACTGAAATACCCTTGTTTTTATTGTTAAATGGTTTACGGCCTATAAGCTCAATTTGGAAGAATAAAGGTTTAAGAGGAGACCGTTTTCGCAACAAATAATAAAATTAAAATATTTAAATGAAGTCAAATGTTTTTACCAAGCTTATTAATCTTACTCATTAAGTTCATTAGGCAAGATTGGGGAAAAATTAATCAAGTATTGAAAATAAACATAATACCTTTTTTGAAGTAAAATCTAGAGTCAGCCCCAATTTTTTTTAAATTAAACAGTCTGATAAAGTATTTACTTTTTAACACAAGGAAACATGTTGTTCAGACGCCAGAGTCCCTAGTTACTCAGTGTAGCTTATCTTTCTGTTTTCTTTTGAACAGAGATAGCAGTCTTCATCATGACTAGATTTACTACATTTCATTGACGCATGATTTAGTTTCTCTAAAGATGATGCCATTGCTATGAAATTATTGCAATATGGTTTTAGGAGGCGTATTCTCTAGTTGGCTTCAATTTAGGTGAATTGTTTAGGGACAATACAAGCTAATGATTCTTTATCCAAAGAAGCCCTTTTACTATTAACTTTCAGAAGCTTAGGCCCTGGTCATTATCAAAGACTTTGATGAATGTTTTAACCCTATTATGAGTGCAAGGTTGGTGCAACTAAACATAATTATTAGCCAAATTGAGGGTTATAAACATCAAACCATTTTCTTTAACAGAGGTAGAGCATAATAACTTAGCCATGGTTGTATGAAAGAATTAAAACTTTCTCAACTCCCCCTAAATTAATGACCGGTGACTAAGCAATGGTTCAGAAGCAAAAGATGTGATGAGAAATGAAGAAGGCAATGATAAAGTAGGGTGATAGATAAAATGACTCTCCATTGGATCACACACCAGTGGCTGAGCAATAGTGTCGACACTTCCTATGAAGTAGTTGAGAGATAGTGTCGACACTTCTAATATGCACTGACCTTCATTAAGATGTGCATCGACCTTCATTCCAATGTGCACTCACCTTCAGTCTATGATAACTGAGGTAACATCGACCTTAGTTCTGAAAAAACAAAGGTAGCATCGACCTTAGTTCAGATGTGCATCGACGTTCATGAAGGTGTCGACCTGCTGATGGAGAATAGAAGCCTATTCTTTAAGCATTTCAATGAATGTATCGACACATCACCAGAGTGTGTCGACCTGTTCAATATCCTTTTCTCAGCCAGTGTGTCTGATTCTTATCTTTCTTTGATTGCTTCATTTTTGAACCACTTCTGCCAATTTCTGATACCAGTGCCTCTGATTTTCTAAATTCAGTCAGACAACCAAAAAATTTGCCTTCCTGCTGCCAGTGAGAAGTGCTTTATTTGATGCTAAAGCTTTAAACATGCTCATGCACTAAAGATTAACTGTGCAGATCTTAACATGTAATTCTGACTCATGGTACTTGGTGGAGGTCAGTCCTCACGCATGATGAGAGTTTCCTGACAGGTGTAGCCTGACTTTCCACAACTCACTATTTGAGATACCATGCAATCAAAAGATGATATGCAATTCAAAATAATCAAAATGCACACAAGCTCCCCCTGAATATGACCATCATTCATGAAACAATTCATTCACGCAATATAACATTTCAAGACAAATAAGATATACTAACAGCCATCATAGCAAAGACAAGTATCTTGTGAATTAAAAAGGAGTAAATGGCTCAAACCTGAGTTGATTGAAGTTTGCATAGACCTAGCTCTCTCCTCAAGGTTGAAAACCTGTCATTGCTTAAAGGTTTTGTGAAAATATCTGCAGTCTAATTTTCTGAGTCAACAAAATGGAGCTCAAAATGATTTTTAAGGACTTCATCCCTAATCAAATGATGCTTAATTTCTATATGCTTAGTCCTAGGGCGCAGGACTGGATTTTCTGCAAGGTTTATAGCACTTGTGTTATCACACAAAATGGGAACACATCCAAGATCTATTAGATAGTCTTGGAGTTGGTGTTTGATCAACAACACTTGGGTTCCACAACTCCCTGCAGCAACATATTCTTCTTCTACAGTGGAGAGGGCAATTGAATGCTGTTTCTTGGAGGCCCAAGAAACCAAACACCCACTCAAGAATTGGCAATAGCCACTAGTGCTCTTGCGATCCAGTTTGCATCATGCATAGTCTGCATCTGAATATGAAATGAGTGAAAGCTTACAAGATGCAGGATACCATAGTCCTAGATCTTGAGTGCCAGCAAGGTATCTAAAGATATGCTTGATAGTAGTCAAGTGGGACTCTCTAGGACTAGACTGAAATCTAGCACAAAGGTAAACACTAAACTGAATGTCTGGTCTAGATGCAGTTAAATAGAGTAATGAACCGATCATACCTCTATACTTCTTTGCATCCACAAGTGTACCTTGTTCATCTGCATCCAGTGAAGTGGCAGTCCCCATTGGAGTTCCTAATGATTTGCAGTTGGTCAGATCAAATCTCTTCAGCAACTCTTTCACATATTTGGCTTGATTAATGAAACAGCCTTCATTGCTTTGATTTATTTGCAAGCCAAGAATGAATTGAAGCTCACCCATAAGACTCATCTCAAACTCAGTAGTCATGAGTTTAGCAAAATCCTCACACATTTGAGATTTTGTGGATCCAAACACTATATCATCTACATAAATCTGAACCAACAATATGTCCTTACCTTGTCTCTTAGTGAATAGTGTCTAGTCTACATTACCTCTTGTGTGCCCTTGTTCAATGAGAAATGAGCTTAGTCTATCATACCAAGCTCTAGGTGCCTACTTTAAGCCATATAGAGCCTTGTCCAACTCATAAACATGGTCTTTAAAATGTGAACATTCAAAAACAGGGGGTTGCTCTACATATACTTCTTCTTTTATTAAGCCAATCAAAAAGGCACTCTTTACATCCATTTGCTGCAGTTTGGTTTTATGAGAACATGCAAATGCAAGCAAAATTCTAATGGCCTCTAATCTAGCTACAGGGGCAAAAGACTCTTCAAAATCTATGCCAAACTCTTGATTATATCCCTGAGCCACTAATCTAGCTTTATTTCTGATTATCTTACCATCTTCACTAAGTTTGTTCCTAAAAACCTATTTAGTGCCTATGATAGATTTCTCTTGGGGCCTAGGAACTAGATGCCACACATTGTTTCTTTCAAACTGGTTTAGTTCATCATGTATAGAATTTATCGATTTTTCATCTTTTAAGGCCTCTACAATGTTTTTAGGTTCAGTTTGGGACACAAGAGCAAGTTGTTCAATTTCATCCATAATTCTAAAATGAGACCTAGTTTTAGTTGGGTCATGCAGATTACCTAAGATGTTTTTTAAAGGATGGTCTTTTAACACACTTAAATCAGTTTGAGTGTTATCTTTATCTGCATCAGTGACCGGAGCATTGCTTGACTCTCCTTGGTCTTCATTTCCTTGTGTCTCCTCATATGGAAGTTCTTCTTTTCCTTTTACATTCAGAAATTCCCCATCATGTTCCCTGCAAGTATTGTCATGATTAGTCTCATCAAAAGTGATATGAGGTGACTCTTCCACACATATGGTCTTAAGATTATAGACTCTATAAGCTCTAGACCTATCTGAATATCCAAGAAATATGCCTTCTTCACTCTTGGGCTCAAACTTGTCTAACACTCTCTTATCATTGTTATGGACACAACATTTTGAACCAAATACTTTCATGTGAGAGAGAGATGGCTTTTTACCTTTGAGCAACTCATAAGGAGTCATTTTAGTGAATGGTCTTACCATTGAGCGGTTGATGATAACAAGCAGTGTTTACCGCTTCTGCCCAAAATCTCCTTGGTAGTTGCTTTTCAACAAGCATTGTGCATGCCATCTCTATGAGAGTTCTATTCCTCCTCTCGACTACCCCATTTTGTTCAGGGATTCTTGGTGATGAAAACCTATGATTTATTCCTTCAGTCCTACAAAGATTATTAAAATTAGCATTGTCGAATTCACCACCATGGTCTTAAAGTATGTTGGAAATTTTGAACTTACCATCTTGCTTTACTTGCATGAAGAGTGCCTGAATGTAGCACCCCTAATAAATACCTTTGAGTAAATTTAAAACTCTTCCTAAAAGAAACCATACTTGAAGGCCTTCCATAAAGAACCCAACCTCATGAGGATTATAACATAAATATACAAGCCAACCTCACTTTATGCCATAAAGAAACATGAAGGCTTCTATGTAAAGAGCCAAAAACTCATGGGGGCTAGCATATAAATGTGCAACCATCACTTTATGCATAGCACGTAGTGTACTTCTCCTAAAGAATCTTATAATGAGAGGATTTGTATAAAGAGCCAAATTATGAAGGGGTTAATATATAAAAGTGCAAAACAAACTTTAACACATGGGCCATGGATTGTACGTTAGTGCTTTCCAACTTTTCCAAACTTCCAAAATGAAGACCTCTCACCTGGGCGCCATTTACAAAATTGAAGACATGGCATGAGGCGCCATTTTCAATAGGACCCCATCCCATTTAAATATTAATATATATATATGAACATCCTGAATGCTAACACGTGAATGGGGTCTCATGAATAATGTCACCTAGACTAATGACGCCCTCATGCAAGGTGTCATTTACGTGAATAGTACCACCTGGTTTAATGAATGACTCCTTACAAGGGCGTCATTTAAACCTATGTTTCTAGAAGATTGAGACACGAACAACCCCATTTCGCTGGCTAAGCACTAATCTAGGATCGTGTTCCCAAACCGGACCCACAAGGCAATAACCAATGCTTGCAAATCCCTATAACTAATCTCCTACGAAGCACTATCAGAGGCTACTGCCATCTTTCAGTGCTTGCAGAAGGGAATGTTTCCCTTCATTCCTTAGAAAGCGTGAAGTCTACGTCCTGTTGCGGTGGCGGGGAACGCGTGGCTTCATCATGTCATCTTTCCTCGTAATCACACGTCAAAAGGTAGGTGTTCTCAAATCCTTGCCTAACTAGTAGCTAAATAGGTTAATCTATGCATGCTTAGAGTTAGATTAACTCATCTTCCATGCTATATATGTATATATTACCTGGCTTTATTGTGATCAAGAAAAAATATCATGCTATACATATTTATAATAGTTTATTACACCTGTCGCATATGATTCTATGCATACTCTTACCATGATCTTTATGATTTTAAACTTAGTTTGTTAGCATAATTTTATGAGTTTTGAACATATTTTATCACACTAGTTTTTAAGTCTTAATAATCATGTTTTAAACCTTAATATATAGCCTCTGTTACATAGAATACGTTAATGTTTTAAAACCCTGAGGGTCCCAGCCCTTATGTAAATGGTGCCCCTGACCAGGGCGCCAATTGTTAAATTGAAGACTCCACGCGAAGTCGTCATTTAAATGAAGACACCCCCAGTATCCTCAATTCTATTTCTATAATTTCTAGTAATTGATAATTCAACACATTAAAAAATCCATAACTATCGAACTAAAGCACGAAATTTTTGCATGAACATGTTTCTGGAATCCTGACATTTATCTCAACATACTTGTACCATTACTTCCTAATTCAGAGCATTTTCATACTGATGAATAGTGCACAAGTCTCTGTAAGTGGCGCCCCTGACCAGGGCCCCAATTTCAGAATTGAAGACTACCCGAAGGGTCGTCAATTAAATGAAGACATGTACCATGTCGTCAATTCAATTTTCTGTAATTTCTAGAAACCAGTAAATCAACGCATTTAAAAATCTATAACTAATAAACTGGGCCATGAAAATTTTGACTGAATATACTTCTGTGACCCTGAGATTTTCTACATCTGACCATGTCTTCGGATTCTTATTCGGAGAAACTTTGGAGAAATGAATAGTAACTTGTGTCACAGAACTTACAGTTCTGATGCGAAGCACAACTTACTGTAAGTTGAACTTGTACTTAAATTGACGACACCCTGGAAGTCTTCAATTAAATGAAGACTGCTCATAGGGGCGTCAATTCCATTTCTTGAGAAATTAAAGTTATAACATTAGAAAATTCATATATGTGGAACTAAAACTCAGTAATTATATCTGAACATGTTTCTGGACTCCCGAGGATTTATACTACCTGTTCGTTTCCTTACTTTCAAATTTCAAGAAACTTTTTCGAAATGAACAGTGCTTTGAGTCACAAAACGTATCTGTTGGGTGAAAATCACCCACTGTAATTGGCGCCCCAAGCCAGGGCGCCAATTCATCAAATAGCGACGGCCCTCAAGTCTTCAATTAATTGAAGACTGCATGAGAGGGCACCAATTTCAATATGTATATATATTTTCTGAAAAATCAAAATTTTGAAAGGTTAGGCAACCCCCAGGCGCCAATTCTTCAAATGACGGCAGCCAGCAAGTCTTCAATTAATTGAAGACTACTTATAGGGGCGCCAATTCTTTATATACATATATATATTCAAAAAATATAGCCCATGTAATTGTCGCCCCAAGCCAGGGCGCCAATTACTTAAATAGCAACGGCCAAGACGTCTTCAATTAAATGAAGACATCCTGGAGGGCGCCAATTTGAGATATATATATATATATATATATAATTATAAAACTTAAAAATTTGAAAGATTGGCAAACCCCCAGATGCCAACTCATTGATTACAGCTTCTGATATTGATCTGTCTCTTAATTCGTGCAAACACAACCCTAATTCATGATCCTGTATATCCTGAGTTCTTGAACTCCATTCCATGAAAATCTACTGTGTATATCCTACATGGTCAAACCTTGAACCTCTTAAACTACTATTTGGGAGTGTTGGAGCTAAATGCCATGCAGGGCAAAGTGTTACGTTGTGGGAGACACCTCTTGAGGCCGTACGTCGTAAAGTGCTACACGACGGGAGCCACCTCTTGAGCCTGTAGGGGCCACCTCTAGTGTCCTCCATAACCAAATGACTAGTTAATCTCGTTTGTAATACTACGTTTCTTAATTCTTGAAATTCCATATTGGCTATAAATAAGAGTGGATGTCAAAGGTAATACATGAAATGCTGTGCATATAAGGCCCAGTCTAGTCCTGGGAGGAGCACCCGAAGGTATTTGTGCCCATGGGAGTTTATTGATCACGGTGTTTAGCATTGCATCGGAGTACTTGCTTGACTTGAGACACTCCACCCCTACTCTCTCTCTCTCTCTCTCTCCTTACTTACTTGACTTGCGTGGCCCGGAACAGGCAATACTTGACTTGTGGCCTGAGAAATGGCAAAATAATTACTTGATAATAGCCAATTCTACTAATACGTACTTGACATTACTTGCTTGAATTGAATTTTTACTTGCTCGTACCTGAGATATACTTGTACATAAGTTCTTTCTTGCACTTGAGTTCATAATTGTACATGAATCCTTGCTTGCCCCGAAGCGGCATTTACATCTGTAAATTCTTGAAATACTGCTTGTCAAATACTTGAAATCTTGATATACTCTCTTTATACAGTTCTTGATCTTTATTGTTCATCATGCATGTATTTATCTGTATACCTGATTTTCTTATATGTACATCATGCATAGCCATACTGATAATACATGTAAATTATAAATCACGTAAAGATTGCTCGTATTTGAGATGTAATTCGTACTGAGTGATTCGCTCATCCAGTTGCTTCCTAACATTTTCAGGTGATTTGGATAGCGACAAGAATAGGGTTGAGACCGAGTGAAGAGTGCTAGAACGCCAGTCACCTATCATTAGCTAGTCGCGTCCTTGAATTTTATTTGAGTCCTACTTCATATTCCAGTATGTCAGTTTACTTGTCTGAACCATGTTAAGGCACTTAGCCTAGTGTTGTCTTTTTAAATCTGGAATTTGTCATGGACTATCTTTATTTCCTTTAGTTAATCAAATAAATGTCACCTAGACTATTGGGATTATTAGATTTTATTAGTCTTTTGCGCACTCCGTAATTATGTATGGTAAAAAAAATTATCGCTCTAATGCCACGATCTATATAGACGCGTCACGCAACCGAGTATCTTCCGCGCTCAGGACGTGACAGTCTTCGTGGTATCAGAGCCTAGGTTTTCAAACCTAGGGAACTAGAAGAAATAAAAGGTTAGAAATTGAAATCTAGGTAAAACCCGAGTCCAAGGATAGATACACCTTACCCGGTGAGATGGATAGAGCCATGGGTTAAGTTCTATAATGACTTTTGACCTTACAAGTAAACCCAATCTTTATCATACTTAAACTCTTTTGTAGGATCATGGCTACGGAAAGAGCACAATGGCGCGAGATGCAGCGCACCGTGCAAGGCCTCACACAGGCACTAAAGCAAGTGGCCCAAGGCGGAGCAAACCGTGGAGCGGGTGATCTCCACAGGAGTTTCCGTAACATGAACCCACCGAGGTTCACAGGTTCGTCCGACCTTGAGGATGCCGAGAATTGGCTAAAGAAGATGGAACGAATCTTCCGTGTAATGCAATGCGCGGACGAGGAGAAGGTTTTACTGGCCGTATTCCAACTAGAGCGGGACGCTCGATGCTGGTGGGAATCTATAGAAGCAACACTGCCAGAATACCATGTCACATGGGATGAATTCACGGAGCATTTCAACAACAAGTACTTCTTCGACCATATCTAGGAGAAGAAGGCCGTAGAATTCGTCGTTCTAAAACAACGAGGCTTGAAAGTGGCCGAGTATGAGGCCCAGTTTTCCAGAATATCTAGGTATGCATCCCACTTGGTGTGTATAGAAAAGATGAAGGCGAGAAGGTTCCTCAACGGGCTTCGGCCCCATTATATTACACAGCTTGCACCGATAGACATCCAAGCCTATTCGGAGATAGTTCGGCGTGCCCAATTGCTAGAAGACGCCACCGAATTATCTGAGAGAATCCGAGGAAGAGACAAGAAGGAACCCGTCACAAGCCCGGGAAAATTCAAACAATCATTCAAAACGAAAAGGTTCTTCATGGGAGGGGAGCCCTCCAAGGTAAAGAAATTCCAGAAGAATGACAGGCCATTCTCCACCACCACACCCTCAAAGGAGATTTGCAAGTATTGTGATAAAGTTGGTCATAAGACCGAGGAATGTTGGAGGAAGTTAGGAGCTTGTCTTCGATGCGGGAGCCGAGAGCATCGGATCCCAGACTGCCCACGGATGAAGGAGCAATGCATCAAAGACGAGAAGCGTCCAGTAAAGAAACAAGGCCGTCTGCAAGCTCTCCGAGAGACGGAACCCACTGAAGGCGGAATTGTGGAAGGTACTCTCACTATTTGTTCAAAAACTGCTCAAGTTTTATTTGATACCGGAGCAACTCATTCATTCGTTTCCAAGAACTTTGTTGCTTCATTTTCTAAAAAACATGAACTGTTAGATTTGGTCATATCTACACCTCTTGGGAATGAGTCTGATATCACTTATCACTATCCAAATTGTGAAGTGATGATTAAGGGAAGCAATTTACCTGTTGACCTTGTACGCCTAGATATGAAGGGTTATGATGTCATACTAGGTGCCGACTGGTTATCCACATACCAAGCAACTGACTACCCAGCCTCTCCTACAACTTGCTGGCTCTACCAAGGGTCTCAACCAGCTAGCCGTGACATACGGGGACATCAACAATTTGTCACGTCCCGAGCGCGGAAGATTACTCGGATGCATGACGCGTCTATATAGATCGTGTCATTAGAGCGATAAGAATTTTAACATACATAATTTTGGAGTGCGCAAATGACTAATAAAACTAACAAATTCCAATAGTCCAAGTGATGTTTATTTGATTAACCAAAGGAAATAAAGAGAGTCCATGACAAATTCCAAATAAAAAAAGATGATACTAGGCTAAGTGCCTTAACATGACATACTAGAAATGCAAGGTAGGACTCAAATAAATTCAAAGATATGACTAGCTAATGATAGATGGTTGGCGTTCTAGCACTCTTCACTCGGTCTTAACCCCATTCTTGTCGCTATCCGATTCACCTTAAAATGTTAGGAAGCAACTAGATGAGCGAATCGCTCATTAGGAATTACATCTCAAATACGAGCAATCTTTACGTGATTTACAATTTACATGTATTATCAGTATGGCTATGCATGATGTACGTATAATAAAAATCAAGTATACAAGTAAATCTAGGCATGATAAACAATAACAGATCAAGAACTGTATAAAGAGAGTATAACAAGAATTCAAGTATTTGACAAGCAGTATTTCAAGAATTTACAGATGTAAATGCCACTTCGGGCAAGCAGGGGTTCGTGTACAAGTATGAACGCAGGTATGAGAAGGAACTCATGTACAAGTATATCTCAAGTATGAGCAAGTAAAGTTTAATTCAAGCAAGTAAAGTTAAATACGTATCAGTAGGATTGGCTATTATCAAGCAAGTATTCTGCCCTTTCTTGGGCCGTAAGTCAAGTATCGCCCGTTCCGGGCCACACAAGTCAAGTCAAGTAAAGAGAGAGAGAAAGAGAGAGTAGGGGTGGAGTGTCTCAAGTCATGCAAGTACTCTGGTGCAATGCTAAACACCGTGGTCAATAAACTCCCATGGGCACAAGTACGTTCGGGTGCTCCTCCCAGGACCAGACCGGGCACTATATGCACATCATTTTATGTATTACCTTTGACATCCACTCTCATTTATAGCCAATATGGAATTTCAAGAATTTAAAAACGTAGTATTTCAGACGAGATTAACTAGTCATTTGGTTATGGAGGATTCTAGAGGTGGCCCCTACAGGCTCAAGAGGTGGCTCCCGTCATGTAGCACTTTGCGCCATACGGCCTCAAGAGGTGGCTCCCACAACGTAGCACTTTACCCTGCATGGCACTTAGCTCCTACACTCCCAAATGGTAGTTTAAGAGATTCAAGGTTTGACCATGTAGGGTATACACAAGTAGATTTTTCATGGAACGGAATTTAAAGAACTCATCATACGCAAGACTATAGATTAGGGTTGTGTTTGCACAATTCTTGAGACAGATCAAGATCAGAAGTTGTAATTACTGAGTTGGCATCTGGGGGTTTGCTAATCTTTCAAATTTTTATTTTTTGGAAATTTATATAAGCATATATCAAATTGGCGCCCCCCAAGATGTCTTCATTTAATTGAAGACGTCCTGGAAGTCATCAATTCAGTAATTGACGCCTGGGGGTTGCCTAACCTTTCAAAATTATGATTTTTCAAAAATTATATATATATTGAAATTGGCGCCCCTCATGAAGTCTTCAATTAATTGAAGACTTGAGGGCCGTCTTCAATTCTGTAATTGAAGACTTGAGGGACATCTTCAATTCTGTAATTGAAGACTTGAGGGCCATCTTCAATTCAGTAATTGAAGACTTGAGGGCCCCCTTCAATTCAGTAATTGAAGACTCGAGGGCCGTTTTCATTTCTTGATTTTCACCCAATCGATGTGTTTTGTGACTTAAATCACGGTTCATTTTGAAAAAGTTTCTCGAAATTCGAAAGTAAGGACATGAATATTTAGTATAATTCTTCGAGAGTCCAGAAATATGTTCAGATATAATTACTGATTTTTGGTTTCACAGATATGAATTTTCTAATGTTATAACTTTAATTTCTCAAGAAACGGAATCGACGCCCCTGTGAGCAATCTTCAATTAATTGAAGACTTGAGGGCCGTCTTCAATTCAGTAATTGAAGACTTGAGGGCTGTCTTCAATTCAGTAATTGAAGACTTGAGGGCTGTCTTCAATTAATAAATTGAAGACTCTGTGGACAATCTTCATTTAACAAATTGAAGACTCTGTGGGCAGTCTTCATTTAATTGAAGACTTCCAGGGTGTGTTCATTTTAAGTACAAGTTCAACTCAAATTGACGACACACCAATTGAGTTGTTTTCCAAGTGAGTTGTGCGTCGCATCAGAACTGTAAGTTCTGTGACACAAGTTACTGTTCATTTCTCCAAAGTTTCTCCGAATCAGAATCCGAAGACATGGTCAGATGGAGAAAAATCTCAGGGTCACAGAAGTATATTCTGTCAAAATTTTCAAGGTCCAGTTTATTAGTTATAGATTTTTGAATGCGTTGATTTACAGATTTCTGAAAATTACAGAAAATTGAATTGATGACTTGGCCCCTGTCTTCAATTAATTTACGCCCTCGCGGGTAGCCTTCAATTTTGAAATTGGCGCCTTGGCCAGGGCGTCAATTACAGTGAGGTGTCCACTATTCATCAGTGTGAAAAAGCTCCGAATCAGGAAGTAATGGCACGAATATGTTGAGAAAAATATCAGGATTCCAGAAACATGTTCATGCAAAAATTTCGTGCTTTAGTTCGATAGTTATGGATTTTTTAATGTGTTGAATTATCAATTACTAAAAATTTCAGAAATCGAATTGACGACACTGGGGGTGTCTTCATTTAAATGACGACTGCTTGTGCAGTCTTCAATTTTGTAATTGGCGCCCTTGTCAAGGGCGCCATTTACCACATAGCTGGGCACCTTAAAACATAAGTATTATGTCTAACAGAAGCTATATATTATGGTTTAAAATATGGTTATTAAGACTATAAAACTAGTGTGATAAAATACGTTCAAAAACTCATGAAATCATTCTAATAACTAAGTTAAACTCATAAAGATCATGGTAACAGTATGTATAGAATCAAGTGTAACAAGCTATTAACATATGTATAGCATGGTATTATTCTTGATCATGGTAAAGCCAGGTAATATATATATATAGCATGGTTGACTAGTTATTCGAACTCTAAGCATGCATCATTTAACCTATTTAGCTACTAGTTAGGCAAGGATTTGAGAACACCTACCTTTTGACGTGTGATACGAGGTTCAGAAGCTGCAGCAGGATCGCAGCAGGACGTAGACTCAGGAAGAAGACGCTCCTTCAGCACTGACGCGGCAGTAGCCTATGTCAGTGCTACGAAGGGGATTAGATATAGGGATGGTAAGACATTTGTTTAATGTCTTGTGGGTCTTGCTAAGTGGGCATTATCTTTGCCAGCTAAAATGGGTTGCTCGTGTCTCAAGCTTCTAGAAACATAGGGTTAAATGACGCCTTTGTAAGGGGTCGTTCATTTAATATAGGTGACACTATTCACGTAAATGATGCCTTACATGAGGGCGTCATTTGTTTGTGTGACATTATTAATGAGACCCCATTCACGTGTTACCATTCGGGATGTTCATATATATTTTAATATTCAAATGGGATGGGGTCCTATTGAAAATGGCGCCTTCATGCATGTCTTCAATTTGGAAATTGAAGACTATGTGAAGGGTCTTCAATTTGGTAAGTGGAAAAGTTGGAAAGCACTTACGTACAATCCATGGCCCATGTGTAAAAGTTTGTCTTGTACTTTTATAGAATAACCCTCCCATGGTTTTATTTCTTTGTGCAAGACCTCCCATGTAAGATTCTTTACCCATGTGCATAAAGTTGGATTGCACATTTGTATGCTAGTCCTCCTATAGTTTAGTTCTTTAAACAAAACCTAAAATTCTATTAAGAATAGTAGATTACGTATGCATAAAGTGATGATTTGTAATTTTATATACTAGCCCCCCTTAAGGTTTGGCTCTTTACACAAAGCCCTCAGGATTCTTTATGTTATAAAGTAGGGTTGGCTTGTATTTTTATATAGTAGTCCTTGTAAGGTTGGATTCTTTATGTAAGGCCTTCATGTATGATTTCTTTTAGGAAGAAGTTTTAAATTTACTCAATGATTTTTATCGGGGGTGCTACACTTTCCCCCACTTAAGAGAATTTGGTCCCCAAATTCAACTGCATTAAATGGGAATAGGAAAGGTGCAGAGTACTTACAATTAGAATAACTCTGAAAATCTTCTCTTCATAGATTCTTCAGTTTCCCATGTAGCTTCTTGTTCTAAGCATCGACTCCATTGGATTTTCACCATAGGGATCGTCTTGTTCCTTAGAACTCGAACTTCTCGGTCAAGGACCTTCATTGGCTTCTGCTCGTAGGTAAGGTCCTTTTGTACCACTAAATCATTGTGGTCAATGACATGGAAAGGATCGTGCACGTATTTCTTCAACATAGAAACATGAAACACATTGTGCACTTCTGACAGTTGCGGAGGTAGGGCGATGTGATAAGTCACCTTGCCTACTCTTTCCAGCACTTCGAATGGACCAATAAATCTTGGTGTGAGTTTGCCTTTAACACTGAATCTTCTAATGCCTCGGCCGGGAGATACCTTAAGGAAAACATGATCTCTGACTTGAAATTCTAGGTCTCACCTTCGGTTATCGGCATAAGATTTCTACCTGGACTGTGCTATCATTAACCTTTCTCTAATGAGGTGTATCTTCTCGGTAGAATCTCGTACCATGTCTGGGCCTAAAATTTGTCTTTCACCGACTTCATCCCAGGATATAGGAGATTGGCAACTCCTGCCATATAACACCTCAAAAGGTGCCATTTGTATACTGGCTTGATAGCTGTTATTATATGCAAATTCGGCTAGTGGTAAGTGGTCGTGCCAGCTTCCGTCGAAGTCTATAATGCATGCTCTCAACAAATCTTCCACAACTTGATTTGTCCTCTTGGTCTGTCCATCTATCTGGGGATGGAAAGCAATGTTGTAGTTGAGTTTCGTCCCCAGAGAGTGTTGTAGACTCTTCCAGAAATGAAAAGTTAAGCGTGGGTCTCGGTCAGATATGATCGAGACGGGAACTCCATGCAATCTAACCATCTCCTTGATATACAAGGCAGCAAGTACGTCGACTGACCATCAGCTTTTGATGGGTATAAAATGGGCCGATTTGGTTAGCCGGTCGATAATCACCCAAATTCCATCATATCCGCCCCTAGACTTGGGAAAATCCATGATAAAGTCCATGCCAATGTCTTCCCACTTCCACTTGGGAATATTTAGCGGATGTAGCTTTCCGACGGGTTTTTGATGTTCCGCCTTCACTTGTTGGCATGTGAGGCAACGAGATACAAAGTCTGCTACCTCCCTTTTCATGTTAGGCCACCAGAAAGTTCTTTTAAAATCTGGTACATCTTAGTGGCTCCAGGGTGGATCATGTACCTCGATCTATGAGGTTCTTCAAAAATCTTCTTCTTCAATTCGGGACAGTCGGGCACACATGTTCGTTCATGAAATAGCATTTTATCATCAGGTGCCAGCTTGAAATCCAGTCTCTCGTCCAGCTTGCTCTTTATCTCCACTAGTGAGGGATCTTCTTCCTGTAGCTTCTTGATTTCAGGTAGCAAATCTGGATGTAGTCTCATATGAGATAGAATAATACACATGTTCTTCTCATCTGTCCTGATATCAAGCTCAGAGAATTTCTCCAGCAGCTTCCATTCTTGTATCATACAGTTGGCTAATATTGTTCTCGGCTTTCGACTAAGGGCATCAGCTACAGAATTACCCTTACCAAGATGGTACTGTATAGTGAAGTAAAAATCCTTGAGATACTCGAGCCACCGCCTTTACCGCATGTTTAGCTCCTTTTGGGAGAATAAGTACTTGAGGCTTTTATGATCGGAGTACACAGTGATTTGTTCTCCGTAAAGATAGTGCCTCCAGATCTTCAAGGCAAATACTACCGCGGCCAATTCTAAGTCATGAACCGGGTAGTTCTCTTCATGTTTCTTCAATTGTCAGGAATAGTATGCAATGACTCTTACATTCTGCATCAATACACATCTGAGGCCAATACCCGAAGCATCGGTATATACCTCATATTTTTCTCCTTCAATTGGTAATGATAAGACTGGGACAGTGGTCAAGAGATCCTTTAAAGTTTGAAAACTCTTTTCACAGTCTTCATTCCACTCATAAGGCACTTCCTTGCGGGTTAACCTAGTCAGAGGAATAGCAATCTTGGAGAAGTCCTTCATAAAACGCCGGTAGTAACCAGCTAGACCCAAGAAGCTTCGAATTTCTGTTGCATTTGTTGGTCGTCCCCGGTTCTTCACGGCTTCGACCTTTGACGGGTCAACAACAATTCCGTTCTTCGAAATGATATGGCCTCAGAAAGATACTTCCTCGAGCCAGAACTCGCATTTGCTGAATTTGGCATAAAGCTTATTTTCCCTTAATATCTGTAGTGCCTTCTTGAGATGTTCTTCATGATCCTCTTCGGTCTTTGAATAGATCATAATATCATCAATAAAGACCACAATAAATTGGTCTAAGTAGGGCCTGAATATGTTGTTCATTAACTGCATAAAAGCTGCGGGGGCATTCGTTAGTCCGAAAGGCATAACAGTAAATTCGTAATGCCCATACCTGCTTCGGAATGCAGTTTTATGAATGTCTTCTTCTTTGATATTCAATTGGTGGTAATCAGAACGAAGATCAATCTTAGAGAAATATGTAGCTCTAGATAACTGATCGAACAGCTCGTCAATCTGTGGCAGTGGGTATTTGTTCTTAAGTGTAAGATGATTTAGCTGTCGATAATCGATGCATAATCTCATCGATCCGTCCTTCTTTTTGATGAATAACACGGGTGCTCCCCATGGGGAAGTACTCGGCCTGATGAAACCCTTTTATAGTAACTCCATTAGCTACTCTTTTAGCTCCTTCAGCTCGGTAGGGGACATTCTGTACGGTGCCTTGGAAATAGGACCAGCACCAGGGACAAGGTCGATTGTGAACGACACTTCCCTTTCCGGGGGTAAGCCGAATAAATCTTCTGGAAAAACATCGACAAAATCCCGAATTACACGGATGTCTTCAAGTTTAACCTTCTCGACTTCCGTAGCAGTCACGAATGCTATGAAAGCCATGCATCCCTTATCCATAAGCTTTCTAGCTCGGAGTGTTGATATAAGAAGTGATTTACTCCGAGGGCTATTGTAAACTAGCTCTGGGAAATCCACGAAAGTTACCTTGCCATCCCGGCAATCTACAGTTGCTTGGTATGTGGATAACCAGTCGGCACCTAGTATGACATCATAACCCTTCATATCTAGGCATATCAGGTCAGTAAGTAAATTACTTTCCTTAATCATCACTTCACAATTTGGATAGTGATAAGTGATATCAGACTCATTCCCAAGAGGTGTAGATATGACCAAATCTAACAGTTCATGTTTCTTAGAAAATGAAGCAGCAAAGTTCTTGGAAACGAATGAATGAGTTGCTCCGGTATCAAATAAAACTTGAGCAGTTTTTGAACAAATAGTGAGAGTACCTTCCACAATTCCGCCTTCAGTGGGTTCCGTCTCTCGGAGAGCTTGCAGACGGCCTTATTTCTTTACCGGATGCTTCTTATCTTTGATGTCTTGCTCCTTCATCAGTGGGCAGTCTGGGATTCGATGTTCTCGGGTCCTGCATCGAAGACAAGCTCCTAACTTCCTCCAGCATTCCTCGGTCTTATGACCAGCTTTGTCACAATATTTGTAAATCTCCTTTGAGGGTGTGGAGGTGGAGAACGGTCTATCAGTCTTCTGGAATCTCTTTGCCTTGGAGGGCTCCCCTCTATGGAACGATCTTTTTTTAATAATTATTTATTTTATTTATTTATTGATTTATTGGTTGGTTTATTAGGCGTGCCAGTCACCGAAGTGACAATTTTATTGTGCGCTCGATCTGACTCAGTCAGTCAATTGTGAAGTCCGAGTCGGGACCGAAAGTCCATCATACCATAAAGGTTATGACGTTAATTACGCCCTTCCAAAGAAGGACAACCCTTGATTAATCGCCAAAGTAGAAGGATCCCAGGGGCAAAACCAATGTGATAGGTATACTCATTCATTTGCAGGATAGAAGATGCATGCGATTATGCAAAACGAGATATGACATATTAATATACGGAATAAATCCGGCAGCATATCCCTTTATCTTAGACTATGCCAAGTGGGAATATAGGACATCCATCCACGGAGTGCCAAGATGGATGCCAAAGGAAAGATGGGTGTAGCCCGAGATCCAAGAGGATCTAGATGCAACGGGACAATGTCCCTTACCACGGCGTTTGTTGATATTCCCCTTTAGAGACCACTGGAGGGCTTGCAACGACAAGACTCCCAGGGTCGGTAGGGTTAGAAGAAAACATCATGGTCAAACGGTATAATGTGGGGGTAAAACCCCATTAATTTATCTCCCTTAGACTTGGATGAAGAACTATGATTCCCCATGATATGATGAAGGTTGGCATGAAGGCTAATGAGGTTGGGACATTAGGTTTAGACTGAGTTTAAAGCTCATTAAGGTTGCTGGGAAGTTGAGTGTTTGAATAGTAGATGATATTGAGGTGAACCGGCACGGAGGGGAGCCGGCGTGAAGATGAACCGGCGCGGTGGGGTCCCGGCGCTACAATGAACACTGGGGTTATCGGCGGGGTACGTGCCCGGCGTGACCTGCGTCTCGGCGCGCCCGTCATCCGGCGCGGAACTCGCGTCGGGAGAGGGCGGTGCCGGGAGGCTATATGGCCCCGAGAAGAGGGGTTTCTTTAGATTTCAAGGCTTTGAAGGCTTTGTGAGGTTATGGATCTTGGTGGGTTCTATTGAGGGGATCTCTTGTGTTTAATCGGGGCTTCATGGGCTCTGGCGATGATGTTTAGGCAAGCTGAGAGGGGAGGAGAAATTCATCCACAGAAGGTCTAGGGAGACCATGTGACAATCAACGGGAAATCTCATAATGATTATGTTCCCTTTTACAGTGGGCAAAGGGCCATGAGATAATCTGCCTCAGGTCTCTGCCACATAGCCGGGAGTTAATTCATCAGCTTAACGAAAACATCACACGATATAACAAAGCAAGGATCGTGAATGAATTTCAGCAGCATCTCCCCTTATTTTGGACTATGCCAAAAGGGGAGTATAGGACATCCATCTACGAGTGCCGATATGGAAGCCAAAGGAAAGATGGGCGTAGCCCGAGATCCAAGAGGATCAGAATTCAGCGGGGCAGTGTTCACTCATCACGGTGCCTCATTAATATTCCCCTAAAGGGACCAGCGGAGAACATGCAGTGGCAGAACTCCGTGACCCGACGGGGTGATAGAGAGCAATCGAAAACCCAAATTGAAATAAATGTAGGGGTAAAACCCCATCAGTGTGGCTCCTCCACTTCCTAAAGAATTGGGCATGAATGGCCTAACATAATTGACCCATAAGAATAAGATTCATGTATTTATCCATACATTCACATGTACCTATATGTATATATATACATGGATATGCATGGACATGTATATATGCACATGTATATACAAGGATGTATACATGACCAAATAAAAGAACCGGTGGCTTTATGATGATTAGTGGGCTGTTTAGAAATTGATTAGTGCACACATTTACTATGCATGTTTTGAACATGGGTGGACAAAGTGGTTTTACGTAAGGGCCCTCATGCACAATAAAGAATTATTTAGGCATGCATATGTTCTGTATATATATATACCTTTATATATACATGTATGGTGATTTGGCTATTACAGTATACACCAACCTGACATTGGTAAAATTAATGGGTGAGGGCTTAGGGATTAATGCAACGGAGATGTAGATGTGTTAATGGGGTTAGTGAATGGACGATCACTATTCACGTATAAGCATACCGTGAATGGGGGGGGCCATGCATTGAATGGGTTTAACTTGTTCAAACAAGTTCTCGTAAAAGCAAAGCATCACGTGGCCACCTATTGCATGCACACATACGAAACAGTGGAAAAGAAAGAAGCGGACACGGCGGGGGTTCACGCTCGGCGTGAAAATGGAAAAAGGGGGAAGCTCCGGCGCGACAGCTTCCCGGCACGGCAGAGAAATCGGCGTGAGAAAGGAAGGACCTCGGCGTGGCAGCCTCTCGACGGGGAAATGGGGGAAACATGGCCTCGGCGCCGGAGATAACCGGTGCGAGATCTGCGCCGAGAGCGGTTGGCGCCGAGGCTTTGAGAATGGGTTTTGGGGTTTACGATTTCATGGAAACAGCCGAGTTTGAGCTCCTCTGAGTGAACAGAAAATCATCAGGAGAACACAAACGCCAGAATGGGGGCCAGGCAAAATTACTTTTCTTCATGATTTGGGGGATGAGAAAGCCATGAGATGGGCTGTCTCGGGCTCCCGTCTTATATCAGAGGTAAATAACTTCGACTACTCGCGGTAGAACTCATGGACTAAGGGCCAGGACTCAGTATCCCCTAGGCATAGCAATGCCTTTGCGAGTGTCATTGATAGATGGGGTGATACCCCCACTGTCTCGGCCGAGTTGTAGTAGCCATAAGGCCGTAGCCCAGGGTTGAACGAAAGAAACGTAAACCGGAACTACATAAATTCTAGATATAATGATTGAAACCCACGGGTGAATATCAAGGGGGGTTGCATACAAAACAGAGTACCGTAAAATTTTATCAAGGGGGGTTGCAGACAAGGGGGGTTGTCTTACTGTGTCTCGCTCACCCAAAGAACGAACCAGAGGTCATGCCACATCTTTGATAGACTCTTGGCCTTCATTTGAGACATCGACGAGTTGAGAGGATTTGTCACCCGCAGAGCATCGTAAAAAAAAAGGAATATAGTTAAAAGGAGATCAAAACCTCCGGCACAAGATCATGCGAGAAATAGGCACAGAGATAACAGGGAAAGAGAAATACACACACGGGGGAATACACGGACGGAACAGAGAAGATCAATAGACAATACCAATTGTATTTCGTTCACTCGTTATCAAAATCTCATGCATGGCATCGGGAAGATAGCTTTAGAAGAAGAATTACATAAAGAAAAGAAAACGGGAGAGAGATAACTGTAGCTCGAGAGGGCCTTACACGGTGGGACACCCACCTTCACAGCAGAGGGAAACCCTCTCTTCCTTTACTGCTCTTTCGACGCGCTGGTGGCTCTCTCTTTTCTTCTCTCTCCTTTCTTTCCTGGCTTCTTCCGATGCTCCCCCCGCCTCTATTGTTTCTTCTCCGGCTGATCGATTTTTTTTTCTTTCATACACGTCGAAGGCGTGGTTATATAGAGGGCTGGCCCTCTTCTCTGACACGGGTCCTTCCGAGGTGGTGGACAGTCGGCGCGCTCGACAGCAGAACTCTCGGCGCGCTCTTTCTTCAGTATGGGCTTCGACGTCCTTTTAAGCTTTGATATGGTCTGGGTGCCTTTGTGGGCTTAATGGGCCCTTGTAGCCTCTCCGCCTCTTCCTTTATCCCTAGAAAATAAGAATATAAAATGATTTAGTAGGAAAAATATGTTGACATTATTTAAATATATATGTATATATCATTATTATTTCATCATTTTTTATGCGTCAACAAATGCCCCCCACCCGTAGGCGGCGGGAATGAGGGACAGATAAGCAGGGCCTGCGAGTGCAGCCCATTTGAAAGCGTGTCTTTTTGTTCATGCGAGCATGCAGGCATTCAACAGCAAGCATAAGCTAGATATATAGAATAGCTCCCCTATATCGGGGATAGGACAAGGACAGCGCCTGTGATTCATATACAGAGTGCGACTCACAAGGCACAACTAAGGGAGATGTGCATGCGCAGAGTGGACATCGCATAGAATATGTGCACAGCGTAAGCCACGATCTACACCTGAGGCTACTTCTCTATAGTGTGATAGTGCAAGTATGCGATCAGCGAATCTCCGACGTAGGGATACGCAGACGTTCAAAATAACACTAGAGTATTGCTCTAGCGCCTACACATACAGCTGGGGCTCTCGATTTTCGATAGCTTCGCCCAACCCCCTTAACTTATTCCCAGCTCCGGACTTCACCGTTCAGCGCGAGTCTCCTCATGTGTCTCAATGGGGATTCCCAGCTACTAGGATTCATCCTTTATAGAAATTTTATTACGGACGTCACCGTTCGACGCGAGTCTCCTCATGTGTCTCAATGGGGATTCCCGACTACTAGGATTCATCCTTTAGAGTGATTTTATTGCGGACTTCACCGTTCGGCGCGAATCTTCTCATATATCTCAATGAAGATTCCCGGTTACTAGAATTCATCCTTTAGAGTGATTTTATTACGGACTTCACCGTTTGGCACGAGTCTCCTCATGTGTCTCAATGGGGATTCCCGGCTACTTGGATTCATCCTATCTATCATTCTTCTTCTTCCTTTTTTTTTTAAACTGGGGGGAAGGCAGCTTTTTCCTCATGATTACCCCTCATGTGAGTGCAGAAGTTTGAGCATCCATATAGCGTTAGGAAGAACCTTCTAGCATCCCTATGATAAGAGACCGATGAACACATTGTGGTGCAAAGTGTGGGAGTTTTGCTTTGGGTGTATCTCACGAGTTGTGTTAGCGACATAGCTATGACTTTTCCACTAGACGCATGCACTCAGCCAATATTGGCTTTTCATCCCTTAGTGTATGTCGTGGCGCATACATGCTTAGAATCGGGCAGCTTTATTTAGCAAGGAGATGGGGTCCTAGGAAATTGAAGGAGGTGTATTATCTTATAGTATAAGCAAGCATGCAAGCAAGGCCGACAAACACCCAAAATTTGAAAGCACGCAATTTTTTTCTCTTCTTTTTTTTCTTTTTTTTTATTTTATATGTATGCATATATGTATATGTCGCTACATATCCATTTATTTGTTTAAGCGCCTGTTGCGAATACCTGCAGGTTAGTTATTCAAAAGCAAGCAGAATTGATAACAAAATAATGGAAAATGGCTTTATGTAGCAAGTCCTGGCATGACGAAGAGGGTTGGTACTGGCCAACGAGAGTCGTTTTATTTAGATGATGAACCTAGATTAAAGTGGAGTGGTAGGCCTCAACAGGGTGCCTTGGCCAAGGACGGACAGCGGGTTTGACAGGGAGTCTAACCTGAATATAGAAAGTGGACTACGGAAGCCGGCGGTTGGCAAGGGAAGCGGGCTATGACAGCCGAAAGGTAGCATGGAAAGCAGACTATAAAAGCCAGGAGATAATAGGATAATAGGATATGCAGACCAAACGGTAGCAGGAAAGCAGGCTTCAAGGGGAGCTCAAGTCATTGAGTTGTAGCAATTTTGACAATTTGTATGGAAGTATACCAATATCTGTACTGCAGGAGAGCGTCCATCCTTTCAAAGAAAGGATGGGGGCCTCGCTCCACCACGTGCTGGGATTCTAGGAGTTGCCAAATTGGCACAAGTGTAAGTCTCATTGGCCAGAAGTGCCGGAAGTATGACTGTTGGCTGATATATGTGTACGAAGGGTCCACATGTCTTGTTGAAATGGACAGAAGGTCCATCTCAGACAAGTCCCAGAATTGACCAAGGTGAAGTGCAGTATGATCAAGACTGGTGAGGCACCTCTATTTTAAGCCTCATCATTTTTTCTTCCTTTTTTTTTCTCTTTTTTTTCTTTTTTTTTATCATTTTTGAACTCAATTCTCGGGGTAAAGCCGGGCTTGAGGAGATGCTGGCCGACCTTGCCGATGATGACAAGGGCCATGAGGAAGTTGGCCGATCTTGCCGATGATGACAAGGGTCGCAAGGAGGTTGACCGATCTTGCCGATGGTGACAAGGGTCGCAAGGAGGTTGACCGATCTTGCCGATGGTGACAAGGGTCGCAAGGAGGTTGACCGATCTTGCCGATGGTGACAAGGGTCGCAAGGAGGCTGACCGATCTTGCCGATGGTGACAAGGGTCAGGAGTAGGTTGACCGATCTTGTCGATGGTGACAAGGGTCGCAAGGAGGCTGACCGATCTTGCCGATGGTGACAAGGGTCAGAAGTAGGTTGACCGATCTTGTCGATGGTGACAAGGGTCAGAAGTAGGTTGACCGATCTTGCCGATAGTGACAAGGGTCATGAGGAAGTTGACCGATCTTACCGATGGTGACAAGGGTTAAAAGTAGGTTGGCCGATCTTGCCGATGGTGACAAGGGTCGCAAGGAGGCTGACCGATCTTGCCGATGGTGACAAGGGTCAGGAGTAGGTTGACCGATCTTGTCGATGATGACAAGGGTCGCAAGGAGGCTGACCGATCTTGCCGATGGTGACAAGGGTCAGAAGTAGGTTGACCGATCTTGCCGATGGTGACAAGGGTCAGAAGTAGGTAGACGGTCTTACCGACTATGATAAGGACTGAAAAGGGTAGCGACCGATCTTGCCGATGGTGACAAAGGTCGAAAAGGTGGACGGTCTTGCCGATGGTGACAAGGACCAAAAAGGGTAGACGGTCTTGCCGATGGTGACAAAGACCGAAAAGGGTAGACTGTCTTGCCGATGGTGACAAGGACCAGAAAGGGTAGCGACCGATCTTGCCAATGGTGACAAGGGTCGAAAAGATAGACGGTCTTGCCGATGGTGACAAGGACCGCAAAGGGTAGACGGTCTTGCCGATGGTGACAAGGACCGAAAAGGGTAGACGGCCTTGCCGATGGTGACAAAGACCGAAAAGGGTAGACGGTCTTGCTGATGGTGGCAAGGACCGGAAAGGGTAGCGACCGATCTTGCCGATGGTGACAAGGGTCGAAAAGGTAGATGGTCCTACCGATGGTGACAAGGACCGAAAAGGGTAGACAGTCTTGTCGATGGTGAGAAAGACCGAAAAGGGTAGACGGTCTTGCGATGGTGACAAGGACCGAAAAGGGTAGACGGTCTTGCCGATGGTGACAAAGATCGAAAAGGGTAGACGGTCTTGTCGATGGTGACAAGGACCGGAAAGGGTAGCGACCGATCTTGCCGATGATGACAAGGGTCGAAAAGGTAGTTTGGGATGGAATGACGAACGAGGATAAACCCGTTACTACATCATCTTTTCATTTCATCATCATTTTTTATCATCATTTTTTTTCTATTCATTCATTTCATCATCATCATCATTTTTTTTAACCACATTACCGACTCAAGCGCCCTTTCGGGTTTTCGCCGGAGTCAGCCCCCTTTTGCTTTTGCCCACGCGCCCTTTCAGGTTTTCACGTGGCGGGGTACCCGATTTTGCCTGCAGCGCCCTTTCGGATTTTCGCCACAGCCGGGTTATAGCCATTTTTACTCTCGTCCCCATTTAGGAACAAGGCCAGAGGGGTATCTCTATTTTTAACCCCATTTCTGTTTCTTTCTCTTTTTTTTTGAACTCATGTAGCAGAAGGATGCTGAGAGGGTCGGCTAGAACATGAAGTATCGCGCCAAAAAAGGGGTTTATTCGTTAGCAAGAAGATAATGCCAACGCCAAGGGTAGATTTGTGCCGATTCGGGCATAGGGACCGCAATGGAAATGATGTATAAAGGTCGGCTAGAACACGGAGTCCTACGTCAAGCAAAGGGGTTTATTCGTTAGCAAGAAGGTAATGCTAACGCAAAGGATAGATTTGAGCCGATTCGGGCGTAGGGCCCGCAATGGCAATAATGTATAAAGGTCGGCTAGGACACGGAGTCTTGTGCCGAATAAGGGGTTTATTCGTTAGAAAGAAGGTAATGCTAACACAAAGGATAGATTTGAGCCGATTCGGGCGTAGGGCCCGCAATGGCAATGATGTATAAAGGTCGGCTGGGACACGAAGTCTTGCGCCAAACAAGGGGTTTATTCGTTAGCAAGAAGGTAATGCTAACGCAAAGGATAGATTTGTGTCAATTCGGACGTAGGGCCCGCATTGGCGATGTTACTTATTATATGCAAGCTTGGCCACGGCAGAGTGCCACTAGACCAAGATAACAGTAGCTTGGTCAGGACAGAGTGCCTCTAGACCCAGATATAAGTAGCTCGGCCAGGGCAGAGTGCCACTAGACCAAGGGGGGGTAGCTCGGCCAGGGCGAGTGCCACTAGACCAAGGTAAGGTAGCTCGGCCAGGGTGGAGTGCCACTAGACCAAGGTGAAGGTAGCTCGATCAGGGCGGAGTGCCACTGGGTCGAGGTAAGGGTAGCTTGATCAGGGCGGAGTGCCACTGGACCGAGGTAAGGGTAGCTCGATCAGGGCGGAGTGCCGCTAGACCAAGGTAAGGGCAGCTCGATCAAGGTGGTGTGCCACTAGACCAAGGTAAGGGTAGCTCGATCAGGGCGGAGTGTCACTAGACCAAGGTGGAGGTAGCTCGATCCGGGCGGAGTGCCACTAGACCAAGGGGAAGGTAGCTCGGTCCGGGCAGAGTGCCACTAGACCAAGGTGGATAGAGCTCAGCCAGGGCGGAGTGCCACTAGACTAAGGGTAAGTATAGAGCTCGGTCAGGGCGGAATGCCGCTGGACCAAGGGTAGGTAGAGCTTAGCTAGGGTGGAGTGCCACTAGACTAAGGCGCGCGGGACTCTAGTCAGGGTGGATATAGCCCCTAGGCTGAGGTGGATAAAGCTTGGTCAGGGCGGAGTGCCACTAGGCCAAGGATGGGTCTAGAGCTCGATCGGGGTGGAATGCCACTAGACCTAGAGCAAGCAGAACTTAGCTAGGGCAGAATGCCGCTAAACTGAGGTAGGTAGAGCTTGGTTAGGGCGGAATGCCACTAGACCAAGGATGGGTAGAGCTTGGCTGGGACGGAATGCCACTAGACCAAGGTGGGTAGAACTTAGCTAGGGCGGAGTGCCACAGGCCAAGGAACAGATTTTATGAGCCCGGTCCAGTGGAACTGATGGGCAACGTCTAGAGCTTAGCAAGGGCGGAGTGCCACAGGCCAAGGGACATATTTTATGAGCCCGGTCCAGTGGAACTAAGGCGATGAGAGCTTGACAAGGGCAGAGTGCCACAAGCCAAGGGAAAGGTTTTATGGGCCCGGTCCAATGGAACTAAGGCGATGAGAGCTTGACAAGGGCGGAGTGCCACAAGCCAAGGGAAAGGTTTTATGGGCCCGGTCCAATGGAACTGATGGGCAACATCTAGAGCTTAGCATGGGCGGAGTGCCACAGGCCAAGGGACAGATTTTATGAGCCCAGTCCAATGGAACTAAGGCAATGAGAGCTCGACGAGCGCGGAATACCACAAGCCAAGGGAGAGGATTTATGGGCCCGGTCCAATGGAACTGATGGGCAACGTCTAAAGCTCGGCAAGGGCGGAGTGCCTCAGGCCAAGGGGAAGAGCTTTATGGGCCCAATCCGGTGGGACTGAGGTGATGAGAGCTCGGCGAGGGCAGAGTGCCATAAGCCAAGGGACATGTTTTGTGAGCCCAGTGGGGCAAGTCTGGTATCTCTTAGCGTGTTTATGTAGCTGTTGCGGTGGAATGCCGAAGGATGGCAAGGATGTATTGGTTGTGAATGTGGGTTCCACACCGGGGGTAGAGGGTCAATCCCGGTGGGACTAATGGGAAGCATTTCGTAGGATAAGGAAAAATCCCATTCTAACATTGAATGAAATGCAGCAAATGGGTCCTCTAAGCGAGGAGCTCAAAATCTTTAGCAGTCGAGCTTGTCGAACAGTTAGCATCTGCAGCGGGTTGTCCAGTTCACGGTGGGATGTTGGTGTGCCCTAAATAATCTCGTTCTCTCTTCTTTTAGATTTGGATGCCCCCATGTTGGGGTGGGTAGTCAGAGAGTTCATTCTCCCTTTGAATGCCCCCAAGCTGGGGTGGATAGCTGAAGATGAGTTGTTCGAAGCATCTCTTTTCATTGAGTAGCTTGTTCGCTTCACGAACAGTTGTGTAGGCAGAAAGCGACAGGGAAACTCTGCCGTTGGACTCCATTCTCTTCCCTTTTGTTGGCAGCCCCCAAGCGGGGAATAGAGTCTTGTTGTGCCCAGCGGCACCTCAGAGCTTGATTGTAGTTGAGCATCTTTTCATTCTTGCCCCCATGTCAAGTGTGTGTTGAAATAGAATTTCTATTGGCTCCAAGAAGGAATATCCTGTCAGGTGTCTCTCGGGTGAACTAGCCCCATTTGACAGTTGTTTATTCAGCTGCCCCTTCTTATGCAGAGTGAGGTGTGGGTGGAGGGTGGGAGTACATCTCCCTCAAAGGGTTGAGCATGCTTCCATGTGTGCTGTAGCATATAGAGCAGCGGCTACATTGTGCCAGGTCGTTTCATTTGGAAGGAGATTCTTCCTTGCATCTTTATCATTTTTCAGTTGGCCCTGATATGAGTGGACTCTATTCTTGAGCTGATGGATTGAATAAAAAGGGTAGCACATCGAGCAGTAAAGCATCATCTGTAGCAACCCTGATAAAATATTAATAATAATAAAGATTTTAAAATAAATCAAATAAAAAGATAAATAAAACAAAATAAAATAACGCCTCGGATAAAGGCGCTATTCAAATTAGAAACGCCTCTGGCGTTATTCAATAAGTGACGCCCTGACCACACGGTGTCAAAATTCTGAACTCCAAAAAAAGGTAAGGCAAAGTAACGCCCCTATCTTGGGCGTGTTTTAAAACCAGGAACGCCCTTACATAAGGCGCGTCTTAAGAAACGACCTGCACCAGGTCGTCAATTCAAGAATCGACGCCCTGATCGAAGTCGTTAATTCCATTTGTGAACCGTTCGAACCCAGAGCTTATCCAGGGAAAGATTAACCTAATCCAGTAAGTGTCTACTAGGGTAAGGACTCTATTAGGGATATATTACCCTCACACGAACACTAACTCTAATAGGATTTCCATAACCCTATAAATAATCTACTATCTAACCCTAAAACGCTATTTGGACGTTCGAACTGCAGGTGCGTGAAGAACATATGTTCTTCTTCTTCTTCTGATTCCTTTCATTATGAACGTAGTATGTGAAGAACTAATGTTCTTCATCTATCTCTATTCTTACAGGTTAAGAAGCTCCTACGCTCTGAAGAAAAACAGAGTTCTTTCATCCGGGTAAAAGTTATTTACCTTCGTATGATGTTCAGATCACAAAGAAACTGATACAGTTTCTTTATTTTCTTATAGGGAAACTGCAGTTCTTCTTCTACAATTTTTCATCCAAGCCAAACAGGCCATCATCCAGTAGCCGTTGTTGTCTTCAGGAGCATAACAGAGCATCATCTTCTTCTAGTCAAAACCCCTCACGGTTGTCTTCAAATCAAACTTTAAGGTAGGTTTTCTCAAGTTACTGTAGCCCAAATGAAATTAATGCAAGATATATATATAAGCATGTCATGCATACGGTTATTATAGTTTCCATGCGTTTTCTGAAATATTTTGAAAGAGACGCCCCTGTCAAGGGCGCTAATTTACAAGACACGACCCTGCCCAGGTCGTCAATTTAATATTTGACGCCCTGTACTCAGGCGTTAATTTCACTTAATCATGAATTAACCATGTTAAGAACTGATTATATATGAAATCTTGATTACATTAATGCATGATCCTATGTCCTCAACCCTACTGATTTTATTATCAAGATTATATGATTATTATCCTTGATTATCGTGCAAATCGTGCTTTCTGATATTTATTGAATTCACGACCTGTACAAAGTCATTTTTCAACTGTTAACGCCCCATCATAGGGCGTGAATTGAAAGGAAACGCCCCCGCCTAGGGAGCGTATCTGTTAAATTCTTGAAAAATATATATTCTGCAAAATAGAATTTAATGATAACGCCCCTGCCCAGGGCGCGTTTTTGATAATTCCTGAAATTAATTATATCCTGTCCAATATTGTGAATAAAAAGGACGCCTTCTGGTATAGTCGTCAAATCGTGAAGAAACGCCCCTGCCAAGGGCGCGTTTTAGATAAATTATTGAAATATTGAAATTTTGCAAATATGGAAAATAGATAAACGCCCTTCTGTTAGGCGTTAATTACTTGATAAACGACTCTGCTTAAGTCGTTACTTTACTGTAAAACTGATTTTCCATTGTTTCTGTTAACCGATGGTTTCATATGTTATATAATATATATATCGGCACTATTCTCCATTCCGTGAGTATAGTCCCATGTTTCGCGATTGTTTTATCGATCACACTCAATTCTCATTGACATACAAGCTCTCCATTGGACATTCCGTTCCTTTGGACTAGCGAGTTAGTCATAGAGACCTCCGTAAGACTCCTCGTAGCCTTGGATTCCCTCAAGGCCGACTGAGCTGGTTGTACCCTAAAAACCCATTACACGAATGATGCCATGTCACTCTAAAGAAACATGGTATACCGGCCCTTATGATTATACAAAGAGTATATCATAAGAAATTCTTAATGGGATGATGATATCATGCCATATCATTTCATTCTTGTAAACCTCAATTCTATGATAAGAATGAGGGTATCTTACCTTGATATAATGTTCATGTGGACTTCAATTCTATATATAGAATGTCCATATTGATTTGTCATGGTACCCAAGTCAAGGGAACCATATTCTACCTAGTTTTATCGAGATCGTGATTATACCGTTATTATCGCCATTCTATGTCCTTTGTCATATTTTTGGACTCCATTCTGTCAAAGTTGTCATACACGTCTACAAGCTTGATTATTAAAATTCTATATTGGCTATATAAACAAGACTGGATGTCAAAATACATGATAAATGCCTGCGCATATAGGGCTCGATCTGGTCCTAGGAGGAGCACCCGAAAGTACTTGTGCCCATGGGAGTTAAAATGATAAGGTATCTGACATTATACCTAGTACTTGACTTGCTTGATTGGACATTCCACACACATCTTGTACTTGAATCGTACTTGACTTGACATGAAATGCGTGGCCCGAAAAAGGGTAATTTACTTGCTTGATACATGATAGCCAAAGTTCTTGACATGACTTGTTAAATGTACTTGCTTGAATATCTCAAATGTCTTGTCATCTTATTGAAAGTTCATGATTTGTCCATCTTATTCTTGATATTACATTCTCTCTATCTTGTCATTTTATGCGAGCATGCATAGCTTTATTGCATTCATGAAAGATGTAATTACTTAAACCCCTTGCTAGTACTTGAGATATAATTTCCTACTGAGCGTTCGCTCATTCCGTTTGTCCCTTTTTACTTTTCAGGTAAGTCCGATGACGATGGAAGTCAATCGGATGGGAATGGTCAAGAGTGAAAGTGATAGAGCTGCTCAAGTGTCATCTAGTCTCTTCTTTAGTTTCTTGAGTCAAATATGTATTCTTTTCCTTTTTATTAAACAGAGTATTGGATTTGTAATAGTCTATCCATTATGAAATAAAGGATTGGGTTATCTTGCTATTTTGTGCATCTCTGTCTTTGTGTCGAATACACGACCACTCTAATTGACATGATTGATATAAACTCGTCGCGCATCTCCGGGTATCTTTCGCGCTCGGGGCGTGACAGTTTTTGTGGTATCAGAGCCTAAGGTATTCAATTCCTAGGAAAAACCCAAGTCCAAGGATATGTTTGAACCTTTAAACCAGTGAGATTGGGTAGAACCAAGGGTTAAATTTAACATAGTGTAGGAGTCTTTAAATAGGATCACGTACTAATATAGTTATTGTAATTGTAGGATAATGGCTGCCGAACGTGCTCAATGGCGCAACATGCAGCGTACCCTCCAAGGGATGACTCAAGTGCTACAACAGGTAGCACAAGGTGGTGCTCCACGAGCTGGAAGCTTACACCAAACATTTAAGAACATGAATCCCCCGAAGTTCATAGGATCGACCGATCCGGACGGTGCCGAGCATTGGGTTCGAGAGAGTGAACGTATATTCCGTGTTATGCAATGCACGGATCAGGACAAAGTCTTACTAGCTACTTTCCAGTTAGAAAAGGATGCTAGATGCTGGTGGGAGTCTATTGAAGCAACCATCGATCCTACTCAAGTGACATGGGAAGAATTTGTGGAATACTTCAATGCTAAATATTTCTCGGACCGAGTCCAAGAAAAGAAGGCTGCAGAATTCGCTGCATTAAAGCAACGATCTTTATCATTAGCAGATTATGAAGCTCAGTTCTCCAGGTTGTCTAGATATGCTAAGCATCTTATTAGCTCTGAGAAGATGAAAGCCCGTAGATTTCTTAATGGGCTTAGGCCCCACTATATCACTCAACTGGCGCCTATGGACATCCAAGTTTATTCTGAAATAGTGCGCCGAGCTCAATTACTTGAAGATGCCACGGAACTATCTGATAGGATCCGTGGAAAAGACAAGAAGGAACAAGTCACGGGTTCGGGTTCTTTCAAACCCAACTTTAAGAAGAGGCCTAGTAATGGAGGTCCTTCCTCTCAAGATCAAAAATTCAAGAAGACCAAGCCCTTCTCTATCACCACTACACCTTCAAACGTAGTGTGCAAGCATTGTGACAAGGCTGGTCACAAGACCGAAGAATGCTGGAGGAAATTAGGAGCTTGTCTCCGTTGTGGGAGTCGCGAACATCGGATTCCCGATTGTCCATTAATGAATGACCAAGCCGGTGACGGTAAACGCCCGGTGACGAAGAATGCTCGTCTTCATGCAATCCAGGAGACCGAACAAGAAGAAGAAGGCGGATTAGTGGAAGGTACATTGAAAATTTGTTCCAAAAGTGCCTATGTCTTATTTGATACGGGTGCATCGCATTCCTTTATTTCTAAGAAGTTTGCCGACCCGTTACCATTAGAACCAGAATGGATAAAAATAGTTCTAACTACTCCTCTTGGAAGTGAAAATGATATTACTCATCACTACCAAAACTGTGAGGTAATGGTTCAAGGTAGGAATTTACCTATAGATCTCATATGCCTCGATCTAAAGGAGTATGATGTTATACTGGGAGCGGACTGGTTATCCAAATACCAGGCAACGGTTGATTGCCGCAATAGCCGAATTACTTTCAAAGATATTCCAGAATTAGTCT
Organism: Amorphophallus konjac; assembly: GCA_022559845.1. Classification (NCBI taxonomy): domain Eukaryota; kingdom Viridiplantae; phylum Streptophyta; class Magnoliopsida; order Alismatales; family Araceae; genus Amorphophallus; species Amorphophallus konjac. The sequence continues at coordinate 194,466,425 of CM040126.1, read as the reverse complement.
TTACTCGTCCAAAGAGTCGGAGCAAATCCCCTCTTATTTCGGCTCTTCGAGCAAGCAAGCTCGTCAGGAAAGGATGTGTATCCTTCCTTGCATTTGTCACAGTTAAGGAAACAAAGGACACTAAGATAGAAGACATTCAGGTAGTACAAGAATTTCCGGACGTGTTTCCGGAAGATTTGCCAGGATTACCCCCTCAAAGGGATGTGGCCTTCACCATTGACTTAGTCCCCGGTGCTGATCCAGTTTCAAAGGCACCCTATAGAATGTCCCCTGCGGAACTCAAAGAGTTGAAGGAGCAGTTGATGGAACTAATTCGAAAAGGGTTTATTAGACCAAGTACTTCCCCGTGGGGAGCACCAGTCTTATTTGTGAAGAAGAAGGATGGATCCATGAGATTGTGCATCGACTATCGACAGTTGAATCATCTCACTATCAAGAACAAGTATCCACTACCGAGAATCGATGAATTATTTGACCAGATTTCAGGATCCAAATATTTTTCCAAGATTGATCTCAGGTCGAGATATCATCAGTTAAAGATCAAGGATGAAGATATTCATAAGACTGCGTTCAGAAGCAGGTACGGCCATTACGAATTTGTTGTTATGCCTTTTGGACTAACAAATGCCCCTGCTGCCTTTATGCAGTTAATGAATAGCATATTCAGGCCTTACTTGGATCAATTCATAGTAGTCTTCATTGATGATATATTGATATATTCCAAGACTAAGGAAGAACATTAAAAGCATTTGAGGATTGCATTGCAAGTCTTGAGGACAAATCAATTATATGCAAAACTCAGCAAGTGTGAATTCTGGCTTGAAGAAGTGGCTTTTCTAGGACATGTGATTTCAAAAGATGGATTATCAGTAGATCCGTCAAAGGTCGAAGCTGTTAGAAACTGGGAAAAACCAACCAATGCTAGCGAGATCAGAAGTTTCTTAGGTCTTGCAGGCTATTATCGGCGATTCATCAAAGATTTCTCTAAGATCGCCGTACCACTTACAAGATTAACTCGTAAGGAGATCGATATGAATGGAGTGAGGAATGTGAAAGAAGTTTCCAAACTCTCAAGGATCATCTCAGCTCCGGTGTTAGCTCTACCAATAGAAGGAGAGAAATTCGAGGTCTACACTGATGCTTCTGGCATTGGCCTCGGATGTGTCCTAATGCAATAAGAAAAGGTCATAGCATACTCTTCACGTCAACTGAAGAAGCATGAGGAGAATTACCCCGTCCATGACTTAGAACTGGCCGCGGTGGTATTTGCCCTAAAGATATGGAGACACTACTTATATGGAGTGCAGTTTACTATATACTCCGATCACAAAAGTCTCAAATATCTATGAGACAAAGACGCTGGCTAGAATACCTCAAGGACTTCGACTTCAATATACAATATCATCCTGGAAAGGGTAATTATGTTGCTGATGCCCTTAGTCGAAAGCCGAGAGCAATGATAGCCAATTGTATGATACAAGAATGGTGGTTGCTAGAACAATTCTCCGAGCTCAATATAAGCTTGGACAAGGAAGCAAATTTGTCACCTTATCTCATGTAAGCATACAGTCAGATTTATTATCTGAAATACAAGCACTTCAGGATGATGATCCTATATTAGTGGAAATCAAAGGCAGAGTAGAAGGACAATCTGATTTTCAACTAACTTCTGATGGAAGATTACTATTCAAAGGTAGAACTTGTATACCTGACTGTCCAGAATTAAAGAAGAAGATCTTAGATGAAGCACACCGATCAAGGTACACTATTCATCCAGGATCAACCAAAATGTACCAAGATGTAAAGAGGAACTTTTGGTGGCCTAATATGAAAAGAGAAATAGCGGACTATGTATCACGCTGTCTCACATGCCAACAAGTCAAGGCGGAACACCAAAAGCCTGTTGGTAAACTTCATCCTCTAGATATTCCTAAGTGGAAGTGGGAGGATATTGGTATGGATTTCATCATGGGTCTATCTAAATCAAAAGGAGGACATGATGGAATCTGGGTTATCATTGACCGATTAACTAAATCGGCACATTTCTTGCCAATAAAAAGCCGATGGTCAATTGATGTGCTAGCTGCACTATACATCAAAGAAATAGTCAGGTTACATGGAATTCCTGTCTCAATCGTGTCTGATAGAGATCCCCGTTTCACTTCTCATTTTTGGAAGGGATTACAACATTCGTTGGGAACAAGGCTTAACTTTAGTATTGCTTTTCACCCACAAACGGATGGTCAGACCGAGAGAGCTAATCAAGTTGTTGAGGATATGCTAAGAGCTTGCATCATTGACTTTGGTGGAAGCTGGCATGAACATTTGCCACTAGTGGAATTTGCATATAATAATAGCTACCAAGCTAGTATCCAAATGGCACCTTTCGAAGCTTTATATGGAAGGAGTTGCCGATCACCCTTATGCTGGAACGAAGTTGGAGAGAAACAACTGTTAGGTCCAGACATGGTAAGGGATACAACTGAGAAGATACAAGTAATCCAAGAAAGATTGCAAGTTACTCAGACCAGACAAAAGGCTTATGCTGATACAAGGAGAAGAGATCTTGAATTCCAGGTTGGAGATCATGTATTTCTTAAAATATCGCCTGGACGTGGCATACGAAGATTTGGTGTTAAGGGCAAGCTTACGCCAAGATTCGTCGAGCCATTTGAAATACTCGAAAGAGTTGGCGAGGTTGCTTATCGCATCGCATTGCCTCCTCAATTGTCCGAAGTGCATAATGTGTTTCACATATCTATGTTGAAGAAGTATGTACACGATCCATCTCATATTATTGAACATGGAGATCTGGTGATCCAGAAAGATCTCACCTATGAACAGAAGCCTATGAAGATCTTAGATCGTGAAATATGAGCTCTAAGGAATAAGGTTATTCCCATGCTTAAGGTGCAATGGAATAAGAATTCTGAACACGAAGCAACATGGGAGACCGAGGAATCTATGAAGAAACGATTTCCCGAGTTATTCTAAGAGGTATATACTCTACACTCTCCGCGTGTATACATAATATGCAATTGAATTTTGAGACCAAATTCTTTTTAAGTGGGGGAGGGTGTAGCAACCCTGATAAAATATTAATAATAATAAAGATTTTAAAATAAATCAAATAAATAGATAAATAAAACAAAATAAAATAACGCCTCGGATAAAGGCGCTATTCAAATTAGAAACGCCTCTGGATAAGGCGTTATTCAATAAGTGACGCCCTGACCACACGGCGTCAAAATTCTGAACGCCAAAAAAAGGTAAGGCAAAGTAACGCCCCTATCTTGGGCGTGTTTTAAAATCAGGAAAGCCCTTACACAAGGCGCGTCTTAAGAAACGACCTGCACCAGGTCGTCAATTCAAGAATCTACGCCCTGACCGAAGTTGTTAATTCCATTTGTGAACCGTTCGAACCCAGAGCTTATCCAGGGAAAGATTAACCTAATCCAGTAAGTGTCTACTAGGGTAAGGACTCTATTAGGGATATATTACCCTCACACGAACACTAACTCTAATAGGATTTCCATAACCCTATAAATAATCTACTATCTAACCCTAAAATGCTATTTGGACGTTCGAACTGCAGGTGCGTGAAGAACATATGTTCTTCTTCTTCTTCTGATTCCTTTCATTATGAACGTAGTATGTGAAGAACTAATGTTCTTCATCTATCTCTATTCTTACAGGTTAAGAAGCTCCTACGCTCTGAAGAAAAATAGAGTTCTTTCATCCGGGTAAAAGTTATTTACCTTCGTATGATGTTCAGATCACAAAGAAACTGATACAGTTTCTTTATTTTCTTATAGGGAAACTGCAGTTCTTCTTCTACAATTTTTCATCCAAGCCAAACAGGCCATCATCCAGTAGCCGTTGTTGTCTTCAGGAGCATAACAGAGCATCATCTTCTTCTAGTCAAAACCCTCACGGTTGTCTTCAAATCAAACTTTAAGGTAGGTTTTCTCAAGTTACTGTAGCCCAAATGAAATTAATGCAAGATATATATATATAAGCATGTCATGCATACGGTTATTATAGTTTCCATGCGTTTTCTGAAATATTTTGAAAGAGACGCCTCTGTCAAGGGCGCTAATTTACAAGACACGACCCTGCCCAGGTCGTCAATTTAATATTTGACGCCCTGTACTCAGGCGTTAATTTCACTTAATCATGAATTAACCATGTTAAGAACTGATTATATATGAAATCCTGATTACATTAATGCATGATCCTCTGTCCTCAACCCTACTGATTTTATTATCAAGATTATATGATTGTTATCCTTGATTATCGTGCAAATCGTGCTTTCTGATATTTATTGAATTCACGACCTGTACAAAGTCATTTTTCAACTGTTAACGCCCCATCATAGGGCGTGAATTGAAAGGAAACGCCCCCTCCTAGGGCGCGTATCTGTTAAATTCCTGAAAAATATATATTCTGCAAAATAGAATTTAATGATAACGCCCCTGCCCAGGGCGCGTATTTGATAATTCCTGAAATTAATTATATCCTGTCCAATATTGTGAATAAAAAGGACGCCTTCTGGTATAGTCGTCAAATCGTGAAGAAACGCCCCTGCCAAGGGCGCGTTTTAGATAAATTATTGAAATATTGAAATTTTGCAAATATGGAAAATAGATAAACGCCCTTCTGTTAGGCGTTAATTACTTGATAAACGACTCTGCTTAAGTCGTTACTTTACTGTAAAACTGATTTTCCACTGTTTCTGTTAACCGATGGTTTCATATGTTATATAATATATATATCGGCACTATTCTCCATTCCGTGAGTATAGTCCCATGTTTCGCGATTGTTTTATCGATCACACTCAATTCTCATTGACATACAAGCTCTCCATTGGACATTCCGTTCCTTTGGACTAGCGAGTTAGTCATAGAGACCTCCGTAAGACTCCTCGTAGCCTTGGATTCCCTCAAGGCCGACTGAGCTGGTTGTACCCTAAAAACCCATTACACGATTGATGCCATGTCACTCTAAAGAAACATGGTATACCGGCCCTTATGATTATACAAAGAGTATATCATAAGAAATTCTTAATGGGATGATGATATCATGCCATATCATGTCATTCTTGTAAACCTCAATTCTATGATAAGAATGAGGGTATCTTACCTTGATATAATGTTCATGTGGACTTCAATTCTATATATAGAATGTCCATATTGATTTGTCATGGTACCCAAGTCAAGGGAACCATATTCTACCTAGTTTTATCGAGATCGTGATTATACCGTTATTATCGCCATTCTATGTCCTTTGTCATATTTTTGGACTCCATTCTGTCAAAGTTGTCATACACGTCTACAAGCTTGATTATTGAAATTCTATATTGGCTATATAAACAAGAGTGGATGTCAAAATACATGATAAATGCCTGCGCATATAGGGCCCGATCTGGTCCTGGGAGGAGCACCCGAAAGTACTTGTGCCCATGGGAGTTAAAATGATAAGGTATCTGGCATTATACCGAGTACTTGACTTGCTTGATTGGACATTCCACACACATCTTGTACTTGAATCGTACTTGACTTGACATGAAATGCGTGACCCGAAAAAGGGTAATTTACTTGCTTGATACATGATAGCCAAAGTTCTTGACATGACTTGTTAAATGTACTTGCTTGAATATCTCAAATGTCTTGTTATCTTATTGAAAGTTCATGATTTGTCCATCTTATTCTTGATATTACATTCTCTCTATCTTGTCGTTTTATGCGAGCATGCATAGCTTTATTGCATTCATGAAAGATGTAATTACTTAAACCCCTTGCTAGTACTTGAGATATAATTTCCTACTGAGCGTTCGCTCATTCCGTTTGTCCCTTTTTACTTTTCAGGTAAGTCCGACGACGATGGAAGTCAATCGGATGGGAATGGTCAAGAGTGAAAGTGATAGAGCTGCTCAAGTGTCATCTAGTCTCTTCTTTAGTTTCTTGAGTCAAATATGTATTATTTTCCTTTTTATTAAACAGAGTATTGGATTTGTAATAGTCTATCCATTATGAAATAAAGGATTGGGTTATCTTGCTATTTTGCGCATCTCTGTCTTTGTGTCGAATACACGACCACTCTGATTGACATGATTGATATAAACTCGTCGCGCATCTCCGGGTATCTTCCGCGCTCGGGGCGTGACATCATCTTTTCTTTTATTCTTAGGTTTATTTCTGTTTTGGACTTCAGCAGTTGCCCCAGAGATGGTGCAACAATTGCATTTTTTTTTGCCTCTTGCCACAGCGGAGGGAGCTCAGGATGCATCTCAGAAGGTGTACTATCCCGACTGACGTACGGAAACTGTGTTAGCCCTCATGTTGAAAATGGGCATCGAGTGAGGGTGAGGTCGGTCCACCCTATATTCTCCAAGTTGTAATTCACCACTTTGGACTAAGTCTTCCATGATGTCTTTGAACATATAGTAGTCCTCGATGAGATGTCCCCTCTTCCGATGGTAGGGGCAAAATCGAGGGTCATCTTTTCTTTCGATGTCATCTGGTCTCTTGAGCTTCGGGAGGACGACCTTGTTGTACTCAAGGGCCCACTCAAACAGGCGCTGGGTCTTATCTTGCGGGAATGAGTATGGTCTTTTCATTCTTGCCCTTAGTGAAGGGGGTTTTTGTTCAGCAACCTTGGTAGAGGAGGAGCCAGTTGCCTCTTGTGCTTTCCTCCACCAATGCTCGAAGGCTACAAAGTCAACTGCTTCTATTCCTTCTGGTGTCGGCTGCTCTTCAATAGGCTTGTGCTCTTGAATTGGAGGTGTAAAAGCCGAGCCGTATTTGGCCAGAAAGACTTCAATTTTAATTGCCACATCTTCTAATTTCTCAAAGGATTTGACTTCGAGGCCAATTACCCTTTGCAGGATCTCTTTCCTCATATTACGTTTGCATAGCTGGACATCGTCCTTGTAGCTTTGCGGATGTCTGCATCTCAAGCTGAGATTCTTCCAACGTTGAATGTAGTCCGAAGCAGACTCATCATCTTTTTGTTGGATCATATATAACTCTGCTTTGGTGACTTCTTCCTCGGCGGATTTTATCTCAATTGCTCATTCTATTACTGGCTTGTTTGTTGTGGCTGTCATTGCTGGATTCCGGCGTAAGCCAGCTGATTGTAGAGGCAGCATTGCATGAGGCGTGGAAGCTGCCCCCTGATGTGCCTGGAGAGCTGAGGGGTATGCGGGGGCCGCGTGGTATAGCTGCCGTGGGCAGGTGTTCCCGTCGTGGCCTTGTGTTGACTGGAGCATACCTGGTTGCAGTGAGGCTTCAAATGATTTAGCGCCACCTTGTAAGGCTTCGGATGAAGGTCCTGCCTGCCCGAGTGTGACTGGGAGTAAGCCCATCATAGTCAATCTTTTTCTTAGTGTCTCTACTTCTTGTATTTTCTGATAGAGCTCCATCATCAGAGCGGAGTTAGCTTGGTTGGAGCTGGGAGTGCTGTTTCCCATGCTGATTCCAGGTGGGGCTGGCAGCATTTTATTATCGACACAGGACACGTATGGTCCTATATGAGTGGATGTTCTTGCCCCCATGCCCCCATGCCCTCATGTTGAGGAGGGGTATAATGGCATGCTTCCTCAGCAAGTGGCGGAGGATGCCCCCACCCTTCCTGGGGTTGATGGCGAGAAATAAATGTTACAGCTTGACCTGCCCTTGCTGGTGTATAGCATATTTCTTCGTCATCTTCTTCAGCAGCTCGGCTCGCACTGGGCCAGGCCGATAGGGTATTGCAGGAGAGGACAACGCCGCTCTCTCTGTCTCTTGGCTTATTCTTCTCTTGCCTTTTTATAGTTGGCACCTGGTGTGTGATGCGAACTTTGGTTGTCTCTTGAGACGACAGCTGGCATAGAGACACTGTATTGATTGCTCTTTCCATAGCAGGTAGCTCATGCGGCTGAGGAGGATCAACGTTAAAGTCACCCAGTTGTAGCTCCCCTCTTCTGATTAGCTTTTCAATAGCGTCTTTAAAGACGTAACAATCTTCAATATGGTGCCCAACCATCTGATGATATGGGTAGAAGCGAGGATGATCCTTCTTTCTAGCATCTTCCGGTCTCTTCAGCTCTGGTAGAGTAACCTTGTTGTTTACGATAGCCCACTCGAAGAGGACTCGAGTCCTCTCCTTGGGGAAAGAGTAGAATTTTTTCATCTTGGCTCGCAAGGACGGGACTTCTTGCTGCTCAGCTATCCTAGCGGTTGGAGGGTTAGCCACTCCTTCTTCTTTTTCTTCTTGTTGGTTGAATGCTTTGAAATCAATTGTATGAACTTCCTTGGGCGATGGCCACTTGTCAATAGACTTGCCCTTTTGGCTTGTAGAAGTTGGAGTAGAGGTAGAGCTGGAGATGAAGGCTTCAATCTCCGTCACCACATTATTTAGCCAGTCGAAAGACCGTATTTCAATTCCGATCAGCTTCCTGAGGATCTCTCGCCTCAGGCTCTGCTTGCACATTTGCACCGCATCTTCTGGATGTGGCGACCGCTTGCATCTCATACTAAGATTCCGTAATTTTTTAATGTACTCCAGGGCTGACTCGTCATGTCTTTGCCTGGAGGCATACAGCTCGGCCAGTGTGACCTCTCTTTCACCAACATGGAACCGCTCTCGGAACTTCCGTTGCATAGCTGCCCAGTCACTTATAGAGCCGGTCGACAGATTGGAATACCATTCAAAAGTCGGGCCTGTCAGTGAGGACCCGAAGAATTTTAGCAGGTAGGCTTCATCTGTTGCCAGATCACCCATTACTGTCATATAGTAAGCGATATGCTCTTTTGGAGAGCCATGCCCGTTGAACTTTTCAAACTTGGGCGGCTTGTTGATGCCAGGCGGGAGCCTCTTTGCGGCATACTGCGACGGATACGGCACCTTGTAAACATCAAAAGTGATGATATCACCATCTGTCCTCTCGGCCGGCTTCATTTCAATTAGTTGTTCCACCATTGATTTATTTACCATGGTTGGGTCCACCGGCACCAGGTGGCAATGTGCAGGATGCTTTATAGAGGGAGTAGAGCTTCGACATGAGGTGCCGACTGCCCCGTTGGTGGCAACTGCTGCATTGGTGGAAGAGTTGGCTGCACCAAGGGTGGCTGTAGGGAATGTGGCTGAGGAGTGGCTTTTCCATAGCCTATTGCTTGAGAAGTAGCTTGGGGTGTAGCATCGACCGGGTTAGGAACTTCCCGGGATGATTCATCATGCACGTCCTGTTGCCAGGGAAAAGGGGCTTGCTCATTTCCTTCATTCAGTTGCCTTTTCAAGGCTTCGATCTCTTGTTGGTAATTTTGCATCATCATTAAGATGGTTGGGTCTTGCAGTGCCATAGTGGAAGTACCCTTGAATGCTTCGCCCGAAACATCTTCAAACGAGGCTAGCAGAGTAATCTCTTCTTCTTCAGAAGTCACCATGTCGGCAGTTGAAGTAGTGATAGCTTGCTTCTCCCTGGCTGCTTCAAGCATCTCTCTTGCAGCTTTACCTCTTCTTGTCATTAGCCCGGGCCTTTCAGCTAACTTGGCCAACTCTTCTGGTTCTTCGGGTAGGGCCCCATATCTGCTAGCCACCCCTGCCATGTTGCAAGTGAAGACTTGGATTCTTTTTCTTTGCCCCCAGACTGTCTTCTTGACTTGACTTGGGAAGGTTGACTTTTCAAACATTGATATCCTTTTATTCTCTTCATGCTGTGGAGAAGCTTCAGAGTACTTGGCTTGCAATCCATCTTCATATTCATTGATGTGCACGAATGACACCATTCTTCTTCTTTCTTTGCCTTCTTCTTTTCTTTCGACGCTAATGGCGCGGAGTCACCTCTGTCGACTTAGGGAAGAACTTTCCAAGCCATAGAAGTAATTTCAGACCACCTGGGCCATTCCTTCTTGATTATGCCCTGGAGAGAGGGCAGAAATTAACAGTTGGTCTTGCATCGACGGCATGTAGGAGTGCCGCGATAGTCTAGTAGCTCCGTTCGATCTTGTCGAACATCGGAGAACATTGGTCTGCCTGGCACAGATCCTATGAGCGGGCAGAGAGGCTACTGGCATGACCACTTCTTCCTTTGGTGTAGCTTTATTGCCCCCACACCTGGGGTCCTTGATAGTTGATGTTGAATCTTGTGGGGTCGAAGCTGGGCCCCGGGTCCTCTTAAGAACCCAAATTTGCTTGAATTTTGGTAGCTTGGGAGCTAGCTTCCCCCGGACATCCATGTCTAGATTGGCCTTCTGGCTTGCTAATGCCTGGAAGGCGTTGTGAACGGGAACTGCCGGGATAATATGATCCGGCAAAGCTTCAGCATGGCGGCCGTTCAGATAAACACGAACGCCACCAATTAGAACAGACTTCTCGGAAGCCGAGAGTCGGCCTCGGGAAACAGCAACAGCTCTTCTGCCTTGGTTCTTCTTCTTCTTGCCCCCGGACGCCTTGTCACTTGCGGGGACAGCATGGTAGTCCATGTGGTGGACAAAGCATGAGATAGTATGGCAAGACGGAGTGGTTCCCCGCGGATAGCTCACCTTTGCAGGGGCTAGGCCTTGGCCGCAATAGTCTTGTCAACTTCCTCGTCTTCGGTCCTAAGCAGGCCGGTGAAGGCGACTCCAAGAAAGTTAGGGAACCCCACCACTGGTGGCAGAGTTCTGAAAGTAGTGGGCACTGCCAGGTACCCATGCTTCGCGTGGGTAGCGACCACTTGAGGGCCGAATGCAAGCGCGGCAAATCCGCCAGCCATTGAGATCACTGCAAATCAGAATGAGCAAACGATCAGTATTTTTGGGAAGGCCTCTAGGCCTTCTACTTTGGCGAAGGGATGAAGGGAGACTCGATCCCACCGGGCGTGCCAACTTTGTGGAATGATCTTTTTTATAATAATTATTTATTTTATTTATTTATTGATTTATTGGTTGGTTTATTAGGGGTGCCAGTCACCGGAGTGATAATTTTATTGTGCGCTCGATCTGACTCAGTCAGTCGATTGTGAAGTCCGAGTCGAGACCGGAAGTCTGTCATACCATAAAGGCTATGACGTTAATTACGCCCTTACAAAGAAGGACAACCCTTGATTAATCACCAAAGTAGAAGGATCCCAGGGGCAAAACCAATGTGATAGGTATGCTCATTCATTTGCAGGATAGAAGATGCATGCGATTATGTAAAATGAGAAATGACATATTAATATATGGAATAAATCCGACAGCATATCCCCTTATCTTAGACTATGCCAAGTGGGAATATAGGACATCCATCCACGGAGTGCCGAGATGGACGCCAAAGGAAAGATGGGCGTAGCCCGAGATCCAAGAGGATCTAGATGCAACGGGACAATGTCCCTTACCATGGTGTTTGTTGATATTCTCCTTTAGAGACCACTGGAGGGCTTGCAACGGCAAGACTCCCAGGGTCGGTAGGGTTAGAAGAAAACATCGCGGTCAAACGGTATAATGTGGGAGTAAAACCCCATTAAGTTATCTCCCTTAGACTTGGATGAAGAACTATGATTCCCCATGATATGATGAAGGTTGGCATGAAGGCTAATGAGGTTGGGACATTAGGTTTAGACTGAGTTTAGGGCTCATTAAGGTTGCTGGGAAGTTGAGTGTTTGAATAGTAGATGATATTGAGGTGAACTGGCACGGAGGGGAGCTGGCGCGAAGATGAACCGGCGCGGTGGGGTCCCGGTGCGATGATGAACACTGGGGTTATTGGCGCGGTACGTGCCCGGCGTGACCTGCGTCTCGGCACGCCCGTCATCCGGCGCGGAACCCGCGCCGGCAGAGGGCGGCGCCGGGAGGCTATATGGCCCCGAGAAGAGGGGTTTCTTTAGATTTCAAGGCTTAGAAGGCTTTGTGAGGTTATGGATCTTGGTGGGTTCTATTGAGGGGATCTCTTGTGTTTAATCAGGGCTTCATGGGCTCTGGCGATGATGTTTAGGCAAGCTGAGAGGGGAGGAGAATTTCATCCATAGAAGGTCTAGGGAGACCATGTGACAATCAACGGGAAATCTCATAATGATTATATTCCCTTTTACAGTGGGCAAAGGGCCATGAGATAATCTGCCTCAGGTCTCTGCCACATAGCTTGGAGTTAATTCATCAGCTTAACGAAAACATCACACGATATAACAAAGCAAGGATCGTGAATGAATTTCGGCAGCATCTCCCCTTATTTTGGACTATGCCAAAAGGGGAGTATAGGACATCCATCTATGAGTGCCGAGATGGAAGCCAAAAGAAAGATGGGCATAGCCCGAGATCCAAGAGGATCAGAATTCAGCAGGACAGTGTCCACTCATCGCGGTGCCTCATTAATATTCCCCTAAAGGGACCAGCGGAGAACATGCAGTGGCAGAACTCCGTAGCCCAACGGGGTGAGAGAGAGCAATTGGAAACCCAAATTGAAATAAATGTATGGGTAAAACCCCATCAGTGTGGCTCCTCCACTTCCTACAGAATTGGGCATGAATGGCCTAACATAATTGTCCCATAAGAATAAGATGCATGTATTTATCCGTACATTCACATGTACCTATATTTATATATATACATGGATATGCATGGACATGTATATATGCACATGTATATACAAGGATGTATACATGACCAAATAAATGAACCGGTGGCTTTATGATGATTAGTGGGCTGTTTAGAAATTGATTAATGCACACATTTGTTATGTTAGATGGACGCAGTCTATTACCACGGAGAGTGGATCTAGAGGGGGGTGAATAGATCCATTGCCTAATTTAAAACCAATATGAGGCACTAATGCGGAATATAGGTAGATCTACTAAATCACTAACTTGAGTATTAGATTTGAACAGAAGCAAATCAAACTGTGAAGGTAAACAAGAAATCCAATCGCACACAGTTCATGGACAATCACACAAATATAAGGCACACAGGATTTTTAGGTGGTTCGGTCAGGAGACCTACGTCCACCCCACACTCAACTTAGTATCACTTACTGCTGCGCAACACAGCTTGCGTCTGCTGGGCAGTACAGCTTGGCCTACAACCGCTGATACACAGCTTTGCTGGGCTTTACAGCTTGCCGACTAGAGGAACAGATCCTCTGCAACCGCTGGGCAATACAGCTTAGCCGTCTGAGACCAAGTCTCGCCTGCTGAGGATTACAGCTTCACCTGTCCAGTGGAAACCTACACTGCAATTGCTGCCTCACAGCTTGATAACAAAAGTGTATCGAAAGCAAGAAAAATAGAAACAAACGAAATGTAAAAATAAGACAAATGTAGCTCAAGTATGAGCAGAATCGGCTCTGGTATCTGAACCAAGAGTTTGATTTACAAGACCTCTCGAAAGCTCTCTCAACTCAACTCTCTCAATCAAACTCTCTCAACACATCTCTCTTTTCTCTCTTTCTTTTCTTCTCTGCTTTTCTTCTCTGTGGATCTCGGTGGCTCTCTGCTGCTTCAGACTTTCAGTCTCACTGTATAGACTTTGCCACTTGTTCGATCAGCCTCCTCCTGAAGAAGAAAGCTCATATATATACCAGTAGTAGATTGGATAAGGGCGTGTGGCTTCCACATTTCCCGCCCAAAGAATTCGCCAGTTCTGAGGAAATTTCTTCCACATGGTAGCATCCTGCTTGGGCTGCTTCCACGTGTCACCATCTGGTCACCTCGTCCTCCCTTGGATCACGAGTCAAGTCATCAATCTCAGCTAGCAGTCCCTGTCAGACAGACGAACAGAGTTATCAGTTTAAGTCTAAAACCCTGTACAGACTTTGCACTGTATAGACCCTGTGAATGCGAATGCAATGTATAGACTCTACGTATGCAGGGCCATGGCGTTGTACAGACTTAGTGAATGCGGTGCTGTGGCATTGTACAGACTTCAGGTATGTAATGCTAAGAACATAGCAGATGGTTGTATAGACATGCCATATGAATATGCAGACTTATCGTGCAATGTTGTCTAGACTTAGAATGCAATGCATGAAGTAGTGTATAGAGTTAGAGTGCAATGCATGTTCAACTGCAGACAGCAAAGTATATACATTTCAAGTGAATGCATTGACATGCTGAAAGAATTAATGTATAGACTTGCTACGGTACAAGAACAACATAATGATGTACAGACTCCGCCTTGAACAATACACAATGCCTAGACTTGAATGCTGTGCGATGTACAGACTTCATGTTATGCATGAGACTCTAAGGAAGACGGATGATGTATAGACTTAGCCAGTCTTCAGCTCGATGTACAGACTTGAGCGAAGCAAAGTCTGTACATACTTGAAGGTTCACAATGTAAAGACTTTGGCAAAGCAGCAATGTACAGACTTGCATAGTTCTGGGATGTATAGACTTTATCTGAAAGCCCAATGTACAGACTTGCAAAACTGAACGTAGGTAAAGATCCAATGTATAGACTTCGAAGTTCAACTGGTGAATGTACAGACTTTGAAGGTTCAACTGGTGAATGTACAGACTTCACCAATGTAAAGACTTGGAAGTTCACTGATGGATGTACAGACTTCACCTTGAGCAAGCTACAGTGCAGTGTATGGACTTTAAAGAATGATGCATGACGCTGTACAGACTTCACTAATGTATGGACTTAGCTTCGTGCATGCTACAGTCCAATGTATGGACTTTGAATGACAGTGCAAGCACTGTATAGACTTTGAGCACAAACACCACAATGCAATGTATAGACTTGCTAGTTATGTGAGCTGCAGTGTATGGACTTTGCCCAATGTATAAGACGCTAAGTGAGACGGACAATGTTTAGACTTAACCAATGCAATGTACAGACTTACTGAGCTGACGCTGCATGAGACACTAAGTAAGACGGGCAGTGTATAGACTTCACAGCTCAAGTGAGACGGTGGATGTACAAGCTTTGAAGCTCAACTGAGACAGACAGTGTATAGACTATATGCCTGATGGATGCACTGATGCAGTATATGCACAGAGGAAGCAATGCACCGATGCAATGCATGCACATAGCAGATATTGAACTAAAGCAATGGATGTATAGACTTGTGTTCTCAACGATGCACAAACACAACACGGTGTATAGACTAAGCTGAATGTGAAGACTTGCGTGCGTGTGCAGTGTGTAGACTTGTGAAATGCATAGAACACACAGACAATCTGATAAAAGCAATTTCATCAAAACATAAATAGTTGCCAATCAATCAAAATAAGGTGTTGCCAATGAAGTAAAGCATATTGTCAACATCATCAACACAGAGGAGTCACAACAATCTCCCCCCTTTTGATGATGGCAACCCCCTATCATATAGAAGAGCAACAACCTGTCATTCAGATGAATTTTTGATGAAAGACATGATTTGTTATTCAGATTGTCATGCAGATGCTATGAATGCATGCTACGAAATAAAAACTAACTCCCTGCTCACAAGATCTCCCCATTTGCCATAACATGATTCATACACTTCCCCTGGAATGAATTTAGAATTCATCAAACAGATAATATTCTCCCCCGTTGCCATCAACAAAGAGGAGGGAAAGTGATTACAAGGGAAGCAACAAGAGAGATCAGCTGACTGGCATTCTGAACAAGTAGTTCAAAAATAAGCATTCTAAAGCACAGACTCTTCAGTCATATAAATTTAGAAACTACTTTCAGATAGAATTCTGGTTTAAAGACTATAAAATTTTGAGTTCATGCACTACAATCAATGGATAAGTTTTCTGTGCATGATAAAAAAATAAACCAGAATCACATTTGCATGAGAGATTCTGTTTCAAAATATCTTACTTTCATAGACTCAAAAAAAATGTTAAGAGTTATCATGTCATCTATTGAAATTAAACAAATTGACATCCATGAAATTTCTTTTGAAGGAACAGCATTTTCAATATTAGTTCATTAAGGGCATTCAGGTACCATTTATCTTTTTGCGTAAGGGTATACGTTTATCAGACGCCAATACCCCTACATACTCAACATGATGGACCATTCTGCCTATGATCAAACTCAATAAAACTGGTTTACACCTTTTTGTGTGAGGGTACACGTTTATCAGACGCCAGTTACCCCCAGGTACTCAGTGAAACCACCCTACTGTTTTGATCATTTTATACAGAGATAACTGATACACCCCATGACTTAAGTATTGTCCATTTCTTTGATGGATCATTTAGTTTCTCAGTATTTTACCAGTCATTGCTCTGTCAATGTTATTTTTAATTAATTTCTAATATTTTTCAATATCTTTCTTAGCTATCCTTTATTTGTTTCAGAATGACTTGTTTAAGAACAATACACATACTTAGCTTCTCTAACATGATTTCAGATGAGTTTTCAGATTTCAGATATGATTAGCTTTGTCTGACATGAAATAAGATAAGGGTTGAGAGCTTTATCAATATTCAGCTTTCTTATTTACTGATTATAATCTTTAAACTTTAAAGCTTATAAAATTTAAACCATCAAAGTCAGTCTTTAAGTAATTAAAATTCTTATAAGAGAAGAAGTCTGTTTTCTATTACTTAGGAATCAGAACTGACTAACATATTGCCATATTGTCAGACTCAACTCATTCAGGGTCAAAGAATTTGGATTTTAATAAGGTTGATGACCACTCTGAATGTCTAACAATACTCCCCTTGTCTATATGCATGCAGTTTTGCAAATGAATGGCAAGAATTAAATACCACTGTTATGATATGCAATGATGATCATGAGTGTGATGCCAAAAAAAAATAATATGAATGTCATGCATGATCATGAGTTTGTTGCAACATTCAACATTCACAAGGTTTTTTCAAGCCATCAGAGAGTTTATTCATTATGCTGAAATTTACACAAGCCAAGTTCTCTTCTAAGAAATTTAAACCTTTCATTCCCAAGAGGCTTAGTAAAAATATCAGTAATTTTTTTTTCAGTTTTAATGAAGTTCATTTCAATTTCTTTTTTATTTACAACATCTCTAAGAAAATGGTGTTTGATCTCTATATGCTTAGTCCTAGAATGATGAACAGGATTTTTAGCAAGGCATATAGCACTAGTATTATCACATAACATTGGAATACATCCCAATTTTATCTGATAATCATCCAGTTGGTGCTTGATCCATAGTACTTGGGCAGCACAATTACCAGCTGCAACATATTCAGCTTCAACTGTAGACAAAGCTACAGTGTGTTGCTTCTTAGATGCCCAAGATACTAGACAGCCACCAAGGAATTGACAGTATCCACTAGTGCTTTTTCTCTCTACTCGACACCCAGCATAATCTGCATCAGTGTAAGCTAGAAGTTCTAACTCACACTTGGCAGGATACCAAAGACCTAGCTCTTGGGTGCCTAGTAAATACCTAAAAATCCTTTTCACTGATTTAAGATGTGATTCTTTGGGACTAGCCTGAAATCTAGAGCATAAACACACTGAAAATTGAATGTCAGGTCTTGATGTTGTAAGATATAGAAGGGATCCGATCATATCTCTATATAGCCTTTGGTCCACTAGTTTACCTTGAGGATCTTCATCCAAACTGGTTGAGGTACCCATTGGAGCAGCTATTTCCTTGAGGTTGTCCATTTTGTACTTCTTCAATAGATCCCTTATGTACTTGGACTGAGAGATGAAGGTACCATCCTTTGTTTGTGTAACATGTAGTCCAAGAAATAGTTTGAGCTCACCCATTGAGCTCATTTCAAACTCATTAGTCATAATTTGAGAGAATTCCTCACATAATTTGGGGTTAGTTGACCCAAACACAATGTCATCCACATAAATTTGAATGATAAGAATATCTGAATGACTCACCTTGGTGAACAATATTTGATCAACTATACCACTTGTGAAGTTCTTA
The DNA here is from genome assembly GCA_022559845.1 of Amorphophallus konjac. Taxonomy (NCBI): domain Eukaryota; kingdom Viridiplantae; phylum Streptophyta; class Magnoliopsida; order Alismatales; family Araceae; genus Amorphophallus; species Amorphophallus konjac. The sequence continues at coordinate 194,448,614 of CM040126.1, read as the reverse complement.
TCAGTGAGGAATTTGCTCAACATGTCATACCACGCTCTAGGAGCTTGCTTTAAACCATAGAGAGCTTTTCTAAGTTTATAGACATGATTAGGGAAGTCTAAGCATTCAAATCCAGGAGGCTGCCTCACATAGACATCCTCACTGATTTCCCCATTTAGAAAAGTAGATTTTACATCCATCTGCTGAAGATTTATTCCTTGGGATCATGCATAAGCCAATAAGATTCCGATTGCTTCTAACATGGCTACAGGGGCAAAAGACTCTTCAAAGTCTATTCCAAATTCCTGATTATACCCCTGAGCTACAAGTCTGGCCTTATTTTTAATGACATTCCCTGAGTCATCAATTTTATTTCTGAATACCCATTTAGTCCCTATGACTGTTTCATGATCAGGAGGTGAAACCAAATGCCACACCTTATTCCTGTCAAATTGATTGAGCTCCTCATGCATGGCATTAATCCAATGCACATCTTTGAGAGCACAGTCAATGGACTTGGGTTCTATATTTGAAACAAATGCGTATGCATTCAATTCATTTTAAATCCTTAAGTGGCCTCTGGTCCTAGGGGGGTCATGCAGATTTCCAATTACATTATCTACAGGATGATCTTTAAGATATCTAATGTTAACAATTGGATTATCATGAAGTTCATTTACCTCCCCCTGAACTGTAGGCTCTTCTTCATTAAGCTCTTCATTTCCTTCCTCATCTTCGGATTGGTCTGCAGAATTTCCTTCTTTCAGAATATCACCACTGTCTTCATTCCTGCATTGACCAATATTAGTCTTTAATAATGATTCATCAAAAACTATATGTGGAGATTCTTCAACAGTTTTGGAATTCATATTATACACTCTATATGCTTGGGTGTTTTCAGAATAACCAAGAAAAATTCCTGGTTCACCTTTAGGTTCAAATTTGTCAAGGGCTCTTTTATCATTTATATGTATAAAGCATTTACACCCAAAAATCTTGAAGTGTGCAATAGAAGGTTTCTTACCCTTTATGATCTCATAGGGTGTTTTCTGGGAAGAAGGTCTTACCATGGCTCTGTTAATTACATAACAAGCAGTATTTACTGCTTCAGCCCAAAACCTTTTTGGTAGACCACCTTCAACCAAGAGTGTACGACCCATCTCCACTAGGGTTCTGTTCCTTCTCTCCACAACTCCATTCTGCTCAGGTGTCCTTGGTGAGGAGAACCTATGGTTAATTCCATTTGACCTGCAGAATTCATCAAACTGTGAGTTTTCAAACTCACCTCCATGATCAGTCAAAATATTTTCAATTTTCTGGTTTTTCTTAAGACAGAACTCCTGAAATTCTGAGAATGCATCACTTTTATGTGATAAGAAATATACCCAAGTATACCTAGAGAAGTCATCTACCATGACAAACCCATACGTCCTCCCTGATAAGCTGACAGACCTGGTTGGCCCAAAAAGGTCCATGTGTATCAGCTCATAGGGTTTAAAAGATAGATTTTCTGTTCTAGTTTTAAATGACTTTCTAGTTAACTTTGATTGAGTGCATGCATCACAGATTTTATTTTCTTTCTTAAAGGAAACTTCAGGAAGTCCTCTAACCATGCTATGCTTATTTAGTTTATGCAAAATAGTGTAACTAGCATGACCTAACCTACGATGCCATAAAAATACTAAGTCTTCTCTACTAGCAGTAAGGCATAGGTTAGAATGTTGAATATCATCTAGATCTATCATGTAAGTGTTATTTATCCTCTTACCAGAAAATTTAACAGTTTCGGAATCAGGTTCAAAAACATTACAACATTGATAGTCAAAAAGCACTTTGCATCCTTTATCACATAGCTGGCTGATGCTAAGTAAGTTATAAGCTAATCCTTCAACCAGCATGACATCCTCAAGGCAACAAGTAGTACACTTACCTACCTTACATGTTCCAACAATCTTACCCTTTGTGTTGCTACCAAAGGTGACAAGGCCTCCTTGTTTCTCTGTCAGCATGCAGAACTTGGCCTTATCCCCTGTCATATGCCTGGAGCAGCCACTATCCAAGTACCTCAAATTATTCTTGGCTACCAGGCATACCTGCACACACAATCAGGTAGAGAAGTTTGGAACCCAAGACTGATTGGGCTCCAGAAAAGATGAAAAGCAATTAAAACAAGAAAGCAGACTTTTAGGAATCCACATTTGTTTGAAACAGTTCTGTTCAGTGGATTTTCCAGATTTCTTTTTGTTTTGCTTTTTCTTGTTGACACTAGCATGATTATTTACAGATTGATTATTTCTGTGCCAATGCCTTGGCCAGGATGTATTCACGAAATTTTGGCCTTAGTAATCATTGGGCTGGCTGTAAAAATGTTGGTTCCTTGGTGTCCAATTGCCATACCCACTAACCCAATTTCTGGTGTAAGGTCTATAAGACTGTGTAGCCTGATGTCCATGACCTGTAAACCTTCCTTGAGTCCTAGTCCATCCTGACCTATTTGGATAGGTTGACTGTGCAAAGAAATGGGACTGGGCTCTAGGTTGGTAGAAATGTTTAGGTTGAGCTCTAAAGGCATTCTGCCTCCCCTGCACCTTGGACCCTGCTGACCTATTCATAGGTGTGTATTGGGTCTTTTTCAGAGGTGGTGGTGATGGTGGAGACTTGGTGACCTTAACATGGGGTTTATAAGACTGTGTAGGTTGACTCCTAACCTGAAACTGAGCTTTGGGATTTTTCTTGGATGTGCTAGCTCTACTAGGCTCACTCAGCTTTTGTTTGCCCTTCTCCTCAGCATTGGGCTTTTTCAGATTAGTAGTTTTGTTCAATGAAATGTTTGAATTGATGCTTATTAGAGGCCCTTTCTCTTTTTGTGCAACAAATGAAATAGTTTTCATTCCAAAGGTTTTTGTTGCACTAGAATTAAATCACAGGCCCTCTTTTCTGAAGTTGACCTTTGACCCTAACAAAGTATTTAGGTTATCTGAACCTTGGGTCATTTTCTCAATAATCTTAAGCTTGTCCTCATTATCCTTTTGAATATCTTCAATGGATTTCTTAAGTTCTGTATTCACACTTAGGACAGCTTGATATTTTTCATCACTATTTTTATCTCACTCTCACATTTCTGAATTTTCAATTTCAGTTATTAGTTTCTTTTTCTAACCTCTCATTTTCTTCTTTAGAGGCTTTTGACTCATTCTTGATTTCTTCTAATTCAGAACATGTGAGTTTCAATTTTTCATTCTCAGATTCAAGACATGCAATTTTATCAGTTAGAGTTGTATCATTTTGCATGGAGTTAATCTTTCTTCTTAGATGCCTGTTTTCCTTTCTAATATCATCAGCTCTATCAGCTATGTCATGGTAGGCATCTACCCAATCAGCAATAGTGAAATTTTCGAATCTAGTGATTACCTCATCTGAGTCCTCCTCTCTGTCTTCAGAGCTTGTTGCCATAAGGCAAATGGGCTTTTCAGATTCGGCTTCACTGTCTGAGCTGCTACTGAAGGAACCTTCATCTTCATCACTCCAGGTACTCACCATTACTTTCCCTTTCGTGTTCCTTCTCTTTGACTTGTCCTTGTATTTCTGATTCTCTGGACAGTCAGCTTTCAGATGGCCTGTTTTCCTACATTGATAACAAGTATTAGTTTCAATTTTCTTAGCAGGGTTATGTTTATACATTTTATCCCTTCGACCGCCACTATATTTCTTTTGGCTGAATCATCCTGCTCCTTTCCTGAGAAACCGCCTGAACTCTCTGATCATCATTGCAATCTCAGTACGAGTTATATCTTCTTCATTCAGGCTCTCCTCGGATGATGAACTGCTAGAGCTGGATTTGCTAGATTTGCTGGCACCAGCTTTCAAAGCGATTGGCTTCTTCTTCCTCTCAGCTTCTTCTATCTTTGGCATATTAATCTCATACGCCATCAGCGAGCCAATTAGCTCATCAACCCTTGTGGTTCGCAAATCCCTTGACTCCTCCATCACTGTAGCCTTAGTATGCCAAGCATGAGTCAGGGAGCGTAATATCTTCCTCACTACATCGTATTCTGTCTGAGGTTTCCCAAGACCTCTAAGACCATTTGTGATAGTAGTTAATCGAGCGTACATCTCCTTGATGGTCTCGTTTGGCTTCATCTTAAATGCCTCATATTCAGACACTAGGAAATTAGCCTTTGTCTCTCTAACTTGAGAGGTCCCTTCATGGATCACTTCAAGTGCATCCCACATCTCCTTAGCTGAACTGCAGGCTGATACGCGGGAGAATTCTGTAGGGTGCAGAGAGCACTGAATGGCATTTATGGCACTCCAATTTAGTGTAGACCTCCTGATCTCCTCCTTGGTCCAGACTTCCTCATTAGGGGGCAGCTCATAAGGTCCCTTGCTTACTACCTTCTAGATCTCATAATCCTTCGCCCTCAGAAATACTTGCATACGGTTCTTCCAGTATGCATAGTTAGATCCATCGAAGAATGGGGGCTTTGTGGTTGAGTGTCCTTCAGCTATCATCCCTCGAGCATCCATCTTTGCTTTCCTCTTTGGGCGGTAAGTCCCTGTAGAAGAGTATGGCTCTGATACCAACTGTTATGTTAGATGGACGCAGTCTATTACCACGGAGAGTGGATCTAGAGGGGGGTGAATAGATCCATTGCCTAATTTAAAACCAATATGAGGCTCTAATGCGGAATATAGGCAGATCTACTAAATCACTAACTTGAGTATTAGATTTGAACAGAAGCAAATCAATCTGTGAAGGTAAACAGGAAATCCAATCGCACACAGTTCATGGACAATCACACAAATACAAGGCACACAGGATTTTTAGGTGGTTCGGTCAGGAGACCTACGTCCACCCCACACTCAACTGAGTATGGCTTATTGCTGCGCAACACAGCTTGCGTCTACTGGGAAGTACAGCTTGGCCTACAACCGCTGATACACAGCTTCGCTGGGCTTTACAGCTTGCCGACTAGAGGAATAGATCCTCTGCAACCGCTGGGCAATACAGCTTAGCCGTCCGAGACCAAGTCTCGCCTGCTGAGGATTACAGCTTCACCTGTCTAGTGGAAACCTCCACTGCAATTGCTGGCTCACAGCTTGATAACAAAAGTGTATCGAAAGTAAGAAAAATAGAAACAAACGAAATGTAAAAATAAGACAAATGTAGCTCAAGTATGAGCAGAATCAGCTCTGGTATCTGAACTAAGAGTCTGATTTACAAGACCACTCGAAAGCTCTCTCAACTCAACTCTCTCAATCAAACTCTCTCAACACATCTCTCTTTTCTCTCTTTCTTTTTTCTCTGCTTTTCTTCTCTGTGGATCTCGGTGGCTCTCTGCTGCTTCAGACTTTCAGTCTCACTGTATAGACTTTGCCACTTGTTCGATCAGCCTCCTCCTGAAGAAGAAAGCTCATATATATACCAGCAGCAGATTGGATAAGGGCGTGTGGCTTCCACATTTCCAGCCCAAAGAATTCGCCAGATCCGAGGAAATTTCATCCACATGGCAGCATCCTGGATGGGCTGCTTCCACGTGTCACCATCTGGGCACCTCGTCCTCCCTTGGATCACGAGCCAAGTCATCAATCTCAGCCAGCAGTCCCTGTCAGATCGACGAACAGAGTTATCAGTTTAAGTCTAAAACCCTGTACAGACTTTGCACTGCATAGACCCTGTGAATACGAATGCAATGCATAGACTCTACGTATGCAGGGCCATGGCGTTGTACAGACTTAGTGAATGCGGTGCTGTGGCATTGTACAGACTTCAGGTATGCAATGCTAAGAACATAGCAGATGGTTATATAGACATGCCATATGAATATGCAGACTCATCGTGCAATGTTGTCTAGACTTAGAATGCAATGCATGAAGCAGTGTATAGAGTTAGAGTGCAATGCATGTTCAACTGCAGACAGCAAAGTATATACATTTCAAGTGAATGCATTGACATGCTTAAAGAATTAATGTATAGACTTGCTACGGCACAAGAACAACATAACGATGTACAGACTCCGCCTTGAACAATACACAATGCCTAGACTTGAATGCTATGCGATGTACAGACTTCATGTTATGGATGAGACTCTAAGGAAGACGGAAGATGTATAGACTTAGCCAGCCTTCAGCTCGATGTACAGACTTCATGAATGATGCATGCAATGCACTGGACGATGTATGGACTTAGCCGATGCAGACTAGTCCGATGTACAGACTTGCACGTTGTTCAGACTTTATGAACGATATATAGACTTGCCAAGGAAAAGGCTGTACAGACTTGAGCAAAGTAAAGCAATTGAATGTATAGACTTCACGATGTGAAGACTTGCCAAAGACAACTGGACGATGTACAGACTTGAGCGAAGCAAAGTCTGTACAGACTTGAAGGTTCACAATGTAAAGACTTTGGCAAAGCAGCAATGTACAGACTTGCACAGTTCTGGGATGTATAGACTTTATCTGAAAGCCCAATGTACAGACTTGTAAAACTGAACGTAGGTAAAGATCCCAATGTATAGACTTCGAAGTTCAACTGGGGAATGTACAGACTTTGAAGGTTCAACTGGTGAATGTACAGACTTCACCAATGTATAGACTTGGAAGTTCATTGATGGATGTACAGACTTCACCTCGAGCAAGCTACAGTGCAGTGTATGGACTTTGAAGAATGATGCATGACGCTGTACAGACTTCACTAATGTATGGACTTAGCTTCGTGCATGCTACAGTCCAATGTATGGACTTTGAATGACAGTGCAAGCATTGTATAGACTTTGAGCACAAACACCACAATGCAATGTATAGACTTGCTAGTTATGTGAGCTGCAGTGTATGGACTTTGCCCAATGCATAAGATGCTAAGTGAGACGGACAATGTTCAGACTTAACCAATGCAATGTACAGACTTACTGAGCTGACGCTGCATGAGACACTAAGTAAGATGGATAATGTATAGACTTCACAGCTCAAGTGAGACGGTGGATGTACAGGCTTTGAAGCTCAACTGAGACGGACAGTGTATAGACTATATGCCTGATGGATGCATTGATGCAATATATGCACAGAGGAAGCAATGCACCGATGCAATGCATGCACATAGCAGATATTGAACTGAAGCAATGGATGTATAGACTTGTGTTCTCAACGATGCACAAACATAACACAAACACAACACGATGTATAGACTATGCTGAATGTGAAGACTTGTATGCGTGTGCAGTGTGTAGACTTATGAAATGCATAGAACACACAGACAATCTGATAAAAGCAATTTCATCAAAACATAAACAGTTGACAATCAATCAAAACAAGGTGTTGCCAATGAAGTAAAGCATATTGTCAACATCATCAACACAGAGGAGTCACAACAACATTTACTGTGCATGTTTTGAACATGGGTGGACAAAGGGGTTTTACGTAAGGGCCCTCATACACAATAAAGAATTATTTAGGCATGCATATGTTTTGTATATATATATACCTTTATATATACATGTATGGTGATTGGGCTATTACACTATACACCAACCTGACATTGGTAAAATTAATGGGTGAGGGCTTAGGGATTAATGCAACGGAGATGTAGATGTGTTAATGGGGTTAGTGAATGGCCGATCACTATTCACGTATAAGCATACCGTGAATGGGGGGGGGGCATGCATTGAATGGGTTTAACTTGTTCAAACAAGTTCTCGTAAAAGCAAAGCATCACGTGGCCACCTATTACATGCACACATACGAAAAAGTGGAAAAGAAAGAAGCGGACACGGCGGGGGTTCACGCTCGACGCGAAAATGGAAAAAGGGGGAAGCTCCAGCGCGACAGCTTCCCGACACGGCAAAGAAATCGGTGCGGGAAAGAAAGGACCTCGGCGTGGCAACCTCTCGGCGGGGAAATGGGGGAAACATGGCCTCAGCGCGGGAGATAACCGGCACGGGATCTGCGCCGAGAGCGGTTGGCGACGAGGCTTTGAGAATGGGTTTTCAGGTTTAGGATTTCATGGAAACGGCCAGGTTTGAGCTCCTCTAAGTGAATAGAAAATAATCAGGAGAACACAAACGCCAGAATGGGGGCCAGGCAAAATTACTTTTCCTCATGATTTGGGGGATGAGAAAGCCATGATATGGGCTGTCTCGGGCTCCCATCTTATATCAGAGGTAAATAACTTTGACTACTCGCGGTAGAACTCATGGAGTAGGGGCCAAGACTCTGTATCCTCTAGGCATAGCAATGCCTTCGCGAGTGTCATTGACAGATGGGGTGATACCCCCACTGTCTCGGCCGAGTTGTAGTAGCCATAAGGCCGTAGCCCAGGGTTGAACGAAAGAAACGTAAACCGGAACCACATAAATTCTAGATATAATTATTGAAACCCACGGGCGAATATCAAGGGGGGATGCAGACAAAACAGAGTACCGTAAAATTCTATTGTCGGTGTCTTACTGTGTCTCGCTCACCCAAAGAACGAACCAAAGGTCATGCCACATCTTTGACAGACTCTTGGCCTTCATTTGAGACATCGACGAGTTGAGAGGATTTGTCACCCGCAGAGCATCGTAAAAAAAAGGAATATAGTTAAAAGGAGATCAAAACCTCCGGCACAAGTTCATGCGAGAAATAGGCACAGAGATAACAGGGAAAGAGAAATACACGCACGGGGGAATACACGGACGGAATAGAGAAGATCAATAGACAACACCAATTGTATTTCATTCACTCGTTATCAAAATCTCATACATGGGATCGGGAAGATAGCTTTAGAAGAAGAATTACATAAAGAAAAGAAAACGGTAGAGAGATAATTGTAGCTCGAGAGGGCCTTACACGGTGGGACACCCACCTTCACAGCAGAGGGAAACCCTCTCTTCCTTTACTGCTCTTTCGACGCGCTGGTGGCTCTCTCTTTTCTTCTCTCTCCTTTCTTTCCTGGCTTCTTCCGATGCTCCCCCCGCCTCTATTGTTTCTTCTCCGGTTGATCGATTTTTTTTTCATACACGCCGAAGGCGTGGTTATATAGAGGGCTGGCCCTCTTCTCTCGGCACGGGTCCTTCCCGGGGTGGTGGACAGTCGGCGCGCTCGACAGCAGAACTCTCGGCGCACTCTTTCTTCAGTATGGGCTTCGACGTCCTTTTAAGCTTTGATATGGTCTGGGTGCCTTTGTGGGCTTAATGGGCCCTTGTAGCCTCTCCGCCTCTTCCTTTATCCCTAGAAAATAAGGAATATAAGATGATTTAGTAGGAAAAATATGTTGACATTATTTATATATATATGTATATATCATTATTATTTCATCATTTTTTATGCGTCAACACCCTCCCATGAAGAAACGCTTCTTGTTGAATGCTTGTTTGAATTTTCTCGGGCTTGTGACGGGTTCCTTCTTGTCTCTTCCTCGGATTCTCTCGGATAATTCGGTGGCATCTTCTAGCAATTGAGCACGCCGAACCATCTTCGAATAGACTTGGATGTCCATCCGTGCAAGTTGTGTAATATAGTGGGGCCGAAGCCCGTTGAGGAACCTTCTCGCCTTCATCTTTTCTGTACACACCAAGTGGGGTGCATACCTAGATAATCTGGAAAACTGGGCCTCATACTCGGCTACTTTCAAGCCCTGTTGTCAAAAAAAAAGGGACAATGTATTTTATACATTATTTAACCCTAAAAGTGCCGATTGAACTTCTGCCCTTTTACAAGCTAGGTCATTCCCTCTCTCATGACTTCCCGCCGTAAGCGTCTCTCCAGTTTCGCGCTTGAGGTCTTCTTCTCTACCATTTCTGCTTCTCGCCTTTTCACGTGACAATCACCCGGTTCAGCATCCACCCTTGTAGTTCTCGAAAGAGGACGTCCTCGTCTCAATCACAAACCTCTGTGATGTCTACTCCGCCAACTAAGAACAAGGGGAAGGAAGAGGTGTCAGAGGAGCAGCTGTCGCCAACTCAAGACATCAGCATGTCCGAAAGAGAAAATGATTATGAGAGCAAAATCAAGGAGGGGCCTACTGGAGATGCCCAAGGAAAAAGGAAGACAGATGAGCTCGTCCCTCTCGAGGAAGCAAGGGTTGAGAAAAGTGAAGAAGTCCCCGAAGGAAAGAAAAGAAAACGAAAAGAGATAGTGGGTGAATCTTCTGGAAACAAAGGTACACAAAATCCCCTCGTAAAGCTGATATGTTTTCTAGAAACCGAAGTTTGCTCTTCTGCCTTTAGGGGATACTCATGATATTGAGCTGACCGCAGAGCATTCTAAACTGGTAAAAAAAATTTTAGGGGTCTCTGAGATGAAAACGTTTTTGGGAAAGCATTGATATTGATTGATCTTTATTGCTCTCTAGTGTCTAAGGAACTAGCTGAACCATTTGTCGAGGATACACAAATTTTTGAGGAAGAACATCCGATTTACAATGCCCAGTATCCTGAATCAAGCACTCCGTCTGCAAGTTCAACTGAGGCCAGTAGTGAGCCGAATATTTCTGATCTGCTCAACAATCTGACAACTTTGGTTCAAAATCAGAGTAAGATGATGTCTTCCCAGCTTCTGTACACAAACCTTTATCTGAACAAAATGAGCACAAGACTACATCTTCTAGAGCACAGAGTGAATACGCAGTGGACACAATTTGTGGCTGACAAACGGAGGGCAGATGATACGATGCAAGAGTTCTTAGGAAAGCTCTTAGGTCTGATTAATAGAATAGGAGAGGCGGTTAGGAGTGTTCAAAGCACTCAGACCACTTCTTACAAGACCCTTGTCACTATCCTTGACAAAACCTACGATATCAACATTGAGCTTGCGAAGATGAGGACTCTATATCATCCCTTCCTCACTGGTCAACAGGAGACTCGTACATCATTGGAAAAAGCTCAATCTGAAGTTGATACTGTTGTAGCCATATTTGAAAATGTCTTAACAAAGCAAGCAGATATGTCCTCTCTCTCGGCCAGTATTAGCGGCACTATTTTCTACTCCTTTGAGCAGCAGTCCAACTCCCTATAGTCTCTTCAGAATCCCATCCTGGATAGACCCCCTCAAGGAGGAAGCTCAAGTTCTGCTCCTCCCAAAGATCCGAGAGACCCCAGAAGCTCCCACGGTTTTTGATAATGACAAAGGGGGAGAGAAAATGTCATGTAGTAGTGATCTGCTGATGATGGTTTTTGATGATGTTTTTTTAAATGACTTTAAATTTTTTGTTGTGTGGATGGTGGATGTCTTTAAACTTCTTTTTGTGGATAACTTTAAACTTTCTTTATGGATGACTTTAAGTTTTTGGATGAATCTTAGAGTTATGGTGGGTAACTGTTTACACCTGATTCTTATTGCTTTTTGTGCTGAAATAGTGGTTGCTATATGTATGACAGAAATTGATTTTGCTTAATTCATTATGTGAATTATCATACATGACTCATTAGGTTGTCATCATCAAAAATGGGGAGATTGTTACATCCCTACGGTTTTGATGATTTCTCACACTATAAATAAATTTGTTTTAACTATAAATCAATTTGTTTTTATACGGTGCATTTCCTTGTTTCTAAGCATGAAGGAGGTCTGTGCTTATAGCATGATTTAAAAACACTTTATAAGACATTCTCTTCTCCCAGGACACTAGAGCAGAATGGAATTATGGAGAGAAGAAATCGAACCATTGTGGAGATGGCCCGAACCATGCTGATTGAGAGTCAACTACCAAGAAAATTTTGGGCAGAGGTGGCCAATACAGCAACTTATACAATCAACAGGGCCATGGTAAGACCAATTCACAAGAAAACCCTCTATGAGCTATTGAAAGGTAAGAAACCAAACTTGGCTCATTTCAGGATTTTTGGTGCTAAATGCTTTATCCATAATAATGACAAGAAAGACTTAGATAAGTTTGATGCTAAAAGCTGTCCTGGAATATTTTTAGATACTCTGAAGTGTCAAGAGCATATAGGGTCTTTAACATAACTGATTAGAAAGTCAAAGAGTCTCCACATATCATTTTTGGTGAAGCAAAAGATGCCACTAACATTGAAGATGCTGACAGGGTTTCCAAGCACGATGGAGAATTCCCGGAAGACAAAGAAGAAGAGGAGGTTCAGCCGAATGAAACATCAGATGCTCCCAACCAGGTAGGGCCAGCTGAAACAAGTGAGTCTTCAATAAATGTTAGATACCTTAAAGATCACTCAATAGATAACATCCTAGGAAACCTTGAAGATCCTCTTAGAAATAGGTCTCACTTTAGGAATGTTCATAATCAAGACCTAATTGCTTTGGTCTCTCAAATTGAACCCAAATCAGTAGAAGAGGCTTTAAGTGCTCAATCATGGATTAATGCTATGTGTGAGGAGGTAGGTCAGTTTGAAAGAAATAATGTCTGGGAGCTAGTTCCAAGACCAGAAAACTCTAATGTCATAGGAACTAAGTGGGTGTTTAAGATTCAAAGCATGATGCTCTCTGTTATTATTGTGGGTGAATTGGACACATGATGAATGATTACTCTTTAATGATACATGCTGATACAGAGGCCCAAAGATTGTGGAAAGCACCCATCAAAGGTGCTATTAACCATGCAGGACCCAAGACCGTTTGGGTACATGCCCATGCCAAATAGAGTGCTAACTTACAGGTATGCCGTGGAATGAAATAAAGGGGTAACTGAGCCACGACATTCGAAGGAGAAAACCCCATGCCTGGATTTCTATTCCGATCAGTCTTCCAATCGTACTAAAGTTATATGTTCTAGATAAATGTGTGCAAATAATAAGAGTATTTCTGAATTGTTACTACATGAATTGTCACACTTTCTGCATGTTAGCTCTTCGCACAGAACATTATTATGAAAATCTAAAAGGAGTCACTTGAACGTCTGCATAAAAGTCTAGAAATAAAACATGTATATACCTCTCTCTATCTGCAAGAAAAACAAAGTGCTGCCTAATTATGGACCTTAGCACTCAGTGAGGGGGAGTTGAACGGTTCTGAGCGGAAATGAAGTAGTTGGTGCATATTATGAGTTTGAAAGCTAGTGGTGTTTAAGATGAGATGTTGAGCTGAAACTCTCAAGTCTGATCAGAAGTGTTTGAGTCAAGAATTGACTGAGGATATCTTTGGATTAAAGTAGTCTGAAACTCTACACCAATTTGGACCTCTACTCTAATGTCGTTGGAAAGCTCACTTCTTCATCCTTCATCTTTATTATCAACATATGATCCATCTCTTGTCATCTAAATTCCTTTCACATGGGCTGACACTTAGGGGGAGCAATATATGGAACATTATTATCCTTGTCCATCATGCATTATTATGACCAAAAACCACTCCATGTAGTGTATGAAAATGTTGGTCTTCCCTATTGAGTGATCTTCGGCCTATAAAGATTATATCTTATGGTTAATTGTTCAAGAGAACTCTTGAAAGCATTTTCACTTGAGCTGAAAACACTCTTAATGACTGGAAAAGTCCAACCTAATAAAATTCATCAATCTGAAATTCATGAGTTTTGGGATAATCTGGTAGAAGAAAATGTCTTATAAAGTGTTTTTAAATCATGCTATAAGCACAGACCTCCTTCATGCTTAGAAACAAACAAAGAGCATGGAGAGCATGTATAATAGCACCTTTAATGGGTGCTTTCCACAACCTTTGGGCCTCTGTATCATCATGTATCATTAAAGAGTAATCATTCATCATGTGTCCAATTCACCCACAATAATAACAGAGAGCATCATGCTTTGATTCTTTGTTGTGCATACAATTATTTGCGTGGAGTTTTTGTGCAGGTGCATACTGGTTTCTATTTTTATCATGGAAGTTGTTCCTGTTGATCTTACCAAACTTGTTTTCCTTAACAGGATGTCTAGCATGTTTGAAATTTGCCCGCCTATTTTGAAGGTGTCAACAGTCCTTGACTGTATGGCCATGCTTTCTACAGTGAGAGCATTTGAGAGAATTTCTTCTGAACGAGCCTGACCAGCATTCAGTGGCCCTGTGACCAATCTTGTTACAGTTAAAGCAAGTGATGTGCTGGTTCATTGAAATAAATTTACTCTTATTAAAACCATGTTGGCTTACAGGGAATTTAGCATGATATGAATGAGATCTTTTCTTACCATTTCCAAACCAGCAATGAGCAGCAACGTGTCCTACTTTACCACAATTAGAACATGTGACACTCTTTTTCTGAGTGACAGGGAACTTGACCTGAGGGTCCCTAGCATGCATTTTTCTAGCATTCAGATCATCTGATTCCATTAAGTTACATTCAAGCATCAAGTGACCAATCTTGTGACAGTAATAACATTTCATGAGTTCCCTTTTATGTGCATGTCTAGGTGTATCAGTGTGTTTTACAGCATGCACATTTTCAATATGAGTGTGTTTCAATCCTTTCTTCACATGACTGGGCTTTTCCATTTTTCCAGTTTGTTTCTGATTTTTCTGAACATTGGGTTGTTTATTTTCTGAGGTGGTGGCTACATGAATTCATAAGAGTATCATGTTTGGTTCACTTGGTGCATGTTATTTCATAAGAGTGCAAGTTTCTGTTCACACACACACACTGTCGTTTTGCTTCTCCCTCGGTGCATTACTTGTCTCATACATAAAAAGGGGTCCGTGCATATCTTGCCTTTGCATCTCATCTCTCGGGGTCGGTGCAATTTTTAGGTCCGTGCAATTCTTGTCCAGCACGCACTATTTAGGTTTGTCATTTAGTGTCAGTGCATTCATCTCCGCCATCTCGGTGCAAGGTTTCACATAGATAGGATATCGCCATCTCGGTGCAAGTTTTCACTTGGACAGGATGTCTACATCTCGGTGCAACTCTTGCTTGGACCGCAAATCCAACTCGGTGCATTTTCTATCCTAGACATCTTTAGAGTCGGTGCATCTTCTGTCTTGCACATTTTTTTTGAGTCGGTGCATCCTCTATTCTAGACACTTTATAAGTTAGTGCATGTCTTTAGACATTCGACTCGGTGCATAGTTTTCCTCCTGTGTCTCATGGAATCATGTCGGTGCATATCACTTGCACGTTTGGACACTAAGGTCTATGCATATGGTGTCATACACATTCATAAGTGAGTGCATTTTCCATTTTTTATTTATATCAACTCAGTGCAATTCATGCCGCTACCATTCCTGAGGTCGGTGCAAACCACTGATCACCTAGTACTAAGTTAGTGCAATTGTTGACTTACGTACATCTACTCAATGCAGGTTATGCTTACTTTCTCATTACGTCTGTGCAAACTATGCTAAGTGTTTAACTAATGTCTTGTGTTTCTGACAGAGTTTTCTTTACGAGGAGGGGCACGTGATCCAAGGCAGATCGTCCTCTAAAAGAATACCACGTGGAAGGCTACAACGCTCAGATGGTGACACGTGGCTGAGAGCCTTCTGGAAGCATATGGGCGGGAGTTCTTCCTCCACACACCTAATAAAAGAATATAAGAAGTTGCAGATCGAAGGTAGAATGAGAGATCGAAAAGAAGAGAGAGAAAAGTAGAAGCAGATTTTCACAGCCCAGTCTAGAGAGCAGAAAAGAAGGAGAAAGATATAGAGAGCTTGTGGAAGAAAGAAAAGAGATAGAGAAAGAGGGAGTTCGTGAGAAGAGTCTCTGAGAAGTCTGTCCACTGGTACTTGGATAAAATCTAGTCCAGTTTGCTCTTGCGTGAGCTATTTTCATCCGATTTCATTGTCAGCCTTCAGTAGTTGTTTCCACCGCTTTTATTTCTTATCTTATTTTTTCTGTTCAAGCTGTAATCCTCAGCGGTCAGAGAGGGATCCTCTATATTTCAAGTTGTGTTGCTCAGCTGTTTGTAAGCAAGCTGTGAGGCTCAGCGGATGCAAGCTGTATTGCGCAGCGGTTTCAAGCTGTTAGGCCACAGGAAGCCTCACTCGGTTTGGAGTGAGGGATGGACGTAGGTCTGCAGGCTGCAGACTGAACCATCTAAAAAATTCCTTGTGTTCTGTGTGGTCTGATTGTTTCCTGTGAATCGATAGATGCATAACTAGGCTCGATCAGTTTCGTTTGGCTTTCGAGTTTACTGGTGCACATCAGTCATTCGAGTCTATGATCTGACTTAATTAGGCCCTTGAGTTTGGATTAATTGATTTTTGTTCGATCAAATTTTTTTGGAGGGATTCATTCACCCCCCCTCTGAATCCTACACGCACCATTGCAACATCCCATTAACCTAGATAATCTGGAAAACTGGGCCTCATACTCGGCCATTTTCAAGCCCCGTTGTTTTAGAACGGTGAATTATGCGGCCTTCTTCTCCTGGATATGGTCGGAGAAGTACTTGTTGTTGAAATGCTCCATGAATTCATCCCATGTGACATGGTATTCTGGCAGTGTTGCTTCTATGGATTCCCACCAGTATCGAGCATCCCGCTCTAGTTAGAATACGGCCAGTGAAACCTTCTCCTCGTCCGTGCATTGCATTACATGGAAGATTCGTTCCATCTCCTTTAGCCAATTCTCGGCATCCTCGGGGTCGGACGAACCCGTGAACCTCGGTGGGTTCATGTTATGAAAACTTCGGTGGAGATCTCCCGCTCCACGGTTTGCTCCGCCTTGGGCCACTTGCTGTAGTGCCTGTGTGAGGCCTTGCATGGTGCGCTGCATCTTGCGCCATTGTGCTCTTTTCGCAGCCATGATCCTACAAAAGAGTTAAGTATGATAAAGATCGGGTTTACTTGTAAGGTCAAAAGTCATTATAGAACTTAACCCATGGCTCTATTCATCTAACCGGGTAAGGTATATATATCCTTTGACTCATGTTTTACCTATCCTTGGAATCAAGTTTTTACTTAGATTTCAATTTCTAACCTTTTATTTCTTCTAGTTCCCTAGGTTTGAAAACCTAGACTCTGATACAACGAAGACTGTCACGTCCCGAGCACGGAAGATTACTCAGATACGTGACGCGTCTATATATATCGTGTCATTAGAGCGATAAGAATTTTAACATACATAATTTCGGAGTGCGTAAATGACTAATAAAACTAATAAATTCCAATAGTCCAAGTGATGTTTATTTGATTAACCAAAGGAAATAAAGAGAGTCCATGACAAATTCCAAATAAAAAAAGATGATACTAGGCTAAGTGCCTTAACATGACATACTAGAAATGCAAGGTAGGACTCAAATAAATTCAAAGACACGACTAGCTAATGATAGATTGTTGGCGTTCAAGCACTCTTCACTCGGTCTCAACCCCATTCTTGTCGCTATCCGATTCACCTGAAAATATTAGGAAGCAACTGGATGAGCGAATCGCTAAGTAGGAATTACATCTCGAATACGAGAAATCTTTACGTGATTTATAATTTGCATGTATTATCAGTATGGCTATGCATGATGTACGTATAATAAAAATCAGGTATACAGGTAAATCTAGGCCTGATAAACAATAAGAGATCAAGAACTGTATAAAAAGACTATAACAAGAATTCAAGTATTTGACAAGCAATATTTCAAGAATTTACAGATGTAAATGCCACTTCGGGCAAGCAGGGGTTCGTGTACAAGTATGAATGCAGGTATGAGAAGGAACTCATGTACAAGTATATCTCAGGTATGAGCAAGTAAAGTTCAATTCAAGCAAGTAAAGTTAAATACGTATCAGTAGGATTGGCTATTATCAAGCAAGTATTCTTCCCTTTCTCGGGCCGGAACTCAAGTATCGCCCGTTCCGGGCCACGCCAGTCAAGTCAAGTAAAGAGAGAGAGAAAGAGAGAGTAGGGGTGGAGTGTCTCAAGTCAAGCAAGTACTCCGGAGCAATGCTAAACACTGTAGTCAATAAACTCCCATGGGCACAAGTGCCTTCGGGTGCTCCTCGTAGGACCAGACCGAGCCCTATATGCACAACATTTCATGTATTACCTTTGACATCCACTCTCATTTATAGATAATATGAATTTCAAGAATTTAGAAACGTAGTATTTCAGACGAGATTAACTAGTCATTTGGTTATGGATGATTCTAGAGGTGGCCCCTACAGGCTCAAGAGGTGGCTCCCATCCTGTAGCACTTTACGCCGTACGGCCTCAAGAGGTGGCTCCCACAACGTAGCACTTTGCCCTGCATGGCACTTAGCTCCTACACTCCTAAATGGTAGTTTAAGAGATTCAAGGTTTGACCATGTAGGGTATACACAAGTATATTTTTCATGGAACGGAATTTCAAGAACTCATCATACGCAGGAGTATGGATTAGGGTTGTGTTTGCACAATTCTCGAGACAGATCAAGATCAGAAGTTGTAATTACTAAGTTGGCATCTGGGGGTTTGCTAATCTTTCAAATTTTTAATTTTTGGAAATTTATATAAACATATATCAAATTGGCGCCCCCCAGGATGTCTTCATTTAATTGAAGACATCCTAGAAGTCGTCAATTCAGTAATTGATGCCTGGGGGTTTCCCAACCTTTCAAAATTTTGATTTTTCAAAAATTATATATATATATTAAAATTGGCACCCCTCATGAATTCTTCAATTAATTGAAGACTTGTGGGCCGTCTTCAATTCTTTAATTGAAGACTTGAGGCCTGTCTTCAATTCTGTAATTTAAGACTTAAGGGCCGTCTTCAATTCTGTAATTGAAGACTTGAGGGCTGTCTTCAATTCTTGATTTTCACCCAGTCAATGCGTTTTGTGACTCAAATAACTGTTCATTTCGAAAAAGTTTCTCGAAATTCGAAAGTAAGGACATGAATATTTAGTATAAATCCTCGGGAGTCCAGAAACATGTTCAGATATAATTACTGGGTTTTGGTTTCACAGATATGAATTTTCTAATGTTATAACTGTATATCCTCAAGAAACGAAATTGAGGCACGTGTGTGCAGTATTCAATTAATTGAAGACTTGAGGGCCATCTTCAATTAATAAATTGAAGACTCTGTGGGCAGTCTTCATTTAACAAATTTAAGACTCTGTGGGCAGTCTTCTTTTAATTGAAGACTTCCAGGGTGTCTTCAATTTAAGTACAGGTTCAACTCAAATTGACGACACAACAATTGAGCTGTTTTCCAAGTGAGTTGTGCTTCGCATCAGAACTGTAAGTTCTGTGACACAAGTTACTATTCATTTCTCCAAAGTTTCTCCGAATCAGAATCGGAAGACATGGTCAGATGGAGAAAAATCTCAGGGTCACAGAAGTATATTTTGTCAAAATTTTCAAGGTCCAGTTTATTAGTTATAGATTTTTGAATGTGTTGATTTACAGATTTTTGAAAATTACAGAAAATTGAATTGACGACTTGGCCCATGTCTTCAATTAGTTGATGCCCTAGCGGGCAGTGTTCAATTTTGAAATTGGCGCCCTGGTCAGGGGCGCCAATTACAGTGAGGTGTCCACTATTCATCAGTGTGAAAAAGCTCCGAATCAGGAAGTAATGGCACGAATATGTTGAGAAAAATGTCAGAATTCCAGAAACATGTTCATGCAAAAATTTCATACTTTAGTTCGATAGTTATGGATTTTTGAATGTGTTGAATTATCAATTACTGAAAATTTCAGAAATCGAATTGATGACACTGGGGGTGTCTTCATTTAAATGACTGCTTGCGCAGTCTTCAATTTTGTAATTGGCGCCCTTGTCAGGGGCGCCATTTACCACATAGCTAGGCACCTTAAAACATGAGTATTATGTCTAACAGAGGCTATATATTATGATTTAAAATATGGTTATTAAGACTATAAAACTAGTGTGATAAAATACGTTCAAAAACTCATGAAATCATGCTAATAACTAAGTTAAACTCATAAAGATCATGGTAACAGTATGTATAGAATCAAGTGTAACAAGCTATTAACATATGTATAACATGGTATTATTCTTGATCATGGTAGAGCCAAGTAATATATATATATATATATATAGCATGGTTGACTAGTTATTCGAACTCTAAGCATGCATCAATGGACCTATTTAGCTACTAGTTAGGCAATGATTTGAGAACACCTACCTTTTGACGTGTGATACGAGGTTCAGAAGCTACAGCAGGATCGCAACAGGACGTAGACTCGGGAAGAAGACGCTCCTTCAGCACTGACGCGGCAGTAGCCTATGTCAGTGCTACGGAGGGGATTAGATATAGAGATGGTAATACATTTGTTTAATGTCTTGTGAGTCTTGCTGAGTGGGCATTGTCTTTGCCAGCTAAAATGGGTTGCTCGTGTCTCAAGCTTCTAGAAACATAGGGATAAATGACGCCTTTGTAAGGGGTCGTTCATTTAATATAGGTGACACTATTCACGTAAATGACACCTTGCATGAGGGCGTCATTTGTTTGTGTGACATTATTAATGAGACCCCATTCACGTGTTACCATTCGGGATGTTCATATATATTTTAATATTCAAATGGGATGGGGTCCTATTGAAAATGGCATCTTCATGCATGTCTTCAATTTGGAAATTGAAGACTATGTGAAGGGTCTTCAATTTGGTAAGTGGAAAAGTTGGAAAGCACTTACGTACAATCCATGGCCCATGTGTTAAAGTTTGTCTTGTACTTTTATAGAATAACCCTCTGTGGACACCAAAAATTGCACACCCAAATATCATGCCCGGCCTCTCGTCAACAACGGCGTCGAGTGAAGAAGCCCCGGAGAGACTGGTCGTCCGGACTCCCCAAATATGCACATTGCCATGAAGCCGTCTCGGAGTCACGACATTGAAGCGAAACCAATCACCAAGAGTCCCACAATCCATGGGCCTCGAAGAAAATTAAATGTGCCACGACTCGTGCTCACGACTCGCTCAAAACTGCCCATTTTGGCCCTCCATCGGCACGCCCCCAATGGCCTTCAGCGGCACGGCCCAATGGCCTTCAGCGGCACGCCCCCAATGGCCTTCAGCGGCACGCCCCCAATGGCCTCCAGCGGCACGGCCCAATGGCCTTCAGCGGCACGGCCCAATGGCCTTCAGCGGCACGCCCCCAATGGCATTCAGCGGCACGCCCCCAATGGCCTTCAGCGGCACTGCCCAATGGCCTTCAGCGGCACGGCCCAATGGCCTTCAGCGGCACGCCCCCAATGGCCTTCAGCGGCACGCCCCCAATGGTCTTCAGCGGCACGCCCTGCAGGGGCTTCAGCGGCACGGCCTGCAGGGGTCTTCAGCGGCACGCCCTGCAGGCCATTCAGCGGCACACCCTGCAGGGGCTCCAGCGGCACGCCCTGCAGGGGTCTTCAGCGGCACACCCTGCAAGCCATTCCGCGGCACGCCCTCCAGGTGCTTCAACGGCACGCCGTTTTGGCTCTCCAGCGGCACGCCTTTTCAACCCGCCAGCGGCACAGCGGTGAAGCTTGTCAACGGACGACGTGAAGCCCATCCCCTATAGATCCTTGGCGCGCAGCAAGTTAGCTGAGGTGTCAAGCAGAGATGGGGGCACGAGGGCTATTCCCTGCCATCAAGGACAGCCCAAATCAAATCCCATTTAATGCTGCACGTTCGGCCGTGGGCGTTCCCGCCTTTGGACGCTCCCGCCGCCCGGGGTATAAAACCCCTCTTCTTCGCTGCAAACAGGAGGGGGGAGGAAGACACACACAGACGAACAGAGAAGAGGAGAAGAAGAGAAGAAGAAGAGAAGAAGAGAAGAGGAAGATGGAGAGGCTTCCCCTACTGTCCCGTCGACCATTGCCGGAGAAGAGAGAAGAGAAGAAGAAGAAGAAGAGAAGAAGAGAGGAGTGAGGTCTGGGAGGGGGGGGGCCCATGCTCCGTTCCCCCTTTTCCCTTTTATCTTCATTTCCCTTTCCCCTTCCCTTTGCTTTTGGGTCTCCTGTCTCGCCCGCAGCCTTGGCTCGGACATGTCCGTCGATGTATGTGTAGGGCTTCGGTCCCTTTGCTTCCCATGAATGAAAATCACCCTTCTCGGGTCTCTCCTGCCATTTTTGTTGTTTTACTCCCGCCTTCACGATGCATGTGATGTGTTGTTCTTTTCCTTTTCTGTCGGTGTTTCTTGGTGCCTCCGTCGCAACGTGACTCTCCCTCCGCGAGCTCTGGCCCCCATGGGCTCTTCACCACCCCCTGCCGTGGCCACTTGTCGTGCCCATCAACTTAAGGAGAGGGGGAGACCCTCGCCCTCTCTCCGAACGCCCAGTTACCAGTGACCTTTCCTTGGCCTCATGCTCCCATTTACTCCCTAACTAGCCTGTAAGCCCGGGCACTTGGCTCCCCTGCCATTTCCTCAGCGATACACCTACTCGGCCTTTGACCGGTACACCCCAGATTGGCCCCCAGTGGCACGCCCAGATTGGCCCTCAGCGGCACGCCTAGATTGGCCCTCAGCGGCACGCCCAGATTGGCCCTTAGCGGCACACTCACCTGGCCCCTTCGCCGGCACACTCCTTTCACTCTCCAACGGTGCACCCCAACTCCCTTGACCGGTACACCTTGCCCAGCCCTCAGCGACACACCTCATTTGCCCTCAGCCGCACACTCCTTTCTGCCCTCAGTGGCACACACACTCTGTCACCCTTGGCCGGCATACTCCTCGGCCGGCACACCCAGATTGGCCCTTGGCCGGTACACCCTTGTTCAGCCCTCAGCGGCACACTCTCCAGGCCCCTAAGCGGCCTTCAGTCCGTCGTTCTCCTTCACGTTTTCCGAGGCTCTATAAAGGTGTTGCTCCTCCGGGGGCCCACCTCCAGCTGTCGGGTTCCGCCACCCCATGTGGGCGCATTCCCTGTATCTCCCTTACACCCCGGGTCAAGGGGAGATGCTGCCGAATTTTTGTGAGAAACTAATAAACAATTAAAAGAGGCAAAAGGAAGCAACTAACGAATAAAGCAATCAACGATAAAACGTTCCGACTAATCGAGCCGCTGCCGGCACCGTGACGAGAACTGAGCTGATTAACTGCCTGACAGCCCGAACATCCGACCTGCGAGGAGAGACTGAACAGAACAAAGGCAAGGGAAGAGTTTGTATAAAACTACTTGAAAATCAAGATAAGAAGAAAAGAAAAGCCTTAAAATAAGTAATAAAAGAAAGAACCTCCACCGGCTTGCCTGCCCTTACCTCCCACTCAGATGGACCTTCACCAGTGCACTCCACCAGCCTCCAGCGGCACACTCCCTACCAACCCTCAGCGGTGCACCCCTCCAGCTCGTTCCTTCTTCAGCGGCACACCTACTCCAACCCTCAGCGGTACAACCCCTGACGCCTCCAGCGGTACACCCCTTTATCCTCAGCGGTACAGCCCTTTTGGCCCTCAGCGGCACACACCCTTTAGACCCCTCAGCGGTACACTCCTACTGCCCTCAGCGGCACACCCCCATTGGCCTTCAACGGTACACCCTTTTGACCCCAGCGGTACGCCCCCTTTGGCCCTCAACGGTACACTCCAGCCTCCAGCGGCACACTCCCTTAGCCCTTCAGCGGCACACCCCCAGGCCCCTCAGCGGTACACCCTCCTAGCCCTTCAGCGGCACGCCCTTAGCCCCTCAGCGGTACACCCCTTTTAGCCCTCTAATGGCCCATTCTCTCTCCAGAAAATATGAGTAATGATAAGAATAATAATAATAACAAATAATAAATAATAACAAATTCTAAAATGTATAAATAAATAAGCATAATAAAGGAACATATAATAATAATAATAAGCTTCAAATAAATAATAACAATCATAATAATTAGATCAATAAATGATAACAAAGATGAACGAATAATAATAACAAACTCAATAAGAATGAATGATAAATAAATAAATGTAACCAAAATAAATAATAATAACTAACTTAACGAAACACGACAAGCAAACGAATGATAATAAAACGAACAAAAACAATAACAAACCTAATAATAACAATAGTAAATGAATAAATCACAAGAAAAATGAATAAATAGTAATAATAAACTCACTCAAAGACACGCATAAATTAACGAATAATAATGATAAACTTTTAAATAACAATAAAATAATGTAATCCACGCGGCAACCCCGTCTCTCCCGTGACCCGGTGCCGAAGGAACAACAATGCCGCCCTGGCGGGCTGGGCATGAGTCTTGGGAATTATCCCGAAATGGCCATGACCCGACCTCGCCTCGGGCTAACATTCCGATTAAACCAGACTCGTTTCTCCGGCCGGATTCCTTCCGAGTCGCTACTGAAATTGCCGCACGTTCGGCAGACATTTGAACGGGTTCACGTCGATTCCCGTCGAGTTCTTAATACGGACCCATGTCCGAACATGAAAAGGCCCGTGAGCGACTTTCATAGCCGGTGGCTCCTACCCCAACATGGTTGTGAGCCGGCATTGCCCTGGGCCAATAGCTCACCAATTCCGACCTGTTCCTATCGGGATTTGCTCCCTCTCTTTCATTAAAATTGCCGTAAACTCGGCATACATTGGTACGGGGTCGCGTCCACCCCGCGTCGCACTCTCAATATGGGCCCCTGCCCAAACAGGAAAAGGTCAGCAAGTGACCGACAGAATCTGAATTAGAACGAGATGGCTCTCGCCACCCCCGGACTCCTTCCATAGGAATATCGATAAGACCTCCGTGGGCCACACTCAGACCTCGGGCCTGTCCCGATCATGGTCATCGTCTGGCTCATATCCTCGGTCTATAGCCCGCTCCTTTCGAACGCGTTTCGGTTTTGAAATCCAGTCCCGGGACTCTCCCCCGTTGCCCCCGGGCACCGGGAATATTAATGATGCCCATGCAAGCCCTGTTCGGGCCACGGGAGGCGCCCCCAATATGGTCCTGACTCGATCTTGCACTGGGCCAATAGGTTCACCGGTTTCCGGCTACAATAACCGAGATTCAACCGAATGTTTTCAGTGTCTCGGAATAATATACTTGCCGTATCCCAGCATGCATATGCTCCAGGTCCTCCCGCGACGATTACAATATTCTCAAGCTAGACTCCTGTCCAAATATTAAACGGTCTCCCGAATGACCGGGATGTTTCGCACGCCCGCTTCTCCGGGACACAGGGCTCTTCAGCCAATTCAAGGGATACTCCCGCGCCGCCCTTTGGCACCGGAAATATTAATGACGCTCATGCAAGTCTTGTTACGACCGCGGGGGGCCCACCGCAGTATGGTCACAGCCTGCTCTTGCACCGGGGCCAACAGGTTCACCGGTTTCCGACCGCTCTAACCAAGGTTTAACTTAACGTCTTTCATTCTTCCGAACAATAAACTTGCCATACCTTGGCATACACACGCTCCGGTCTTCCCGCGACGATCGCGCTTTTCCCGAGACGGACACTCGTCGAACATTAAATGGTCAGCATATGACCGACATGATCTCAAGTGATTTTCTTCTCGCCCTTGCGCGGGAACTTCGATACCCCCTAATAGACCGTTTATACAATCAATCTCTTGGCCATGAGGCCCTGAATCTCGGCGATTAATCAAGGGTGTTCCCTCGTATGGGGGATGTAAATGACGTCGTGACCTTTACGGCGCGGCGGGTTTTGGTCCCGACACGAACCACACAATCGTCTGACGAAGTCAGATCGAGCGCACCATGGGCTCTTCGGAGCCCGAATAAATTGTCACTTCGGTGACTGGCACGCCCACGCACTCAATAAAACGAATAAACCAACAAGAAACAATTGTTAAATGAAAAAGTGCGTCCACAAGTCTGGCACGCCCGGTGGGACCTAAACCACCCTTCATCTCTTCGCCGGGATTTGGGGCCTCGTGGCCTCCTAATTAACGATGTTTGCCTGCTTTGATGAATGGCAGGTGCTGTCTTCGCCTGTCCTATGGGGAGAAAAGCCTAGATCGGTGCAGCTGCCTTCGCGGCCTCGAGAACACTGCTTCGAAGCATGTGCAGCTTCCAAGAATCATGGGGGCTGTTATAAAAGAAAGGGAAGAGAAGATAAGAGAAAGAGAAGAGAAGGGAGGGGAAATCAAACCCCCTTTGTTCGAGAAGAAAGAGAAGAAAAGGAGAAAAGAAGAAAAGAAGAAAGGAAGAAGAGAAGAAGAAAAAAGGGGAGAAAAGAAAAAGAAGAGAAAGAATTGACAAGAGAGGGTTGCACGGCCACGTCCATCGAGACCCGTGCTAAACAAAGATTACCACTGCGGGGTTGATGCGGTGGAGCGAACCACTCATCCCCTTTCTGAGGGGGTGAGCGCTCTCCTATGCCTCTGCCCTGGTCAATCATATAAAAAGAAGAAAAAAAAAAGAAAAAAAAAGAGAAGAAGAAAGAAAGAAAGAAGAAAAGTTGGCCAGCATCGCCGACCAAGAGAACAAGAAGAAGGACGGCATCCAACCCGACTCTACGGGGCCCCGAGGCCGCGGTGCTCTGACCCGGCCCGTTCCTCCTCCCTGCTGCCTCTATCCGGCATAAGACGGCCCCTTGGGTGACTGTTAAAAGACCCAACAAGCCGCAACTGTAGCTTGAAGAACTGCTACTTGCTGTGCGGAATGCTTTATAGCAATGAGGCCGAGCACGGCCACCATCCCCGAAGAGAGCATGCACATACCCCGCCATGGGGGATAAGAAGAAGAGATATACCCCGACATAGGGGCATAAGAGGCAAAAAAAAGAGATACACCCCATTCCCCAGGGGCACATGAAGAGAATCCGCCCCGACTGAGGGGCACAAAGCAAAGGCTGCACCCCGGCTTCGGGGCATTTGAAGAAGAACCCGCCCTGACCTGGGGACATAAGAAGAGATAGAGTTGCACCCCAGTTTAGGGGCATTTGAAGAAGAGAAATACACCCCGACATCGGGGCACATGAAGCAAAAGACATACCCCGCCATGGGGGCGTAAGAAGAAAGGAATTCACCCCGACTAGGGGATACGTGAAGCCACAAAGAATACACCCCGCCTTAGGGGAATTTGGAGAAGAAGCATACACCCCACCAACGGGGGCACATGAGCCATCAAGAACACACCCCACTTTCGGGACACAAGAAGCAAACATTCCCCGGCGTGTCGGGGCAAATGAAGAAGAATCCCCCTCGGGGGCATAAAAAGTAAAGATATACCCTCGTGCCGGGGGCACATGAAGAGAATACACTCCATCCCGGGGTCATGAGAAGTAGAAGGTGCATCCCACCCTGGGGGCATATGAAGCGAAAAGAATACACCCTGACTGAGGGGAATACAAAGAGAAGTATACCCCACTCTGGGGCAGAGGAAGCGGGAGAATCACACCCCCGTCTTGGGGGTATTTGAAGAAGAAGTATACCTCGCCTCGAGGGCCTAGAAGCTATAAAGAACATGCCCCGGCTTAGGGGCGTTTGAAGAAGCTACATCCCGCTTCGGGAGCACGAGAAAGAGAAGAGTACACCCTGTCCTAGGGACAATTGAAAAAGAAACATACCCCGCCTGGGGGCATAAAAGCCATAAAGAATACGCCCCGGCTTAGGGGCATTTGAAGAAGCTACATCCCGCCTTGGGAGCATAAGAAGAGAATCCACCCCGGCTTAGGGGCCTTTGAAGGAGCATACCCCAGGCTCGGAGTCCATGAAGCAACATGCACCCCCCGGGGGAGACATCTGAAGCAGAACAAACAACATCCCCCGGCTTAGGGAAGCATATGAAGAGAGGAATACACCCCGATATGGGAGCACATAAGCAAAGAAGAAGAGTTCACCCCGCCTCGGGGGCATAAGAAGCAAGAATTACACCCCGCCTTGGGGGCATCGGAAGCAGCAATACACTCCACTCTGGAGGCATTAGAAACAAAGAAAACACCCCACCTTGGGGGCATAAGAAGCCAAGAACATACCCCGCCATGGGGGGGCATAAGAAGCAAGAGATACATCCCCGCCCCGGGGGCATATGAAGCAACATACACCCCGCCTCGGCGGCATATGAGGCCAAGAAGCATACCCCGGCCTGGAGGCATAAGAAAAAAAAAAGCACACCCCATGCTAGGGGCATATGGAGAGGAATGCACCTCGCCTTAAGGGGCGCAAAAAAAAGCATAAGAACACACCCTAGCTTAGGGGCGTTTGAAGAAGAAACATACCCCGCCAGGGGGCATAGAAGTCATGAAGAATACACCCCGGCTTAAGGGCATTTGAAGAAGTCACATCCCGCCTCGGGAGCATGAGAAGCAGCAAGAATACACCCCGGCCTAGGGGTATTTGAAGAAGAAATATATCCCGCCTGGGGGAATAGAAGCCGTAAAGAACACACCTCGGCTCAGGGGCACTTGAAGAAGCTACATCCTGCCTTGGGAGTATAAGAAGAAAAGAGTCCACCCCGGCCTAGGGGTATTTGAAGAAGAAATATATCCCGCCTGGGGGAATAGAAGCCGTAAAGAACACGCCTCGGCTCAGGGGCACTTGAAGAAGCTACATCCTGCCTTGGGAGTATAAGAAGAAAAGAGTCCACCCCGTCTTAGGGGTATTTGAAGAAGAAACATACCCCGCCAGGGGGCATAGAAGCCATAAAGAACACGCCCCGGCTTAGGGGTATTTGAAGAAGAAGGATACCCCGCCTCGGGGCACATTACAAGCAGCGATACACCCTGCTGGGGCGCAAATGAAGCAAACCACACCCCACTCCTAGGGACACATGAAGAGAGTACACCCTGCCATGGGGGGGCACATGAAGAGAATTCACCCCGACTCGGGGGTACATGAAGAAACAAGGAATACACCCCCGCCTTAGGATAATCTGAAGAAGAAGCATACACCCCACCAACGGGAGCACAAGAGCCGTTGAGAATCCACCCCACTTTGGGAGCACAAGAAGCAGACATTCCCCAGCGTGTCGGGGCAGAAAAAGAAGAATCCCCCCTCGGGGGCATATCTATAAAAAAAAGAAGAAGCAAAGATACACCCGGTGCCCGGCGCACATGAAGAGAAAGGCACCTCCCTCTGGGGGCACAACAAGCAACAAAGATACACCCCATTCCCAGGGGCACATGAAGAGAAATACACCCCTGCTCCAGGGGCATATGAGACAAAACTATACCCCGATTTAGGGGGCATTTGAAGCAAAGACTTCACCCCGCCTCAAGGGGGGGGCATAAGAAGCGAAAGATATACCTCACCCCAGGGGCACAAGAAGAAAACACACCCCACCTTGGGGGGGCGTAAGAAGCCAAGAGATATACCCCGCCACGGGGCAGTAGAGGCAAAATGCATCCCCCCCAGGGGCACGTAAAGCAACATACCCCTTGCCTCGATAGCATATGAGGCCAAGAAGCTACATCCCTGCTCGGGAGCATAAGAAACAAAAGATACACCCCACGTCCGGGGCATATGAAGCCAAGAAACACACCCCCGTCTCGGAGGTATTTGAAGAAGAAGCATACCTCGCCTCGAGGGCCTAGAAGCTATAAAAAACACGTCCCGGCTCAGGGGCATATGAAGAGAAGTCCACCCTGGCTTAGGGGCATATGAAGAAGAGACATACCCCACCTGGGGGCATAGAAGCCGTGAAGAGTATACCCCACCATGGGGGCATTTGAAGAGAGCTACACCCCGCCTCGGGGGGCATTAAAAAAAAACACACCCTGGTTTGGGGACATAGAAGCCAAAAAAAATACACCCCGCCCGGGGGGCGCAGAAGCAAAGAGGCACAACACACCCCTCAAGGGGGGATGCACACCCAATGAAGCTACACCCCAACCTGGGGGCACATTAAGAGAAATACGCTCCAGCACGGAAGCGCTAATGAGAAAAGAGGAGCAAAAGAAAAAAAAGAGACATGAGGCAGACGTGGCCCTCGAGCCCGCCTCACCAAACAAAAAGAAGAGAAGAAAAGGAAAGAAGAGACGCATGAGATAGACGTGGCCCTTGAGCCCGGCTCATTACACAGAAAGAAGAGAAGAAAAAGAGGCATGAGGCACACATGGTCCTTGCACCGGCCTCCCCGCAAAAAAAAAGGGAGACATGAGGTAGACATGGCCCTCGAGCCCGCCTCACCAAACAAAAAGAAGAGAAGAGAAGAAGAGAAAGAAGAGTCACGAGGTAGACGCGGTCTTTGCACCCGCCTCTCCATATAAAAGAAGAAGAGAAGAAGAGAAAGGGCATGAGGTGAACACGGTCTTTGTACCCGCCTCTCCACACAAAAGAAGAAGAGAAGAAAAGAAAGAAATGATCATGAGGCACACATGGTCCTTGCACCGGCCTCCCCGCAAAAAAAAAGGGGAGACATGAGGCAGACATGGCCCTCGAGCCCGCCTCACCAAACAAAAAGAAGAGAAGAGAAGAAGAGAAAGAAGAGTCACGAGGTAGACGCGGTCTTTGCACCCGCCTCTCCATATAAAAGAAGAAGAGAAGAAGAGAAAGGGCATGAGGCGAACACGGTCCCTGCACCTACCTCTCCATAAAAGAGGAAGAGAAAGAAAAGATCACGAGACGAGCATGGTCTTTGCACCGGCCTCTCTACAAAAGAAGAGAAGAAGAGAAAGAAAAGATCACGAGGCGAGCATGGTCTTTGCACCGGCCTCTCTACAAAATAAGAGAAGAAAAGAAAGAGAAGACATGAGGCGAACGTGGTCCCTGCACCCGCCTCTCTACACAAAAGAAGAAAGGAAGAATAGAAGAGAAAAAAAAAGAATCATGAGGCGAGCATGGTCCTTGCACTTGCCTCTCCATAAAAGAAGAAGAGAAAGCACACATGAGGCGAGCATGGTCCTTGCACCTGCCTCTCCACAAAAAAAAGAATAGAACAAAAGAAGAAGAAGAAGAGACACACGAGGCGAGCAAGGTCTCTGCACCTGCCTCTCTACAAAAGAAGAATAGAAGAGGAAAAAAAAGAGAGACATGAGGCGAGCATGGTCCTTGCACCTGCCTCTCCGTAAAAAAAGAAGAATAGAAGAGAAAGCACCCATGAGGCGAGCATGGTCCTTGCACCTGCCTCTCCACAAGAAAAAAGAATAGAACAAAAGAAGAAGAAGAAAAGACATGGGGCGAACATGGTCCCTGCACCCGCCTCTCTACAAAAGAAGAAGAAAAAAAATCACGAGGCACACATGGTCCCTGCACCCGCCTCTCCATAAAAGAAGAAGAGAAGGAAAGAAAGAAAGAGTCCCGAGGCAGACGCGGTCTTCGAGCCCGCCGCCCCACACAAAAGAAGAAGAAAAGAAGAGAAAGAAGGGTCACGAGGCAAACTTTTAGCTCCGACCTCCAGCCATCCGACAAACAGAAACCAAATAGACCTTCCGCCGACGGGGCGTTAAACCGAATAGACCTTCCGCCAGCGGGGCGTTAAACCGACTAGACCTTCCGCCCGCGGGGCGTTAAACTGATTAAACCTTCCGCCAGCGGGGCGTTAAACCGACCAAACCTTCTGCCAGCGGGGCGTTAAACCGACTGGACCTTCCGCCGGCGGGGCGTTAAACCGACTAAACTCTTTCGCCGATGGGGCGTTAATCCGACTAGACCTTCCGCCGACGGGGCGTTAATCCGACTAGACCTTCCGCCGACGAGACATTAAACCGGCCAACTTTCAGTCATCGGCTTCAAGCCGACAGCTACCTTATCATCGGCTCCTAGCCGACAACTACTTCATCATCGGCTTCAAGCCGACAGCTGCCTCCTCATCGGCTTCAAGCCGACAGCTACCTTATCATCGACTCCCAGCCGACAGCTACCTTATCATCGGCTTCAAGCCGACAGCTACCTCCTCATCGGCTTCAAGCCGACAGCTACCTTATCATCGACTCCCAGCCGACAGCTACCTTATCATCGGCTTCAAGCTGACAGCTACCTTATCATCGGCTCCTAGCCGACAGCTATCTTATCATCGGCTCCCAACCGATAGCTACCTCATCATCGGCTCCTAGCCGACAGCTACTTCATCATCGGCCCCAACCGACAGTTACCTCATCATCGGCTCCTGGCCGACAGCTATCTCATCGTTGGCCCTTATGGCTCACTCCCGTGATGTCCCCCGGGTTCTATAGCCCGCTTCCCTAATATCCTTTCAGCCCCTTTGCGGCCCGCTTCCCTAATACCTTTACTACCACTACACTTATACGTAACGACGATATTTTCCTATGCAAAAAAAAAAACAACAAACAAACAAACAAAAAACAAAACAAAACAAAATAAAACAAGACAACAACACCACCAAAAAAAAAACAAAACAAAAATAAAACAAAACAAAAAAGGAAGAAAATTGAAACAAAAAGAAAAAGAGAATGCTTGATTGCCCTGCTTGCGTGGTTGCTTAATATAGAATAATACACCTCCTTGGAATTTTCTAGGACCGTGTTTCCTTGATAAATAATATCGCCCTAATTCCGGATGCACGCACGTCGCGGCGCACGCTCGAAGGGAATCCAATTATGGCAGGTGCACACGTCAAGGGGAAGAGTCATGGCTGAATCGCTAAGCCCAGCTCACAAAATAAACCCGGGGCAACGCTCCCACACTTCGCACTTAATGTGTCCAAAAGCCTTCAACTATAGGGATTGCCCGAATTTCTTCTTAGCACTCTACGGAGGCTCGAATTCCTACACTCGCGTGAAAGGCAATCGTGAGGAAAAAGCTGCCAACCCCCACTAAAAAAAAAAGAAGAAGAGAAAAAAAAGAGAGGAAAAAAGAAAGAGAGACACGTGAATCCGAGTAGCCGGGAATCCCCATTGAGACACATGAGGAGACTCGCGCGAAATGGTGAAGCGAATTATAATAAGGATGAAACCTATTAGCCGGGAATCCCCATTGAGACACATGAGGAGACTCGCGTCAAACGGTGGAATCCGTAATAAAATCACGATAAGGATGAATCCTAGTAGCCGGGAATCCCCATTGAGACACATGAGGAGACTCGCGCCGAACGGTGAAATCCGCTACCAAAATAAACAGACGGGGGCTGTGTGAAGCTACCAAAAGTCGAAAGTCTGGAACTAATGTGTAGGCGCTAGATTGATCCTCGAGCGTCACCAGGAAAACCTGCATATCCCTATGGTTAGGGCCCTTTGCTCACACATTCGCACTGCCACGCCACAGAGAATTACCTCGGGTGAAATGCGTGAATTTAGGCTATGCATGCGAGACATGCGATATCCTCTTGACGGGTGCACCACCCCTCAATTGTGCCTCGCGGCCCGCACCGAATCTACGAATTACGGGCGATGTCCCTATCCTATCCCCGATAGAGGGAGCTGCCTTACTTATATCTATGTTATGCCTGCTAATGAGTGCTTGCATGCTTTAAAAATATATATATAATAAATAAATAAAAAAATAAAAAAAGGAATAAATAAAAATGAAATGAAATGATAAATAAATAATAAAAATGTGTGTATACAATAAACTCAATTTCGGCCACCGAAGCCTACGTTCCCAGCTATGGCTCGTAGAGCCCAATCTTGGCCCCCATGGCCTACCCCTTGCCCCCGCGGCTCGTTAATCTCCCAACTTCGGCTCCCGCAGCCCGCTTCCAGCCATGACTACCCTAGCCTCCCTCATCGGCCCTTGAGCCGACAACTTTTCAAACATCGGCCTTCGGGTCGACAGCTTTCCAACTATTGGCTTCAAGCCGACAGCTTCCAACTTATCGGCCCTTGAGCCGACAGCTTTCAATTATTGGCTCTCATGCCAACAGCTTTTCAACTATCGGCCCCTGAGCCGACAGCTTTCAATTATTGGCTCCATGCCAACAGCTTTTCAAACATCGGCCTCGGGTCGACAGCTTCATATCGGCCCCTGAGCCGACAGCTTTCAATCATCGGCCCTGAGCCGACAGCTTTTATATCATCGGCAGCCACGCCGACGGCTATCCGGAGTTCTTTTAAAAAAAAAGGGAGAAAGAGAAGAAGAGAAGAGAAAACAAAAAAAACAAACAACATAAGAGAGAGAAAAAAGAGGGGATAGCAAAAGAGAAGAGAATTAGAAGAAGAGAAGAAAAGAAAAGAGAGAAGAAAAGAAAGAAAAGAGAACAAAGAGATCAACATATCATGTCAGCTCCCGACACACTGTCGGCACTAACGAAGAGAAAAAGAGACCAACAAACCAGGCCAGCTCCCGACACCCTGTCGGCACTGGCGAAGAGACCAAGAGATCAACATATCATGTCAGCTCCCGACACACTGTCGGCACTGACGAAGAGAAAAAGAGACCAACAAACCAGGCCAGCTCCCGACACCCTGTCGGCACTGGCGAAGAGACCAAGAGATCAACATATCATGTCAGCTCCCGACACACTGTCGGCACTGACGAAGAGAAAAAGAGACCAACAAACCAGGCCAGCTCCCGACACCCCGTCGGCACTGGCGAAGAGACCAAGAGATCAACATATCATGTCAGCTCCCGACACACTGTCGGCACTGACGAAGAGAAAAAGAGATCAACATATCAGGCCAGATCCCGACACCCTGTCGACACTGGCGAAGAGACCAAGAGATCAACATATCATGTCAGCTCCCGACACACTGTCGGCACTGACGAAGAGAAAAAGAGACCAACAAACCAGGCCAGCTCCCGACACCCCATCGGCACTGGCGAAGAGACCAAGAGATCAACATATCATGTCAGCTCCCGACACACTGTCAGCACTGACGAAGAGAAAAAGAGATCAACATATCAGGCCAGCCCCCGGCATCCTGTCAGCGCTGACGAAGAGACAAACAGACCAGCATATCATGTCAGCACCCGACGCCCTGTCGGCACTGACGAAGAGACAAAGAGGTCGGCATACCATGCCATGTCAGCCCCCGGCACACTGTCGGCGCTGACGAAGAAACAAAGAGATGAGCATACCACGTCGGCTCCTGACACCCCGTCGGCACTGACGAAGAGAAGACGAGACCAACATGTTACGCCAGCTCTCAACATCCCGTCGGCATCGACGAAGAGGAAAGAGACAAGTACACCCGCGGGCACCGCCCGGCTCATCCTTCGCCTGCGCTACCCGTGGGTGGGGGGCATTTGTGGACACCAAAAATTGCACACCCAAATATCATGCCCGGCCTCTCGTCAACAACGGCGCCGAGTGAAGAAGCCCCGGAGAGACTGGTCGTCCGGACTCCCCAAATATGCACATTACCGTGAAGCCGTCTCCGGAGTCACGACATTGAAGCGAAACCAATCACCAAGAGTCCCACAATCCATGGGCCTCGAAGAAAATTAAATGTGCCACGACTCGTGCTCACGACTGGCTCAAAACTGCCCATTTTGGCCCTCCATCGACATGCCCCCAATGGCCTTCAGCGGCACGGCCCAATGGCCTTCAGCGGCACGCCCCAATGGCCTTCAGCGGCACGGCCCAATGGCCTTCAGCGGCACGCCCCCAATGGCCTTCAGCGGCACGCCCCAATGGCCTTCAGCGGCACGCCCCCAATGGCCTTCAGTGGCACGGCCCAATGGCCTTCAGCGGCACGCCCCCAATGGCCTTCAGCGGCACGCCCCCAATGGTCTTCAGCGGCACGCCCTGCAGGGGCTTCAGCGGCACGGCCTGCAGGGGTCTTCAGCGGCACGCCCTGCAGGCCATTCAGCGGCACGCCCTGCAGGGGCTCCAGCGGCACGCCCTGCAGGGGTCTTCAGCGGCACACCCTGCAAGCCATTCCGCGGCACGCCCTCCAGGTGCTTCAACGGCACGCCGTTTTGGCTCTCCAGCGGCACGCCTTTTCAACCCGCCAGCGGCACAGCGGTGAAGCTTGTCAACGGACGACGTGAAGCCCATCCCCTACAGATCCTTGGCCCGCAGCAAGTTAGCTGAGGTGTCAAGCAGAGATGGGGGCACGAGGGCTATTCCCTGCCACCAAGGACAGCCCAAATCAAATCCCATTTAATGCTGCACGTTCGGCCGTGGGCGTTCCCGCCTTCGGACGCTCCCGCCGCCCGGGGTATAAAACCCCTCTTCTTCGCTGCAAACAGGAGGGGGGAGGAAGACACACACAGACGAACAGAGAAGAGGAGAAGAAGAGAAGAAGAAGAGAAGAAGAGAAGAGGAAGAGGGAGAGGCTTCCCCTACTGTCCCGTCGACCATTGCCGGAGAAGAGAGAAGAGAAGAAGAAGAAGAAGAGAAGAAGAGAGGAGTGAGGTCTGGGAGGGGGGGGCCCATGCTCTGTTCCCCTTTTTTCCTTTTATCTTCATTTCCCTTTCCCCTTCCCTTTGCTTTTGGGTCTCCTGTCTCGCCCGCAGCCTTGGCTCGGACATGTCCGTCCATGTATGTGTAGGGCTTCGGTCCCTTTGCTTCCCATGAATGAAAATCACCCTTCTCAGGTCTCTCCTGCCATTTCTGTTGTTTTACTCCCGCCTTCACGATGCATGTGATGTGTTGTTCTTTTCCTTTTCCGTCGGTGTTTCTTGGTGCCTCCGTCGCAACGTGACTCTCCCTCCGCGAGCTCTGGCCCCCATGGGCTCTTCACCACCCCCTGCCGTGGCCACTTGTCGTGCCCATCAACTTAAGGAGAGGGGGAGACCCTCGCCCTCTCTCCGAACGCCCAGTTACCAGTGACCTTTCCTTGGCCTCATGCTCCCATTTACTCCCTAACTAGCCTGTAAGCCCGGGCACTTGGCTCCCCTGCCATTTCCTCAGCGATACACCTGCTCGGCCTTTGACCGGTACACCCCAGATTGGCCCTCAGCGGCACGCCCAGATTGGCCCTCCAGCGGCACACTCACCTGGCCCCTTCGCCGGCACACTCCTTTCACTCTCCAACGGTGCACCCCAACTCCCTTGACCGGTACACCTTGCCCAGCCCTCAGCGGCACACCTCATTTGCCCTCAGCCGCACACTCCTTTCTGCCCTCAGCGGCACACACACTCTGTCACCCTTGGCCGGCATACTCCTCGGCCGGCACACCCAGATTGGCCCTTGGCCGGTACACCCTTGTTCAGCCCTCAGCGGCACACTCTCCAGGCCCCTAAGCGGCCTTCAGTCCGTCGTTCTCCTTCACGTTTTTCGAGGCTCTATAAAGGTGTTGCTCCTCCGGGGGCCCACCTCCAGCTGTCGGGTTCCGCCACCCCATGTGGGCGCGTTCCCTGTATCTCCC
The DNA here is from genome assembly GCA_022559845.1 of Amorphophallus konjac. NCBI lineage: Eukaryota > Viridiplantae > Streptophyta > Magnoliopsida > Alismatales > Araceae > Amorphophallus > Amorphophallus konjac. Next base: position 194,411,763 of record CM040126.1, on the reverse strand, counting down.
TTACGCCCCGGGTCAAGGGGAGATGCTGCCGAATTTTTGTGAGAAACTAATAAACAATTAAAAGAGGCAAAAGGAAGCAACTAACGAATAAAGCAATCAACGATAAAACGTTCCGACTAATCGAGCCGCTGCCGGCACCGTGACGAGAACTGAGCTGATTAACTGCCTGACAGCCCGAACATCCGACCTGCGAGGAGAGACTGAACAGAACAAAGGCAAGGGAAGAGTTTGTATAAAACTACTTGAAAATCAAGATAAGAAGAAAAGAAAAGCCTTAAAATAAGTAATAAAAGAAAGAACCTCCACCGGCTTGCCTGCCCTTACCTCCCACTCAGATGGACCTTCACCAGTGCACTCCACTAGCCTCCAGCGGCACACTCCCTACCAACCCTCAGCGGTGCACCCCTCCAGCTCGTTCCTTCTTCAGCGGCACACCTACTCCAACCCTCAGCGGTACAGCCCCTGACGCCTCCAGCGGTACACCCCTTTATCCTCAGCGGTACAGCCCTTTTGGCCCTCAGCGGCACACACCCTTTAGACCCCTCAGCGGTACACTCCTACTGCCCTCAGCGGCACACCCCCATTGGCCTTCAACGGTACACCCTTTTGACCCCAGCGGTACGCCCCCTTTGGCCCTCAACGGTACACTCCAGCCTCCAGCGGCACACTCCCTTAGCCCTTCAGCGGCACACCCCCAGGCCCCTCAGCGGTACACCCTCCTAGCCCTTCAGCGGCACGCCCTTAGCCCCTCAGCGGTACACCCCTTTTAGCCCTCTAATGGCCCATTCTCTCTCCAGAAAATATGAGTAATGATAAGAATAATAATAATAACAAATAATAAATAATAACAAATTCTAAAATGTATAAATAAATAAGCATAATAAAGGAACAGACAATAATAATAATAAGCTTCAAATAAATAATAACAATCATAATAATTAGATCAATAAATGATAACAAAGATGAACGAATAATAATAACAAACTCAATAAGAATGAATGACAAATAAATAAATGTAAACAAAATAAATAATAATAACTAACTTAACGAAACACGACAAGCAAACGAATGATAATAAAACGAACAAAAACAATAACAAACCTAATAATAACAATAGTAAATGAATAAATCACAAGAAAAATGAATAACTAGTAATAATAAACTCACTCAAAGACACGCATAAATTAACGAATAATAATGATAAAATTTTAAATAACAATAAAATAATGTAATCCACGCGGCAGCCCCGTCTCTCCCGTGACCCGGTGCCGAAGGAACAACAATGCCGCCCTGGCGGGCTGGGCATGAGTCTTGGGAATTATCCCGAAATGGCCATGACCCGACCTCGCCTCGGGCTAACATTCCGATTAAACCAGACTCGTTTCTCCGGCCGGATTCCTTCCGAGTCGCTACTGAAATTGCCGCACGTTCGGCAGACATTTGAACGGGTTCACGTCGATTCCCGCCGAGTTCTTAATACGGACCCATGTCCGAACATGAAAAGGCCCGTGAGCGACTTTCATAGCCGGTGGCTCCTACCCCAACATGGTTGTGAGCCGGCATTGCCCTGGGCCAATAGCTCACCAATTCCGACCTGTTCCTATCGGGATTTGCTCCCGCTCTTTCATTAAAATTACCGTAAACTCGGCATACATTGGTACGGGGTCGCGTCCACCCCGCGTCGCACTCTCAATATGGGCCCCTGCCCAAACAGGAAAAGGTCAGCAAGTGACCGACAGAATCTGAATTAGAACGAGACGGCTCTCGCCACCCCCGGACTCCTTCCATAGGAATATCGATAAGACCTCCGTGGGCCACACTCAGACCTCGGGCCTGTCCCGATCATGGTCATCGTCTGGCTCATATCCTCGGTCTATAGCCCGCTCCTTTCGAACGCATTTCGGTTTTGAAATCCAGTCCCGAGACTCTCCCCCGTTGCCCCCGGGCACCGGGAATATTAATGATGCCCACGCAAGCCCTGTTCGGACCACGGGAGGCGCCCCCAATATGGTCCTGACTCGATCTTGCACTGGGCCAATAGGTTCACCGGTTTCTGGCTACAATAACCGAGATTCAACCGAATGTTTTCAGTGTCTCGGAATAATATACTTGCCGTATCCCAGCATGCATATGCTCCAGGTCCTCCCGCGACGATTACAATATTCTCAAGCTGGACTCCCGTCCGAATATTAAACGGTCTCCCGAATGACCGGGATGTTTCGAACGCCCGCTTCTCCGGGACACAGGGCTCTTCAGCCAATTCAAGGGATACTCCCGCGCCGCCCTTTGGCACCGGAAATATTAATGATGCTCATGCAAGTCTTGTTACGACCGCGGGGGGCCCACCGCAGTATGGTCGCAGCCTGCTCTTGCACCGGGCCAACAGGCTCACCGGTTTCCGACCGCTCTAACCAAGGTTTAACTGAACGTCTTTCATTCTTCCGAACAATAAACTTGCCATACCTTGGCATACACACGCTCCGGTCTTCCCGCGACGATCGTGCTTTTCCCGAGACGGACACTCGTCCGAACATTAAATGGTCAGCACATGACCGACATGATCTCAAGTGATTTTCTTCTCGCCCTTGCGCGGGAACTTCGATACCCCCTAATAGACCTTTTATACAATCAATCTCTTGGCCATGAGGCCCTGAATCTCGGCGATTAATCAAGGGTGTTCCCTCGTATAGGGGATGTAAATGACGTCGTGACCTTTACGGCCGGCGGGTTTTGGTCCCGACACGAACCACACAATCGTCTGACGAAGTCAGATCGAGCGCACCATGGGCTCTTCGGAGCCCGAATAAATTGTCACTTCGGTGACTGGCACGCCCACGCACTTAACAAACGAATAAACCAACGAGAGAATAATAAGCGAAAAAAGTGCGTCCACACCCTCCCATGGTTTTGTTTCTTTGTGCAAGACCTCCCATGTAAGATTCTTTACCCATGTGCATAAAGTTGGATTGCACATTTGTATGCTAGTCCTCCTATAGTTTAGTTCTTTAAACAAAACCTAAAATTCTATTAAGAATAGTAGATTGCATATGCATAAAGTGATGATTAGTAATTTTATATACTAGCCCCCTTAAGGTTTGACTCCTTACACAAAGCCCTCAGGATTCTTTATGTTATAAAGTAGGGTTGGCTTGTATTTTTATATAGTAGTCCTTGTGAGGTTGGATTCTTTATGTAAGGCCTTCATGTATAATTTCTTTTGGGAAGAAGTTTTAAATTTACTTAATGATTTTTATCGAGGGTGCTACACAATTAATCGGGACTACCCCCCATCACTCGATGGCGGGTTATTCCCGCATTCTATCCGGCCACCCGGGCCAACCCGGGGGTGCCCCGACTACAAGTCGTGCCACGTGGCACCCAGCAACAAGGCCGGGGCCCACCCCGAGATGCCTTATTTCATCCCTCCAAGGTCAAAGGGAGACTTAACTAAGTCAACCATAGTCTTTGGAGGCCCACAGCACGTGTATACGGCTCACACACGGGCGTCGGGCATTTCCCCGAAAACCTTGTGGGCGCATATGTCCTATCCCTTCTACAACAAACCGTGGGTCAACCCACGGCTCCAACACAATAGTTGGGTTCTACAACAACCTTCTAGTAAGCCGGGCCCGCCCCTAACCCGCAGACACGTGGAGATGAGCCACTCATCTTTAGCTCTCGGGCGAACCCGAGGCTACCCTACCGACTAGCCGTGCCACACGACACACGCCTCGAGGCCAGGCCCAAGTGCCCAAGGTTCCTCCTCTCAGCTCCCATGAGCTCATATCCTTAGCCCAAGGCCCATTCCAAGGCCCCTTAGCGAGCTATACAGGCCGTTCGACAACCCGGGGTGTGACAGGTATTTACCCGAACACCTTGCGAGCGGATAACTATGACTTCACAACAACAAGCCCCCATGGGCTAATCCAAGCATCCCAGAGCCCTCTATCCTTCAAAGGACAACCCCAGACAACAAAAGAAGATCCCCGAGGGCCACCCCTCTCGGCCGCGGCTCACCCGAGGAGAGTTTGCCCCGGGAGCGGCCGCACCCTGGGAGGGTGAACCCCTCCCTTATGGAGCGCACCCTCCTCCCAGTCCGGTGGCCTCTCGGCCACTTCCCATGTAGCACCCCTGATAAAAACCATTGAGTAAATTTAAAACTTCTTCCTAAAAGAAATCATACATGAAGGCCTTACATAAAGAATCCAACCTCACAAGGACTATAATGTAAATATACAAGCCAACCCTACTTTATAATATAAAGAATCCTGAGGGCTTTGTGTAAATAGCCAAACCTTAAGGGGGGCTAGTATATAAAATTACAAATCATCACTTTATGCATATGTAATCTACTATTCTTAATAGAATTCTAGGTTTTGTTTAAAGAACTAAACTATAGGAGGACTAGCATACAAATGTGCAATCCAACTTTATGCACATGGGTAAAGAATCTTACATGGGAGGTCTTGCACAAAGAAACAAAACCATGGGAGGGTTATTCTATAAAAGTACAAGATAAACTTTAACACATGGGCCATGGATTGTACGTAAGTGCTTTCCAACTTTTCCACTTACCAAATTGAAGACCCTTCACATAGTCTTCAATTTCCAAATTGAAGACATGCATGAAGGCGCCATTTTCAATAGGATCCCATCCCATTTGAATATTAAAATATATATGAACATCTCGAATGGTAACATGTGAATGGGGTCTCATTAATAATGTCACATAAACAAATGACGCCCTCATGCAAGGCGTCATTTACGTGAATAGTGTCACCTATATTAAACGAACGACCCCTTACAAAGGCGTCATTTAACCCTATGTTTCTAGTAGCTTGAGACACGAGCAACCCATTTTAGCTGGCAAAGACAATGCCCACTCAGCAAGACCCACAAGACATTAAACCAATGTCTTACCATCCCTATATCTAATCCCCTCCGTAGCATTGACATAGACTACTGCCGCGTCAGTGCTGAAGGAGCGTCTTCTTCCTGAGTCTGCGTCCTGCTGTGATCCTGCTGTAGCTTCTGAACCTCGTATCACACGTGAAAAGGTAGGTGTTCTCAAATCCTTGCCTAACTAGTAGCTAAATAGGTTAAATGATGCATGCTTAGAGTTTGAATAACTAGTCAACCATGCTATATATATATATATTACCTAGCTTTACCATGATCAAGAACAATACCATGTTATACATATGTTAATAGCTTGTTACACTTGATTCTATACATACTGTTACCATGATCTTTATGAGATTAACTTAGTTATTAGCATGATTTCATGAGTTTTTGAACGTATTTTATCACATTAGTTTTATAGTCTTAATAAACATATTTTAAACATTAATATATAGCCTCTATTAGACAAAATACTCATGCTTTAAGGTGCCCAGCTATGTGGTAAATGGCGCCCCTGACAAGGGCGCCAATTACAAAATTGAAGACTGCGCAAGTAGTCGTCATTTAAAAGAAGACACCCCCAGTGTCGTCAATTCGATTTCTAAAATTTTCAGTAATTGATAATTCAACACATTCAAAAATCCATAACTATCGATCTAAAGCACGAAATTTTTGCATGAACATGTTTCTGGAATCCTGACATTTTTCTCAACATATTCGTGCCATTACTTCCTGATTCAGAGCTTTTTCACACTGATGAATAGTGGACACCTCACTGTAATTGGCGCCCCTGACCAGGGCGCCAATTTCAAAATTGAAGACTGCCCGCGAGGGCGTTAATTAATTGAAGACAGAGGTCAAGTCGTCAATTCAATTTTCTGTAATTTTCAGAAATTAGTAAATCAACGCATTCAAAAATCTATATCTAATAAACTGGACCTTGAAAATTTTGACAGAATATACTTCTGTGACCCTGAGATTTTTCTTCATCTGACCATGTCTTCGGATTCTGATTCGGAGAAACTTTGGAGAAATGAACAGTAACTTGTGTCACAGAACTTACAGTTCTGATGCGAAGCACAACTCACTTGGAAAACAACTCAATTGGTGTGTCATCAATTTGAGTTGAACATGTACTTAAATTGAAGACACCCTGGAAGTCTTCAATTAAATGAAGACTGCCCACAGAGTCTTCAATTTGTGAAATGAAGACTGCCCTCAAGTCTTCAATTACTGAATTGAAGACGGCCCTCAAGTCTTCAATTAATTGAAGACTGCTCACAGGGGCGTCAATTCTGTTTCTTGAGGAATTAAAGTTATAACATTAGAAAATCATATCTGTGAAACCAAAACTCAATAATTATATTTGAACACATTTCTGGACTCCCGAGGAATTATACTAAATATTCATGTCCTTACTTTCGAATTTCGAGAAACTTTTTCGAAATGAACTGTGATTTGAGTCACAAAATGCATCGACTGGGTGAAAATCAAGAATTGAAGATGGCCCTCAAGTCTTCAATTACTGAATTGAAGACGGCCCTCAAGTCTTCAATTACTGAATTGAAGACGGCCCTCAAGTCTTCAATTAATTGAAGACTTCATGAGGGGTGCCAATTTCAATATATATATATAATTTTTGAAAAATCATAATTTTGAAAGGTTGGGTAACCCCAGGCGTCAATTCTTCAAATGATGACTTCCAGGATGTCTTCAATTAAATGAAGACATCATGAGGGGCGCCAATTTGATATATACATATATAAATTTCTAAAAATTGAAAATTTGAAGGATTAACAAACCCTCAGGTGCCAACTCAGTAATTACAACTTCTGATGTTGATGTGTCCCGAGAATTGTACAAACACAACCCTAATCCATACTCCTGCGTATGATGAGTTCTTGAAATTCTGTTCCATGAAAAATCTACTTGTGTATACCCTACAAGGTCAAACCTTCAATCTCTTAAACTACCATTTGGGAGTGTAGGAGCTAAGTGCCATGCAGGGCAAAGTGCTACGTTGTGGGAGCCACCTCTTGAGATCGTACATCGCAAAGTGCTACACGACGGGAGCCACCTCTTGAGTCTGTAAGGGCCACCTCTAGAATCCTCCATAACCAAATGACTAGTTAATCTCATCTAAAATACTACGTTTCTAAATTCTTGAAATTCCATATTGGCTATAAATGAGAGTGGATGTCAAAGGTAATACATGAAATGCTGTGCATATAGGGCCTGGTCTGGTCCTGGGAGGAGCACCCGAAGGTACTTGTGCCTATGGGAGTTTATTGACCACGGTGTTTAGCATTGCACTAGAGTACTTGCTTGACTTGAGACACTCCACCCCTACTCTCTCTTTCTCTCTCTCTTTACTTGACTTGACTTGCGTGGCCCGGAACGGGTGATACTTGACTTGCGGCCCGAGAAAGGGTAGAATACTTGCTTGATAACAACCAATCCTACTGATACGTATTTAACTTTACTTGCTTGAATTGAACTTTACTTGCTCATATCTGCGATATACTTTTACATGAGTTCCTTCTCATACCTGCATTCATACTTGTACACGAACCCCTGCTTTCCCGAAGTGGCATTTACATCTATAAATTCTTAAAATACTGCTTGTCAAATACTTGAATTCTTGTTATACTCTCTTTATACAGTTCTTGATCTCTTATTATTTATCATGCCTATATTTACATGTATACCTGATTTTTATTATACGTACATCATGCATAGCCATACTGATAATACATGTAAATTGTAAATCACGTAAAGATTGCTCGTATTTGAGATATAATTCCTACTGAGCGATTCACTCATCAAGTTGCTTCCTAACATTTTCAGGTGAATCAGATAGCGACAAGAATGGGGTTGAGACCGAGTGAAGAGTGCTAGAACGCCAACCATCTATCATTAGTTAGTCGTGTCTTTGAATTTATTTGAGGCCTACCTTGTATTTCTAGTATGTCATGTTAAGGCACTTAGCCTAGTATCATCTTTTTTTTATTTGGAATTTGTCATGGACTCTCTTTATTTCCTTTGGTTAATCAAATAAACATCACTTGGACTATTGGAATTTATTAGTTTTATTAGTCATTTACGCACTCCGAAATTATGTATGTTAAAATTTTTATCGCTATAATGACACGATCTATATAGACGCGTCACGCATCCGAGTAATCTTCCGTGCTCGGGACGTGACATCCCGCCCCCAGTCCCAATCGTTTCCAGTTCGCGGTCTCAGTCCGTGCAAAGATCGTGCAAAGTTGACCGGCATATCGTGCACGGAAGTATTCAGCAACAACGTCACACGTCGGGTCCACACACGCAAGCAATATCAATCCCAGTATCCTCCAGCGGCTAGTATCCTTCCAATATCCTTTTGTCCTCTTGCTCTTGGTCAAATTAGGACAAAAATAGGGGGAAAAACCCAGATTTTATAGAGGTGGGACCGCCCCCCTCTCTCACTCCCACTTGCTCCGCCTAAACCCTCCCCCGGGGGGGTTTAGGCGGACTAGCCTGGACCCCTACTGTAAGACCCTGAGTCTTTCAGATCTTTATCGGAGAGTTTCAGATCGCTTTTGTGGGTCCTGAGTTGTGTTTTACGATCTGCATGGGTTTTTCTCTCGTACAAGTTACGGAACCCCGTGGTGAGTTTATTATTGAGTTCATCGACTCGAGGACGCTACAGTTGCGTTGCATTCTTCCGAGGATCGTTTAGACTATTTTTTCGTATTTTTCTGAATTAGTGCATTTTCAGGCTGAAAATCAGATTTTACGGAAATTGCAAAATTTCCTAATTTCCTTTTCTATTTCTTCTTTTCTCTCCTTCCTCTCTCCTCATGGTCGATCACTTCCTCTCTCTCGTTCTCTCTCCTCTCTTCTCCTCTCTCCGCGGGGTGCGCGACCGTGGCGAGATGGGTGAGGCAGGAACATCGTGGAGTTGACCTGGCGTGTGATGGGGCGAAGGATGGAGCGTGGCGTTGGCGCGATCCCTCGGTGGATTTAAAGCCGATGTGACGAGCTCGTGAGATGGTTTTCGGTGCAGTTTAGTAGCTTCGGCGCGCTAGAACTTCGGTGGAGGTAGGGAGATGGACGCCCTACTCTTCTTTTGCATTTCCTCATGATTTGGAGCCGAACGGTGCGAGAACGAGCGGGTTTGGCTTCGGTTTGGGTGAAGCATACTTTGGGGGGTGTGAGACGAGTTCGCCTCTTTCGGCGACGGTTTCTAGCCTAATTAGTTTTATTCGATTCCCTGGCATGTTAGCATTCCATTCCCGTTGGTTTTATCGCAATTGGCTGTCATTTGGGACCGGTGTGAGCCCGAGAACCCATGTGACTCAATTAGGGTCGATTCGGAAGAGTCGCCCATTTCTTATGTTTCATGCATTGTTTGGATCCCTTCCAGTTTGTGGAAGGCTTGTATGGTCCTTAGGGTTGTTTCCCCTTCGTTTAGAAGCGAACGGGGCGTGGAACGGCCGAGATCGGTCAATCCCTTATTTTTCCCATCGTAACGCTTTAGCGGTCTTACAAGAGACCATTTTTAGGCTTTAGCGGTCCTTGGGTGACCGTTTCTACTTTTTGAATAGTAGGTTGGTTTAGGTCTTCGTGGTCGTGCGAAAGACTGTTTCTTCTGGCTAGCGGTTCAGTGGATGACCGCTAATTTCTGTCATCGGTCATATGATAGACCGCTAACGGGGTCGTTTATGTCTGTTTGGCTAAGGCGGTCGTGCGATAGATCACTAAGCCTGGGTTGGCGGTCTGAGAGACGACCGCTAACGGTTGTTTATATCGGATTTAATAGTGTTAAGTCGGTTGGGCTAGCAATCCTAGCCTTGACCGCTATTTGTCCTTGGCGATCCTATGAGAGACCGCTAGGAGGTTTGACCGATTTATGTCGGTTCAGGGGTTGACCGGTTTTAGAGGTCATATGGACGACCGCTATTGTCTCGTTCGCGGTCCTACAATAGACCATCTACCCCTCTTGTTTTGGAATTTATTCGTTGAGTCTCCGAGTGACGCGGCCATGTCCTGGACTGCTTAGATGAGTGAGACGGCTTGTTTATAGGCCAGTTGTCTTGGTGCGGCTCTTTTCTGACCGCCTAGGGTTTGTATTCTCTGTGTGAGGGTAGCGGCTCATTAGCTGACTGCTTGGTTTACCTAGCGGCCTGACAGGTGACCGTTTGCTTCCCAGAGCCATGTTTTCCTGATATTTGGCCTCCGATTGTCTTGGCCTTACCTTGTGGTTTGCCCGTAGTCCTGTGGATGTCTTGGACATCCTATGAGGGCGATGACCATGTTGTGAGGTGGCCGAGGAGTGCCATTGTATTCCGTAGTGTTTCGTACTGTTTCAGAGTCATTATTGGTGTCTGGTCAACCCGGTTGTGATCCAGTGGTTGACATATGACCTTGTGGTTGTTTCGATGGTCCTGTATGGATCGAGAGATGATGTTGGACGTCTTGAGGTGTTGTCTTACCTCGGTTTACGTGTCCATGTGTTTTAAGGGTCTCGGTGATTCCTTAGGTCTCCGTGGTTCGTGTTATGCAGAGGCATGGATCAGGTGATCCTATGTCATTTCCTTTATCGGTGTTTTCTCATGATTTGGATTAGAATTAGACCGATTGGAGGCTTATTACCGCTATGTGCGACGATCTTGACCCCGGGTCTTGTGACTCAAGGATCGTTGTGTTGGCAGGTCTAGCTGTCTGTCCTGAGTCTGGTGGTAGTCTGGTATGCTACCCTGTGTCTGGTGCTTAGTAGTACGTGCGACAGTGCATGCGTAGCCTATTTGTACTTCAGCACTAGTGTTTTAGATTAGTTGTGTCTAGTGAGCCTCCACTAGTCGTAGTCCGATGACATGTTCCAGTGTGTTGGCCCACCTAGGAGTGGTGGCGGGACAGTTCCCGATAGACAATTTTTAGGCTAGTTTCCGTGGACTCCCTTGCCTTGCAGTAGCATCCTGCTGGGGGAGAAAACTAGCTAGAGGCCTGGCTCAAGGCATTGAGCTTGTGTGTGCACACGTGGTCAGGGGCGGTTGGACGAGCGCCGACGGGAGTGACCCGGACTAGTCACTCGTTACTATTGTTCCTTGTACTCGGTTACTGTTACGTGTCTCGTTGGCTGCGTTCCAGGCTTGTGCAGATACTTGTGGCGCAGTGTAAGACATCAGTGCACGCATCTGGCTGTTCTTCTAGTAAGGAGGTGCTCTTGTCACTTGACGCATGACTCTCGTGCTTATCATCGCGTGACTTGTGCTTCGTGACTGGTTCTTGTCATGTTGGACGTGACTTGTTGGGTAGTCTTTTCTTGGCTTCACCCGCGATCCAGTCTTGTGTAACGTACAAGACGATCTAGTTGTGTATATTCATGGCTTTGACTGTGTAGGTCTTTTAATAGGGCTTTTACCTTTTTTGGTAGGCTTCAGCCATGGAGCTTGTGCTTGTCGACGGATAGGTAACGCCTGACTTTGTAAGATTAGGGTCCGCCTTTCTGTTGCTGTTTGGAATAGCTTAGGCGGCCGTGTTTCTGGTTAGTACGGCTTTACTCTTTCCTTTAGTTGTTCTTACTCTTGCTTACTCCTACTTTTTTTTTTTAACCAAAGACTGGCCAAACTGGAGCGAGGACTGGTCGAGTGCACCCTTCCTCAGAGAGGAAGAATGTTCTCACTCCCCCAAGCTACTCCAAGGCCCTAATTTTATTTCTACTAACTGAAGGAGATACAGAGTCCAAGGGGCATACCCCTAAGTTACATAACGCCATTTATTAAAGGCCCTAAAAAAGGACACATCAAGAAGCTTACTCCTGCTTTTTACAACTTTACTATTGTAGTTAGTACTGCTGTTACTTATGTTCTTCCTGCTTTACTGTTTAGCGTTGTTTAGCGTGTTATTGTGTTATTTCCAGTGGGGATATGCGTGACCCCTACTGAGTCAGTGACACGAGGCACACCCCTTCTTTTCAGGTGTGGTCGTTCTTCTTCCTCGTGGTTCGTGACGCAGTGTGTCAGTTCGTAGTCGCCAGCGTTGCCAGCGTTCTCTGCGTCGGGCTTCCCCCGACTTCAGTGTACGTTTTCCTTTCTGTTCGACTGTACTTGTCTTTAATTTTAGACTGGACTCTGTTAATTTAAATTATTAATTAAAAAAGTAATTTTATTTCTGTTACTTTAGCAAACCTGATCAATGCAATATTAATTACTTATTACTTTATCTGGGACTTCAATGTACTCTACACACACTCCTTTTATCCCTTTGGAGCTTTACCACTCTTGGGAGGCCTCGCAGGATCCAAGTGTTATCGGGTTTACCCGATAATATCCGGAGCCTGGGTCGTCACACCTAAGCTGGTCTGCCTAAACCCCTGGAAAAAATAAAAAAAAGTTTTTTTACAAAAAAACCCCCAGTCCGCCTAAACCCATGGTTTAGGCAGACCAGCCTGCCCCCCCAGGCTGGTCCGCCCAAACCCATCCCAAACCAAAAAAAAAGTTTCTTTAATAAAAAAAACCCTCCGTGGAGGGTTTAGGCGGACCAGACCAGCCCTTTGGGCTGGTCCGCCTAAACCCTCCCTCCCCCACTCCGTAAACAAAAATATATATATATTTCTAAGGGTTAACCTAGACCAAACCCAGCCCTCAACTTAGTCCAACTAAACCCTTCCCTGCCGCTTCAACTTCCTATAAATTCCACCCCTTAGAAGCTCAAGGGGCATTTTTTTTAAACTATGGCAATACCTAGGCAGATCCGGGGATCAGCTAGGTGTTTTATTAAAATAGCAGGAAAGGAAAAAACATACAAGAGAACCGAGCCAAAAGATAGCCACCCTATGTAGAGGGGCTATGGAACATAAAGTGGCTCAAGACAACACAGGGGGATGAACCCAAAGAATAAGATAACACGGGGTCCAACATAAAGAACAATAAGACACACCAAGGGACCAATAAGGATAAAAACAAACATACTTAAAGAGAGCTAAGAGCGATGGCGAGGGTTGAATCTGTGACGTGCACTCCTTGTCACCCTACGGTGAGGGGAGTAGAGATCCCACCCAAGAGCATCATCAGCACCATCGGGATCCTCTTGAACCAAGTCTGCAACAGGAGCGGAGACAGTTGGGGGAGCTATGGCAGAGGAAGGCTGCAAGATGGACTGCCTAGCTACCGCTGTAGCCCAGGACCGTGGAGCATTTGGAGAAGCTGCCGGGGCAGATGACTGGCAGATAACTTCCTCAATGGACTGCCTGGAGGCGACCTTAGAGGGTGCAACAGCTGCAGCGGCAGGGGGCACATCAACAGAAGCATTAGGGGCTACCAATGCGATCACCACGGGATGAGGTTGTAGAGGAAGCGAGGGGGCCGGTGCACCGCCCAGGAGAGGAACTTGCTTAGAAGGGACAAGATCAAGGGCCAATGCGATCCCTTTGCCGCGATCAATCCCAAACTTGGGAACCGGAGGAGTAGCAACTTGGACAGCACCCAAGGCCGAGCATGGAGGAGGGTCCGGCCTAGAGGAAGGAGCGACTTTCCCAAAGGAGGCACCAGTAGGAATGGAATCATCAGTAGGGCCCAAGGTGGAGACAACCCTCGACACAGAAGGAGAGGCTCCATCAAAATCGATACCAGCAACAACAAAACCGTGGGAAGGTAATGGAGAAAGGCCCTCAGCAGCAGCTGAGATCTTCACAGCACCATCACCATCGTTGTCCTCACAAAGGGCCTCAACGACACCAGAAGCAAAGGGGGGCTACTAAGAAGATCCCTCCACAGGCAGAGCAACCACAGGCGAACAAATGGAGGAAATAGCAACAAGCACAGCTCCACCGGAAGTAGACTGAGAGGAAGGATAAACCTCCCCTCGCGAGACACAGCAACCAGACGGATCAGAGAGACTGGCATGGGCGAAGGCCCCATCGTGCGCCTCCACCGAATAAGGATTGTCAATAGCCATATAAGAGACCGGTGCCAACGAAGACATAGAGACACCTGCCAATGGATTGGTAGACACGGACGGAGGAATAAATGGGGGGCGTCAGATGACAACAAGGCACCAGATGCAGTACCACAAGGGCCATCGGAATCTGAAATAACAGGAGAAGGAGCTTCCATGGAGCCCTGGTCCGCAGGTAGTGAAAACAGGGGCACCGTGGAACAATCGCCAGACTACACCAGGAGGGTTGTGCTCCGTGTAATGGATTGGCCAGTAAAGAAGAGTCTTCAAGAGATGACTGGATAGTGCTTGGAATGCCAGGAAGAGGAGATGCACTAACGCCAGCACTACAAACGGCAATAACACCATTATTATTGGCCATTAAAGGAGGAGGCACATCTTGAACGCCAAGAGCTGCAACGGATTGGGCAGCCAGAAGCGAAGGGTCAGCAAGATCTCCCAGAGGAATGGCCATGTTATTGGTAAATGCATTTGTCTTAACGCAACCCTTCGCTAGAGAAGGCGACTGGTCGATGGGCTGGTCAGCAACGGACGGTCCAGGCTACACAGAAGGGCTAGCTAGAACGTCAGGATCGTAACTGGGAGTTGGAGCAGGCTTGGAAACATCCTTCCAAGTTAGCAAAACTGTCATAGCCGGAGTAGGCTTGCCGGACACCGGAGGATGGTCACCGGAAATGCCATTAACACCATCACGTTTGGCGCCAAGTTTCTTGCAATTGCCAACCACATGGCCAAGACGATGGCAAGCAGAACAATACAATGGCAAACTAGGGCAGACAATGGGCTGCCAAAATCCATCAGATCCTAAACTAATCCATATTTTATTTGAGATCCTCTGAGAAATATCTAGGAGAACACAAGCTCGAGCCGCACTAGAAAGAGCAAGGAAGATGGTATCCTGATCAATCTGAAGCACCGAACCAACACTCCCAGCAATGGATCTAATCATCGCATCAAAGAAAAAATTGGCTGGGAGTTGGGGAAACTCAATCCAAACCGGGACTATAGAAGAGTCCACATCCGGTGAAAAATCTAAAGACCACCTTGAGAACTTGAACAACCGGCCTAGAATAAGCAACGGACCCTTAAGCAAAACCTTGATGAAATCATCCCGGCATAAGAACCTGATAAGAAGATGGCGATTACCCAGAGCACTAAGAGCGAATTCATTCTGAAACTGGAATCTTTGCGTAAGGTGTGCCCTGATTTCAGGAAACTGAGGTCGCCCATAAGGAGTGTGGGCAGCAATGGCGCACTCAAGAGGCTTGCACGAAGCTGCAATCTCGTCCAAAGAGAAGAAGACTGCCAGATCACCCATGTCTGTGCGAGCAGGGAGATGGACCGGTACAGCAATGGACGGAGGGGCCATGGCTTCTTTGATGATCTGCACAAAAGAAGACTGAGCTCCATGCTGCCACGCATGAGGAACAGGGACAGATGGGGCAGCCGGTTGGGGAGGTTCCTACGTTGAAGCAGCACAAGGGCATGGTTCTGAAGCACTGGCAGAGGGAGGAAGGGCACCAGCAGGGAGAGGAGGAGAGATCTCCATGCTTGTAGCAACAATAGGGAAAGAGGGGACGGAGGGGGGAGGGCGCGGCCCTCCCCTCACGTTGGACATCTCTCGCTCGAAAACCCACGACCTAACAGAATGAAGGCATACAACAACAGGAGAACCCACGACCTAACTGCTGCAACCTCAGAATTCTTCCATAGGCATCCAGCAAGGGTCGAGGATGCGAGGAGCTAAGTGCGCGAGTGGTTGGCTTGTGGATCGACTTGTACACGCCGAGGGTATGTCACACGTACTCCCCTCACGCGGTGTCTAGCCATCGCACACATGTCCACCCCCATCGCATGTAAGGCGTTATGACAACGGCGAACACACCCACATCCCGGGTCCTCCCGTGTGTGACAACCCACGGTGGCTACGCATATGCCACGATGCCGCACCTACGTCCGAAATGGAACCGCGTGACTACTACTCGCCCTAAGCTAGCTGCCGACCGCTCTAACTGATGACTCGAGTTAGCCAATGTAGCAACCCTGACAAATTATAGGAATGGAAGTTCTTAAATAAAAATAAAACAAACAAATTAGCCAAGGCCTAGATCACATACACAACACCACATACACAAATGGGCCATACACTTAAAGCTAAATGGGCCAAGGGAAAGGGTGCCCCTTGATAGGGCGCCATTTTTAGAAATAGAGCCCTCTTGTATGGGCTCCATTTTCATGAAGGGCGCCCCTGGCTTGGGCACTATTTACCTGAGGATGAATATGGGAACCCCGACTGCGGTGTTTTGCTCGAACTGGGAAGTAGAATGCTGTTAGGGAAGGTCTCGATCTGGAAAGATTGATACGTAGGAAGGTTGTTTCAATAGGATTCTTACAAGGGATATATTAATCCTGATCGAACTCTCAAACCCCATTAGGATTCCCATCTCTATAAATATCCTACTTCTTCGACGAGCCCCAACTACTGCTGCTCATCTACGTCGACTTGTTGCCACTAGTACGTGAAGGAGAACTCTCTCCAGTGCGTGAAGAGGAACGCACCTGCTTCCTCTTCCTCCCATCATCTACCTACGTGCTATATCGCCGAGTAGGGAGAAAGAAGCCTTCTACTACCTATGACGAGAAAGAGCTCAGTTTCTTTCTCTATCTTCTTCCACAATGGTTACAGTTAAACGTGCGAAGAAGCTTTATTATCTTCTTCCCGTCCCTGCCGTGTAGTTGCTGCATTTCACTACCATTGCTGTTTGAGTGCTACCATCTGGTTGCAGTTGTTCTTATTATATCCCTTGAACTGCTCTGTCCATCATCTCAACCAGCAATCAAGGTAGGTGTTCTCAATATCTCAAGCTAAACTCTTTAACAAATTGAATCTTAAACTATTATCTGCATATTCCATGATTCTCTGGATATCTCCGTAGGTGTTCTCAAGTTCTAAGCCAAATACCAAAATCACTGAGTCCTGTGCATGCATATAGATCAGTAAAGATTAGAAGAGTAATTTGTAATTTTCTGTATCGGAGTTTTTGACATAAACAGTGAATAGCGACCCATACATGGGCGCTATATTGATAAAAAATGACCTTCTGAACGGTCGTTATTCTGTGGAACATTTAATAAATACCCATGTTTAAAATTCAATAACTATGTAACCTGATGTCCAAATTAATGCATGAGCATAGTTATGGAATCTTGCTCTTTCTCTCTTCCTGTCTATATATTCACTTCTGCAAAATTTTATTTATTAAGAAAGTGACACTATTCATGTTAAATTGCATAAGAATGAAATAACGACTGAACCCCGGACTCTATTCAATATAGCGCCCCTATCCTGGGCGCTATATTCTGAAATGAAGACTTCTCAAGAGGGCACCATTCCCTCTGTGTAAAAATTCTTCAGGAACTAATATATATATTTGTGTGTGTGTGTGTGTGTGTGTGTGTGTGTGTGTGTGTGTGTGTGTGTGTGTGTGTGTGTGTGTGTGTGTGTGTGTGTGTGTGTGTGTGTGTGTGTGTGTGTGTGTGTGGAATTAGATACAACGCCTCCATAGAAAGGCGCTACTTAATGAAATGAAGGCACCCCCTAAGGCGCCATTTACCTGATTCCCGTTTTCTTCTGAGTTTTTCCTGTGACCCATTACAAAGGGTATTTTGGCACTATATCTCAGTCGTAGATGTAGTCTCACGTTTTTACGATGTTTCACGCTTAGCCACTAATTCTCGGTGATGATTGAGCACTCCGCGGGATATCCCTTCCTTCGGACTGGCAATTTCATCATAGATACCTCCGTAAGACTCCGCTAGCCTTGGATTCCCTCAAGGCAGCCAAGCGGGTTGTACCCTAAAAAAACCCTGGAACCGATACGTGTCACTCTGGTTTTTTCTGAAAGCTTGTATATCTCTGAACTGCGACCATGACATGGATGCCTAAAAGAATTTGCGACCATGGTAGGGGCGCAGTTTATTGTTTGTGCGACCTTCTACAGGACGCTATTCAAAACTAAGCGACCATAAGAAGTGTCATTATTTCCCTTGTGCCAGTCTTGGTTATACTAATGAGTGACCCCTCCCTGGACGTTGTTTCCAATGGATGGCAGTGGGAGTGACGTCAATTTCCAGTTTTCTCCATTTTCCTGATTTGGTGAGATTTATTGCAAGATAGTCATATCACATATGTACATGATTAACTTCCACATTAGCCTTGACACTATGTCCATTTTGGGAATTTCCTTGATATTATATCGAGAACATAACCCTTTTGACTATGTATTTGGCCATATCTAATTCTGAAACATTAAGGTCTGTGGGTCCACGACTATCAATGTCAGGAAGGACGGAAGTCCAATTCTGTAAACCATGAGAATTCTGGGTGTGGCATTGCACCAAAGTCTGTATATCTGTTATATTCTGTTATTCTGTTATATGTGTTATTCTGCAAATTCTGTGAATTCTGGAAATTCTATTATTCATATATTTTGTTGTTCGGTTATTCTGATAATTTAGATATTCTGTTAGATTGTTTAATTCTGATTATATTTATTGAAACTCTGTTATACTCTGGCCAATTCTGAAGTTATGCTCATCTAAGTATCTATCCTTGTTAAATTTTGGTACCTTGTCCTTGGCTCTGCATGGGAATTTATCCCTAACTCTCTTGAGCTTATAACTGCCTTTGGCCTTGATATTCATCCTTTCTACTAGATTGTTCGTCATGATTTTCAGGTTGTATCGTTTCATGCATTGCATAGTCATGAACATGATTAAAAATTGACTAATCACTTATATTTTGCTTGATGAGAGATGTAATTCCTATTGAGCTTTTTGCTAAACAGCCTATTTTTACATTTTTTAGGTAATAATGCCGAAGACAATCAATCAGACGGGGAAGGGCAAGAGTGAAGAGTGTTTTGAAGAATCGAGTCAGTGTCTTTTATGTTATTGAGTCTTGTCCTGTCACTTGAGTCTTTTCCTTTCATCAGGTGTAGTATTGAGTCTTTTCTTTTCTTTATGTAAGTTGAGTCAAGATGTAATATTCACTTTCTGATATTAATAAGATTTATATTTTGTCAATATTGTCTAGCCGTGTGTTCATGTCTTATGATCGCTCTGATTATTCACGACTGTTTCACTGCCACGTTCCGAACAACACGTTCCGCTGCTATCGGTTCTGGGCGTGACAGTTTGTGGTATCAGAGCCTAGGTTTATTAAACCCTAGGTCTTGACTATAGGATTGAGCCTAGTCCTATTATTACCCAGTGAGATTGGGTAGAACTTGAGGTTAAGTGCTAAAAATAATTATAACATTAATAATATCGGTTTACAAAAATGGCTTAGCAACTTTCATAAGAATAAATCGTTAATCTTATATAAACTATCTTGTATCTTGTAGAGCTAGAAAGCTATCAATGGCCGCTGAGCGTGCACAATGGCGTGAGGTGCAAATGATGGTTCAAGGATTGACTTAGGCTCTTCAGCGGGTAACCGAGGGTGGAGCCAATCGTGGAGCTGGAGAGTTGCATCGTGAGTTCCGGAACCTCAATCCCCCTAGATTTAGTGGAACTCCTGATCCTAATGTGGCGGAAGATTGGACTAAAGAGATTAAAAGAATCTTTCGAGTAATGCAATGTTCGGACCAAGATAAGGTCCTTTTAGCAACATTCCAACTAGAGAAGGATGTGAGAGCTTGGTGGGAGTCGGTGGAAGCGACTTTGTCGAACGATCAGGTGACATGGGAGGAATTTTTAGAACACTTCAACGAGAAATATTTCTCGGAGAGAGTTCGGGAGTGAAAGGTGGGAGAATTTGCCTCGCTCAAACAAAGAAACATGTCCGTGGCAGAATATGAGGCTCAGTTCTCGAGGTTGTCACGATATGCGCCTCATTTGATCATGACAGAGAAGATGAAAGCTAGGAGGTTCTTGAATGGTTTAAGATTGCAATATATACCCCATTTGGCACCAATGGATATTCAATCATATGTCGAGATGGTTAAGAGAGCTCGGCTATTGGAAGACGCTATGGAATTATCTTACAAAGTTAAGGTAAGAATGGAAAAGAAGAAGGTAGATAATGGCAACAAAAGGTCCAATGATGGGAATGGAGTTTTGAATAGCAAGAAGCCTAAGGAAGAAAAGTGCAAGCATTGTGGGAATGAGGGTCATCGATCCGAGAAGTGTCGTTGGAAGAATGGAACTTGTTTCCGTTGTGGAAGCCAAGAGCATAAGGTTGTCGACTGTCCCCTTCCTCAAGATCAACCTCAACAGGCAAAGGATCATAAGTTATTGTCCTTAGTTTGTTTTATTATTCATTATCTCGCATGACATTATTAAATTGGTTAATCACTTATGCTTTGCCTGCTTTAGAATCTATTGAGCATTCGCTCACCTAGTTTTTCCCCCATTTTCAGGTAATTCTGAGGATGATACGCAAACAGATGGGGATGGGCAAGAGTGAAGACCCTAGAGTGAACCATTTAGATGATGGACCTGATGGCTATCTTAGCATTAGTAGTGTCCTTGTAATGGCTATAAGTTGTTAGGTCCTTGGAGTTGAAATCTTTGTTTTGTTTAGTTTTTAATTTGAGTCGTTATGTAAGCTGTCAGTTGATACTTGGAAACAATTATTTCTCGTTTATGAATAAATTAGCAGTATTTTGAGTAATTCATTCTTCCTTGCATTTATGCTTACTTTTGTTGGTTACTGCTCTGATTGTCATGAATGATTATAACTGCCTCGTTCTGATATTCTGCGTCGGGGCGTGACAGTTTTGTGGTATCAGAGCCTAGGTCTTCTAAAGTCCCTAGGTTTCTTAGTGGTGTCGTAGAACCAGTGACCTTGTCAAAGTCTACGGATCCAACCCGGTGAGATGGGATAGAGACTCAGGTTAAGTTAACTAATAATCTTTAAAAGAATGCTCGATAGGTCGATCTAATTAATTTTCCTACGTGTAGGAGTCTGTTCCGATGGCAGCTGAGCGTGCACAATGGAGGGACATGCAGCATACAGTGCAGGGTTTGACTTAGGCCCTCCAGCAAGTGGCCCAAGGTGGAACGGCGCACCATGCAGCCGGTGATCTCCACCGAGATTTTTGAGGATTGAATCCTCCACGATTTGGTGGTTCGACGGATCCCGATGAAGCCGAGCATTGGCTAAAGGAGATGGATCGTATTTTTTGAGTTATGCAATGTAGTGACCAGGAGCGCGTTCTCTTGACTACTTTCCAGTTGGAACGTGATGCTCGTGCGTGGTGGGAGGCAGTAGAAGCCACGCTCGGTAATAGGCGTGCGATGTGGGATGATTTTAAAGAGCTTTTCAACAGTAAGTATTTCTCGGACCGTGTGCAAGAAAAGAAGGCGACAGAATTCGCTACTTTGAGGCAGAGGAATCTGTCAGTTGCTGAATACGAGGTGTAATTCTCCCGATTATCTCGATATGCACCGCACCTAGTATCTACAGAAAAGATGAAAGCCAAGAGGTTTCTCAATGGGTTGAAGCTCCAATATATCAACCAGTTGGCTCCGATGGAGATTCATAACTATGTCGAGATTGTAAGGAAAGCGCAAGTTCTCGAAGATACCATGGAAATGACTAAGAGGATCCGAGGAAAGAACACCAAGAAGGGGCAGACCACTAGTTCCGGGAATTTCAAACCCAACAATGGCAAGAAGAGGCCCACTGGCAGGTCTAGTTCGTGGAAGGACAAGAAGTCGAGAAGTGATGACAGGAAGGCAGGACCGGCTGCATCATCCAAGGCTCTTTGCAAGTATTGTGATCATCCGGGTCACAAGATGGAAGAGTGATGGCGCAAGCTAGGCGCCTGTCTACGTTGTGGGTGCAGGAACCATCGTATCCCTGAGTGTCCTCTTTTATCTGACCAAGCTACATCGGATAGGCCTCAAGGAAGCCAAAGGTTGCAGGGCAAGCTCCAAGCCCTTCAAGAAACCAAGACAGAAACCACCGAGGTGGGTGGATTGGTTGAAGGTACACTCATTATTCTCGATAAGCTAGCGTTCGTTCTTTTTGATACTGGAGCAACTCACTCACTTATTTCTCAAAGTTTTGCTTAGTCTATATCTATGGAACCTGTATTGATGAATTCTCAAGTGAAAATTTCTACCCCTATTGGTTCGGGTTCAACTATCAAATATTATTATCCTTCTAGTAAGGTTTTAATTGGTGGCCAGAATTTTTCGGCTGATTTAGTTTGTATGAAGATGATGGATTATGATGTAATTCTAGGAGCTGATTGGTTAGCTACATATGAGGATAGTGTTCATTATAAATCCGGCACCTTGACTTTCTCTGGGCACCCCGAGCTTTCTTATGTTGGGGTTAGGCATACTAAGTCTGTGCCACTTATTTCGGCACTTCGGGCCGAGAAGTTGTTGAGGAAAGGATGTCAGGCATTTTTGGCTTGGTCTCTTTGACCGACAGGAAGGAGTTGGAGTTGAAGGACATTCTGATTGTCCGAGAATTTCCAGATGTGTTTCCTGAAGATTTGCCAGGACTCCCCCCTGAAAGAGAGGTAGTCTTCTCTATTGATCTAGTTCCTGGCGCGTCACCAGTCTCTAAGGCTCCGTACCATATGTCTCCCACGGAGTTAACGGAATTGAAGAAGCACTTATTGGAGTTGCTCGAGAAGGGGTTCATTCGTCCTAGTACGTCCCTATGGGGAGCCCCAATGTTGTTTGCAAGGAAGAAGGATGGTTCGTTAAGATTGTGTATTGATTACCGTCAATTGAATCAGCTGACTGTCAAAAACAAGTACCCATTGCCGAGAATAGATTAGCTTTTCGATCAGATAGCGAGTGCACAATATTTTTCCAAGATTGATCTTCGGTCGGGGTATCATCAGTTGCGAATCAAGGAAGAAGATATTCTTAAAATGGCATTTCAGAGCAGGTATGGGCATTTCTAACTTGTGGTAATGCCTTTTGGTTTAACAAATGCTCCTGCAGCTTTCATGCAGCTAATGAACAATGTGTTCCGGCCCTACTTAGATCAATGGGTCGTGATTTTTATCAATGATATTCTAATATACTCCAAGAGCAAGAAGGAGCATGAAGAGCACTTGAAGATGGCGTTGTAGATACTGAGGGATTATCAGTTATACGTAAAGTTTAATAAGTGTAAATTTTGGTTGCAAGAAATATCCTTTCTGGGGCATATCATCACTAAGGATGGCATCTCTATAGACCCTTCTAAGGTAGAAGCGGTGAAGAATTGGGTTAGGCCTATGAATGTAACCGAAGT
Source organism: Amorphophallus konjac (assembly GCA_022559845.1). Classification (NCBI taxonomy): domain Eukaryota; kingdom Viridiplantae; phylum Streptophyta; class Magnoliopsida; order Alismatales; family Araceae; genus Amorphophallus; species Amorphophallus konjac. The sequence continues at coordinate 194,388,650 of CM040126.1, read as the reverse complement.
AAGAAGTTTTCTAGGCCTAGCAGGCTATTATCGGAGATTCATTAAGGATTTCTCCAAGATTACAGTACCTTTAACTCGATTAACCTGCAAGGAGAATCAATTCGAGTGGTCAGAAGATTGTGAAAGGAGTTTCCAGACTCTGAACGAGTGTTTGACCACCGCCCCTGTCTTGGCCTTGCCTTCAGGAGAAGGAGGTTTTGAAGTTTATACTGATGCCTCGAGCATTGGTCTAGGTTGTGTGCTTATGCAGCATGGTAGGGTGATAGCCTATTCTTCTAGACATTTGAAGAAGCATGAAGAGAACTATCCTGTCCATGACTTAGAGCTCACTGCAATAGTTTTCGCCTTGAAGATTTGGAGGCACTACTTATATGGAGAGACCTTTACTATATTTACTGATCACAAGAGCTTGAAATATTTGTTCTCTCAGAAAGTGCTCAACATGAGGTAGAGAAGATGGCTTGAATATTTGAAGGATTTTGATTTCTCCATAGAGTATCACCCTAGGAAGGGCCATATAGTGGCCGATGCTTTGAGCCGTAAGCCGATAGCCAAGTTGTCAAGTCTTATGCTGCAAGAGTGGAGAATGCTGGAATAGATGGCTAGTCTAGACCTTAATGTTGGTGAAAAGAAGCATCAAATTATGATCACTCAGGTTCAATTTCAACCAGAGTTGTTGGCGAAGATCAAGATCTTGCAAGATAATGACCCAGTGTTGGCAGAGATCAAAGGAAGTTTGAGCAATCGACCAGATTTTCTGTTTGTCGATGATGGCAGGTTGTTGTTCCGGGGAATCACTTGTGTCGCTAATTTAGCAGAAGTGAAGAGCAAGATCCTTGAGGAAGCCCATAGGTCCAAGTATACCATTCATCCTGGAGCTACTAAGATGTACCGAGATTTAAAAAGGACCTTTTGGTGGCCAAACATGAAGAGGGAGGTGGCTGAGTTCGTGAATAGATGCTTGGTGTGTCAACAAGTAAAGGCTGAGCATTTCAGACCTGCCGGGAAATTAAAGCCTCTCGATATACCACAATGAAAGTGGGAGAGTATCAGCATAGATTTTATAATGGGCTTACCGAAAACTCGTGGAGGTTTTGATGCGATATGGGTAATTGTGGATAGGTTGACAAAATCTGCGCATTTCTTGTCCATCAAGTCGAAGTGGACCGTCGATGTTTTGGCTGCTTTGTATATGAAAGAATTTGTAAGACTGCATGGTGTACCTGTGAACATTGTGTCAGACAGAGACCCCAGGTTCACCTCACATTTTTTGAGAGGATTACAAGAGTCCCTAGGAACCTGCCTAAATTTCAGCACCTCATTTCATCCTCAGATGGATGGGCAGACCGAGAGGACTAATCAGATTGTCGAAGATATGTTAAGGGCTTGCATAATTGACTTTGGTGGTAGCTGGCATGAACATTTGGCTCTGATAGAATTTGCCTATAACAATAGTTACTAGTCCAGTATTCAGATGGCACCGTTCGAGGCCCTGTATGGAAGGAGTTACCGATCACCTTTGTGCTGGGAAGAGGTCGGCGAGAAGCAATGGCTTGGACCAGATCTTATTTCAGAATCAACCAAGAACATCAAGATTATCAGAGATCATCTACAAGTTGCACAGTCAAGACAGAAAAGCTATGCAGGTAATAGAAGAAGAGATTTAGAATTTCTGGTAGGAGAGCATGTATTCTTGAAGGTTTCACCTATAAGCGGAGTCCGAAGGTTTGGAATCTGTCGCAAGCTGAGTCTAAGGTTTATTGGCCCGTTTCAGATTTAGAAAGAGTTGGAGAAGTTACCTACAGATTTGCATTGCCACCCTAGTTGTCAGGTGTGCATAATGTCTTCCATGTGCCCATGCTACGGAAGTATGTATACCACCCCGCGCATATCATTTAGCATGCGGACCTAGAGTTGTGGGAAGACTTATCTTATGAAGAAAAACCCATCAAGCTTTTGGATCGGAAGCAGCAACAGCTTAGGAATCGGTCCATATTGATGGTCAAGATTCAGTGGAGTAGGCGTGGAACAGAAGAAGCCACATGGGAGTCCGAAGAAGCGATGCGGAAGTAGTATCCTGAATTATTTTAAGGTCAGCAACCCTGATTTCCCCTTTTTCGATTAAGTGTAGTGAATTTGGAGGACCAAATTCCTTAAAGTGGGGGAGGGTGTAGCATCCCGAATTTTATTAAATAATATAACTGTGTAATAATCAAGAATTTCTTAATATTAAATTAAAATCCCCTTTGGGCTAAATTTCAACTAATTTATAAAAATATGAGAAAATAACAATCATGCAGAGGACCCAATTTCCAGACACTTTGTCTTCTTGGATGACCCCAAAATAAAATTTTATCAAGCCGAGTTAAAGGTTTTTGGGCTAAAATCAGAGTCTTGTTTAATCGAACCTTAGATTGCCAAATTCGAGCCCAATTCGTAACCATTTCAGCCCAAACCAGGCCCATTCGATCGGCCCTGATTGGTGGTCTATTTCCCCTCTCATTCCACATGAAAACCCTAACCCTAGGAGCTCCATTTCGAGCGAGAGGCGGCGTGACCCGGTCAAGCGCGAGTTTCGCGCACGATCGACTTTGAAGACTCTTCTTAGACTTATCTCGCCCCTAGATCGAATTGCCTCCTATAAAATCAACCCTAGATCGACCTAGAACCCTCATTTGTTGAGGCGGCCGGCGGGGAGCACGTTCGAGGGAGGAATCGATGAATTTGGAGCGAGGATTGTTCGTGCAGTTCCGAGTGTTCATCGTCCCTTTGTTCTTCGATTAAGGCAGGTTCTAGCAGACCAAATCTTATCTAAGTTAAACCATTAGAAGAGCCTTCGAGTCCTCTTTAATTTGGTACTGGAAGACCCAATTTATATTGAGTATAGAGATCGTAGTTCATGTTTTTGTCAGAGCGTGTCAAACTAGGGCATCGATCTTATTACTCCATGTTATATCGATTCAGTGTTAGGTTTAAGCAGGCTCAAACCCTAATTGATCACGATATATTGTGCGACTATTTGTCCTCTTTCTATTAATAGCTTTTTGCCCAATTTTTATGAACCGTACCGCGTGAATCTCATGTTGCAATCGAGGTCTATCGGAGTTCGCCGGAGGCCAGACGTGGTGTTGGCCCGGTTAGGAGGCAATTGAGAGGGGGGTGAATTAATTGCCCACCCTTCTTGACAAATTTAGACTTAAATAAATCAAATCACAGATATGGCAAATAAACCTTAGATAAAGCTTGATTAGAGTGTATGAATGAAAAGCAAGCAAGCCCTCACAACTTCCCAACGTAGAAATATAATCACTCGGAGTACAATGTATGAGCGGATAGTTGATCAAACTATCGTCTCGCCGACTCACACTCGTAGTATAAATGGATAGGAAATATCATCAACCACATAAAAAGCAAACCATGGCACAATGATTTTTAGGTGGTTCGGACGCACCAAGTGCCATCCTACGTCCACCCCTCTCACCTCGAGAGGATTTCACTAAAACACGTTGCACGACGGCAACAACCACCACACACGGGCTCGACGGCCCACACACGTGGGTTATCACACGACGACGAGAAACCGCACACACACGGAGCAAGCTCCGAAATCATCTAAAGAGAGAAATAAAATGGAAATGACAAAGCCTAGTCTGAGATTTACGATCTAAGCACAACAGAACTAAGAAGATGATAGACAAAATCTTCCCCTTTGATATTCACGCAACTAGGAGATCAAATGGAAGGGTGCTATAGAATGGAAGCATAAGAGAGAAAGAAGTCGGCCCCCTTGATGAAGTCCTTCCAGGAAAGGAGATGGTGGAGAGCAGCACCGGCTCCCTTCCAACTTCGAGCTTGGGGATGAAAGATGCAAACTTGGCGGCAGGTTCTTCCTTCCACAGCAGAAGCACCGGTCCTCTCCTCCTTCTTCCTGCAAAGATAGAACAAGCTTAGCCCACCAGAATGAATCTTCTACGAATGGGGATCGCAGAATATATATAGCAAAGAGAAGCACTATTAAAGACCACAAAACCCCTTGTAAAAAAGCTCTCAAAACTACACCCAAACGATAGGTGAAACCCTAAGGGTAAGGGTGTAAAAGACCAACTCAATCGGATCACAAAGTGGGTCTTACGAAACCCAACAGGAAAACACGATCCGAACAACCCAGAAGCCTGCCAACACACAGAAAAACCAATACACAGGCTAAAGAGTCTGTGCAAATTACCCATGGTCGATGCAAGCTGGGTCGGTGCAAGGTTTTGTGCACATGAACAAACCCAGTGCATATGCCAAGGTCGGTGCAAAGTGAGAGTCGGTGCAAGTTTTACAAAGCAAGGATGTGGTCAGTGCAGATTTTTGTAAGAAGGATGGGTCGGTGCAAACAATGGTCGTGCACACTGCAAATGCAAGTCGGTGCAAACAATGGTCCGTGCACATGCAAATGCAAGTCGGTGCAAACAATGGTGCGTGCACATGCAAATGCAAGTCCGTGCAAGTTTTGAAACTTGCCAGAATGACAGTCGGTGCAAAGATGGACAGGTCTAAGCATATGTATGCTCAAGGTCTGTGCATGTGACCCCTAAGGTCCGTTGTAAGACCCCAAATTATTTAATTGAGCCCAATATTTCTTATTTAGCTTTTATTAATTGAGAATAGAATTTTATTGAATTAATAATTGAATTTTGGATTTATTAATATTTAATTCGTTAGAAATAGTATGAGTGAAATTCGACTACCTTAGAAAAATCTGTAAAAATAGTAAATATGTTAAGGTCGAGGTAGATAACAACTTTTCCTTCTGGCATTAAGCCATTGTAAATCCGTGGTAAGATCTATTTAGAGTTTAAACCCAAAAGTGCACACTTTTGACCCATACCTAACCCTTAGATTAAAACACGAAATTCGACTTGAATACTCAACCAAATGATCTGAAATCAGTGGCAAATGGAAGGCCACAATGTAAGGAACATTTACCCTCAATCAATTTGAGGTAAACCTAGCCCCAAAACGTGCTGCCGACATAGTTTGGTCAAGTCAAGGATTTCGGCGCCGTTTCTAAACACGTAGCTTGCAGCAGCGAATACTCCCAACTCCGAAGGCTCCAGAAGCTCTATGAGCTATCAAAATGAAGCCCTACGAGTCTTCTTTCATTTGGCTGCTGTGGGGTTCGCTGAAGCTTCAGATCTGGGGAGATCTAGCTCGATTTGTGGAGGTGGGTCAGCAGGCCGTTGGCTTCCCTTCATCCTTCTTTGATCCTTCGATTGAGGTAGGAATTCTCAACCAAATTTTGATCATGAGTATAGCAAGTTGTGCATCTCGTCGAGATCTATCCATTGGGACTGAAATCCCCAATTTTCATCAGGTGTGGAGTGAGTTATCACGGGTTTTCTAAGGTGCTGTCCAAGTGTTCTTCACTCTAGGGTTTGAGTTTTCTCTCTCCGATTTGAGGTAGGATCTAACAACCAAACTCTAATTAACTTACATGAAGTAATCGGCATGTTATTATCTTTCATTTAACGTAGAAAGCCCCAAATTCCATTGAGCATGCCTCGTGAATTTCAAATTTTTGTAAGAGCATATCTAGAACATGTTTCATATAGTGTTCCTTTAAGTCAGAGCTTGATTTCGGGCTAATTTTGAGCCCTGTAACTTGATCTTCATGTAGCATATCATACATGGTTGGATTCATAATCGAGTCAGCTTTCTTTTGACACCAAAAGCCCTAAATTCTGTTGTGTATGTTAAGAGAATTGCATGATTTAGTAGAAGTGGGTCAGGAACTCGGGTTTTCATGAATTTATTATATATAAGTTGAGATTCAATCAATTTCTGTAACAATCCGTGTTTCAAAATTGTAGTTTTATGACCCTAGAATGTCTATTAATATTCCTAGATCTTGTGGTTTTGATTTCAACTCAATTGGACCCCATTTGGATGAGTTCATGTGGTTTTCGGTGGCAACTCACGTTGCAGTTCTTGCAGGGGTCGACCCCAGGGGTCGACCCATTTTTTGGGCAACCCTGCAGGCCCGAGGGTCGACCCCAAGGGTCGTCCCCTCCTGTTCCTACATGGGGGTCGACCCCAAGGGTCGACCCATCCAGCTCCCTGCATGGGGGTCGACCCCAGGGGTCGACCCATTGCACAGGAATGTAGGGGTCGACCCCAGGGGTCGACCCATCTGAAGGAAATGGTGGGGGTCGACCCCAGGGGTCGACCCATCTTCAGAAATTGCTGGGGTCGACCCCAGGGGTCGACCCATTCATCTTCCAGACCCCAATTTTTCTGGGGTCGACCCCAGGGGTCGACCCGTACACCAGAAACCCAGTTTTTATCATTTTTCGACCCGAAGATGGATCCGAATCAGTGGGGAATCAACCCATTTAACTTAGACCCACTGAAATTATATTTTTGAAGAACAATTGACCTATTCATGTACCCCCCTTGATTTCAAATTTGCATTGGTCCTTTCTTGCAAACATAGTACAAAACACGATGTTTACCATCTCCATTACAACACTTACATTGGTTAAATAGAAACTCACATAATTAATGATTAATGGTGTAACTAAAACCCCTGATAATGCATTCTATTTCACCGCTGTGAGAGCTTGTTCTTTACCTCGACAACTTGTTCTAGCTTGTTGGCACTTTGGCTAATACAAATGATAATGGTTAATCATGATATCTTAACTTGGTGATTAGGATTAATATGTTGATTAGCTTGTTTGATTGCTGCTGTTTTACAGTAGCGCTGCACGATTAACTCTTGTTATGACTTGGTTTCGATCTCCTTGATGATTATACTTACCTTGAAATTCTGGAAATGAATCTCTTTCCTACTTGAAGTTGTTATTGGTACTTAGTTTAAACCTTGGAATTCTGGCCATAAACTGTGGAAGTCTAGATTCGTGGGATCTTTGATCCAAAGAAATCAATGGCTGGCAAACAATTAAGGGCTCGGTCTAGTCCTGGGAAGAGCGCCCGAACACTACGTGTACCCCCGGGGAGGTGAATGACTAGGTGTGGCATTTGGCACCAGTACTTGACATGTGTTAAATCTAGGACTGTCCACTACTCTCTACATTACTTTCTACTACTTCTCACTTTCCACTCTTCACTGTTCTATACTCTACTTGTTGTTACTTTACTTGCTGATTACTTGGACGTGGAAATGAAATTACATACGTGCTTGACATGACTTGAATTGTCTTGATATGGCCAACTTTTTATCGTTATCTCCTGTAGTAAATTCTTGTCTTACCATTCTATTCATTATATTTCTTGACCTTGCAAGATCTTTGAATTTTGTTTCGTGATATCATCGTTATCTTTTTATTGTTTTATCATTTGTAGCATGACATTTTAAAATGTAATTAAACTGTTAATCACTTATACCTGTCTGTTATTTCCTACTGAGCGTCAGCTCATAGTTGTGTTTTCCCCCTTTTCCAGGCTGTTCAGGTGACGCACTTACCGATGGGGAAGGGCAGGAGTGATGTCTTGAGTGTATCAGTTCTAGTGTGTTAGTAGTGTGTTATCTTACTTTTAGTTGTGTTTTTGGAGAGCATTTAGTCTCAGTCATGTTATTGAGCTTTAGTGATTGATTATTCCAGTTGTATTAAGTTGAACATGAGGTTATTGTATCAGTTGTGGTTTGTTAATGATCATTTAGTATTTCCATCTTGTAGCACTTGTGTATTATTTTAGATTAGTTCTCTCTCTTGCCAGCGTGTCTCTAACTGTACGTCCCGATATTTCTGCCTTGTTCGGGGCGTGACAGTTTAGTTGGTATCAGAGCCCTAGGTTTCACATTCCTAGGTTCCCTAAGTTTTAGGTTTTCTTGCATTGCATCCCAATAACCGGTATATCAAAAGGTGTTGTCCGAACGTTAGGCTATGCCTATCGGAAAGGTCGTACACTTGCGCGAGTGGTCTTCGGACCGATTACCTCCGCCAGGTACCGAGTTTTGGTCGTGTCTAGGTGCACTAGATCCCTAACCTTGTGAAAGTTTAAGACCTGACCTGTGAGATTGGGTAGAACTTGGGTTAAGTTCGTTCCTTAATCGTGCTTTATCTATCTTATTGGACCTAAGTAACCTATTTCTTGTGTAGATGGCAGCTGATCGTGCTGAATGGAGGAACCTGCAGCGTACGGTTCAAGGCCTTACTCAGGCCCTTCAGCAAGTAGCTCAGGCAGGAGCGGCACAGTATGGCACCGGTGATCTATACCGGAACTTCCGAGGGATGAATCCGCCAAGGTTTGCGGGTTCGACCGACCCTGACCAAGCCGAGCACTGGCTAGATGAGATGGGGAGGATCTTTGAAGTTATGCAATGCACCAACCAGGAGCGTGTCCTTTTGTCCACATTTCAACTGGAACATGATGCACGTACTTGGTGGGATTCTATCAAGGCAACTCTCGGTGATCAGCAAGTTATGTGGGAAGAATTCGAAGAATTCTTCAACAGCAAGTATTTTTCTGATAGAGTGCAAGAGAAGAAGGCGACGGAGTTCGCGGCCCTGAAACAGCGAGGTTTGTCCGTGACAGAGTATGAGGCTCAATTTGCACGGCTTTCTCGATATGCTACACATCTCATTTCCACCGAGAAGATGAAGGCGAAGCGCTTTCTCAATGGATTGAAGCTTCATTATATCAACCAATTGGCACCGATGGAGATTTCCACGTATTCTGAGGTGGTAAGGAAAGCGCAAGTTCTGGAGGATACTCTTGATATGACGGAGAGAATTCGTGGGAAAGGCACCAAGAAAGAATTACCTACGGGTTCCGGGAGTGTCAAACCCGGGTTTACCAAGAAGAGGCCTGTTAGTGGACCTGGTTCGTGGAGCGGGTCCGGATCGTGGAAGGGCAAGATGCCGAGGCATGAAGACAAGAAGCCTGGCCCTATTGTTCCATTCAAGGGCATGTGCAACTATTGTGATCGTCCGGGTCACAAGATAGAGGAGTGCTGGCGCAAGCTAGGCGCCTTTTTGCGATGTGGAAGCAAGGAGCACCGTATCCCCAATTGTCCTCTCATATCAGAGCAAGCTACACCGGCAAAACCTCTAGTCTTCAAGAAACCACAAGGCAAGCTTCAAGCTTTACATGCAGATGAAACTGGGATTTCTGATGATGGCAGACTCGTCGAAGGTACCCTTACTATAATCGATAAGCCCGCATTTGCTCTCTTTGATACTGGTGCAACACATTCTTTTATTTCACGGAGATTTGCTAAGTCATTAGCTGTGGAACCTGTTTTGATGAATACTCCGTTAGAGATTTCAACCCCTATTGGCACTAGATCAACAATCCAGTATTTCTATCCTTCTAGTAAGGTGATGATTGGTGAGCAGAACTTACCAGCAGATTTGGTCTGCATGGACATGAAGGATTATGATGTAATCCTAGGAGCAGACTGGTTGGCTCGATATGAGGTTAGCGTTCACTGCAGTTCTAGCTCCGTGTCTTTTACTAGGCACCCGAGACTTTCTTTTGTGGGTGTTAAGCATCACAACTCGGTGTCACTTATTTCGGCTCTCCGAGTTGATAAGCTGATGAGATGTGGATGTGAGGCTTTTCTAGCCTTTGTTTGTGCAACCCCTGAGCAGCAGATTGAGATCAAGGACATTCCTGTTGTCCGAGATTTTCCTGATGTCTTTCCGGAGGAACTACCAGGACTTCCGCCTGAGCGGGAAGTTATCTTTTCTATTGATCTTATTCCTGGCACATCTCCTATTTCTAAGGCTCCTTATCGTATGTCTCCTGCGGAACTGAGGGAATTGAAGCAGCAACTGATGGAATTGCTTGAGAAGGGTTTTATTCGTCCTAGTACTTCTCCGTGGGGAGCCCCTGTGTTATTCGTCAGGAAGAAAGATGGTTCGATGAGGTTGTGCATTGATTATCGACAAATAAACAAGCAGACTGTCAAGAATAAATATCCCTTGCTGAGGATTGACGAGTTATTTGACCAAATAGCGGGAGCTCAATATTTCTCTAAGATCGATCTTCGATCTGGATATCACCAGTTGCGGATTAAGGAGGAGGATATCTATAAATCAGCTTTCCGCAGTAGGTATGGTCATTTTGAATTTGTCGTTATGCCTTTTGGTCTAACGAATGCTCCAGCAGCTTTCATGCAGTTGATGAACAATGCATTTCGACCCTATCTTGATCAATGGGTCGTGGTCTTTATTGATGACATCCTGATTTATTCTAAGAATGAGGAGGAGCATGCTGAGCATCTGAGAACGGCATTGCAACTGTTGAGAGATCATCAACTATATGCTAAGTTCAGTAAGTGTGAATTCTGGTTGCAAGAGGTGTCCTTTCTAGGACATATCATTACGAAGAATGGTATTTCTGTTGATCCTTCGAAGGTCGAGGCAGTGAAGAATTGAGAACAACCTACCAGTGTGATAGAAGTTAGAAGTTTTCTAGGCCTGGCAGGTTATTATCGAAGATTTATTCAAGATTTCTCTAAGATTGCGGTACCTATGACAAGATTAACCCGCAAGGAGAATAAGTTTGATTGGTCAGATGATTGTCAGCGAAGCTTTCAGACTCTGAAGGAGTGTTTGACTACTGCACCTGTTTTGGCTTTACCTTCTGGTGAAGGAGGATTTGTTGTTTATACTGATGCTTCAGGTATTGGCTTAGGCTGTGTACTCATGCAGCATGGGAAGGTGATTGCCTATTCCTCTAGGCAGTTGAGGAAGCACGAAGATAATTATCCTGTTCATGATTTGGAACTTGCTACAGTCGTGTTTGCTTTGAAGATATGGAGGCATTACTTATATGGAGAAACCTTCACAGTGTTTTCAGATCATAAGAGTTTGAAGTATTTATTTTCTCAGAAGGAACTCAACATGAGGCAGCGGAGATGGTTGGAGTACTTGAAAGACTTCGACTTCTCGATTGAGTATCATCCTGGCAAAGGTAATGTTGTGGCAGATGCATTAAGCCGAAAGTCGGTAGCTAGATTGTCAAGTCTGATGTTACAAGAATGGAGGTTGTTGGAACAATTATCTAGTCTGGATCTTAATATCGACAATGATCGGGTCTTGATTGCTCAGATTCAACTTAAACCTGAATTATTGATAGAGATCAAGTCCTTGCAAGATAATGATCCCGAGTTGGTAGAGATCAAGGGAAGCTTGAGCAGCAGACCTGACTTTATGTTGGCCGATGATGGTAGATTATTATTTAAAGGCAGAACTTGTGTTCCGGATGAGGCTACAATAAAGAACAAAATTCTTGAGGAAGCTCATAGATCCAGATATACCATTCATCCTGGAGGCACTAACATGTACCGAGATTTGAAAAGGTCCTTTTGGTGGCCGAATATGAAAAGAGAAGTTGCAGATTTTGTGAGCAGATGCTTGGTATGTCAGCAAGTTAAGGCCGAACATTTCAGACCAGCAGGAAAATTGAAACCACTCGACATACCCCAATGGAAGTGGGAAAGCATTGGCATGGATTTCATTATGGGACTACCTAGGACTCGTGGTGGATTTGATGCGATATGGGTGATTATCGATCGATTGACAAAGTCGGCTCATTTCTTACCAATTAAGTCCAAGTGGACGATTGATGTATTGGCTGCTTTGTATATAAAGGAAGTGGTGAGATTGCATGGTATCCCAGTGAATATAATATCTGATAGAGACCCCAGATTTACTTCACATTTCTGGAAGGGACTGCAAGAGTCTTTGGGTACTCGTCTGAATTTTAGTACTGCTTTTCATCCACAGACAGATGGACAGACTGAAAGAACCAATCAGATAGTGGAAGATATGCTGCGAGCTTGCATGATTGATTTCGGTGGTAATTGGAGTGAGCATTTGGCATTAATTGAATTCGCCTACAATAACAGCTATCAGTCTAGTATTCAGATGGCTCCTTTTGAAGCACTATATGGTGGAAGTTGTCGTTCCCCGTTGTGTTGGGACGAGGTAGGTGAGAAACAGTGGCTTGGACCAGATCTTGTTTCAGAATCATCACAGAACATCCGTGTTATCCGAGACCGGTTACAAGTAGCCCAGTCAAGACAGAAGAGTTATGCCGACAACAGGAGAAGAGCATTGGAATTTCAGGTTGGCGAGCATGTGTTCTTAAAGGTCTCTCCGACGAGAGGGATCCGAAGATTTGGCATTCATGGCAAGCTGAGTCCGAGGTACATTGGTCCATTTGAGATTCTAGATAGAGTGGGAGAGGTGGCATACAGACTGGCTTTACCACCGCATTTGTCTGGCGTACACAATGTTTTCCATGTGTCTATGTTGCAGAAATATGTGTACGATCCCACTCATATCATTCAGCAAGTGGATTTTGAACTGAAGGAAGATTTGACCTATGATGAAAGACCTGTCACGATTCTGGACCGGAAGCAACAGCAACTCCGGAATCGTTCGATACCGATGGTTAAGATTCAGTGGAGTCGGCGTGGGACCGAAGAAGCTACATGGGAGTCTGAAGAGACTATGCGAAAGCGGTATCCCGATCTATTCTAGGTGAGCGATCTTTTTCTACTCTCAGTTTTAGTGCAGTGAATTTGGAGGACCAAATTCCTTTAAGTAGGGGAGGGTGTAAGACCCCAAATTATTTAATTGAGCCCAATATTTCTTATTTAGCTTTTATTAATTGAGAATAGAATTTTATTGAATTAATAATTGAATTTCGGATTTATTAATATTTAATTCGTTAGAAATAGTATGAGAGAAATTCGACTACCTTAGAAAAATCTGTAAAAATAGTAAATATGTTAAGGTCGAGGTAGATAACAACTTTTCCTTCTGGCATTAAGCCATTGTAAATCCGTGGTAAGATCTATTTAGAGTTTAAACCCAAAAGTGCACACTTTTGACCCATACCTAACCCTTAGATTAAAACATGAAATTCGACCTGAATACTCAACCAAATGATCTGAAATTAGTGGCAAATGGAAGGCCACAATGTAAGGAACATTTACCCTCAATCAATTTGAGGTAAACCTAGCCCCAAAACGTGCTGCCGACATAGTTTGGTCAAGTCAAGGATTTCGGTGCTGTTTCTAAACACGTAGCTTGCAGCAGCGAATACTCCCAACTTCGAAGGCTCCAGAAGCTCTATGAGCTATCAAAATGAAGCCCTACGAGTCTTCTTTCATTTGGCTGCTGTGGGGTTCGCTGAAGTTTCAGATCTGGGGAGATCTAGCTCGATTTGTGGAGGTGGGTCAGCAGGCCGTTGGCTTCCCTTCATCCTTCTTTGATCCTTCGATTGAGGTAGGAATTCTCAACCAAATTTTGATCATGAGTATAGCAAGTTGTGCATCTCGTCGAGATCTATCCATTGGGACTGAAATCCCTAATTTTCATCAGGTGTGGAGTGAGTTATCACGGGTTTTCTAAGGTGCTGTCCAAGTGTTCTACACTCTAGGGTTTGAGTTTTCTCTCTCCGATTTGAGGTAGGATCTAACAACCAAACTCTAATTAACTTACATGAAGTAATCGGCATGTTATTATCTTTCATTTAACGTAGAAAGCCCCAAATTCCATTGAGCATGCCTCGTGAATTTTGAATTTTTGTAAGAGCATATCTAGAACATGTTTCATATAGTGTTCCTTTAAGTCAGAGCTTGATTTCGGGCTAATTTTGAGCCCTGTAACTTGATCTTCATGTAGCATATCATACATGGTTGGATTCATAATCGAGTCAGCTTTCTTTTGACACCAAAAGCCCTAAATTCCGTTGTGTATGTTAAGAGAATTGCATGATTTAGTAGAAGTGGGTCAGGAACTGGGGTTTTCATGAATTTATTATATATAAGTTGAGATTCAATCAATTTCTGTAACAATCCGTGTTTCAAAATTGTAGTTTTATGACCCTAGAATGTCTATTAATATTCCTAGATCTTGTGGTTTTGATTTCAACTCAATTGGACCCCATTTGGATGAGTTCATGTGGATTTCGGTGGCAACTCACGTTGCTGTTCTTGCAGGGGTCGACCCCAGGGGTCGACCTATTTTCTGGGCAACCCTGCAGGCCCGAGGGTCGACCCCAGGGGTCGTCCCCTCCTGTTCCTGCATGGGGGTCGACCCCAAGGGTCGACCCATTGCACAGGAATGTAGGGGTCGACCCCAGGGGTCGACCCATCTGAAGGAAATGGTGGGGGTCGACCCCAGGGGTCGACCCATCCTCAGAAATTGCTGGGGTCGACCCCAGGGGTCGACCCATTCAGCTTCCAGACCCCAGTTTTTCAGGGGTCGACCCCAGGGGTCGACCCGTACACCAGAAACCCGGTTTTTATCATTTTTCGACCCGAAGATGGATCCGAATCAGTGGGGAATCAACCCATTTAACTTAGACCCACTGAAATTATATTTTTGAAGAACAATTGACCTATTCATGTACCCCCCTTGATTTCAAATTTGCATTGGTCCTTTCTTGCAAACATAGTACAAAACACGATGTTTACCATCTCCATTACAACACTTACATTGGTTAAATAGAAACTCACATAATTAATGATTAATGGTGTAACTAAAACCCCTGATAATGCATTCTATTTCACCGCTGTGAGAGCTTGTTCTTTACCTCGACAACTTGTTCTAGCTTGTTGGCACTTTGGCTAATACAAATGATAATGGTTAATCATGATATCTTAACTTGGTGATTAGGATTAATATGTTGATTAGCTTGTTTGATTGCTGCTATTTTACAGTAGCGCTGCACGATTAACTCTTGTTGTGACTTGGTTTCGATCTCCTTGATGATTATACTTACCTTGAAATTTTGGAAATGAATCTCTTTCCTACTTGAAGTTGTTATTGCTACTTAGTTTAAACCTTGGAATTCTGGCCATAAACTGTGGAAGTCTAGATTCGTGGGATCTTTGATCCAAAGAAATCAATGCCTGGCAAACAATTAAGGGCTCGGTCTAGTCCTGGGAAGAGCGCCCGAACACTACGTGTACCCCCGGGGAGGTGAATGACTAGGTGTGGCATTTGGCACCAGTACTTGACATGTGTTAAATCTAGGACTGTCCACTACTCTCTACATTACTTTCTACTACTTTTCACTTTCCACTCTTCACTGTTCTATACTCTACTTGTTGTTACTTTACTTGCTGATTACTTGGACGTGGAAATGAAATTACATACGTGCTTGACATGACTTGAATTGTCTTGATATGGCCAACTTTTTATCGTTATCTCCTGTAGTAAATTCTTGTCTTACCATTCTATTCATTATATTTCTTGACCTTGCAAGATCTTTGAATTTTGTTTCGTGATATCATCGTTATCTTTTTATTGTTTTATCATTTGTAGCATGACATTTTAAAATGTAATTAAACTGTTAATCACTTATACATGTCTGTTATTTCCTACTGAGCGTCAGCTCATAGTTGTGTTTTCCCCCTTTTCCAGGCTGTTCAGGTGACGCACTTACCGATGGGGAAGGGCAGGAGTGATGTCTTGAGTGTATCAGTTCTAGTGTGTTAGTAGTGTGTTATCTTACTTTTAGTTGTGTTTTTGGAGAGCATTTAGTCTCAGTCATGTTATTGAGCTTTAGTGATTGATTATTCCAATTGTATTAAGTTGAACATGAGGTTATTGTATTAGTTGTGGTTTGTTAATGATCATTTAGTATTTCCATCTTGTAGCACTTGTGTATTATTTTAGATTAGTTCTCTCTCTTGCCAGCGTGTCTCTAACTGTACGTCCCGATATTTCCGCCTTGTTCGGGGCGTGACATCCGTGCACATTTTGGAAGCCAAGTCTTTGCACATGAAGCAACGTCTAAACACATCAAGAAACAACAGACACATGTCTGTGCAAGTATTGGCGAGAAAAACATCATCTCCCAGCAATTGCCAGAGAGAAAAACGTGCGGGTTTGAAAAATCAACACCCAGGGGTCGACCCTTGGGGTCGACCTATGCACATGGATGTAGCAAAATAAAATATTCAGTGTCACACACAGTCTACCAGGGATTCTTACCGTGGATTTCAAAGATTGAGAAACATTTGACCCTGCATGCTTAAAAACCTCAACATCATGTCAATACACACACAAATCATTCATGCATTTATCAAAGTAAAACCATATAGAAGCCTGCATATTAAAAGTATGAACTGCAACCATATGAAAGTTTAACACTCTAGATTGATAACTTTTCTCATAGCCATTCAACTAGCAAAACCTTTTTAGCAACAAATATTCAGTGCAATTCAACAAAATAGAATGATATGTCTTCGTCAAAACACGCCGGGGCACAACAATCTCCCCCTTTTTGACGAAGATAAAACCCTTTTGAAAAGCCACAAAGATTTGCATGAAAGAACCAACACAGCCATCATCCAATGAAACAACCAAGAGATAGATTGAGAAAATGTTGAGAAAATTGTGCAGAACAAATCTAACTCCCCCTTTGTCAAAACATGGCAACTTTCATATGCAAACTTTTATTACTCCCCCTTTTTGTCAGAGTCAAATAGGGGATTATGAAAAGTAGGGAAGCAAAATCGGATATGCACAGTTAACTTAATGAAATGCATATGAAAAGCAAGGAATGAACATTCAAGCACAGATGCATTCATTATTGTATATAGTGTCAAGCATGTTCTATATGAACAGGTTAAGAAATATGCTATAGACCAAGAACATGAGTTTCATGAGCAATAGTAAGAGGGTAGTGCTTACAGGAAGAGGTACTGCAAGACTCATGAAATATGACTGATTCAAGATGTACATTCGTACAATCACTCCCTAGATGTACATGTGAAGTATGAGCAATGAAATCTAAACAGTATGGATTTACAGATTTTCCTAAAGAACACAAGTAGGAACTTTTCCTCCCCACATTTCCATACAACGTGCTTGACTTTTGGTAGCTTCGCACAACCCCAAGATTATTTTTCATCATTCAATGAAGATTGTAATGACCCGAGAATCCGATTACCGGGAAGGCCCGATAACTCGAGACTCGAACTGCCGCTCACGAGTCGGGAGGGCTCGGAAGGGCTAAAAGGAGTGTGGAGGCATAAAGAAATAGGAAATAAGGTAGGACAATTCAAAAATTAACAGAAATAAATAAATAACTACTGCTATAATAGAGTCAGTCCAACAGAAAGTACAGTCTAAAGCAGTAAAGCGTACCACATGTTGAGTGAACACTCGGCCCGACGAGCTGGCAACTGAGAACCTCCGTACCGCACCCTCGAACCTCGAGGAAGAACCGCCACACCTGGAAAGCAGGGAATGACTCTCCAAAATAGAGACTCAGTAGGGATCCCGCGGAACCCCAACCGGAAACGACGGCAGTAGCGGAAAGGAAAGCTATAACTACAAGAGCAACAGTAACAGCAGGAACAGTAAACCTGGTGGCCAGTCAAAACTTGGCACTACAACTATTCCTACTGTACCGGTCAAGCAGAAAGAGAAATCCCGATCTCACAGTCAGGAACCGGACCATACTAGCATCACTTACCGAAGTGAAACCTACGGCAACCCCACCGTAGAGGCCTGTCTCCCGGGACACGGCCAACCTGGACACGCTGTCCAAGGTGCAACCCCGACCATCCGGTCACGGGTACCGCACAACAAGACGCCACCTCGGTAAAGCCACTAGCACTAGTCTCACGGCATGACAACTGACACACGTGCCACGGCGAAACAACCGGAACTCAACGGTCAACACGACCAAAAACCCGAAGTTCGAAGTCACGAAAACTGACAGTCTGTCCCTCCCAACTCGACAGGAGTACCTCCCACTAGAAGTAAGGCCGAATGCATCCACTGACATCTTAGTCCGTGCCTCAGGTGTCTCCCTCCGGCCCAGCGGGAACTGAGACACCGTACAAGTAAGCACAAACATGTGACTAGTTGGGGTCACGCCCGTCAGCGTGGGTCCAACCGCCCCCAACCACGTGTGCACACACAGACCATTCGTCCCAGGTCTAGCCTCTGACTGGTTTTCCCCTCAACCGGACTCTGGCTGCAAGATGTGGGGCCCGACGAAAACCAGTCTAAAACCGTCCGTAGGGTATGCCCGTACACCTACTCCTAGGTGAGACCAACACACGCGTACTGGAGGGCTACGACTAGTGGAGGGTCATTGAAGGAGTAGACTCTCAAGTCAACGGAAAACAACATCCGAAACCGACGAAGTACGGGGACCGTCCCACGTACCAGCACCATCACACGGTGACCACAGTCGAAGAAGAAACGGGACTCATAGTCCGCGGGCCACGCACCTGGCCACGCAAAAATGCCAAAACATGGTTCCCAAGGCAGCTCACAGGCCGCCAAACTAAATCCCTTTCTCAGGGACAAGCATGAACCCTCCAGCCCCAGGCTAGGCAACTGGACTCGCGGTCCAAGGCCTCACACATGGCCCACGCGGAAAGCACAGAAGCACGATTCTCAGGGCAACGCACAAGCTGCCACGCCGATAACTGGACTCGCAGTCCAAGGCCACACATGGCCCACTCGGGAATCACCTTCCAGGAAAACTCACGGCATGCGGGGGAGACCCCACTGCACACACACCGATACACGGTGACTCGGTCAAGCGTAACACAAAAGCCCGAAAATGAGGAGTCACCCGGACTCTCAAACCCACGGGCATGCTAAACGAGGTAGCACTGTCCTCCCAACACCCTCAAAACACGGACACAAAACCCTCGGGTTGTCTGGGACATCCAAGAGACCGCAAGTCGACCACTGGGTCGCAACCGGGTTGACAAGGGACCTACACAATGCGAAACAATCGCGGCAAACACGAAGAACCACTTCGGTGCAACACAGTGCCTTGCGGTCTACCTTTGGGCCGTCACAGCTGTAACGGTCCAAGGCTAGACCGTCATAGCACTCTAACGGTCCAACATAGGAGCGTCACGCAAGAGGGGCAACGCTGACTGTGACGCACCCACCCTGCCACCCTGGGGCGTCATAGTCTCTAACGGACCAAGCCTGGTGCGTTAGAAGATAGAACAAAATAGGTTGTGACGCACAGCCCTCGGGGCGTCACAGCCTCTGACGGTCCTACCTAGGCGCGTCGGAAGAATGGGCTGCGTCAGCTCTAACGCTCCCATTCAGGGGCGTCAAAGTGCTCTGATGGTCTTACCTAGGCGCGTCAGAAGACTCGTGACCCCAACGGTCCGAGAACACGAAAACGGGCGTAGCGGTCGAACCCAGGCGCGTCACACCCTCTGGCGATTTATCGTGGGACCATCAGAGCGACCGACGCCCTGCCGACAAAATAGGACCCTGCGACGCCCCCTCCTTGGCGCGTCACGGCCTGTAACGCACCTACCCTAGGGCGTCACGGCCTGTGACGGTCACTGGAAGGACCGTCACACCGTCTCGAGAATGCTACGGCAGGAAACGACCCAAAAATCATCCCACGCCCCCATACCTCCACGGGAGAGGGGGAAAACAAGGGGGAAGCTCCCAAATAGCCCCTAGCATGCATCTAAGGCCTCAGATCGGCCAAAAATGCGATGAAATGGTAGATCGACTCACGAGCCCTAAAACATGGATTTTCCCCCAAAATCCCCAATTACGCCCTCTCGGCTCACCACGACCTACAAAACTCACGGGAAAGGAAGTGCACTAGCTGGGGGTCCATCTCCCTACCTCCACCGAATGAACGACGTGCCGTGGATGCCGATCCACGAAGAAAATGCTGTGAAACCCTCGCCGTTCCACGAACCCACGGCCGAGCTTCCATGTGCCACCGGCCCTCGATCCTCGACTCGTTCCCCGTTCCTCGCCTCCCGCCATCGCCGCCTCGCCCTCCTCCGCCACCGTCGGCCGCCCGGGAAGAGGGGGAGAGAAAGAGATGAGAGAGAGTGAGAAAGAGAGAATGAGAGGGGGAGAGAGAAAATGGTTAATATATATAGAAAAACCCAAAAATTGCAAAATTTCAAAAAATTATAAAAAATTACCTCCGCGATCCTCGGAAGGAACACAACACAGTGGTAACGTCCCGGAGTCGGAGAATGCCACGGTTCGCCCTACACAGAGTTCCGAAGGCACATCAGGGAAAAACACGTGTAAAGTACAAAATACACTCCGAGACCCACTAAAATGACCCGAAAAATATCCAAAAAATCCGGGGCATTACAAAGATGACTAACCTTTTGACACGAGTCATGCCCTTTGTTTCAGGGGCATTTCCCGGTTACTCGTTATCATCACTTATGAGAATGTGGATGAGACACTTTTCAAAGCGAGTTTCCTCCTTTGTTTCAGGGGGGGTTCCCGATTTACTTGATGTCAAATCACACATATTGAGATTTTTGACAGGACTGACAGTTTTTTCCTCACAAGTCACGTGATTTCTATGTAGGGGATCTAGAGCCCTAAAATGTGTTTAGTGGAATAAGTGAAATCCTTATTTGTTAGAATCATTAAACTCAAACGTGCAAGTGGTGTGAGAGATTGCATAGAATGTAAGAGATGAATTAGCCTATTCATTGTGATGA
This sequence comes from Amorphophallus konjac, assembly GCA_022559845.1. Classification (NCBI taxonomy): domain Eukaryota; kingdom Viridiplantae; phylum Streptophyta; class Magnoliopsida; order Alismatales; family Araceae; genus Amorphophallus; species Amorphophallus konjac. The sequence goes on along the minus strand of CM040126.1, from coordinate 194,368,186 downwards.
CTCCCCCTAAGTGTATGCATTGTTATAACAAAAACCTCCCCCTTAATATGTGCCATGTAAAAATATGTCCTAGTAAGAGCATTTTATTTAGCAAGGGTGTAAGGTCATGGGAGATATCAAGACTGAAAGGTGTGTAATCTATATACACTCAAGCATGTCAAAATGGTATTTTCAAGCAAGTTGATTACCGGTACGTGGCGAAGAACATAGGTCTGAAGACCATACTCACACATAATGAAAGCTTCCAGGTGGACTTAATCTACCTTTCCACTGACGTCATTTTATATACCGATGAATCATGACATTCATGCACACGTATATGAAGTATATGCATTTATGTACATGCGGATGCGAAAAGATAAAAGCATGTATGAGAACCAAATTGTTATTCACTGTGATATGCACAAAAGCTAAGTTTGAAATGTAAATGCCATGAACGGACTTCTTATGTGCAAAAGATAAAGCAGTATGAACAATTTCTTTATGAAAAGGTGAAAAGTGTGTATGTACAATTCAGCTCAAAAGATTTAAGTATCTAACCTGCACACTCCTAATTCTCTCCTAAGAAAACAAAACTGATCAGAATTTAAATGTTTAGTAAAGATATCAGCAAGTTGATTTTTTGTATCAACAAAAACAAGCTCAAAATCACCTTTGTTTATATGATCTCGTATGAAATGATGCCTAACTTCTATGTGTTTGGTATGAGAATGTTGGACAGGATTTTGGACGGATTTATTGCAGACGTGTTGTCACACATTATGGGAGTGTTTTTCAAACAATAACCAAAATCAAGCAATTGAGGTTGGATCCACAGCACTTGAGCCGCACAACTACCGGCAGTCACATATTCGGCTTCAGCAGTTGATAAGGCCACATAATGTTGTTTCTTTGAGGCCCATGAAACCATACAGCCCCCTAGAAACTGACAGTGATCGCTTGTGCTTTTACGATCCATTTTACATCCAGCATAATCATAGTCAGTGAAAGCATGTAAATCAAATGAATTGTTCTTTGGATACCACAAACCAAGGTCAGGTGTACCGTTCAAATACCTAAAAATCCTTTTCACAGCCTACAAATGAGAATCCCTATGACAAGATTGATATCTTGCACAGAGACAAACACTAAAATGGATGTCAGGCCTACTAGCAGTCAGATATAGCAATGAACCAATCATACCCCTAAATAGTTTTTGATCGACTTTGTTACATTTTTCTTCTTCCATTTTCTGTGAGGTGGACATAGGTGTTGCAAAGGGTTTGGCAGTCTCAAGTTGGAATTTCTTCACGATTTCTTGTGTGTACTTCTTCTTGTTGATGAAAATGCCATCGTCCAATTACATTATTTACAATCCCAAGAAGAAGTTGAGCTCTCCCATCAAGCTCATCTCGAACTCTCCCTGCATGAGTTGGGCAAATTCATCATTCATCTTCAAATTAGAGGCTCCAAAAATTATGTCATCTACATAAACTTGAATAATTAACGAATGTTCATCACAAGTTTTTGTAAACAACGTCTGATCTATATTACCTCGTTTGAAGCCATTATCAAAAAGGAAACTTAAACGATCATACCATGCCCGGGGAGCCTATTTTAAACTATACAGTGCCTTATCCAATCTGTACACGTGGTCCGGAAATGTTTCATCCTCGAAGCCCGGTGGTTGTTCCACGTACACTTCTTCCTTGATAATCCCGTATAGGAAGGCACTCTTCACGTCCATTTGAAATAGCTTGATGTTCCTGTGACAAGCATAAGCAAGTAAGATTCTAACGGCTTCTAATCTAGCCACAGGAGCAAAAGATTCATCAAAATCAATACCAAATTCTTCAGAGTAGCCCTTGGCTACTAACCTTGCCTTATTCCTCACAACCACCCCATCTTCACTAAGTTTGTTTCGGAAAACCCACTTAGTTCCGATTATAGGATGGTTATCAGACCGGGGCACGAGGAACCACACCCGATTCCTTTGGAATTGGTGTAGTTCTTCTTGCATGGCGAGAACCAAAGAATTGGCATTCAAAGCATCATCTAAAGACTTAGGCTCTATGCTAGAAAGTAACGCAAAGTTATCGCGAATTTCAACTTCCCTCATTGAAGCCCGCGTTCTAATTCCTTCATCCACACCGCCGATCACATTCTCCAATGGATGGTCCTTGTGCATGGTCCATTGGTGTGGAAGGGTCGGATGCACTTGACCTTCTTGTTGTGCTTCCTCCTCTTGCTCACTTTCTTTATCTTGATTTGCTGCCTCACCTTGTTTGCTCGACTCTCCCTTTTCAACTTCATTCTCACCTGTAACAATAAAATGATCATTATCATTTGACTTTCTCATTTTGTTTTCATCAACAACAACACGTGGACTCTCCTCGACAACAAGTGTTCTAGTGTTATAAACACGGTAAGCTCTAGAAGTTAGAGAATACCCGGGCAAAATCCCTTTATCACTTTTCACATCAAATTTCTCAAGATTATCTTTACCATTGTTCAAAATGTAAAAAATAGAACCGAATGGCTAAAAATGTGATATGTTGGGTTTCTTACCTTTGTATAGCTCATAACGAGTTTTCTTAAGGATCGGTCTTACCATTGCTCGATTTGTGATGTAGCAGGCAGTGTTCACTACCACTGCCCATAACTACCGTGGAAGACCGTTCTCCGCAAGCATGGTATGTGCCATCTCCACGAGCGTCCTATTTTTCCTCTTGACCACTCCGTTTTGTTGCGGGATTCTAGGTGATGAGATTGATGTCTGTACCCCTGCTTCCTGCAAAATTCATCAAACTCATGATTTTCAAATTCTCTTCTGTGGTCACTTTGAATTTTCTGAATTGAATAGCCTTTTTCATTTTGAACTCTAGCACAAAAGTCAATGAATTCATTGCAAGCATCACTCTTGTTGGCTAGAAACAAAACCCATGCATATCGCGAGAAATCATCGACAAGCACGAAACCATAAAGCTTCCCTCCAAGACTGCGAGTCCTGGTGGGACCAAACAAATCCAGATGCAACAATTGAAGGGGTTTTTCTGTTGAAACAATATTTTTGCATTTAAAAGAAGTTGTGGTTTATTTTTCCTTTATTACATGCTCCATAAATTTTAGAAGATTCAAAATTTAAACTAGGAAGACCTCTAACTAAACCATGACGATTCAACTTCCTAATGACATTAAGATTGGCATGACCAAGACGACGATGCCACAACCAAACATCTGCAGCTTTGTTAGCAACGAAACACAATTTTTCAGAAGCAATTTCATCAAAGTCAACCCGGTAAGTATTCTTACTTCTCACCCCTATGAATTTGATTTCATGTGAGTTAGCATCGACAATGGTGCAGTGAGAAGACTCAAATATAACCTTGTGACCCTTGTCACATAGTTGACTTATACTAAGCAAGTTATGGCGAAGACCTCTAGCAAGTGAAACATCTTCAATGCAATGGTTGAGATCCTTACCAATTCTCTCAATTCCGATTATCTTACCTCTGTCCTGTCCACCAAAAATTACTGTACTGTCATTTTTCTCTGCAAGGTCTGCAAAAAGTTGTTTATTCCCGGTCATGTGCCTGGAGCATCCGCTGTCCAGGTACCATTTATTCTCTCCAGCCTTCATGCAGACCTGCACCGATAAGCAACCATGCTCATTTTGATTTGGGTACCCAAGCGAGCTTGGGTCCCATGATGTTAGCATTTCCAAAAGATTGATTGTATTAACTGAAAAACATGTCATCATCATATTGCATTAACTGACATATGTACATGCCATACCCTATCTTCCAACAGTAAAAATAAGTGGGTCTCTTCCTACCAAATTTTTTTCTGTTATTTACGTTCCTAAAAGTGGAGGGGAAACTAGAATTAACAGTTGATGTAGCACGGTGTGTGTGTGAATATTCTCCATGATGAAATGAATTTTTAACAGCATAATGAGAATGATTTTTGTTGCCATGCATGAAATTTGGATTCTTCACAAATTATTTTTCTTTTCCTTTCAACATCTTCTCACTTCCATTCTTCACTTTCTCAATTTCACTAATAAGACTTTCATTTTAGCTATTCAATTTTTCTTTCACTTTCTCACATTGAATTAGCATAACATTCAATTCTTCTAACTCCTTTTTAACAAATCATGCCTTTCTTGGATTTCATCATTGAGTTTAAAAGCATTTTTCTTTTCTACATCTAGGCATGCAATTTCATCTTCGAACAAATTCACTTTGGATTCCAAAACATCATTTGCATTTTTGAGATTTTTTACCTGCATCTCAAGCAGACTACATTTCTCACATGTATTGGATGAATGCAAGATTTCATGGATCTTTTTCTTCAAGATTTTATTCTCATTTTTCATTCTCTTGTATTTTTCATCCAATTCTTCATAGGAAAGCTCCCATTGTTCATTAGTGATAAGCTCTGAGTCAGAGATTACCTGTTCTTGATCGCTCCTGGCCATAAGGCACATGTCCTTCACCAGCTCCTCAAAATCTTGTTCATCATCGGACGTGGACTCATCCTCGTCCTCGTCACTCTACGTGGCCTTCATCGCTTTAGGCTTCTTGCCTTTCACTATCTTTCCTTTCTTCTTCTGCAGCTCGGGGCATTCACCTCGCATGTGCCCCATCTTCTTCCATTCGTAACACATCACTTCAGCTGCTTTTGAAGGTTCATTTCTTTGCTTCGGCTGCCTCTTTCCTTTCTTGAATTTCCCACCAAATCATCTTCTTTGGCGCAAGAACTGTCGTACTCTTCTTGTTAGCATGGCAACCTCTTCATCGTCGATGGTTCCCATAGAATCCTCTTGGCTTGAAATTATTTCCGGGTAAGCTTTCAAAGCAACGGACTTTTTCTTCTTTGTGTCCTCTTCCGTTCTCTTAATGTTAATCTCATAGGCCATCAGTGACCCTATGAGTGCATCCACGGTGAGGGTAGACAAGTCTTTAGAATCCTCTATCATTGTCGCCTTGGTGTGCCAACTTGGCGATAGGGACCTCAGCACTTTCCTTACCAAATCGGTGTCCTTGTACTCTCTTTCGAGTGATTTCAATCCATTTGTGATCTCCATGAGACGTGCGAACATCTCGGAGATACTTTCTTCCTCTTTCATGTAAAATAGCTCATAGTCACGGATCAACATGTTCGCCTTCGTCTCCTTGACTTCTGTGGTACCTTTGTAGATAAGCTTGAGCTTGTCCCACATTTCCTTTGCGCTGCTGCACATGGAGACACGAGCATACTCGTTAGGGTGAATAGCACACTGAATAATGTTTAAAGCATTAAAGTTAACCATTGCTTTCTTGATACTATCATCATCCCACATATCCTCATCAGGGTGTAAAACATACAGACCATTCCTAATGACAGTCCATATTTCATGACTTTGAGCACGTAGGAAGACGGTCATCCTATTCTTCAGTAATGGTAGTTACTACCATCAAAGAAAGGTGGCCTTTGAATAGAATGCCCTTCAGGCATTAACCCCTTGTTGAGATTGTTGTCCATTCCTAACAGATCTCTATAAACCGCTAGGTTTCTAGATGAAAACAGAGCCGAGACTCTGATACCAATTGTTGGCCCAGTTAGGAGGCAATTGAGAGGGGGGTGAATTGATTACCCACCCTTCTTGACAAATTATGACTTAAATAAATCAAACCATAGATATGGTAAATAAACCTTAGATAAAGCTTGATTATAGTGTATGAATGAAAAGCAAGCAAGCCCTCACAACTTCCCAACGCATAAATATAATCACTCGGAGTACAATGTATGAGCGGACAATTGATCAAACTCTCGTCTCGCTGACTCACACTCGTAGTACAAACGGATAGGAAATATCATCAACCACATAAAAAGCAAACGACGGCACAATGATTTTTAGGTGGTTCGGACGCACCAAGTGCCGTCCTACGTCCACCCTTCTCACCTCGAGAGGATTTCACTAAAACACGCTGCACGATGGCAGCAACCACCACACACAGGCTCGATAGCCCACACACGTGGGTTCCCGCACGACGACGAGAAACCGTACACACACGGAGCAAGATCTGAAATCATCTAAAGAGAGAAATAAAATGGAAATAACAAAGCCTAGTCTGCGATTTACGATCTAAGCACAACAGAACTAAGAAGATGATAGACAAAATCTTCCCCTTTGATATTCACGCAACTAGGAGATCAAATGGAAGGGTGCTATAGAATGGAAGCATAAGAGAGAAAGAAGTCGGCCCCCTTGATGAAGTCCTTCCAGGAAAGGAGATGGTGGAGAGTAGCAGCGGCTCCCTTCCAACTTCGAGCTTGGGGACGAAGGATGCAAACTTGGCGGCAGGTTCTTCCTTCCACAGCAGAAGCACCGGTCCTCTCCTCCTTCTTCCTACAAAGATAGAACAAGCTTAGCCCACCAGAATGAATCTATTATGAATGGGGATCGTAGAATATAAATAGCAAAGAGAAGCACTATTAAAGACCATAAAACCCCTTGTAAAAAAGCTCTCAAAACTACACCCAAACGATAGGTGAAACCCTAAGGGTAAGGGTGTAAAAGACCAAGTCAATCGGATCACAAAGTGGGTCTTACAAAACCCAACAGGAAAACATGATCCGAACAACCCAGAAGCCTGCCAACACACAGAAAAACAAATACACAGGCTAAAGAGTCTGTGCAAATTACCCATGGTCGATGCAAGCTGGGTCGGTGCAAGGTTTTTTGCATTTTACATGAACAAACCCAGTGCATATGCCAAGGTCGGTGCAAAGTGAGAGTCGGTGCAAGTTTTACAAAGCAAGGATGTGGTCAGTGCAGATTTTTGTAAGAAGGATGGGTCAGTGCAAATAATGGTCCGTGCACAATGCAAATGCAAGTCGGTGCAAACAATGGTCCGTGCACATGCAAATGCAAGTCGGTGCAAACAATGGTGCGTGCACATGCAAATGCAAGTCCGTGCAAGTTTTGAAACTTGCCAGAATGACAGTCGGTGCAAAGATGGACAGGTCTAAGCATATGTATGCTCAAGGTCTGTGCATGTGACCCCTAAGGTCCGTGCACATTTTGGAAGCCAAGTCTTTGCACATGAAGCAACGTCTAAACACATCAAGAAACAACAGACACAGGTCTGTGCAAGTATTGGCGAGCAAAACATCATCTCCCAGGGGTTGACCCTTGGGGTAGACCCTTGCGACTGCCAGAGAGAAAAACGTGCGGGTTTGAAAAATCAACACCCAGGGGTCGACCCTTGGGGTTGACCCTTGCCCATGGACTTAGCAAAATAAAATATTCAGTGTGACACACATTCTACCAGGGATTCTTACCATGGATTTCAAAGATTGAGAAACATTTGACCCTACATGCTTAAAAACCTCAGCATCATGTCAATACACACACAAATCATTCATGCATTTTATCAAAGTAAAACCATATAGAACCTGCATATTAAAAGTATGAACTACAACCATATGAAAGTTTTAACACTCTAGCTTCATAACTTTTCTCATAGCCATTCAACTAGCAAAACCTTTTTAGCAACAAATATTCAGTGCAATTCAACAAAATTGAATGATATGTCTTCGTCAAAACACACCGGGGCACAACACGTGGTGTCTTGGTTGCGGTCGCACCAGGAACCGCCTCTGACACTAGCGGTCTCACGGCAGACCGTTTTCTACACTTTTAAAATTTTGAAACTCGTTACATGCTAGTGGCCTCACGACAGACCGCAAAGGTTTGGTTACGACCAGTTCCTGACCGCTTCTGAACCTCGCGACTGCGTGATAGACCGCCATTTACGTCCAGATTATATTCAAATGGTTGTTTATTAATTGTGTTCACCTTGTATAGACAGCATGTGTAGGGTAGAAACACACAAAATAAATGGATTATATGGAACACTGTAATGCCTGATTTAACTATGATCATCCACGATCATATCTTATTTATTATTCATCTTGTCACATATAATAGAATTCAAGCATGAAATTATTACTTCAATGTTAACTGATATTGTGAAAAAAATTTACTAGGATTGTTTAACAGTCACACCAATCTAATGGTGATGGATGACCGCTATACTCTCATTTTCTGATGGTTATAACCTTTAATCTTATAATAGTTGGGACTCTCTACCAGATATTCCTTCTGTCGGACTAGGACTTCTATTATGAGACCTCTGTAAGACCCCGCGAGCCTGAGATTCCCACTAGGACACCGAGCGGGTTGTACCCCCAAAGATTGAACTTTTCGACTCGATCGAATCATGTGTTTTCATAGCCCAAATTAGGACTGTTCTGTCTGATTGCGGCCCTTCGGGGACCGCTACTATCTGTAGCGGCCATATTGAACGTCCTATTCCAGTGTGCGGCCATTTGCTGACCGCATTTCTGAATTTTGACCTGGCCTGTGTGCCAATTTGTTGGTCGACTTTCCCTTGATTCGAGTCGACCTAGCCCTGTGTAAGTCGACTTGAGCCCTTGGAATTGATCTGGGATATGTGGGTTGGACCCTGGTCTGGTTCCAGCATGCCCAGGCTGACCAAGGATCAGCTAAGTCGACTGATAAACCATTGATGGGCCCAACCTAGTTGCGGCCAGCATTGGACCGTGTTTCTCTTATAGCGGCGCACTGAGGACCGTTTCTGTTTGAAGCGGCCTAGTGAGAACCGTCTTTATCCCTTTTGCGGCCCCTCTCGGACCATTTTCACCCTTCAACATTGGGCTTCGTCCTTTGGCCCAGTGTTGACCTTTGCGGTCCATTATAGACCGTTTTATTCTTATTGCGGCCCATTCATGACCGCAACTTGTTCAGAACTTGTTTTCCGTGTGTGTTTTGTGTGCCTTAATAGCCGAGTCAAGATGTCTTGTGTTGTAAAACTGTTCTGATCATACCCCTTAATCTCTTCACTTCTCTTCAATTATTGAAAAATCACTTGGTTCTAGATGATAAGTTTCACAGCCGGACTTTGGAATTCTTGGCAGATTCCAATGAATGTCTAGATATTACTTGGGATCTTGGATCCACCAAATCAATGCCAATGCATCATAAGGGCCCGGTCTGGTCTTGGGAGGAGTGCCTGAAAAGTGCTAGTGCCCCGGGGAGTTGTCATGACATGGTGAGGCATTGCACCGAGTACTTGCTAGTGTGTGGTTGTTGCGTGGGTTTTTATGTCGATGACCGGGATGAAGGTAGGAATACAACGGGGAAGGAAAATACGGGAGTTTGATGTATCTCGGGTATCCTCCTTTGCGGTTGTATGCCCCTCACGGCGGTACCAGACACTCTCCTTTTACGGAAAGTCGAAAAGGGTTGAATGGCACAAAATGTCGGGGTGTAGCTTGGCTGGACAGGGTGCGAGCGTGCTTGTCGTTTCTCAACAATCACCTATGGAACCAAGGATTGACCGGGGAAGCGTCGCCAGGTCACGGCACGTGGCTCGAGAGATCGGGCGATATGTGGATAGAAGGGGTTCCACGGGTGCGAGTGCACAGGTGATTGTGGGAATCGTGTACTGGACGTCTTTCCCCACCGATCGCAAGCGATCGATGTTTATTTACATCGAATTGAATCAGAACACCTTCGTTCTGTGCTGAAGAAAAGTCTGTATGTGTTTGAAGCCGCGGGTAGAGGGCCGGGAGCATTTTGCAGCTGTGGGTGCACTTTCGATTGGGAGGTGTTTGCTGAGGTCAGGGGTATTAGGCATACATGCCGAGTGGTGTAGATAGAAGACTGGGGCCCACATACGGGCGCTTGTGTTCAACTGGTTTGATGCTATATGAGAGCCACACGGGCTTTACAAATGAGCCGAGAGGGCCGAAGTACAATGGGCGGAAGCCGCGGGATAATTCCGACGCGTGGGTCAGTCCTCGAGTCAATGCGTAATAAGGCAGATGTCCGCGTGTTTTACAGAAGCTCCCCATGAGGAGATTGAGACAAGCCTGACTGCCTAGGTGGCAGGGGCGGTCGTGGGCTGGCGCCTGACGAAGGTTGGAAGCAGCTCAAGGTGAGCAGTCAGGTCCGTGCCTCGGAGGCGAATGTCATCGTGCTGGGGAGTCGAGGCCGGCCCTGGGAATGTTACTCACGGGGCAGGGTTCGGCTAACTCGAGTCATCGATCAGAGTGGTTGGCGGCTAGCTCAGGGTGAGTGGTAGTCACGCGGTTTCGTGTCAGTCGTAGGTGCGGCATCGTGTCGCATGTGTGGCCACCATGGGTTGTCACGCACGGGCGGACCTAGGATGCGTGTGTGTTCGCCGTTGTCATAACGCCTGACGTACGACGGGGATGGACATGGGTGCGATGGCTAGACGTCACGTGAGGGGAGTACATGTGACAGACCCTCGGCGTGTACAAGCCGATGAACAAGCCACCCACGCGCGCACATAGCTCCTAGCATCCTCGACCCTTGCTGGATGCCTGCGGAAGTCCGAGGGTGCAGTAGTTAGGTCGAGGGTTGTTCTCTTTTCTTTTTTCAATGCCCCTAGGGGGTTTTTATATGGGAAGGTGAACGGGCATGGAGGGTTTAGGCGGACCAAGTTAAGGGTTGAACTTGGTCCGACTAAACCCTTAAAGAAAGTTTTTTTTTATTTTATGAGTGGGGGAGGGAGGGTTTAGGGGGACCAGCCCAAGGGGTTGGTCTGGTCTGCCTAAACCCTCCACGAAGAGTTTTTTTATTAAAGAAACCTTTTTTTTATTTTGGAATGGGTTTGGGCGGACCAGCCTGGGCCTCCAGGCTAGTCCGCCTAAACCCCATGGGGGTTTGTGCGACCGGGGCTGGGGGATGGGGGTTTTTTTTGGGGAAAAAAAACTTTTTTTTATTTGGGATGGGGTTAGGTGGACCAGGGGGTTTAGGCGGACAAGCCTGGGGGGCAGCCTAGTCCGCCTAAACCCCCTCCCCCAGGGGGTTTATGCGGACCAGCCTGGAGGTCCATGTTGGTCCGCCTAAACCCTCCCCAGGGGGGGTTTAGGCGGATCAAAGGGAGAGAGAGAGAGGGGGGGCGGTCCTCACCTCTATAAAATTAGATTTTTACCCCTATTTTTGTCCTAATTTGACCAGTACGAAGAGGACAAAGGGATACTGGCTGCTGGATGATACTGGTTGACCAGTCGCGTGCGTGTGAGGAACACGAGTGTTGACGTGGGACTTGCGCGATCCCGAGCTTCCGTTGGTGAGTTCTTCATCGTCGAATCCTTCCACGCACGGGTATGGTAGATCTTGCATGAAACTAGGAGTGACTGGGGCTGGAGGATGGCCGTCGGGCCATTGGGCGGGGATGAGGGTGTGCTCCCCAAGGGAGGGGTTTGCCCTCCCGGGGCGCGGCCGCGCCCGTGGTGAACTCTCCCCAGGTGAGCCGTGGCCCCAAAGGGTGGCCCTCGGGGGTCTTCTTTCATCATCTGGGGGTGTCCTTTGAAGGACAAAGGGTCCTGGGATGCTGGGATTGGCCCATGGGGGATGTTGTTGTGAAGTCATAGTTGCCGCTCGCAAGGTGTTCGGGTAAATACCCGACACACCCCGGGTTATCGAACGGCCTGGATAGCTGGCCGAGGGGCCTTAGAATGGGCCTTGGGCTGAGGATATGAGCTCGTGGGAGCTGAGAGAAGGCACTTCGGGCACTTGGGCTTGGCCTCGAGGCGTGTGCCCCGTTGCACGGCTAGTCGGCAGGGTAGCCTCGGGTTGGCCACGGAGCTAAAGATAAGCGACTCATCGCCACGTGTCTGCAGGTCGGGGTTGACCCCAACTTACTGGAGGGTTGTTGTAGAACCTGACTGGTGTGCTAGAGTCATGGGTTGACCCACGGTTTGTTGTAGAAGGGCTGGAACATATGCACCTGCCAGGTGTTTGGGGAAATGCCCGACACCCGTGTGTGAGCCGTATACACGTGCAGCGGGCCTCCAAAGCCTATGGTTGAGTTAGTTAAGACTACGTTTGACCTTGGAGGCCTGGAAGAAGGCATTCCGGGGTGGGCCCCTGCCTTGTTGCTGGATGCCGCGTGGCATGACTTGTAGTAGGGGCACCCCCGGGTTAGCCCAGGTGGCCGTGCAGAATGCGGGAAAGACCCGCCACCGAGTGATCGGGGGTAGTCCCGACCAATTGTTGATGTCACCGTATATTACGGCTAGCTGGTTGGGACCCTTGGCTGGGCCAAGAAAGTTGTAGGAGAGGCTGGGTATTCCATGCCTTAATGGTGTTCGGGGAAATTCCCGAACCCTTATGCTTTAATATTTTGTTGGGAAATTATATGGGTACAACAAATGTCCCCCATGGGGCGTGCGTCGGAGGCAAAGGGGAGGGCGCACGGCCCGTGAAGTCCTCATTCAGGATTGTTGTAGTTGTATTTTGACACTTCATATGTCTTTGTTTTGTTGCATCATGTATATTGACTTTCCGGTGTGCTGACCATTTCTGTGTGCTTTGTCTTGTAGCCATGGCACGATTTGGTAGAGATGAGAGGGTCCCAAGGCCTGTGGCCCGGGAGGAGGATCACTGGGTGAGAAGGATCGAGTGGCCTATGCCTCTCTTGGGCTTGCCGGTCATCACTGCAGCTGGCGTGGATCAGCTCAACTCGGGGCACACAGTGATAGCTGACGGCCCCGTTGGCGAGCAGACAAGCGGAGTCGGGGCCGTAGAGTTGGCTCGGATCTCTGAGGCGGGCGGGATCTTCACCTATGACCGCAGTGGAGACTACCCGGTGGATTTTCCTATGGACCGCCACTTGTTTGAGTTTATCAGGAGCTTCGTCCCACTAGGCATGGAGGGGGGGGGACTCCCGAGTTACTGGAGCACGTCGCCGACTGGAGCTGGCGATTTTAGTAGGTAGGGACAGCCTGCACGAGATCATCCTCTGTGGCTTCCCGAGTTTTTCTAAAGACTACTGGAGGTAGTGTCAGCTTCCCAGTGCTGAGTGTCTGGGCTTCTTCAGTAGGGTGGACCAGTTTGGGGTCTACGTTGGAGCGATAGGTCTCGCCTCCTAGGATTTGCATGGACACCATCGAGCAGAGACAGAGGGCAGTACCGGGTTCGCGTTAGAGCCATCAGGGCTACAGTATGTTGGGGAAGGCTATGACGATCACAGCCTCCTGTCTGGGGTTTTGCGGCAGACTGCTATTAGCTGGTATGGCCATTGGGCAGTGATTCCTTTGCACATATACCCCCAGGGAGCTACCGAGTGGCTGATGGGGATCGTGCACCACTACCGGGCGTTACTGGACCGGGCCGATATCAGATACGCCGTGACAGCATCTTTGTACGGGTACCCATGCTACACGGGGCTTCTGAAGGCATTGGTAGAGCGCTTCAACCTTCGGTGGAACATAGTAGCGACGGCCGAGGGAGAGACGTCATGTAACGACCCAAGATCCGGATACCGGGAGGAGCCTGATACCATTCGAATCCTAGCCCGCCGCCCACGAGCCGGGAGGGCTTGGAAGGGCTAAAGGGAGTGTGGAGGTACAGAGAAATAGGAAATAAGGTAGGATAATTCAACAATTAACAGAAATAAACAATCTAACTACAACAGCAGAGTCCAGTCCAACAAAAAGTATAGTCTAAGGCAGGAAACGTACCCTACACCGAGTGAACACTCGGCCCGGCGAGCTGGCAACTAAGAACCTCTTAACAGTACCCTCGACTTCGAGGAAGAACAGTCGCACCTGAAAAGTAGGGATGAGCCTCCAAACAAATGCTCAGTTGGGGTCCCGCGGAACCCCAACCGAGAACAACGGCGGTAACGGAAAGGAAAAATAGCTACAACTACAGCAGGAATAGCGAATCGGTGGCCGGTCAAAATTCGGCACTACAGCTACTCCTACTGAACCGGACAAACACACCCCAATCTCATAGTCGGGGGACTACCGAACTAACAAGAAAACCTCTGGCTATGCCGCCAGAAGAAACCTACACGACCTCGTAGTCGTGGACCTAATACCGTCTAGGGAAAACCCTCAGTGACGCTCATCGGAAAAACCCCTAGACCTCTACCTCGGGAACACTCCCTAAAACTGTCGGGGGAACCACGTCTCGCAGACAGGAAACGAAACCCGAAAATAGGAGAGTCACGTCTCACGTGACAGGAGTACCTACCCACCAGAAGTAAGGATGGATGCGCCCCCTGGTGTCGTAGACCGCGCCTCAGGTGTTCCCCTCATCGCACCCTAGCGGAACGGGGACATGTGGACGTCAAAAAATGACGGTGACGATCATATGGCATTCGCGTCCGCACGTGAGTCGAAGACGAGAGGGCCAAACAGACCCATACCTCGCCTGGTCAGGATGAGAACACGCCTGGTGGTCCACCATTTCTTACGGAAGCCCCCGGGCAGAAGATACGACCACAATTCTATGACCGGCCATGCCAAGAGTCGAATCAAAGAAAAGTCGGGAACTCTGACACAGTTTCTGCATATGCCGAAAGTCACGCAAAGCCTCGGACCGAGCTTCAGAAGCTGCGAACGGGACATTGCGGAGGCCATGTATCACAACTAAAACATTCTGGGAGTGCCAACGTTCATATAAACGGCCGCGACTTCGAAAAGAATCCATTTGGTGCTTAAAACGGTGCGAAAGGGCCTTAAACCAGCGCGCTCTAAACCGGCGCGCCCCGTCAACATCCTAATCCGGTGCCCCTAAAATCGGCATGCCCCATTTCCCCTTTGCCCTTTACATGAAGCTAGTCCGGCGTGCCCCTTGCAAGAGCTTTAAACAGGCGCGCCCCCCTCCTGTGGCCATTAAACCGGCGCGCCCTATTCAATGGCTTGTAACCGGCGCGCCCCATTCATGCTGTTAACCCGGCGCGCACAACCCCGCCGGCTAAACCCCAAGGCATCCCATCCTACCTACGGTTCCCTATTTTCTGCAAACGGAATGCCGTTGCTTTCCCTGAAATGGTCAGGTCTCCTGTGCCCGACCAGTGTGCAACCGCCTGAACCATTGAAGCTCCCCAGAATGGCAATCTTCAAGCTCTGCACCGGCCGCCGGTCTCCACCGGTCGTCATTAGCCAATCCCTGAAGAGCACCTTCCCTACTCTACCGCCCTATACATCTGCGGGTCACTCGATTGCCTTCGGTTGGGGAGAAAGAGAAGACACATGTGACTAGCTTCGGAGGCTTCTCCCTTCCAGCTCCACTGGTATATATGCAACGAACACTCTCGGCTGAGGGGAAGAGAGACGACAAGAGGAGAAGGGAGAGTCTGGTTCAGCTGGGAGCTCCCTCAGAAGAAAAGAAGAAGCTTCGTCCCCGTGCCGTAGAGGTGAGGTGAAGAAAGGAGAGTGAGGGTGAGAGGTGACCCCCCCGGGGGGAAGAGCTTATGCTCTGTTCGCCCTTCTACTGGTGTATCTACTTTCCCTTCTCCTATTATTTCTTTGGTTATGGGGTAGATCCCCTTGCTGTACTCTGTTTCCCCTTTTCTTCTCATGGATGAATAAAAAAGAAAGCTTTTGCAACACATATTGTTGTGCTTCATCGATTTCTTCCCTCTCCCCACCTCTACATCACTCGGGGTCCTCAGAAGCTTGCCAGTCTGTGGCATGACCTTTGAGGGAACCCATCGAAGGGATGAACATCTGAAGCCCCTCGTGGCACACATTCGTCCCGCCCACAAAATCATCACATGTAAGCTGCGGGAACTCTTGAAGGCTGGTCCTCGAGTCTCCACACGCACTTATGGGTTAACGGAGGCCTCACTCCGAGTTTTGAGGTTCACCCCGGAGCAATCAGTTTGGTGTCCCTCTATTTGTCTCTGGCAAGCCTCAGTCCGGGGGAGGTGCAGCCCGATTTTTGCCAGGGCCAAGAACAAGAGGAACAAAGAACAAGAACACATAAGAATGAATAAACGAAGCTTCTTCAGACTAAATGAACCCCACTCTTGAATCCCCTAAACAGACTGAACCTTCTGAGTTCCTGTATAACAAACTCACTCCTGAACAAAACACTTGAATCATCATGATAATCCCCCTTAACAAACGATTAAAACGCTTAATTCTTCCTCTTTATCAACTTAATCCATCAATTAAATGAATAAACCAATTAACAAGCCAATCTATAGATCGAACAAACAAGAACCAAAGCAAAAGAATCAAATAGAATGAAATAAACTTCATAAGAAACTAACCCGGCACGCCCCTAATCCGACGCGGCCTAATCCGGCGCGCTACCCCCCGCGCCGGAATAACTCCACACTCAAAACCATCTTCAAATTCTTGAGATGAATAGTGCACCCCTCACTACTATTTGAGCCTTGATCCAGCGCGCCTCACTGTTCATCCTGCAAAATCGGCGCGTCCCTCTTCTTGGCCTTAATCCGACGCGCCCCTCTCTTGGGTCCCTATTCCGACGCGCCCCTGGCCCCCTCTTCCTTCTTACCATGTAACCGGCGCGGCCCCCCCTTAACATCTTAAACCGGCGCGCCCCTTTGCATCCCGTTCACCGGCGCGCCCCTCTTCTCTCTTGGCACCTCCCTTTGCCGACGTGCTTAAAAAGAAAGAATAATTATTCAAAATAAAAATCTTTAAGCTAATGGATAAAACCAATGAAAGTAATAGGAAACCAATAATCAAATGTTACCCGTGCTTCAATTAAAATTTTGTTCCGGGGGTGCTGCCCCTGGAAACCCCCGCAAGGGGCGCTGCCCCCTTGACCCTCGCGACCTGACCGGGCAGGTCGAACCCCGCGACCTGACGGCGCAGGTCGATCCGCGTGCGAGGGCACACGATGGCGAGTTTGGGCTCCACACCTAACGACTCACTTCCCCGGACTGTGCGTGAAGAGAAAAGCAATGACGCCCCGTGGCATCAGACGTGGTCCTCGGAAACCCCGATATGGCCATAGTCCGCAACCACCTTGGGCCAATAGATCATCAGCTTGACTCACCTCCATCGGGATCCAATCCCGCATCCACATTAACCTTGCCGTATCTGCGGCAAACATTCGTACGGTTTTGTCACCGTCTTTTATGTTACAAACATGGACTTCTATCCGAATAAGAAATGATCTGTTAGTGACCGACATATATATATACCGGGATTTAATCCCGCACCTGCATTAAACTTGCCATACTCACGGCAGACATTCGTACGGTTCGGTGAAGAGAAAAGTAATGATGCCCCACTAGATCGGACTTGGATCTCGGGGGCCCCCGCCCGGACGTGACCGTGATCCGAACTTATCCCGGGCCGATAGTTCATTAGCTCGACCCGTCTTCATCGGGATCCGATCCCGCACCCACATTAAACTTGCCGCACCTACGGCAGACATCCGCACGGTTTTATCGTCATCCTCGACGCTACTAATACGGACTTCCATTCGAATAATGAATGGTCCGTTAGTGACCGACATATATACCAGGATCTAATCCCGCACCTGTATTAAACTGTCATACTCATGGCAGACATTCATACGGATTTGTCGTTGTCTTCGACGCTTCAAATGCGGACTCTCGTCTGAATGACGAATGGTCCGTTAGCAACCGACATATATACCGGGATCTAATCCCGCGCTTGCATTAAACTTGCCGTGCTCACGGCAGACACTTGCACGGATTCGCTCCCGTCACCATCTTGTTTTCTATACGGACCTTTGTCCGAACATAAAATGGTCCGTGTATGACCGACAAAATCTGAATGGAATGAGGCGGCTCTCGTCCTCCCCAAACCCTACGCATGAGAACATCGATAAGGCCGTCGTGAGTCACGCTCGGACCTCGGGTTCACCCCAACCATGGTCATCGCCTGACCCACATCCTAGGCCTATAGCCAGCTATCTCTGTACACATCTTTGTTTTGGAATCTAGTCCCGAGACACTTTTTCGCTACCTTTCGGCACCGGAAATATTAACGATGCCCACGCAAGCCTCGTTTGGACCGCGGGAGGCGCCCCCGGAATGGTCCTGACTCGATCTCGCACCGGGCCAATAAACTAGCTGATTTCTGACCACTCTAACCGAGATTCAACCAAATGTCTCCTATCCCCTTGAACAATAAACTTGACGTACCCCGGCATACATATGCTCCAGTTTCCCCGTGATGATCACGATTCTCTGAAGCCGGACGCTCGTCCGAATATCAAAATGGTCCCTTGAGTGACCGACATATTTCGAATGCTTGCTTCTCTAGACATAGGGCTTTTCGACTGATTCGAGACCGCTATCGGCTTGTTTCTCTCGATATAGCTTCCTGGCCATGAGGCCCTGATTCCCGACGATTAATCAAGGGTGTTCCCCTCTCCGAGGGGATGTAAATAACGCTGTGACCTTTATGGCGCGACGGGTTTCAGTCCTGACACGAACCACACAATCGTCTGATTAATCAGATCGAGCGCACAATAAATCGTCACTTTGTGACTGGCATGCCCACGCACTTAATAAACCCAATAAACGAATAAACATCGATTTTAAATAAAAAGTGCGTCCACAAGTCTGGCACGCCCGGTGGGACCTAAATCACCCTTCATCTCTTTGCCGGGACTGAGGGCCCTACGGCCCCTTTCTTGTAATACTAATTGTTTGATTTGCAAATGCAGGTTGCATTTCGGACACCAGGATGGCCCCCACGTTCGGCCAACAGGCCGTCGAGAGTCATGTTCGGAACGGCTACTTGGTCGTCCCCCTCAGCTTCGGGAGCTTCACTCCCGTGGTAGGCTTCCCCAACTTCCTCGGGGTGGCCTTCACGAACCTGCTGGACGTGGAAGCGTCTGACAGGACTGAAAGCAGCGCTCCCATCCAGGGGGCCGCCAAAGCTGCTGTCGGCCGATCAATGGCCGAGACTTCCAAGACCCTCCCGACTGGGACGCTGAGCTGCAACGTGCACCACGTGCACCAAACTGCCGGCCCTTCTCACCCAGGGTCGGTCTCTCGCCAGAGGAGGCTCTGGAGGAGCCATGCCACAACATCATACCGAGGCCGGTTCTCCAGCACCGGCAAGTCGGCTGTCGTCGGGACTTTCCGGGTGCATCTTAACGGACAGCGTTCCGAAGTGATCCCGGGTCGCATTGTACCCGCCGTACCAGTGCGCAACTCTTTTCAGGCACTGGAGAAGATGAAGGGCAAGATGACGCCTGCCACTCCGGCCCCAGCGCCGCGGCATCAGTCGGCCTCCAGGCCCACCAAAGCTAAGCAAGTTTGGGTTCACAAGGGGGCCCGGTTCACCTCACCAGCCCAGGCGAGGCCCAGCACCTTCCGCCCGGCAAGGGCACAACAAGGAGATCAGGTAAAGACATCGGCCCCCTCCGCCAGCCAGCATTAACTACACCGGCCCCACCGGAGAACATCCACCGTCGACACTACCGATGACACTATCAGGCTGCCCGTGTGGAGCCTGCAACCCACATGCCCGTTACTGCCAACAGGGCGACATCACCGGCTTCTCCTCCTGAGCAAGACTGGGAAGGAGTGGAGCAAGTCATGAGGAACTACTTGCGGGGCCCGGGGAGCACTCCCCTGAGTCGCCAGAGATTACTGGGGGCAGTAGCCTCCTCCTTTGAAGAAGAAGAGACTCGGCTGGTGCCCAGCGCCTAGTCAAGAAACTGCTCTGAGGAGCGCTATCAGTCCCAGCTGAGGGAAGAAGTGAAGCTGCGGAGATCGATCTTTGACAGATTGGTCTTCCCAAGCAAGCCGTCGAGAAGAACGGAAAGAAGAGGCAGAGACCTGAGGGTCTATACCTGCAACATGGCAGGGGTATCTGGTCAGTACGGGGCTCTACCAACCGAGCCCGAAGAAATGTCCAGCATGCCACAAGGCCAGGACCTCTTACCAGAAGAGGGAAAGCGGCAATTGAGCAAACACAAGTCCACACTGGAGGAGTTAACTATGAGGAACCTTCAATGTCCTTGGCTGCCAATGTTATTACAGGAGGCACTGCGGGAGGACCATCCACTTCATCCGAAGAGGCGCCGATCGAAGAAGGAGGAGGCACCCCTAGCCTTTCCATGAATGACCCCGCAGTATTGCATATGATGCAGTAGTATCAACGGGAGATCGAATTGTTAAAGAAGCAATTGAATGAAAGAGCCGCTCAGCCCTCAACATCCAGGTAGACTGAAGCATTGCCAGAGACCCCTGGGGGCAACGGTCAGGCCTCGGAAGCTTCTCCACAGGCGACGGTGTCTCCCCCAATACCTACCTACACTGGCGGCGTACCCCTGCATCAGCCACAACATATCACACCTACCCCGTGTGGACGCGGGATTTTATTTCTCTCATCCTTTTATTGTGTTTCCTTATTTTTGAAGATCTCTCCTATTTGTATTTATTGATTATTAGGAGTGCCAGTCATATGTGTGACGATTTCATTGTGCGCTCGACTTGACTTGGTCAGTCGATTGTGAAGTCTGAGTCGGGACCAAAAGTCCGCCATACCATAAAGGCTATGACGTTAATTACGCCCTTCCTAAGAAGGACAACCCTTGATTAAACGCCAAAATAGGAGGCCTCAGAAGGCAGTCAAAATACTAATGTGCGAAATAAAGGCTTCATGCTTATGGAAGAGGACGAATGGAGGGCGGATTTATTTAGTTCAACGGACTAAACCGGGTGGCACAACCTTTAACTTTGAGCCATGTCGGGTAAGGATAGAAGACCATCCACGCAGTGGCGGGACGGAATTCGGCTAATCATTAGGGTATTCCCTTTTGACACTTCCACTTGACCGGATACTCCAAATAGGTTCGTTTCCCCCGAAGATGGAGCCGGATGGGAAGTGTATCGGTGACACTCCCTTGACTCATCGGGGTTGGTGACATTGGACTGGATTTCGGCAGCATCTCCCCTCAACTTGGAACATGCCCAAGGAGAAATAGGTGATCATCCACGGAGTGCCGGGATGAAAACCGAAAGAGAAAGGCACTGGGCCCTGGCACGGTGTGATGTTGGGGATGGTTCCCCGTTTATTTATTCCATGGGGTGTACCCTGTGACCTGTAGATATCCCTCGAATTAGTGTGGCAGGGTCCTCAAAGATTGGGCAGAGGAGGAGAGGCTCTCGGTGCAGCAATAACGAGCATAGGTAGGCTTCCCGGCGCGGGGGGAATGGGTTCTCAGCATGAGGTTCTCGGCATGACTTTAAAGAAGGAGGAGGGAGCTCTCGGCGTGAGGTTCCCGGCATGGTTTAAAGAAGGAAGAGGGAGCTCTCGGCGTGAGGTTCCCAGCGCGCTGAGGGCCGCACCGGGAGCTATTCATGGCGCCGGAAAGGCTTGTGGGGTTTTACGGTGCTCTGTTTTGGGGATTTTTCCTGGGATTCAGATAACGGCTAGGGGGTTTTAGGATGCAACCGAGGAAGGGACCGAGGGCTCTACCAAGTTACCAGATTAACATCAAGGAGTCACATGGATAGAAGGGATTCAAGGGATTGAAGTCACCAGGCGTTCGAACCCTCTGGAATAGGCTTTATGCCATTCATATCGCCGACCATCAGGAGATCAAGAGATGACTGTCTCTGATCCCTATAATGGCCCCAATGGCTTGGGAAACTTGAGAGGACTACGGACTTCGCAACGTTTAAATCATCGATGTCGTCGAGGGAGAGAGAGGGACAAAGCCCAAAGATCCACGGTAAGGATTGGGGCTCTGTTACCTCCTTCCCATCTGCAACAAGCATGCATATAGGCACAAGAAATCACTAGAATTCTAAGCATCCGAGCAATTAATGCACGCGGGGGATAACATACATTCTGAAAGAGAGAGCACAGGGAGAAAAGGGCCAACCAGTACCATTTCATCGGAACAACCGTGAAATTGCATTTCACTATTTCATCGTTTACATCATTCATAGAACAAGGGGAAAGAGAGAGGAAAAATAGACTAATACTCTATCTCCTCGACAACAGGGAGATCTCTTCACTTCGAAAGCGGAAAATGGAATCGAAGCTTATACATCAAAAAGAAAGGGAAGCAGGAAGGAAAGACAACAATAAAGGGGAGGGGAGGGCGGAGCATTGACTCCTCTCCCTCCCCTAGCACCCCACCTTTTCCTTCCTTCAGACCTCGCAGTAGCTTTTCTTCTCTTCTCTCCTTTTTTATCTGGCTATCTGGAGATGCCTCTCTCTCTTGGTTTTTCTGTTTCCTTTTTTTCTTCTCTTTGAATGAGGGGGTTTTATATCCCTCCTTGGTATCCTATTGGCCGGCCTGTCTCGGCGCGCCTCAATCGTAGGCAGACCTCTCGGCGCGTGGGACTTCAGCTTCTCGACGCCGCTTTTGGGCTTCGACAAGGGGATCCCGGCGCCACTTTTATAGGCCCATTTAGGGCTTTTTAGACCTCACATACTCCTCGGCCTTTATTGGTCCTTCAAATGTATCAGAACCTGAGAAGGCCCTCCACTGGTGACACAGTTTCTATTGAGATCTTTCATAGATTTTCATTAGTCGGTAGACTGGGGTTTCATCGGTATTGCCATCTGAATGATGACAAAGTCGGACATCATCTCATCGGTATCGTCACCTGAACGGTGACAAGACTGGACATCAGCTTTAGCCTGAAAAGACTTTAGCCAGGTGACTGCTATTTCATCAGTGCCGTCGTCTGACTGACAATGGCATCGGACATCAGCTTGGCCGGGTAGATGGTTGACGAGCTTCATCATTGATCTTTTACTGTTGGTCTGATCTTCTTTTCAATTCTATTTCCGCCCCTGCTCATTTTCCAGGCGTCAACAAATGCCCCCCACCTGCGGACGGCGTAAGTGCAGAATAAGCGGCACGGGGTCCGCAGGTGCCCTTCATCATTTGAGGGTATCCTCCTCAATCTCTCCTTGACATTGTCCTTTGGCTTAATCATGTTGCAATATTATGCACATGTATCTTTCATTTTCACGTTTTTCGTCTCCATATTTTCTGATTTTATTATCAGCACTTTGGAGCCTTCTTGGCCTTGCCTTGGGCTTCTCGGCGTGAGGTAGGACTCTTCTCGGCGTGGGTGCTTCTCGGCGCGGCCCGTTGCTCGTAGGCCCTCGGCGCGGCCGCTTCTCGGCGCGCATTTTCTTTCTGTCGAAGGGGGGTTCTCGGCGCGCATTGCTTCGTGCCGAGAAGTCCCTCCTTCTTCTCTTTTTTAACCCCCCCGAGAGGGTTTTTACCTCATTTCTTACCTCTCCCTTCTCTCTCTTCATCTCGGCGGCGGCGGTGAGCTCCCCCCCTCCGAGAGCCTTATTGCATCCCTCCCTTTTTGACCCATTCATTCTCGGGTAGGTTCATCATACGGGATTGAGTCCCATTTTATGTTCGGGATCACTCCCTCTTGGTGGGTGACTCCCTATTTTTCTTGGGCAGACCCCGGACAAGAGGAGATGCTGCCGAAATTTTCATAGGCTTTCATATTACAATCTTTACAAGACTGCCTCTTTTTTTGGGATTTTCATTCACATCTCTTCTTCAGCTGCAGACACTACAATGGCTTCTAGCTCTGCTGCTGCATCTTCTAGAGCTGTTGGGGCGAGCTCGTCAGCGCAGCCAGATATATCACGGGCTGTAGTAAATTGGCTGAACGTGCATAGCCTGGACTTTGGGTATGACAAAGTTGCTGCCGTTGACGAATCGTCTGATTCTGAGACGGATACAGTATCAACATCAAGGGTATATTCCACTGCAATGGAGACATGCTTCAGACGGGGCAACGACTATCGGCCGGATCTTCCGAAGGACCGCCACTTAATGCCGTTCATCCGAACTTTCATAGTGGGTGGCATGCGAGACTATCGGATAGCCCGTGCTGTCGAAGCTGCCCTCCTTGCCGAACGAGATAGCCTGAAGGAGTCGGTGTACCGCCACAAGGCCATCTATTTTCCCGGGGAGAAGCGTGACTGGGACGCAGTCCTCGGTATATCAGAGCTGGAGCCGGAGAAGAAAATGTTGACCCGGGCCCCGGAATTTACACCTGCCCGGTGGGATAATGCTAGTGGCCGAGTTCATAGGGAGAAGCCTGGCTACGGTCTATTCCTGGCGCCGATAAAGTGGGGGTACCGAGAAGAACCCTTTGTGTTGAATTGTTCGGCCGTCCAGTTCAAGTATCATCTAGCTGCCGGTTGGTTTGGAGATACCAAGATCACTGACGCCCACCTATTCCGGGTGGGAGCGGTGGAGTTCACCGAGTTTGTTTTAAAGGAATACGCCCCTTTGCTGATCAGAGCCGGGGTATATCATAGTGTCTTTGCTTCTAGATTCCGCTATCCCATATCCCGAGGGTTGTGCTGTGGAATGTTCGAAGTATTCTGCCCTTTGTTCAACATATTCTATACAGCAGAGGGCGAAACATCTCTCGACCTCTGGAGTTTGTCACAGCTTTCTGGTCTGCCTATTGACGGCGAGCCGTATGAAGAGGTTTGCTTGGCAGATTCCGAGAAGGATAGCTCAGATGGCGAAGGCAAGTATTCACTTGGCTATTCCTACCAGTATTTAATGAAGGCCTATCGCTCCATCTGTCTGGCGCATAGTAGAGGATCCTCCAAGGGTTACCATCCTCGAGAGAAAGGTAGCAAGCTGAGGGTCCGGATAGGGCAGTGGATTCAGTATTTCTTTGACGGACCCTTAAAATATGCAGACTTCCCTTCCATGGGTCTGACTGCCAGCAAGCAGATAAGGGCCCCTCGCTATAAGTCAGCATTGCCATCTTCATTGCGCCGTATAGGCAATGGTGGTCCAAATCCAGCAGGGGTGGACCCTATCACACATTGTGCGGCTTACTTCACATTCTGGTTGTGCACTTTCGCTCTCCCTCAAGGGGACGAGACAATCATTCGGCCCGAAGCCATATACCCGGCATGCCAGATGGCCTGGGGAATGAGGCTGTCACTTTGCCCAGTGGCCTTGTGTTTAATCTACAAATCTTTGGGGGATCTGTACAAGCATCGGACTCCCCGCTCTCTGAGGACCGTGGGCCCTTTTCATTTCTTCAATGCCTGGGTCTGCAGTCTATTTTTTGAATTGGCTCCTAGAACTCTGCAGGCAGATACAGTATTACCCAGAATGATTGAATTTGCCAGTGCTGAACCTGGCTCTTTCTCTGATCAGTTGTTCAAAATAAGGGGCCGACTGATAAGGGTACCAGTGGATGCCCCTGGCAGCATTCATTTCTGGAGCTTGGCAGCAGGTTCAGCTCCTTTGGTTCATTCTCAAAGAGAATGTAAGATGGAAGAGGTAGAGACCTATGTTCACCCCGTTTCAGGGGCTAATGCTGTTCGGTCTATTCTGGAGCCGGAGCTGGTTAGATGGGCCATGGCCATTCGACCCAGTGTTTTAGTTTTCAGGAAGGGTGGTCTGCTTCTTCTGGAACCATATTATCCATTCCGCTTCGGGCGGAACTTTGGCTATGACCAGCATATCCCTACATCAGTTGCTCAGTTTCCCCTGGATAGTCGGGCCAAGCACGGGTCCACCATTGTCGGTGATGGCCGGTTGTGGTGGGATTTCTATCATCGCCATGATGGCGCAGTTTTCAGAGTTCCCACTGTTTCCAACCGTGTTCCCCGTGTCACCTCAGAGTATATCAAATGGTGGAACATTCGGACCAGCTTTTACAGGGATGGCAGGGGTGCATTCTGGGACGTGGCCGAGCGTTCTTTCCTGAAACCATAGCCCGGGCCAGTATTTGACATCCCCGAGGCCCACCTAAAAAGGATTTATTCACAACATCCGAGGGAGGTAGAGAATTATCTGGCCGAGCGTCGGGCTTTGAAGGAAAGAGGCTCCGAGCCGCCCGCTCATGTCTTTGCTGCCATCAACGAAGACACTTTTATGAAGAACTTGAAACATCTGTGCCATGTAGGAGGTGCTCGTCAGGAGGCGCAACAGTACCCTTTCCCTGTTGAAGAGCCGCTCCTGACAGTCGTCCCCTGGAAGGGTCCGACAGATAGATTTCATCCCTACAGGACGTTTGTGCGCAGGGAAGATAGGACTCAGACGTACTACAAGCACACGTCTTGGCTGTTTGTTCTGCTGAATGTACATGGGTTATCTGCAGAGAGTCCGATAGCCGACATATTGAATAAGCCATTGTTTATTTCTTTTCATTATGTCGACGGCTGGGGCATGGACCACCTCGACTTATTTCGATGTCTTGATTTTCATGGTCATAGCGATCTGGCATCTTTAGTGGAGAAGTGCCAGACATTTGGTGATGTCTGTTGGCTTGTCAAGGAGGCTGCTTTCCGCTCCAAGGAGGTAGCTTATCTGTACTGGGCGCTTTCTATCTTTTATGATGGCCCAGCAGGTATGATCTTTCCTTTCTGACTGTAGTGCATACTGTTTATTATTTAAACTCTGCATCTACTGGTCTCATTGCTTCTTTGATGTCTTCAACAGATAGGCCAGATATAAAGGGACAGGGGTTTTACAGAAAAATCATTATGCAAGCTGAGAAGCCTGCTTATTTCGAAGTCCCTGCAGCGGCACCGACGACCACTCCCCTGCCTCCGGGCAAGAAGAGAAAGATTTCTGCAGTGAAGACTGCAGTTGGGAAGGCCAAGAAGGCTAAGAAGGCCCATGCTCGGCAGTCAGCTTCAGCAGTGACGGACCCTGGGACCCCTCTTCCTGATATCCCCTCCTTTGATGAGTTTGAATCCCAAAGGGAGGGTGCCCAGATGTCAGTCAGGGGTAACATCAACAGCATGTAGTTGTATCTTTCATCGCCTTTTGCTGAATTTTACAGAAATCTTCGAATCTGACCCCTCCCCCTTTTTGCACAGCCCAAGAGCCAGTTGTGACACCTTCTGTGGTGGAGACCAGATTGCCCTCTCCCACGCCGGCTAGTGAGGCGGAGGGTAAGTGTGCTTTTTCATCTTCTCTTGCACATTTCGATTATTTGTTTATTGTCTCTCTCACGAACCTTTCCCTGCAGTGACGGTCGGTGAGGAGGCTGCAGTTATGGGAGTAGCTGGCGATATAACTCAGCCTCAGGAGGGCCATAAGACCCAGACGAAATGGGGCCTTGTCCCTGTGAGGCGCATAGTTACCCGGTCTTCATCTAGGCAGCCGTTTGGGACGCAAGTCCCGCCCGTGGATAGTGTGGAAATCTCTTCTAGCAGCTCCGCGATCGCTTCCGAGGCAGAGGGAGAAGGAGCAGATTTCAGCGAGGGCGAGACAGAGGGTATCTCCCAATCAGAGGCCCCACTCGTATGTACTGCCATTATTCCACTGTTCACCCCCTCCAAACTGCTGGTGCTATCTTCTGAGGAGGAACTACAGGAAGAATTTGCTGGCTTGGACACCGAGGCAGATATAACTCCTCCCTTTGCTGCTTCAGCAGCGGAGCTTTCCTCTTCCTTGCACTCCTTTGAGGATATCGACATCACATTAGAAGTGGGTCTCTCTCCTTTTCCTCATTATTATTATTTTTTTTTATCTGCTGCTTGATGTTGCATTGATCTGTTCACAGGAATTCCCTGTTGCTAGCCCGGTAGCGACTGCAGCCTTTGAAGCCACTCTATCTGACACCTTGGCTATTGTTCCTGCTTCGTCAGCCGCCTGTGTAGGCGTTTCTGAGATAATTCGCCCTGTGCCGGTGAGGGTACAGTTTTCTACAGACTTAGCATTGCTGGACTTGAGGACCTCGGGGGAGAGTTCGGCCCTGTCTTGGATTTCAAAGCTGAGACGGACCCAGTTAGGGGTTCTGCCTTTATACCGGCCGCAGTGATGACCATTGCGCCGGAGTTAGCAATTCCCATAATAGTAATTATGGAAACTGAACTTTTGCCTCTTCAGTCCGTAGCCCCTGCCGCCTTGACATTGAAGGAACTGGCCGTTGAAGCGGGGACGGAAGAAGGGGAGGCAGCTGCCACAGAGACCGGAGTATTGTCCATAACTGACCTAGAATCGATCTCCGTGCTCTCAGAATCTGAGGAGGAGGTGCCCCGAGAAGAGGATGCTGAAGATGCGGGTATCACATTGGGGACCCAGGAAGCAGCCGCTCCAGCACTTATTAAAGTTGCCCCTACGAACATTCAAATAGCAACCCCCGAGGAGATGGAGGTGGAAGGCCTCTTGGTTTCGTCAGGGACTACAGAGAGAGCTCAGTTGGCACCTTCAGCAGACCTCCCGTCTTCCTCTTCCCAACCTGATGTTACACTATGGGCGGATATTGACAGTGAGGTGACTTTCGAAGTAGCTCCAGTTCCTTCTCCTGGCTTCGCTTCATCCGAGAGTTTCGTCTGGCAAAATCTGGACATGCTGCGCCAGTTGGTGGAGTCCCAGCCTGGACTGACTTATCTGCGGCTGAAGGAGATAGCCGAGCGTTTCACCGCTGGTCTACAGGCGATGGGCTGTCCCATGGAAATATGGGCCCAGCGGGTTCTATTGTTGTTAAAGTTTATACATCGCCGGGACTTCTTGGCACATATTATGTCTGACAGACTGGCAGCTTTGAAGTTGTAAAGGAAGGAGTGCAAATCTGAGCTGGAGAAGATGGACTCTGTTCTTCAGGAGCGCCAATGCCAACTGCAGTCTCTGGCGCAGCGGGAGCAGTTCGTGCGCAGCCGGATAACCATCCTGGAGGCTGAACTGTTTGACCTCCGGACTGAACTGCCGCAGATAACAACTTCTCGGCCGCAGCTTGCGGAGGAAGTAGCTCTGCTGGAGGGGCAGGTGGCATCCTTTCAGGACGAGTCTGCTCAGCTATAGGAGGAGGAGGCTCGACTTCATGAGCTGGGGGCTGCCCTGCATGTAGGGCTTCTGGCCTTCGAAGACATATTCCGGCGCCCGTGAATATCTGTTTCCCCCTTTTTGTAATACAATTCCCCCTCAGGGGCCCCTCTTGTATTCCCTTTTTTATTCAATGGAAAGGAATCTTTACACCAGTCTCATATGTGGTTTGTTCTTTACTTATCGCACCATCAATATTTAACGGCGATTTGGCAGCGGTTTCAGCGGTCCCTATGCGAATAGCCCGTACCTAGCAGGAGAGCGTCCACCCCTTCAGAGAAAGGATGGGGAACTCGCTCCACCGCGTGACGGCCTCCGGGGGGTGCTTTAAACCGAATTCTGTTGGTGGTAGCAAACGTCCTTCTTGGCCATACATGCCGCAAGGGAGACGGTTTGCAGGAATGTGAACGAAGAGGCTCAGAGCATTATCCGGAACGGGCGAATGGTCCATCCCGGGCAGGTTTCAAAGCTAGTCGGGGCAATGTGCCAATCGACCAGTATATGATTTCATCATCCATATTGGGTTTATATCGATGCAAAGGAGTTTTACAGGTTTCATCAGAGTAGACGTAAGGTCTAGACTGGGTAGAGGTTATCACAGGTGGGACCTTGAAGGGTACGTGGTTTTCATCAGGACAGACGTAGGGTCTGAACTGGATAGGATTTCATCATTGATCGGGCGAGGTGCCAGTCGATCAATAGCTAGTTTCATCATCGATATTGGGTTCATATCGATGCAAAGAAAGTGTTATAAGTTTCATCAGAATAGACAAAAGGTCTAAAGTGGCAGGGTTTTAATTGGTCATGGTTTCATCACTGATCGGGCGAGGTGCCAGTCGATCAGTGGTCGGTTTCATCGTCGATATGGGGCTTATATCGACGCAAAGAGTTTCATAGGTTTCATCAGTATAGACGTAAGGTCTAAACCGGACAGAGGATTTCATCATTGATCGGGCAAGGTGCCGGTCGATCAACGGTGGGACGTATGTAGAGGTGTAGGTCTCTTCAAGACAGACGTAAGGTCTATTCCAGCGGGTTTTATGGCGGGTGGGACTTTGCCAAGAAATACGTAGGTTTCATGAGGATAGGCATAGGGTCTATCCTGGTAGGGTTTCATCGTTGACCGGGCAAGGAGCCGATCGATCAAGGGAAGGTTTAGGAGTTTGATCAGGACAGACGTAAGGTCTGAACTGGCCAGGCTTTATCAGACTGGTGACGGATTTTATTGTCGGTGGGACATGTGAAAAAAAGGGTATGTAGATTTCATCAGGGTAGACGTAAGATCTACCCCGGAAAGGCTTTTATCATCGGTGGGGCATAGAGCCAGATGACCGACGGAAGGCTTCATCAGTGAAGGGGAGGTGAAGGCAACGTGCTGGTTGGCATGGAACTTCTGAATTACCACATTACCGACCTAAGCGCCCTTTCGGGTTTTCGTCGGAGCCAGCCCCCTCTTGCTTTTGTCCACGCGTCCTTTCGGATTTTCACGTGGCGGGGTACCCGATTTTACCTGCAGTGCCCTTTCGGGTTTTCACCACAGCTGGGTTTTAGCCATTTTTGCCCTTATCCAGAATGCCTGAACAAGTCTAGCGGGGTATCTCTATTTTCAACCCCATTTTTTTATATATACTTTTTGTCGTTTTCTTTCTCTTTTCCTTTTTCATTATCTTTTCTGGGACCAGAACTTTCATCCTATGGACCACGGCGCCATATGTTTATTGTGGACACACGATCATTGATGTGGGTGTCAACATCAATGCAAAGGGAAATATGGTTTCATGACCTATTCAGGGGAAAGGTCTGAATAGCTAGCAGCTCGGGAACAGAGCCATTTGCCGGAAATGTGAGTTTCATTGTTAATGTAAGGTTTGACATTAACGTAAAGGAATAGAATTTCATGATCTATCCAGACGGAGGGTCTGAATCGATTCAAAGAGCAGTGTTGTGCTATGTCAGAGCGGACGGAAGGTCTACCCTGGATGGGTTTTAGCGTCGATCAGGCAGTGTGCCAACCGATCGATAGCAGGTTTCATCATTGGTATTGGCTCATACCAATGCAAGGATTTTATATGTTTCATCAGGATAGACGTAGGGTCTAAACTGGATAGGGTTTTATCATTGATATTGGGCAAGGTGCCGATCGATCAATGGCGGGTTTCATCATCGGTATTGGATTTATACCAATGCAAGGATTTCATGGATTTCATCAGGATAGACGGAAGGTCTAAACTGGATAGGTTTCATCATAGATCGGGCAGACATTGACGGCGAGGTGCCGATCGATCAATGGCGGGTTTTATCACGGCGGGACGTAAAGAGACATGTAGATCTAGTCGGAATAGATGTAAGGTCTAAACCGGACAAGGTTTTATCGCTGATCGGGCAGTGTGCCGCTCGATCAGTAGCTGGTCTCGTGGTGGTGGGCTTATTATCGAGGGAATTTTCTTGAGCAATGCATGAAGGCTTCAATAGAATAGACGTAAGGTCCATTCCGGATGGGTTTAATCGTTGATCGGGCAAGGCGCCGGTCGATCGACGAGGAGTTTTATGGTGGGAGGTGAGGCTTTCTTTGGAATCATCACATTACTGACCCAAGCGCCCTTTCGGGTTTTCCCCGGAGCCAGCCCCCTCTTACTTTTGCCCACGCGCCCTTTCGAGTTTTCACATGGTGGGGTACCCGATTTTGCCTGTAGTGCCCTTTCGGGTTTTCACCACAGCTGGGTTTTAGCTATTTTTGCCCTTGCTCAGAACGCCTGAACAAGTCTGGCGGGGCATCTCTATTTTTAGCCCCTATTTTGTCATCTTTTATTCTCTCTCTTTTTTTTAGAGGGTGACAGGTCGGAATGCCATTAGATCAACATAAGGGGTGGCTTGGTTAGGGCGGAGTGCCGCTAGACCAAGAGATGGGTAGCTCGGCTAGGGCGGGGTGCCGCTAGACCAAGAAAGGGTAGCCTGGCTAGGGCGGAGTACCACTAGACCAAGGAAAGGGTAGCTCGGTTAGGGCGGAGTGCCGCTAGACCAAGGAAGGGTGTAGCTTGGTTAGGGCAGAGTGCCGCTAGACCAAGAAAAGGGTAGCTCGGCTAGGGCGGAGTGCCGCTAGACCAAGGAAGGGTGTAGCTTGGTTAGGGCGGAGTGCCGCTAGACCAAGAAAAGGGTAGCTCGGTTAGGGCGGAGTACCGCTAGACCAAGAGATGGGTAGCTCGGCTAGGGCGGAGTGCCGTTAGACCAAGGAAATGGTAGCTCGGTTAGGGCGGAGTGCCGCTAGACCAAGGAAAGGGTAGCTCGGTTAGGGCGGAGTGCCGCTAGACCAAGGAAAGGGTAGCTCGGTTAGGGCAGAGTGCCACTAGACCAAGAAAAGGGTAGCTCGGTTAGGGCGGAGTACCGCTAGACCAAGAGATGGGTAGCTCGGTTAGGGCGGAGTACCGCTAGACCAAGAGATGGGTAGCTCAGCTAGGGCGGGGTGCCGCTAGACTAAGAAAAGGGTAGCTCGGTTAGGGCGGAGTGCCGTTAGACCAAGGAAAGGGTAGCTCGGTTAGGGCGGAGTGCCGCTAGACCAAGGAAGGGTGTAGCTTGGCTAGGGCGGAGTGCCGCTAGACCAAGGAAAGGGTAGATTTTGCCCGATTACTCGGGGAATGTTGGTTGTGCTGTATGATACAGCTTCAGACGTCTTCTGTTGAGTGGCGAGAATTGGATTTCCCCTCGATGGTTAACAACCACGTAGGCCCCTCCCTCGTAGACCCTTTGTATCACATAAGGACCTTCCCAATTAGCATTCAGTTTCCCTTTTGGGTTGGACTCCATGACTTCTTTTTTCTTGACCATGACGAGGTCACCTTTCTTGAATTCTCATCCTCTTACGAGTTTGTTGAATGCAGTGGCCATGCGGGCCTGATACATTTGGATATTCTTCTGAGCTCGGAGGCGCTTCCCTTCCAATTCAGCCAGTTCTTCTAGTCTTCTTTCTACATTGGTCTGTTCGCCACGGGCCAGGCCATATTGGACTGCCACTCTGAGTGACGGGACTTCCAGCTCTAGCAGAACCACTGTCTCTGAGCCGTATACCAGCGAGTATGGTGAGCACCCTGTAGGTGTCTTGAAGACAGTGCGGTATGCCCATAGAGCTTCGTACATTTTCTTCTCCCAGTCCTTCTTATTAGAACTGACGACCTTGGCCAGCAAGGTGCAGAGAGTCTTGTTAAAAGCTTCTGCCAATCCATTTGCCTGTGGATTGTAAGGAGTGGAGGTCCTCCATTCGATCTTATACTTCTCAGCAAGCCGATAGACCTTCTGATTTCTGAAATGACTTCCATTGTCGGATATTATTCGGCTGGGGATCCCGAATCGGAAGATAATGTTCTGCTTGATGAATCTGGTGACCAGTTCACCAGTCACTTCTCTTAATGCTACAGCCTCCGCCCATCGGGAGAAGTAATCTGTTATGGCCAGTATGTACTTATGTTCGGCCGAGGAAGTCGGCAGTGGCCCGACTACATCAGTTCCCCATTGTGCAAATGGCCAACTGGGAACTGTAGGGTGCAGAGTTGTAGGAGGCCTTCTAGGCACAGTAGCATGCTCTTGGCATTTCTGACATGATTTTACGAATTTACAGCAGTCTTCAAACATGGTGGGCCAATAGTAGCCCAGCTTCTTGATTTCTATCTTCATCTTGGGACCAGCCTGGTGGGCACCTGCTGTCCCAGCATGTGTTTCTTTCATCGCTTGCCAGGCTTCCTCAGTGGACAGACAACGGAGTAGAATCTTCTTGCGTGCATCTGCCATTATTCGGAACAGAATTCCATTCCTGAGTTCATAAGAATCTTTGATTCTTAGGAGTTTCATCTTTTCTTCTCTTATCTGTGGCAGTTGTTGGTGTAGAAACCACTACAGCAGGTGCTGTCTCCAATCAGACGCTTGTTCTGTGCTGATGGTGGCAACTTCGTCTTCTTCGGGGCACCCTTCTAGCATACTGGGGACTTGCCGCCGGATCATAATGACAATGTTCAGTGTCTTATTTGGTGGGACTGCTAGTGAGCTGGCCAGCTTTGCCAGTGCATCAGCCTGGGCATTGTGTCCACGGCCCACATGCTTGAGCTCAATATGGTAGAATTTTGCCATGAGGCGCACAGCTTTTTGGTGGTAGGGATTCAGTTCTGGCTTCCGCACTTCGAACTCCCCTTGGATCTGTTTTATTATCAACATCGAATCCCTGAATACTTGAAGCATTTGGATACCCATGTTGAGGCTGATATATAGCCCGATTATCAGAGCTTCATATTCGGCCTCATTATTGGTGCAGGGCTTGTTTATAGAACAGGAAGTATGCACGACCTCCCCTTCTGGTGATTTCAGCACAATACCGGCTCCAGCCCGTATTCTGGTCTTTCCATCGGAGTCTGTCTCTGTTCTAGATGCTCCATCAATGAATAGTTGCCACATAACTGACTAGGTCTGGCAGGCCTCGAGTGTCTCATCATCGGGTAACTCAGTCCCTAGCATATCATTTTTTGGCACAGGATGCTCTGCGAAGAAATCAGCCACGGCCTATCCTTTTATCGCCCTCTGGGGTGTATAGGTAATATCGAATTCCATCAGGATCACTGCCCATTTGCCCAACCGGCCCTTCAGTACTGGCTGAGTCAATATGTATTTGAGCGGATCTGCTGCAGATATCAATCTGACTTCATGTGACAACATATAGTGTCGGAGCTTCTTGACAGCAAAGACTAGTGCCAAGCAGGTCTGATGGGGTCATCGCTTGCCACTTCCCATTTCTCCAAGGGTCCCGATGCTCGCCATTATGTTCGTCTTAATTTTCTGAGTCTGGCTATGTAATTTTCATATCTTTCTCGAGTCACTTTGATGTATTTCACCTTTATTTTGAGTCAAGTCCTAGGTGCTCATGCTTGTTACCTAAGTTGATCGTCATATTGGGCTTGTTTGGCTTTGTGGCCCATTTAGAGGAGCCAGGCCCATGGGCGCCCCTTTTTGCACTTTTGGTTATCTGTTATTGGCTCTTTCCTCAGGGGCTTTTGTACAAAGTTGGGATCCCTATATATAGGACCCCAACCCCCTCTTGTGGAAGCTAATGAAGTATTAAAGAATTTGCCACAGCATTTGTGCACCTCTCCTTCTCTCTCTAGCTATCTCTCTCTCTCTCCTCTTCTATCTCTCTCTAAAGGGGGCGCCCCCTCTCTCTCTCCTCGCCCTCTCTCTCCCAAATTCGCACCATTCTCTCTCTCTTCACCTTGCCACCTGACCTTGCCACATCACCCACCCTTTCACCTCCCAAGGCCACATTAACTCTCCCATTTAATCCCTCCCTCTTCCAAGGCACCCCTTGGCATTCCCCATACACCCCCTCACTTCCCCAAGCACCCCCTTCACCCGTCCCAAGCTAAAATTTGAATTCTCCTCCCTTTGGGGACTGCACCCATTCATTCCCAGCCCCTTCACCTCCCTAGGTCGCAGCCCCCCAACCCCCCCTTTCCCATTGTTCTTCCTTTGGCCAACCAAGTTCTTCCACCCCTCTCCCCCCTTTGATCAGTCTGCAGGTGGCAGAGGAAGGGTCATCTTGCAGAAGCTGTCACGGAGTCATACAGAGACCTCTTAAGACGTACCATACATTGCTGGAAAGGACGACCAGTTGGATTCGCAGGAGAGGTGACCTCATCTCATTCCGAGTTCGGGGCTGCCTGGGAGAGCCGTTCTCCCCCGACTGCGCTGGACTTCCCCTGCCAAGTTCCTGAACCTGATTTGAAGCTGTACCACGACAAACGGCGGAGGATTCAGACCGAGAATTCTTCAACAAAGTTCTTCCACGTCCTATCCTCTTCCAGGATCAGGAAGCGGAATCACGATCGGCATCCGGAGGCCAGAGTTCTCTCTCTTCTTCCTCGATTAGACGGGTCTGCCTCCCACAACCTGCAGCAACCAGCTACCACTCATCGGTGTCCTCCAATCCGCCCCGACATCAGACGGCTTCCCCACCAGATTTCCTACAAAGAGGGTTCCTCCACGGTTCCAAAAACTTTAACGGTTCAAGATTTGGTGTCCGGGAGCGGCCTAGACAACTCCTGCAAGTCACTGTTCATGTCAGGTAGCTGTTGCGGCCAGAAGCTGCCACCTTGTTCGAAGCTTTACCCGGACCAGCCACTGGAAGATTCAAGCCACGAGTTCTTCTACGAATATCTTCCTCCACCTGTCCTCTTTTGGGATCAAGAAGCGTAAGTGCGTTCAACATCCAGAGGTCAGAGCTTTCATTTTTCTTCCTCGACTGGACGGGTCTGCCTCTCACAACCTGCAGCGACCAGCTGCCACTCATCGGCGTCCCCCAGTCCACCCCGACATTGAACGGCTGCCCCGTCAGATTTTCTGCAGAGAGGACTCTCTCACGGTCCCAGAAACTCCAGTAGCTCGTGATTTGGAGTTTAGAAGCCATCGGGGCGATCTCTGCATCCTGCTGTCAGAAACAGGGAGCTGCCGCGCCCAGATTCTGCCTCCCCGATCAAACCCCACCCCGGACCAGCAACTGCAGCAGAAGAAATCAAGGAAATTCAGGGACATCCACGTGCCAGATACGAGGAATTCCACGCTGGTCTCACCTCCGGCGAAATTCAGGAACGCGATCTACAGTCCAGGAATCATCGGGCAGTCAGCCGTCGCTGGTTGCAAGTGGGAACATCCCCGGCGTCCAACCTACCTTTCCCCGACGGTTCTCCCTTCCCCGCCTGGCCGGCTTACCGCCCCTCCCTGCGGGAGGTAGTGTTTGATTGTACTTGAATATTTCCCACCCCCGAGATCACCCTCCTGCACGAGGTGTAGTGATTGTACTTTTAAACAGGATTGAAGCTTCATCGGTGCAATGTGCGGGGGAACCCACACTTCCCCGCTCGCCCTCGTCTCCGACCGGGGTTGGTTTCCTCAAACCAACCAGGTGAGCTCTGCCCTTGCCCCTTTATTCCTGTTCATTTCATATTTGCGAGACTTATCCGCTGGTTGGAGAGCGAGTGCCCGATCCCGGAGCCACCATCTTAGTATGGTCGCCGTGGCTAAAAGTGAGCGAGTGACCTAGTGCCCTCAAGGCACCCGGCCGCCCTTGTTTGTGGGCTTCATACCATTGGGAGGGACAACCTTAGCGGTGCTGGTCCTCTAGCCAGCTAGGGGCTAACTCCATCACCTCGACTCGGCATCACCGAGTCACCACAGGAATCGCGAGCGTGCGGTGTGTTGGCGACTCTCTAGTAGCTCTCAAGTCTTGTTGTTGCTATTGCGAATTAAGTCCTAGGGATCACATTCCATCGCTGCCATATTGTGTCACATCAACTTGGTATCAGAGCAAGTTTTAGACTTCTCTCTACAAGCCTAGGTCCTAGGGTCTTTGCATTTTCATCATCCGTGTGCATGTCTACCCGTAGTGGTACCTTGTACCGAGCCGACCCCTCTACCTCGGTTCCCCCTGAATCCCATTCCCCAAGGTTACCCAAACATCCCTAGGGAGGCTCCTCAAGCTCCAATGGATCGACTTGAGGCTGCCATTCAAGCCCTCTCGGAGAAAATGAGTGGGTTTTCCACCCGCCTAGAGAGACTCGATGAAGCTAGGGCCCCACCTAGGAACCATGCCCAACGGGCACCCCCTCCACGAGTTGAACTTGATAGGGAGGACCTTGAGGATGACTTCCACCGTGAGTATGAGAGGCCCCGCCAACCTAGACATTTTGAAAGGCGACCACGGGAGGACCCGGATGACTACCTCTTGAGGATGATTAAGGTTGAGGCTCCTAACTTTGATGGGTCACATAATCCACATGTCTACCTAAAATGGGAGAGTGCTATGGACCAATACTTCGATTGGTACCCAATGTCCGAGGAGAGAAAGGTTAGGTTGGCCAAGATGCACCTTATCAAACTAGCCAAGACATATTGGTTAAAGGTAGAAAGTCAAAGGAGGATTAGGCGGGAGGAACCCATTGACACTTGGCTTGACATGAAAACCCAACTTAGGTTCCAATACCTCCCCAACTCCTACCGTGAGGACCATAACCCGAAGAGCACTCCCGCTCCCCCGTTTCCTCCCAGTCAACCCAAGACTTCCCTTAGGACCCAAACTCCACCACCCCAAATGATTCCTATCCCGATCACCACCACCATTCAAACCAAAGTGGCCCCCACCCTCACTCCACCTAGGCCCACGACGGCCATCACCCAACCTAAAACTCTCCATCAAACCCACACCCCACAAGCTTCCACGGTCCCCACCACTACCCCTCCATCTTCCCCTAAAAGGGACACACCTCCCAAAATCAATCAACCCAATCCTCCTCGACCCACCCATCTTCCACTACCAACCCCAATCCTACCCCAACTTAGGTCTCCACTTCTTCCACTCCCAAACCCAACCCAAGTTCAAGCACCCTCACCACCCCAGGTGCACCATGCCCCAACCTTCATCACCCCATCCACAAAAGACCTTCCCATTCCCTTGGAGAGCAAAACCCCCACACCCCAAAAGGATAAGAACGTGATTGAGGAATATGAGGCTTCCCTAGATTGGGAGGAAGAATATGAAGCCCAATGCCAAAGGTTGGGTCAAGAAGGCTCCTCCAAAGAGACCACAACGAGCCTAACTAGGAACATCCTTCCCCTTGAGTTGCCAGATGACCAACCAAGTCCCCCCACCCATTCATCCATAAGAACTGTGATTTTAGGGGAACCCCTCATTGAGTGGCTAAAGCAAGACCTCCTCCTCCACATCATGCACCCCCCTATGGAAAATCATTACCCAATTGTGCCCGTCCCACCATTCCACACAACCTACCAATCGTCCTACTTTGTAGGACCCATGAAGGACTTGATTAAAGGCATACTAAGGCAAATAGAGGTGACAAACATGCTGGCCTTAGGAGCGAATGATACGGAGTACCTTAGTTTCTCACACCCCTTTATCAGGTCCATCACCGCCATTTACACCAAGGGTCCTTGCATGAGTGAGCTCGTATTGTTGCTACCCAAGTCCGATGAGTTTTACACCACTCCCCTACCACAAGAAAAGGGCACTCAATC
This sequence comes from Amorphophallus konjac, assembly GCA_022559845.1. Classification (NCBI taxonomy): domain Eukaryota; kingdom Viridiplantae; phylum Streptophyta; class Magnoliopsida; order Alismatales; family Araceae; genus Amorphophallus; species Amorphophallus konjac. The sequence goes on along the minus strand of CM040126.1, from coordinate 194,329,536 downwards.
CAGGGAATCAACTTTGGTGCTTAACCCGTTAGGAGGCGAGTGCCTAGCCCACACTAGGGAGTATATGCTTTGGAATGCTCAAGGTCTAGGATGGGAAGAAGCCTCATTCCCCTCAACCCAAGTCCCCCTAGATCCACATGTTCCCTTCCCATTAGCCCCTCATTACCCACCCACCTTGTCAGTCCTAACCCACCCATTCCGAAATTCCGCCCACACTATGAGTGACAGTGCCAAGGGTGACATCAACCTTGGAAATAAGGGAGTGACCCATCCCAAGATGTCCACCCCTTGGAACCGGTTTGATCCCCATGAGTGGAAGCCCCCAAATCTCACAGATAGGACCATCTTGGTAGGAATCCATGTGTCACAACCAGTCGCATCAGGTGGTCAAGCTAGTCACATCACTTGTGTCACTCACACACTAGGTCCAGTGCACGATAGGTTTACATTTGGACAAGTTGGTCTTCCCCCACTCTTCATCCGTCTCATGCATGATAGGGCCACTCATGGCTGCCCCGGTCCACCTAAGTGCACCAAGGTCCACATGGTTTCTAAGCATGATAGGTCAATTCATGGATGCCCTGGTCCTCCTAGGTCCATCAAAGTCTACGTAGCACCATGGCATGATAGGTCCACATTTGGTTGTCCAGGACCCCCTTTATCCACTAGTGAGTCAACATCCACAAAGACACATGAAAACATTCGCAAATACATCAACAAGAGCAACGAGAATTATAAAAAGACTGCCGATCCCCACCGCCACCACCAAGAATTCAAAACTGGTGATTTTGTGATGGTGAGAACTGAGAGGCTATTCCCTAGGAATACCTCAAAGTTGAGGTCTCGTGGAGTTGGCCCCTTCCAGGTGCTGAGACAACTTGGCACCAATGCTTATGTGTTGAAACTCCTGGAAGAATATGGAGTAAGCCCCACATTCAATGTGGCTGACCGGGTACCCTACAAAGGCCCCACGGTGACACCCAGTGAGGAGATCCAGCCTACTCCATCCCTTGAGAGCGCCCCCACACCTCAGAGAGCTCCACCCAACTTGAGAAACCAGCGTGACAAAGTGGAGCGAATATTAGATGAACAGGTCAACAACACAAGGGGCAAGGCGTATGGGGGATACCTGGTTAGGTGGAAGGGACGGCCACCTTCGGACGATGCCTGGGTGAGTCGGGAGGACCTCAGCAGCTGGATCCTGGCCTATTGGAGCAGTGCCGCAGCGGAGAGGACCCTTACTCGACAGAGTCGAGTTCTCTGCACCCCGGGAGTATGATGGGGTCATCGCTTGCCACTTCCCATTTGTCCAAGAGTCCCGATGCTCGCCATTATGTTCGTCTTAATTTTCTGAGTCTGGCTATGTAATTTTCATATCTTTCTCGAGTCACTTTGATGTATTTCACCTTTATTTTGAGTCAAGTCCTAGGTGCTCATGCTTGTTACCTAAGTTGATCGTCATATTGGGCTTGTTTGGCTTTGTGGCCCATTTAGAGGAGCCAGGCCCATGGGCACCCCTTTTTGCACTTTTGGTTATCTGTTATTGGCTCTTTCCTCAGGGGCTTTTGTACAAAGTTGGGATCCCTATATATAGGACCCCAACCCCCTCTTGTGGAAGCTAATGAAGTATTAAAGAATTTGCCACAGCATTTGTGCACCTCTCCTTCTCTCTCTAGCTATCTCTCTCTCTCTCTCCTCTTCTATCTCTCTCTAAAGGGGGCGGCCCCCTCTCTCTCTCCTCCCCCTCTCTCTCCCAAATTCGCACCATCCTCTCTCTCTTCACCTTGCCACCTCACCTTGCCACATCACCCACCCTTTCACCTCCCAAGGCCACATTAACTCTCCCATTTAATCCCTCCCTCTTCCAAGGCACCCCTTGGCATTCCCCATACACCCCCTCACTTCCCCAAGCACCCCCTTCACCCCTCCCAAGCTAAAATTCGAATTCTCCTCCCTTTGGGGACTGCACCCATTCATTCCCAGCCCCTTCACCTCCCTAGGTCGCAGCCCCCCAACCCCCCCTTCCCATTGTTCTTCCTTTGGACAACCAAGTTCTTCCACCCCTCTCCCCCCTTTGATCAGTCTGCAGGTGGCAGAGGAAGGGTCATCTTGCAGAAGCTGTCACGGAGTCATACGGAGACCTCTGAAGACGTACCATACATTGCTGGAAAGGTCGACCAATTGGCTTCACAGGAGAGGTGACCTCATCTCATTCCGAGTTCGGGGCTGCCTGGGAGAGCCGTTCTCCCCCGACTGCGCTGGACTTCCCCTGCCAAGTTCCTGAACCTGATTTGAAGCTGTACCACGACAAACGGCGGAGGATTCAGACCAAGAGTTCTTCAACAAAGTTCTTCCACGTCCTATCCTCTTCCAGGATCAGGAAGCGGAATCGCGATCGGCATCCGGAGGCCAGAGTTCTTGCTCTTCTTCCTCGATTAGACGGGTCTGCCTCCCACAACCTGCAGTGACTAGCTACCACTCATCGGCGTCCCCCAGTCCGCCCCTACATCAGACGGCTTCCCCACCAGTTTTCCTGCAAAGAGGGTTCCTCCACGGTTCCAACAACTTTGACGTTTCGATATTTGGTGTCTGGGAGTGGCCGGGACAACTCCTGCAAGTCACTATTCGTGTCAGGTAGCTGTTGCGGCCAGAAGCTGCCACCTTGTTCGAAGCTTTACCCGGACCAGCCACTGGAAGATTCAAGCCACGAGTTCTTCTACGAATATCTTCCTCCACCTGTCCTCTTTTGGGATCAAGAAGCGGAAGTGCTTTCAACATCCGGAGGTCAGAGCTTTCATTTTTCTTCCTCGACTGGACGGGTCTGCCTCCCATAACCTGCAGCGACCAGCTGCCACTCATCGGCGTCCCCCAGTCCACCCCGACATCGAACGGCTGCCCCGTCAGTTTTTCTGCAGAGAGGACTCGCTCACGGTCCCAGAAACTCCAGTAGCTTGTGATTTGGAGTTCAGAAGCCATCGGGGCGATCTCTGCAACCCGCCCAGATTCTGCCTCCCCGATCAAACCCCACCCCGGACCAGCAACTACAGCAGAAGAAATCAAGGAAATTCAGGGACATCCGCGTGCCAGATACGAGGAATTCCACGCTGGTCTCACCTCCGGAGAAATTCAGGAACGCGGTCTACAGTCCAGGAATCATCGGGCAGTCAGCCGTCGCTGGTTGCAAGTGGGAACATCCCCGGCGTCCAACCTTCCTTTCCCCGACGGTTCTCCCTTCCCCGCCTGGCCGGCTTACCGCCCCTCCCTGCGGGAGGTAGTGTTTGATTGTACTTGAATATTTCCCACCCCCGAGATCACCCTCCTGCGTGAGGTGTAGTGATTGTACTTTTAAACAGGATTGAAGCTTCATCGACGCAGTGTGCGGGGGAACCCACACTTCCCCGCTCGCCCTCGTCTCCGACCGGGGTTGGTTTCCTCAAACCAACCAGGTGAGCTCTGCCCTTGCCCCTTTATTCCTGTTCATTTCATATTTGCAAGACTTATATGCTGGTTGGAGAGCGAGTGCCCGATCCCGAAGCCACCATCTTAGTATGGTCGCCGTGGCTAAAAGTGAGCGAGTGACCTAGTGCCCTCAAGGCACCCGGCCGCCCTTGTTTGTGGGCTTTATACCTTTGGGAGGGACAACCTTAGCGGTGCTGGTCCTCTAGCCAGCCAGGGGCTAACTCCATCACCTCGACTCGGCATCACCGAGTCACCACGGGAATCGCGAGCGTGCGGTGTGTTGGCGACTCTCTAGTAGCTCTCAAGTCTTGTTGTTGCTATTGCGAATTAAGTCCTAGGGATCACATTCCATCGCTGCCATATTGTGTCACATCAAGGTCATTTCTATGTAGCTGTAGCTTTCTTTAGTTCTAATCAGCCTCCTACTCAGGTAGTACAAGGCTTGTTCTTTGCCTTCTTCATTTATCTGTGCCAGCATTGCCCCCAGGGAATAGTATGTGGCTGCGATGTATAGTATTAAGGGCCTGCCCTTAATGGGTGCCCCCAGCACTGGAGGGGTCTTGAGATATTCTTTCAGCTTCTCAAAGGCTTCTTGACAGCCCTCGTCCCAGAGGAACGGCACATCTTTCATCATGAGCTTGTGAAAGGGGTGGCATCTTCCCGACAGATTTGATATAAATCGTTGGATATAGGCCAGACGCCCTTGCAGAGATCTCAGCTCGGGCAGATTCCTTGGTGGAGGGAGCTCCTGGATAGCCCTAATCTTGGATGGGTCGATTTCAATGCCCCTATGCCGGACAATAAACCCGAGGAATTTTCCACTGGACACGCCGGAGGTGCATTTCATGGGATTCATCTTGAGTTTATATTTGCGCAGCCTCTGGAATACTACCCTCAGGTCTTGCAAATGGTCTTCTCTTCTTTTAGTTTTTACTACCAAATCATCAATGTAGCACTCTACTTTCGTGAAGAGAAAATCATCAAAGATCTTGGTCATAGCTCTTTGGTAGGTAGCGCCGGCATTCTTGAGGCCAAACGGCATCCTTTGGTAGTGGAATATCCCCTTCGGAGTGCGGAACGCAGTGTGCACTCTATCTTCTTCTACAATCCAGATCTTGTTATATCCGGATGACCCATCCATAAATGACAGGGTTTCATGACCAGTAGTCGCATCGATCATCACTTCAGTGATTGGCACTGGGAAATCATCTTTCGGGCATGCCTTATTAAGGTCCCGGAAATCAACACATATTCTGATCTGCCCATTTTTCTTCTTTACGGGCACTATGTTTGCCAGCCATGTAGTATACTGATTTTCTTCAACAAAGCCTACATCAATCAGCTTGTCAACCTCTTTGTTAATCTGATTTATTAATTCAGGGCGCATTCTCCTGGAAGGCTGCTTTACAGGGCTAGCCTCTGGGTTTATTGCCAATCGGTGCTGTGCCACATCAGAACTCAGTCCCGACATTTCATCATATGTCCATGCAAAGCAGTCTCGGAATTCTTTCAAGAACTGTACATACTATTCCCTGGCAGCTGGCTCCAGCAGTGCACTGAGGAATGTCGGCCTTGGCTCATCTGCGGTCCCCAGATTTATTTCCACAAGCTCATCGACGGTGGCCTGACCTCCATCTTCGACCTCGGGCGGGGCTTCTTGCAAGTCAATGAAGCCTCCCGGGATATAATCTTCTTCAGTTTCATGATTCTCTGTTTCATCATATTGGTTGTCAGCGGGTGGTGGCTCATCATACACGGCCAATATTGTTGGATTCTGTTTAGTCTGCCCCGAGGGCGTGACTGGTTCAGAAGGGAACTCAAAAATGGAGTCTTCCGCCCCCAGAGGTTCTTCTGATGCAGGCTTTGCCGAGGGATCATCGTTCTGTAGGGCCCGGACTTCTTCCAGGATGCGCTCAAACTCCAGGCATTCCCTCAGCTCTTTGGCTATTTGGTGTTCATCCGGGGTTCCCATATCAAACTTTGCTTCAGCATGGAACAGATCCTCTTTGCAAGGTAGGTCTTCCCAGCACCAATCTTTCTTTGTTTCATCAGATGTCCCCGTCTCCGGCTGACTGTCTGAGGCTTCATTGCTCATTACGGATTGATAAATGATTTCTTCATCTTCCGAGGGGTACTTGTCATATCCCACCTCGGGAGGGTCTTCATGCTGGTAGGAAACAGAGATGACGTCCACCTCGTCTTCATAGAATTCTTGAAGGGTATAACCCAATCCCGGGTGCTGAGTGATCTTCCTCAGTTCTTTATTATCCCGGGGCGGATCCCATAGCTCCTGGAACGCCTTCTTTTGGGCAACAGGTTGCAGTGATGGCATCTGCATCTTAGAGAACATCTGCGAAATCCGTTGGGTAGTATAGTCCAAGCCCGTGATCGGCACCATCCGGTTTGCAGATTCTTCAGGGACCATGCAGTCTTGATCATCGTCTTCGACTGACTCCCCGGTGTAGAATATGATAGGAGGCTCGCAGAAGCGAGGGACTTCCATGGTCTTTAATGGTAGCACCGTGTGGTATTCTATGCTGGCAATGGGCTTGACTAAACCCTGCGGAACCCCCACTTGTATGTACTTTTCTTTCATTTCTTCGTCAGTATCATCTGGGTGGATGCTAGGAGGGGTGATCCGAGCAAAGTCACCAACATAAGAAATGTGAGATACTTCATGTTTCTTAATATAGCCCCTTGGTGGCGGTGGAGACCAATTTCTTGCCTTTGTCACCGGCTTCTTCTGGTTGACCCCAGCCCCTTTCTCTTCACCCTTTTGCGACCCCTCCGTGTAGTAGGATGCATCGAGTATATGGCACTCGAATACTTTGAAGGGATGCAGATCCGCAAACACCATTTCTTCTTTTCCTTTGTGGCAGTATTTAATGCATTGATGTAGCATGGACGGCACTATCTGATATTCATGCAGCCACGGTCTCCCCAGCAGGGCCTTATACGTGGTGTTGGAGTCGATTACATAAAATCGCACCACGGTAGTGAGGTCCCCCAATGTGAGGTTAAAATCAGCCACCCCAAGGGGCGTCTCACATTTCTGGTTGAATCCCGCAATTTTCATGTCTCTGACCTTGGTAAGCTGAAGATCAAAGTAATATTTTTGGTAGATGCGGTATAGGAGAATGTTCACGGCAGCCCCGGGATCTATCAGTATCTTGCTCAGTGGCTGACAATTCAGGGAGCCCCTCATATACAGCGGTCTGTTATGGCCGGAATTCGGAATCAGCATGTCGTCTTCTGTGAATGTGACTGACGGCCCAGAATTCACTTCTGTCAAGAGTGCTTCATATTATGCCGGCGACTGCAAGGCATCAACAATTGCTTGGCGAGCCTCTTCACTCAGAGAGAGAATCTCCCAGATGGAGAATCTGGTAGGGAGCTTCTTTAGCATTTTCATGATCCGGCTGCCCACCCTGACATTAGAAAGTCTCATTTCTTCCACCCATCGGGGTTTTGGAGGTTCATGTGGTGCCCGTGGCCTCTGCTATCCAGTGCTGGTTTCATCCTCTGGACTGATTTCTTGGGGGGCTTCTTCTATAGCAACGGCGCCTGGTGCTGTCAGAGAGTTATCCCCTTCTTTCTCATTCTGCTTGTAGGCTACAGGCGCCGATTGCTGAGGTCTCTTGCCTTTATCTGGCCCAGCCTGTGTCGACTGCCCATTTTCCAGACTGGACAGAAATTCCAGAAATGTTGGACTTTGACCTCCTTTCTTCTTTTCTTGGTACAAGCTGGCAGGGGGAGGAACCTGGACACCTCGTACCTCTGGTTCAGGAATCTGTAGGGTTGTTCCTCTCTGAACATAATGTTATGATTGGCTGGTGGTGGGCGCCCCCACCTTCTTCCGGAGCGTGTTGCATGTGCTGAGGTTGAGGCCTCGGCGTGGTTGGCTTCTAGCGGGGCATTTGATGTTTCATTCTCATCGTTCTCCCCGGGCGAGGTAAAGAGTGCTGACAGGGTGTTGCATTGTACTGTCACGACTCCCTTTTCCTTTTTGCATTTAGACCATCTCTTCTTTTTCTTGGAATTTGGCTTCTTTGGTTCTTTCCCCCAGAAAGGGTCAGCCTCATCTTTTCCCTGTTCTGTCCCCGGTTGCTCTTTAATTTTCAATTCTTCGAGCTGTTCCCAGAGTATACAGTCTTTCACCAGCAGGTGCCCAGGCTTTTTCTGTTCATATTCATCGAGCCCATTAATATACTGCTGTAAACGCCTGGCTGTAGGACTTACTTCCTTATGTGCAGGTAGGGGGACTTGTCTTCTCCGGTTATGAGTGGGGATCCGGATGACTGGCCCTGTTTCAGCCATGTGCCATACTGGCTTTACTGGAGGTGCTTCGGGCCTTGGTGTGACACCGCGGATAACTGCCCCACTGATACTGGCTGCGGGAGTTTTCTTTCTATTCTTTATTGGCTTTATCTGCCACCCTTCTTGATCCTTCAGTGGGGTGAGGAAGCAAGCTTCATAAGTATGCATGGTGCATTCCTCGACGGCTTCCTTAGGTAGCTGTTGGTAGATTGAAATCATATTGGCGGCCATTTTTAACACCGGAGGCTCATGTGGACGAGGTGGCTCTACCTGGTAATCTCCCAACTGTAGCTCACCCTTTTTGACTATGCCTTTCATAATATCTTTGAAGACGTAACAATCTTCAATTGCGTGCCCCAGCGCACGGTGATACGGGCAGAACAGTGGATCACCTTTCTTTGCCGCGTCATCGGGTCTCTTTGGCTCAGGCAATGTTACCTTGTTGAACTTGTATGCCCAGTTGAATAGTGCGGCCGTCTTATCTTTCGGGAAAGAGTATGGCTTTCTCATTTTGTTTCTCAGAGAGACCTTATCTTTTTTTTCTGATGTGTCTGCTGGTGGGGGAGCTTCATCTGCCCCCTTCTTCCCTTTCTGTTGCTCGAAGGTTCTGAAATCGACGGTGTTAGCCTCAGAGTGCGATGGTCGTCGATCATTAGATTTCCCTTTCGGCACAGTTGGAGCATTGGCCGTCGAACACTTAGACAGGAACGTCTCGACCTCCGCCACTATATTGTTCAGCCGGTCAAATGTTCTGACATCTGCACCAATCATCTTTTCCAGTACCTCTCTCCTGAGGCTCTGCTTACATATTTGCACTGCATCTTCTTGATGAGGAGGTCTTCTGCTTCTCATAGCTAAGTTCCTCCACCTTTTGATGTAGTCCAGTGCTGTTTCATCTTGCTTTTGCCTGGTTGCATATAGTTCTGCTATTGTAATTTCTCTTTCCGTGACGTGAAATCTGTCGCGGAACTTTCTTTGCATATCAGGCCAATCGGCCACTAACGCAGCCGGCATGCTTGAATACCATTCAAAGGCTATCCCGGTGAGGGATGAGCCGAAGAACTTAAGCAGATAAGCTTCATCAGCTGCCAAGTCACCCATAATTATGGTATAGTAAGCTATGTGCTCCCTGGGAGAGCCCTGGCCATTAAATTTCTCAAACTTTGGCGGCTTACTGACGCCTGGCGATAGTCTCTTAGCAGCATACTGGGGAGGATACGGTACCCTGTACACATCGTAGGTACTAGCATCATCACCAGTCTTTTCAGACAGCTTCATCTCCACAATCTTTTCAATCATCAGCTTCTGGGCTATGGCTGGATCTATGTTTTCTGGGAAGAAGTGAGCTTGTTGCTGACTGTAAGGAGTTGTCATCACAGTTGCGTGCAAGGCCGGCGCGGCAGGCTGCGTCTGAGATACAGAGGGCTGAGCTACCGTCTACTGCAGAATGGGTTGGCTCGGTGCTTTGCCCTTATCAGTCGGTAGAGGATTAGCTGGGATAGCCATTTCTGTTGAGCTGGCAGTCTGCCCCACAGGCTCGGCTTGCTTGGAGACCGGTGTAGCTTCATGCCTCTCATTTAGCTGTCTTCTGAGAGCATTGATCTCTTGTTGATATCTTCTAAACATCATCTGGATCATGGGATCCAGGGTTGACGTGATCTGTAGATCTTCTGAAGTCCCTTCAGTATCATCGACAAAGGGATTATCTTCATCCTCTGCTGTCACCACATTAACTGTCATAGTGGTGATCTTGCGGACTTCATCATCAATCTTTATTTTTTCTTTGGCCGCCTGACTTCTCCTTGTGACAGGACCTGGTCTGGTTGCCAGTCTAAGCAGTTCATCTGGCTGTGTCGGTAACATATCCTGCCTTTTGACAAGCCCGTCCATATTGCAGGCAAAGATCTGCATCTTTTTCCTCTGCCTGTAGACTTTCCTTCTCACCTGATCGGGGTATTTGAGCCGGTCAAAGACTGATATTCTTTCTCAAGCTTCTTCCCTGTGCAGGTCTTCTTTCCCATACCCGGCTCTGTGGCCTTCTTCATAGTCATTGGAATCGGAGGAGGAGACTCCGAGCATCACTTCTTGAAGGGTTTCTTCTTCTTCTTCATCCATGGTGCCCAAGGCACGGGATAATCTCTGCTGCCCGAGGGCAGAGTTCCCCAGGTAGTGAAAGTAGTCTTGAGCCACTTGTTTCATCTCCTCTTGATTGTGCCTTCGTGGCTCTGGTTGGAGCATCAATCTTTCCTGGCACTTCTGCTGATAAGCGAGTCTCTCCACCTGAGCAGTCAAGTGCTCGGCTTTGCAGTATTTGAATATATCGGCCTGTCTGGCACAGGCTCTTGGTCTTCTTAGAGTGGCAGCAGCGACTGGTTCGCTTATTCTCATTTCCTCTTCCTCCCTGAACCTTCTACTCCCATCTGGGCAGCGGTTGGCAGCAGCAACATAATTCTTCCTTTCCCATCTTTTGCCCCCAGCCATGGGGTGGGTGACCGTGAGGTCTTCCTTCTGCTCATATCTTCTGCCCCTCATCCTGGGGCGAATAGTAGCCAGATTTCTTCCTTCATTCTCTTTCTCATCTCTCCTACCCCGAGCCCTAGGGTGAACAGCAACAGCATTTCTTATGCCTTTTTCTTCTCTTCTTCTGCTTCCTGCCCTGAAGCGGGAAACAGTGGTATCAGCAATGTTCTCTTCCTCTCGAGCTGGGACCCAGCTCTGGATTTTCTTCGGCCGCCAGATCTGCCTGAACTTGGGCGGCTTCGGTGCCAGTGGCTTTCTATCCTCCTCTTTCATGTCGACCCTCCTGGCAGCTAGTACCCAGAGCCTGTTGGTAGTAGGCACCATCGGGACGATCACGTCTGGCTTGACCGCCCTTGGGCAACCACTGAGGTTTACCCAGACATCTCCAATCAGCATTGTCTTTTCTGAGTTGGATATCCGACGACCCGCAGCAGTGGATCGGGCTCTCCTGTCGGATCTCCTCCTTCTTCCAGCAGCGGAGGATGTGCCCCTTTTCGCCTCGTGATGGACGAAGCAGGACACGACCTCAGGAGTATCCTGCATCACCTGGCTCATCTTGGGGCTGGTAGCTTGCGTCAATGTCTCGACAACAGTCCTTTGCTCCTGGTTGTCAATTTCGAGCAAGTCAGTGAAGATGAGGCCCAGGCAGTTGGGCATCCCGACAGCAGGCGGCATCGATCCGAACGAAAGAGGTACCGCTAGGTAGCCCTCTCGAACATGCACATCGACCGCTTGTTGATCAAAGCATACAGACATGATTCCAGCCGTCATCGTAGCTTCCTGAAAACAGAGAAAGCACAGAATCAAAAATTTGAGGGGGGGCCCACTGGGCCTCCTATTTTGGCGTAGAGATGAAGGGAGACTAAGTCCCACCGGGCGTGCCAGACTTGTGAACGCGGGATTTTATTTCTCTCATCCTTTTATTGTGTTTCCTTATTTTTGAAGATCTCTCCTATTTGTATTTATTGATTATTAGGCGTGCCAGTCATATGTGTGACGATTTCATTGTGCGCTCGACTTGAGTTGGTTAGTCGATGGTGAAGTCCGAGTCGGGACCAAAAGTCCGCCATACCATAAAGGCTATGACGTTAATTACGCCCTTCCTAAGAAGGACAACCCTTGATTAAACGCCAAAATAGGAGGCCTCAGAAGGCAGTCAAAATACTAATGTGTGAAATAAAGGCTTCATGCTTATGGAAGAGGACGAATGGACGACGGATTTATTTAGTTCAACGGACTAAACCAGGTGGCACAACCTTTAACTTTGAGCCATGCCGGGTAAGGATAGAAGACCATCCACGCAGTGGCGGGACGGAATTCGGCTAATCATTAGGGTATTCCCTTTTGACACTTCCACTTGACCGGATGCTCCAAATAGGTTCGCTTCCCCCGAAGATGGAGCCGGATGGGAAGTGTATTGGTGACACTCCCTTGACTCATCGGAGTTGGTGACATTGGACTGGATTTCGGCAGCATCGCCCCTCAACTTGGAACATGCCCAAGGAGAAATAGGTGATCATCCACGGAGTGCCGGGATGAAAACCAAAAGAGAAAGGCACTGGGCCCTGGCACGATGTGATGTTGGGGATGGTTCCCCGTTTATTTATTCCATGGGGTGTACCCTATGATCTGTATATATCCCTCGAATTAGTGTGGCAGGGTGCTCAAAGATTGGGCAGAGGAGGAGAGGCTCTTGGCGCAGTAATAACGAGCATAGGCAGGCTTCCCGGCGCGGGGGGAATGGGTTCTCGGCATGAGGTTTTCGGCATGACTTTAAAGAAGGAGGAGGGAGCTCTCGACGTGAGGTTCCCGGCATGGTTTAAAGAAGGAGGAGGGAGCTCTCGGCATGAGGTTCCTTATTCATGGCGCCGGAAAGGCTTGTGGGGTTTTACGGTGCTCTGTTTTGGGGATTTTTCCTAGGATTCAGATAACGGCGGGGGGGTTTTAGGATGCAACCGAGGAAGGGACCGAGGGCTCTACCAAGTTACCAGATTAACATCAAGGAGTCACATGGATAGAAGGGATTCGAGGGATTGAAGTCACCAGGCGTTCGAACCCTCTGGAATAGGCTTTATGCCATTCATATCGCCGACCATCCAGGAGATCAAGAGATGACTGTCTCTGATCCCTGTAATGGCCCCAATGGCTTGGGAAACTTGAGAGGACTACGGACTTCGCAATGTTTAAATCATCGATGTCGTCGAGGGAGAGAGAGGGACAAAGCCCAAAGATCCACGGTAAGGATTGGGGCTCTGTTACCTCCTTCCCATCTGCAACAAGCATGCATATAGGCACAAGAAATCACTAGAATTCTAAGCATCTGAGCAATTAATGCACGCGGGGGATAACATACATTTCGAAAGAGAGAGCACAGGGAGAAAAGGGCCAACCAGTACCATTTCATCAGAACAGCCGTGAAATTGCATTTCACTATTTCATCGTTTACATCATTCATAGAACAAGGGGAAGGAGAGAGGAAAAATAGACTAATACTCTATCTCCTCGACAACAGGGAGATCTCTTCACTTCGAAAGCGGAAAACGGAATCGAAGCTTATACATCAAAAAGAAAGGGAAGCAAGAAGGAAAGACAGCAATAAAGGGGAGGGGAGGGCGGAGCATTGACTCCTCTCCCTCCCCTAGCACCCCACCTTTTCCTTCCTTCAGACCTCGCAGTAGCTTTTCTTCTCTTCTCTCCTTTTTTATCTGGCTATCTGGAGATGCCTCTCTCTCTTGGTTTTTCTGTTGCCTTTTTTTCTTCTCTTCGAATGAGGGGGTTTTATATCCCTCCTTGGTATCCTATCGGCTGGCCTGTCCCGGCGCGCCTCAATCGTAGGCAGACCTCTCGGCGCGTGGGACTTCAGCTTCTCGGCGCCGCTTTTGGGCTTCGACAAGGGGATCCCGGCGCCACTTTTATAGGCCCATTTAGGGCTTTTTAGACCTCACATACTCCTCGGCCTTTATTGGTCCTTCAAATGTATCAGAACCCGAGAAGGCCCTCCACTGGTGACACAGTTTCTATTGAGATCATTCATAGATTTTCATCAGTCGGTAGACTGGGGTTTCATCGGTATTGCCATCTGAATGATGACAAAGTCGGACATCATCTCATCGGTATCGTCACCTGAACGGTGACAAGACCGGACATCAGATTTATCCTGAAAAGACTTTAGCCAGGTGACTGCTATTTCATCAGTGACGTCGTCTGACTGACAATGGCATCGGACATCAGCTTGGCCGGGAAAAGTCTTCGACCGGGTAGATGGTTGACGAGCTTCATCATTGATCTTTTACTGTTGGTCTGATCTTCTTTTCAATTCTATTTCCGCCCCTGCTCATTTTCCAAGCGTCAACACCCCGCCACCGAACCTCCCATTCCAGGGGTCCACTATTGCACCTCAGGCGACGGTGTTAACAATGCCGCTGGCGCAACTGGCCCATTTCTATCCAAACCCGGTTGACCCGGCAACAGTGAGCAGACTAATGCTCGGAAAAATGATAGATATGAAGTTGGCAGAGAGGAGCGATGGTGATCACACGCCATTCGACGTATACCGGGTACCTTACCCGGCACACTATGCTGCCAAGAGGCTACCGGTCGGCATCACCAAGCCGCCGAAGTTTGAGAAATTTAATGGGCAAGGGTCTCCTAAGGAGCACATTGCCTATTATGTGAATGTTATGGGGGATCTAGCTGCGGATGAAGCTTATCTTCTCAAATTCTTCGGCTCGACACTTATCGGGCTCGCTTTCGAGTGGTACTCGAGCTTGCCCGCCGGGTCCATTGCAGACTGGCCCGATATGCAGAAGAAATTCAAGGAAAGGTTCTACATAGCTGAGTGGGAGGTAACCGTGGCAGAGCTTTATGCCACGAGACAGCGAAATGATGAGTCGGCACTCGACTACATAAAGAGGTGGAGGAACCTCAGCATGAGATGCAAACATCCTCAGCATCAAGAGGACGCAGTGCAGATCTGTAAACAGAATCTGAAAAAGAAATCCTTGAGAGGATGATCGGTGCTGAAGTAAGGTCATTTGATCGTCTGAATAACATAGTGGCAGAGATCGAGGCATTCCTTGCTCGATACTCTTCTGCTCCAGCTGCATCGAGCCAGAGGGCCAAGCAGGTCGAGAAAAGACCAACACCGCCAGAAGTTCACACACTGGACTTCGAAGCTTTCGAAAAGCAAAGAGAGAAAGCCAAAGAGATAGCCGACCCTCCTCCGCCTAGGTCCACTGAACGGCGGGAAGGTCCCTCCCTGCGGGAGAAGATGAGGAATAAATTGTACTCTTTTCCTCGGGACAAAGCCCGGGTCCTGTTTGAATGGGCCACCAGGTACAACAAGATCACATTACCAGATCCAAAGAGGCCTGGTGACTTGAAGAAGAAGGATGATCCTTGCTTTTGCCCATACCATCAGATGCTTGGGCATACCATTGAGGATTGTTACATCTTTAAGGACGTCATTGAGTCCTTGATCAAGAAGGGAGAGCTGGACATGGGGGAGCTCAGAGTGGATCCTCCGTAGCCGCACGAGATGCCAAACATCAGAACCACTGTCAACATGGTATCTTTATACCAGTAGCTGCCTAAAGAATGGGCGGAGGCCAGTATACAGGCTACATGTCAAGCCTTCGTCATGGCGCCAGCTCAAGACCAAGGAGGTTGGCAAGCCGCGCCGATGAAAAATAGAAGAAGAAGACAAGCTCCCCGGCCCACTCCAGAAGTTCACATAAGAGGCATTACACCCCGACCAGCACCGCCACCAGCGACACCTATCTGGCATGACACAGCCCCCAGCTCGTTATGAGACGGCCCACTCACAACAAGAAGAAACACATCCCGATGCGGGTGCACAAGGAAACCAGTCCTGCGGTAGAAAGGCTCCAGGCCATTATTGATGGGCTTGAAGATTATGAGTAGCCCGAGATCCAGCCTGTGGAGTTGAAGGAGTATGTCCCTTGAGAGGAGTTCGAGTCACTCGAACTAGCTCCAGAAGCGGAAGCGGAGACGAAAGAAGAGCCTCTCTTGTGGGGTGAGCTCCCCCAAGAGCAGTTGCCAGCCACTAAAGAGAAGAAGAAAAAGAAGAAGAGAAGACCTAGATACAAGAAGAAGAGTGGGGTTGTCCTGTCTTGCAACACCCTCTCAACATTATTTGACACAGCCCTGTTAGGGTGCTAGGCCCGGATACAGAGGGGGGTGAATGTATCCTTCTATGTATAATGACCAAATAAAAACTAGGAAGCTAGAGATAGACACAGAATAGAACCAATTTGATTCAACTCAAATACAAACACTTGGAACGTGCCTATCCAAGCATCTAGCGGAAGCAAATCAAGCAATCTAATGAACCAGTTAAAAATCCTTTTAAACAAAAGAGCAAATATGTAACTGGCCCCCAAATAACCAACTAGCGGAAGCAGCACTAATGAGAATAAGAAATCTCAAGACAATCTGTGAAGGGTGGTAGGAGATATGGAAGAACACACTACAAGTAAACCACTACTCAAAGATTTTAAGGTGGTTCGGTCCTCCAGACCTACATCCACCCCTCACTCCCAACCGGAGTGAGGCTTCACTAGCAAACGCTAGAACCAAGCAGACTCAGTCTGCAAACAGTTGCTGCCACACAGCTTGACCAGGGGCACAGCCTCCCCTCTTCCTCCCAACCGGAGGGACACCCAAGTGACTCCCAGCCACTTGGAAACTAGAGGTCGAAGACCTCTCTTCCTCTAGACCAGGAGGGACCACTGGACTTGCAACCACAAGCCCAGAACTGGAGGACTAGCCTCCCTTCCTCTAACCAGAGGGCAACCCACAAGTGACAACCTGTCACTTGCAACCTGGAGATCAGATCTCCCTTCTTCTGAACCAACAGGAGGAACCCGATCCCCAACAGGGCAATCAGAAGAACAAAGATGATCAGAAAACAAAGAAAAATAATAAAGGAAAGTAATACAGCAATCAGAAAGCTGTAAAACGAAATGCACAATGTGGCTCTCAACGGAGCTGACTGGCCTGGATCTGATCCACGGTCCAGTGAAGACAGATCTTCAAGCAGCTTCTTCCTTCTTCTCCACGAGCTCTCTCGCTCACTCTCTTTCTCTCTTTCTTTCTCTTCTGCTCTCCAAATCTCTCACTCTCTATCTCTCTTTCTTTCTCTTCTACTCTCCTAATCTCTCACTCACCGCTCTCTCTTCACGGCTTCTCTCTTCTATCTCTTCTTCCTCTCTTTTCCTTCTTTTTCTCTTATTCTGGATTGAAGGGCTTTTTGCTCTTCAGGCTTTTGCTTCGATCAGCCTTCATCTGAAGACGAAGGCTCCATTATATACCAGCAGCAGCATGTAGGTAAGGTGCAGAACGCGTGTGCCTCCCACGCTTCATCCAGAACCTTCTTGCCACGTGCCCTTATAGCATTGGTTCCTTTAGTATCGGATCACGTGCAGCCCAGACACCGGTGTATGTTCTTCCTCGGACCTGCAAGGAGATAGAAACCATTAACACTGAGGGCCACAAGAACTAAAAACTGCATGAGGTATGTGATAGCAATACGAGATGCACTTTACTGAGAACGACACGAGGTACACAAGATTATTACAGTACGAGACAATGAGAGAATGACACGAGGTCAGATTCAAACAGCACGAGGTAAAAAGAGAACGACACAAAGTATCACTGTAACAAAACAAACATTACGAAGAGAACGACACGAAGTATCACTGTAACAAAACAAACATTACGAAGAGAACGACACGAGATACATAAAAATAAAGCTAACACCACAAAGAAAATGACACGAAGTATCACTGTAACAAAACAAACATTACGAAGAGAACGACACAAAGTATCACTGTAACAAAACAAACATTACGAAGAGAACGACACGAGATACATAAAAATAAAGCTAACACCACAAAGAAAACGACACGAAGTATCACTGTAACAAAATAAACATTACGAAGAGAACGACACGAGATACATAAAAATAAAGCTAACACCACAAAGAAAATGACACGAAGTATCACTATAACAAAACAAACATTACGAAGAGAACGACACGAAGTATCACTGTAACAAAACAAACATTACGAAGAGAACGACACGAGATACATAAAAATAAAGCTAACACCACAAAGAAAACGACACGAAGTATCACTGTAACAAAACAAACATTACGAAGAGAACGACACGAGGTGAGAAGGAAATCTCACGGAGTGAAAAAAGGTAGACAGACACGCGATCAAAGGAACCAGGACGAAGATAGAAATAAACAATCACGAGGACATAAACATAAGAATAACACAAGGACACGAATACAAAAGCAACACGAAGAAATGAATACAAAAACAACACGACATAACAAACTCGCTCGAACTTACAAACGACTCGAAGACGAGGACGACACGGGCTAAAACCAACTCGAGGACGAAAACAGAAACCGACACGAAGTGTGGTTTCAAAACAAGAAAGACACGAGGTCTAGGAAAAGCAACACGAAGATAGAAATAACAAAGAAACGACTCAAACTAAGAATGACATAGAGACAACACAGTTAGACTCGACTTGAGATGAGGTGAAGTCTGTACAGACATGAATGTTCACATTGTATAGAGTTTGAAGCAAGTGACCGAGGCGATGTGTAGACTTTACCCAATGTACAGACTTGGTGGTCTTGAACGTAGGTAAGGCAACGCAATGTATAGACTTGCTCAAACGAGTGAACAGGTCGATGTACAGACTTGTCCAATGCATGAAGCATAGTCCACTGTATAGACTTGATGCCTTGAAGGCAATGTACAGACTTGATAGTGCAACAAATGGACTTTGAAACGCAGAGGCTGTACAGACTTGCCTAAGACGCTGGGTAAGACGGTGGATGTATAGACTTCAGGTGGAGACCAATGTGTAGACTTCTCGAGACACCCCAAAGAGCAGACTTGACGCTGTACAGACTTTCCAAAGAAAATGTAACGCTGTACAGACTTGAACTGAAGACCAATGTATGGACTTGGTGATCTTCAAAGCACAATGTCCAGACTTTACCACTGTATAGACTTGAAGAAACAGTGCAACGTATGGACTTGATCTCAAGAAATGTAAGCAAAGTACACACTTAGCCAATGTGTAGACTTTGCCTTAGACGCTAAATGAGACGCTAAAGTCTGTATAGACTTAGCCTAAGACAATGTATGAACATATCAGCAGAGAAGCAATGCACAGAACAGAAATCAAGAACAGAAATCAAGCACAAGCCAATATATCACAGCATGACTCAAACATACACATGCGTTCATCACAATTCAGACATGGCACACTTATGCAATCTCCCACAGAAAAGGTCAGACATATTCAAGACAATGTGGTGACTCATTCATGTTGCTATCATTAAAACATCACATCATCAACAAGGCACAAGGGGCACAACAATCTCCCCCTTTTTGATGATGGCAACATAATGAGTCACACTGACTCATCAAACTATTCTCCCCCTTTGACATAATCAAAAAGATGGGAAATGGTTTGATAGTCAAATGCAGCACAACAATGCAGAGAATGAGCCAAGGTTCTTTAGAATGAAGATCTCTCTTATGACCATGAAACAGTACTCCCCCTATCAACATGCATGAGTGACTGCTCTCCCCTTATATGATAATAGACCATAACTCCCCCTGAAGCACTGGAATGGACTCTGGTTATCCAATAAATCAATCTGAAGTCAGCCATTACAAAGAATCTGAATTCTGGTGAAGATACCACAGAATCAGAACTTATTGCAGAACAAGATGGAAAATTCCAACAGTGTGAAGAGAAATACAGTCAGGAATCAATCTGAAATCGACCATCATAAAGATTCTGAGGTTTAGAAGGCTGCAAGTGAACAAGGTAATAATGGGAGTGGCACCTCATATTTGTATGGTCAGAAAAATGCAGATGGAAGAACACACTACAAGCAAACCACTGCTCAAAGATTTTAAGGTGGTTCGGTCCTCCAGACCTACATCCACCCCTCACTCCCAACCGGAGTGAGGCTTCACTAGCAAACGCTAGAACCAAGCAGACTCAGTCTGCAAACAGTTGCTGCCACACAGCTTGACCAGGGGAACAGCCTCCCCTCTTCCTCCCAACCGGAGGGACACCCAAGTGACTCCAGCCACTTGGAAACTAGAGGTCGAAGACCTCTCTTCCTCCAGACCAGGAGGGACCACTGGACTTGCAACCACAAGCCCAGAACCGGAGGACTAGCCTCCCGTCCTCTAATCAGAGGGCAACCCACAAGTGACAACCTGTCACTTACAACATGGAGATCAGATCTCTCTTCTCCTGAACCAACAGGAGGAGCCCGATCCCCAACAGGGCAATCGGAAGAACAAAGATGATCAGAAAACAAAGAAAAACAATAAAGGAAAATAATACAACAATCAGAAAGCTGTAAAACGAAATGCACAATGTGGCTCTCAACGGAGCTGACTGGCCTGGATCTGATCCACGGTCCAGTGAAGACAGATCTTCAAGCAGCTTCTTCCTTCTTCTCCACGAGCTCTCTCGCTCACTCTCTTTCTCTCTTTCTTTCTCTTCTGCTCTTCAAATCTCTCACTCTCTATCTCTCTTTCTTTCTCTTCTACTCTCCTAAACTCTCACTCACCGCTCTCTCTTCACGGCTTCTCTCTTCTATCTCTTCTTCCTCTCTTTTCCTTCTTTTTCTCTTTTTCTGGATCGAAGGGCTTTTTGCTCTTCAGGCTTTTTGCTTCGATCCCCCTTCATCTGAAGACGAAGGCTCCATTATATACCAGCAGCAGCAGGTGGGTAAGGTGCAGAACGCGTGTGCCACCCACGCTTCATCCAGAACCTTCTTGCCACGTGCCCTTATAGCATTGGTTCCTTTAGTATCGGATCACGTGCAGCCCAGACACCGGTGTATGTTCTTCCTCAGACCTGCAAGGAGATAAAAACCATTAACACTGAGGGCCACAAGAACTAAAACTGCATGAGCTATGTGATAGCAATACGAGATACACAAGATTATTACAGTTCGTGACAAGGAGAGAATGACACGAGGTCAGATGCAAACAGCACGAAGTAAAAAGAGACCGACACAAAGTATCACTAAACAAAACAAACATTACGAATAGAACGACACGAGATACATAAAAATAAAGCTAACACCACAAAGAAAATGACACGAAGTATCACTGTAACAAAACAAACACTATGAAGAGAACGACACGAGATACATTATAATAAAACTAACACCACAAAGAGAACGACACGAAGTAGAAAGAGAACAGCACGAGGTAAAAAGGAAGACACGCGGTCAGAGGAAACCTGGACGAAGGTAGAAGCAAAACAACACGCGGACATAAACACAAGAGAAACATGAAAACAGAAACCGACACGAAGTGTGGTTTCAAAACAAGAAAGACACGAGGTCTAGGAAAAGCAACACGAAGACATGAATACAAAAACAACACGACATAACAAACTCGCTCAAACTTACAAACGACTCGAAGATGAGGACGACACGAAAACAACATGGAACAATTCAAAGACACGAGGTCTAGGAGAAGCAACACGAAGATAGACATAACAAAGAAACGACTCGAACTAAGAACGGCATGGAGACAACACAGATAAACTTGACTTGAGATGAGGTGAAGTCTATACAGACATGAATGTTCACATTGTATAGAGTTTGAAGCAAGTGACCGAGGCGATGTGTAGACTTTACCCAATGTACAGACTTGGTGGTCTTGAACGTAGGTAAGGCAACGCAATGTATAGACTTGCTCAAACGAGTGAACAGGTCGATGTACAGACTTGATAGAGCAACAAATGGACTTTGAAACGCAGAGGCTGTACAGACTTGCCTAAGACGCTGGGTATGACGGGGGATGTATAGACTTTGAATGAGACACACAGAAGGACGATCCAGCGTATAGACTATGAAGAATTAGGGGTGACAAGGATGGAGCGACACGAGGTGGTACAGAAAATAGCACGAGGTGCTGTAGTGTTCAGCACGCGCTGGAACAAAACACGACATGAAGACAACCAACAAGCATTGTTGGAACAACACGATGTTGAGAAAAGACATCACGAAGTGAAGTGAACACAACCAACACGAAGAATGAAAGGAACAGTACGGACATACAAGGTACTACCTCATAGCAATTTTCCTGTTAATCATGGAAATTTCAAATGCATAACATTACGCAAGATATCTGATTAAAATGAGAATACTTACCATAGTGATGCTCATCATTAAAACACTAGGGAAGTCACAAACAAGAAGGTTGTGAATAACAAGGCATGTTGTACAGACTTCAAATTCCACCGACCAGGCATGGACTTCAACAGTGAACGGCTGTACATACTTCATGTGAAAAACCCAATGTGCAGACTTCACGCTGTACAGACTTTCCAAAGATAACGTAACGCTGTATAGACTTGAACTGAAGACCAATGTATGGACTTCAAAACAGATGCTAAGGCCCAGAGGAGTGTGTAGACTTTCACGATGTATGGACTTGGTGAACTTCAAAGCACAATGTCCAGACTTTGCCACTGTATGGACTTGAAGAAACAGTGCAACGTATGGACTTGATCTCAAGAAATGTAAGCGATGTACACACTTAGCCAATGTGTAGACTTTGCCTTAGACGCTAAATGAGATGCTAAAGTCTGTATAGACTTAGCCTAAGACAATGTATGAACATATCAGCAGAGAAGCAATGCACAGAGCAGAAATCAAGAACAAGCCAATATATCACAGCATGACTCAAGCATACACATGCGTTCTTCACAATTCAGACATGGCACACTTATGCAATCTCCCACAGAAAAGGTCAGACATATTCAAGACAATGTGGTGACTCATTCATGTTGCTATCATTAAAACATCACATCATCAACAAAGCACAAGGGGCACAACAATCTCCCCCTTTTTGATGATGGCAACATAATGAGTCACACTGACTCATCAAACTATTCTCCCCCTTTGACATAATCAAAAAGAAGGGAAATGGTTTGATAGTCAAATACAGCACAGCAATGCAGAGAATGAGTCAAGGTTCTTTAAAATGAAGATCTCCCTTATGACCATG
Source organism: Amorphophallus konjac (assembly GCA_022559845.1). NCBI lineage: Eukaryota > Viridiplantae > Streptophyta > Magnoliopsida > Alismatales > Araceae > Amorphophallus > Amorphophallus konjac. Next base: position 194,307,139 of record CM040126.1, on the reverse strand, counting down.
AAACAGTTCTCCCCCTATCAACATACATGAGAGACTGCTCTCCCCTTATATGATAATAGACCATAACTCCCCTGAAGCACTGGAATGGACTCTGGTTATCCAATAAATCAATCTGAAGTCAGTCATTACAAAGAATCTGAATTCTGGTGAGGATACCGCAGAATCAGAACTTATTGCAGAACAAGATGGAAGATTCCAACAGTGTGGAGAGAAATACAGTCAGGAATCAATCTGAAATCGACCATCATAAAGATTCTGAGGTTCAGAAGGCTGCAAGTGAACAAGGTAATAATGGGAGTGGCACCTCACATTTGTATGGTCAGAAAAATGCAGATGGAATCAGTCAACTGAATAGATGCCACTTGATATGCAAGTGATGCATGACATGGAAGCTCCCCTTCAATAAGTGGAATAGATGAGATAGATGAGAAGGAGACCACAGGGGCAGACAAGGAGAAGTTCAGGTCAATGATCTAAGGAAAGTGAGCAGAAAGGTTTTCAAGGAGATATCAATCTCATAAATCTAAAACATAATTTTTTCAAAGTCTTCCATTATAGGGACTTATGAATGAGCCTTTTGAACAGCATGGTTTAAACATGATGTATATAGAGTTTATCAATAAAATTCTGTATTGATATCTAAAATCATGTTTTAATAAAGATGAACCAAGCCCTCATATTTATCTTGATTAATCTCCCTTTCTCTTACACAATCAAATCTATTGACTTCTTTCAGAATTACATGCACTAGTATTGAGGTCAAGCAATTATGAAGTCATATGATTTTATCTAGGGTTGTAGCAATTTGATTTTAGCATCAATATTCAGATATTTCAATTTGTTCAACAATTTTCCATGCTACAAATTTTACGAGCAGTCTAGTTCAGTTCACACCTTGTAACTAGAGGATATACCTTGATCAGAGGCCAATATCCTTAAGCACTTAGTGTGACTAACTGTCATGCTATATATGAACAGAGATAGCATTTACACATCATGACACACTCCAAATCATTTCTTGATGAGTGAGTTGTATTTCTCAGTGTGCAAGCCATTGCTCTACCTGAATTTCAATGAATTCTTAATCAGAGTTAACTAAGGCACCTCATGACACAGTCCTTTGGACATGTGTTTCTCAGTGACCAATGTCATTGCTCTGATAGATATTACCCTTTAGACATTTCAGAAAATTTCATTTGCTTCAAATCAATAATAGTTTCATGTACTTAATCAGTTGAAGTCATGCATTCAAAAGTGCAGATTTCAGAGGTTTTCAAGACACAGCATAAAACAGATGGTTAATATTTATTAAACATGCTTCAGATATTTTTAAGAGATTTTAAAGTCAAACCTTGAGTACATTAAACTTAAACCACCTGAGTTATTTCAGATATTCATAAAAACGTATAATAGAAGATTTCTAGTTCAAAAGTTTTCAGATTTATGATCGAGATAGCCCATTGAAATCTTCATGAAAGACTGATAGAATTCTGATACCAAATGATACTAATTGTTATCAATTGATAGGAGAGATATTGAAGCTTAAGATTTCAAAAATAATCACGGCTTGGTCAAAAGGAATCAATGAAAGGATATGCAATGAATTTTCACATGAGTATGCATTTGACAACCTATATGCAATGCATTGACTCCCCCTAACACTATACATTCAGACAATCTTTTTGGCATTTTTCATGAAATGTAGTGCAAGTAACTACATGCATGCAAAGACTCAACATTGAATGCTATGCAAGGATATGCATCTTACTCCCCTTGAAAACATGCAATGTTTGCACTGAAAACTGAACATATGAAATCAATTGATATTGTGACATGTGCACAATCAGACTGTCCTATCAGATTTTTCAACATGGGCAGCATGCATGGATCAAATTTCAGCTGATCAGAATTTTTTTGTTTTCAGAAATCAATGGACAGATTTCAAACATCATCCAGATGCAGTTCAGATTTTTTCAATGTACAATATATGCAAATCACATATATGCACTTCAAATGAGGAGAGTTTAGAGGCATCAATTCAGACAATGCAGATGAAGAATGATTATGCAAAAATAGATTTAGTATGTCATGTAGTAGAACTAAAAATAGGAAGTGCAAGAATTTTACCTGAAAGACTCAGGAAGGGGTTTTCATTCTTGAGTGCCTTGGATCATTACCCCTTTTTATTCCAGCCCCAAGGCACACCTGCATAGCAATGTTATTTTGCACAAACAGGTACCCAAGAAGTCTTGGGTCCTGACAAAACAGTATTACTCCTAGCAGATTTTCTCAGCACATTTCTAGGAGCAGTTTTCGGATCTGATTTATGCACATTCTTATTAGCACGAATTCTATGTGCTTAAACATGAGATTTCTTGTTAATAGAATAAAATATCTGTTTGCCAAAACTAGTTTGGTTTTGATATCCTGCCAGCCAACAGGTTGCAGCCCTGTGACCTGGCTTCCCACAGTTATAACATGAAAGTTTTGCAAATTGTCTTACAGGGAATTTAGCATGTTTAAGATTCACGTTTCTACCTTGAGCATGCCAACAATTAATGGCTCTGTGGCCATGCTTTCCACATTCAAAGCATGAAATAGAATTTCTTTTAAAAGAGCCTGACCAGCATTCAGATGTCTTGTGACCAATTTTGTTGTAATTAAAACAGATGATATGCTGGTTCATTGAAACAGATTTATTTTTATTAAAAACATGTTGGTTTGCAGGGAATTTAGCATGATATGAATAAAAGATTTTCTTACCACTAGCAAACCAACAATGAGCAATTGAGTGTCCTAATTTGCCACAATTAGAACATGTGACACTCCTTTTCTGAGGTGAAAAATTTTTATCATGAGATCTCCTAGCATTCTTATCATCCTTCTCCATCAACTTACACTCATGCATCAGATGTCCAACTTTATGACAGTAATGACAGATAATCTTCTTTTTAGATGCATGTGAGTGTGTGTGAGGACTGTGATCAGCAAACACTGATGGACCCTTGTTATTCATTTTCTGTTCTCCAGTCATTTTCTGATTTTTATCCTGTTTCTCTGTTTTCTTAGCCTTGTACTGAATTGGAGATGAAGTAGAAGGCTTTTCTTGTTCAGAAGATTTGACAAAGATAGTTTTCAGGTTGGCTCCATCAACCTTCCTCATGACTGGAGTGTAACCCAGTCCTTTCTTTTTAAAATTAATCTTTGTTCCCAGCTTTTTCTGAGCAATGGGCTGTTTGTCTTTAGAGGTGGTGGCTACATCTGAACCACTTACAAAAGATGTCATAACTTTGTTCTGAAGTTCCTTCTTGTTTATCTTATTGTAGCCCAGCCCTTCCTTCCTAGGGTTGATTTTTATACCTAGTAGCTTGTCTAGGTTTTTCTGCCCATCAACAAACTTAGACAAGGAAACTTTCAAATCCTGAATTTCATTTTCTAAAGAGGAAATATGTAGCTCATAACTGGCAATCTCTTGTTCACTGCAATTCACACATTCAGTTAACACATTGTTGGCAGTTTTATATTTTTCAATTTCATTTTCCAGATTGCTCAGTTTATCAGAATCTTCAATACAAACAGTTTTTCCTCTTTCCAAAGTAAGAAGTCTTTCAGACATGCCACTGTTTAACAGCTTCAATTTTTCAATTTCCTTCATATCTTTTTGCTGTTTTTCAAGATCTTTCTGTAATTCTATATTTACAGACTTTATGACATTAAGTTTTTCAATCAGCAATTTGTTCTCCTGTTTAAGTTTCTCTGATTTTTCTTCATTTTCTTTGGAGAACCCTTTAAGAGAATCATTTTCTGATTTTAGCTTGTTTAGATCAGATTTAACACATTCAACTTCTTTCAGTAAATCGTTACTCTGAACAGACTCATGACAAGTTTGGCTAAGCTTCTTCTCAAGTTTAGAGTTTTCTTTTACATGATCTTGATTCTCAATTTTCAGCAATGAAATTTGTTTCTTTAGCATTTGAATATCAGACATGCAAGTATCATGAACATTTTTTAGTTCAGCAAAGTTTTTACATGGAGAATTGAAACTGTCTGACCTACTATTCTTCTTCAATTTTTTGTATTATTTTCTTAACTGTTCATGAGATTCAAATAATTCAGCATATGCATTCTCCCAATCTTCTAGAGAAAAATTCTCGAAGACATTTACCTCATCATCATCATCTTCTTCATTTTGATTGCTGCCTTGATCGCTGCCACTTTGATTGCTTCTGTTGACCATCATGCAGCTGTCCACATCTATCTCCTGAATTCGCTTCAGTGTATCCAAAATATCTTTAGCCGAACTGCAATCAAAGAAACATGAATGGAAAGCTCTATCAATAGCTGCCTTCATCAGATTTATAGCTATCTGATTTTCTTCATGCTTAGACTTGTGACTGTCAGTCCATTTGGACTTTTTCTTTGGTAGTTCATGAGGACCGTGTGAAATTACTTTCCACAGGTCTGGATTCACAGATTTAACATAATTCTTCAGATTAGCGAACCATGCATTAAAATGCGTACCACAGAAAATCGGTGGATGAACCATTGAAAACAAATCAAATTAATGCAATAGGAATATTGATGCACTAAAAATAAATTAGCACCGAAAACCAGAGATCGAATCTGCAGGTCGTTGGACCTTGTATGCAAACACCGCTCTGATACCAACTGTTAGGGTGCTAGGCCCGGATACAGAGGGGGGTGAATGTATCCTTCTATGTATAATGGCCAAATAAAAACTAGGAAGCTAGAGATAGACACAGAATAGAACCAATTTGATTCAACTCAAATACAAACACTTGGAGCGTGTCTATCCAAGCATCTAGCGGAAGCAAATCAAGCAATCTGATGAACCAGTTGAAAATCCTTTTAAACAAAAGAGCAAATATGTAACTGGCCCCCAAATAACCAACTAGCGGAAGCAGCACTAACGAGAATAAGAAATCTCAAGACAATCTGTGAAGGGTGGTAGGAGATATGGAAGAACACACTACAAGCAAACCACTGCTCAAAGATTTTAAGGTGGTTCGGTCCTCCAGACCTACATCCACCCCTCACTCCCAACCGGAGTGAGGCTTCACTAGCAAACGCTAGAACCAAGCAGACTCAGTCTGCAAACAGTTGCTGCCACACAGCTTGACCAGGGGAACAGTCTCCCCTCTTCCTCCCAACTGGAGGGACACCCAAGTGACTCCCAGCCACTTGGAAACTTGAGGTCAAAGACCTCTCTTCCTCCAGACCAGGAGGGACCACTGGACTTGCAACCACAAGCCCATAACCGGAGGACTAGCCTCCCTTCCTCTAACCAGAGGGCAACCCACAAGTGACAACCTGTCACTTGCAACCTGGAGATCAGATCTCCCTTCTCCTGAACCAACAGGAGGAACCCGATCCCCAACAGGGCAATCGGAAGAACAAAGATGATCAGAAAACAAAGAAAAATAATAAAGGAAAGTAATACAGCAATCAGATAGCTGTAAAACGAAATGCACAATGTGGCTCTCAACGGAGCTGACTGGCCTGGATCTGATCCATGGTCCAGTGAAGATAGATCTTCAAGCAGCTTCTTCCTTCTTCTCCACGAGCTCTCTCGCTCACTCTCTTTCTCTCTTTCTTTCTCTTCTGCTCTCCAAATCTCTCACTCTCTATCTCTCTTTCTTTCTCTTCTACTCTCCTAATCTCTCACTCACCGCTCTCTCTTCACGGCTTCTCTCTTCTATCGCTTCTTCCTCTCTTTTCCTTCTTTTTCTCTTATTCTGGATCGAAGGGTTTTTTGCTCTTCAGGCTTTTGCTTCGATCAGCCTTCATCTGAAGACGAAGGCTCCATTATATACCAGCAGCAGCAGGTGGGTAAGGTGCAGAACGCGTGTGCCTCCCACGCTTCATCCAGAACCTTCTTGCTACGTGCCCTTATAGTATTGGTTCCTTTAGTATCGGATCACGTGCAGCCCAGACACCGGTGTATGTTCTTCCTCGGACCTGCAAGGAGATAGAAACCATTAACACTGAGGGCCACAAGAACTAAAAACTGCATGAGGTATGTGATAGCAATACGAGATGCACTTTACTGAGAACAACACGAGGTACACAAGATTATTACAGTACGAGACAATGAGAGAATGACACGAGGTCAGATTCAAACAGCACGAGGTAAAAAGAGAACGACACAAAGTATCACTGTAACAAAACAAACATTACAAAGAGAACGACACGAAGTATCATTGTAACAAAACAAACATTACGAAGAGAACGACACGAGATACATAAAAATAAAGCTAACACCACAAAGAAAATGACACGAAGTATCACTGTAACAAAACAAACATTACGAAGAGAACGACACGAAGTATCACTGTAACAAAATAAACATTACGAAGAGAACGACACGAGATACATAAAAATAAAGCTAACACCACAAAGAAAACGACACGAAGTATCACTGTAACAAAACAAACATTACGAAGAGAACGACACGAGATACATAAAAATAAAGCTAACACCACAAAGAAAATGACACGAAGTATCACTGTAATAAAACAAACATTACGAAGAGAACGACACGAAGTATCACTGTAACAAAACAAACATTACGAAGAGAACGACACGAGATACATAAAAATAAAGCTAACATCACAAAGAAAATGACACGAAGTATCACTGTAACAAAACAAACATTACGAAGAGAACGACACGAGGTGAGAAGGAAATCTCACGGAGTGAAAAAAGGTAGACAGACACGCGATCAAAAGGAACCAGGACGAAGATAGAAATAAACAATCACGAGGACATAAACATAAGAATAACACGAGGACACGAATACAAAAGCAACACGAAGACATGAATACAAAAACAACAAGACATAACAAACTCGCTCAAACTTACAAACGACTCGAAGACGAGGACGACACGGGCTAAAACCAACTCGAGGATGAAAACAGAAACTGACAGGAAGTGTGGTTTCAAAACAAGAAAGACACGAGGTCTAGGAAAAGCAACACGAAGATAGAAATAACAAAGAAACGACTCGAACTAAGAACGACATGGAGACAACATAGTTAGACTCGACTTGAGATGAGGTGAAGTCTGTACAGACATGAATGTTCACATTGTATAGAGTTTGAAGCAAGTGACCGAGGCGATGTGTAGACTTTACCCAATGTACAGACTTGGTGGTCTTGAACGTAGGTAAGGCAACGCAATGTATAGACTTGCTCAAACGAGTGAACAGGTCGATGTACAGACTTGTCCAATGCATGAAGCACAGTCCACTGTATAGACTTGATGCCTTGAAGGTAATGTACAGACTTGATAGTGCAACAAATGGACTTTGAAACGCAGAGGCTGTACAGACTTGCCTAAGATGCTGGGTAAGACGGTGGATGTATAGACTTCAGGTGGAGACCAATGTGTAGACTTCTCGAGACACCCCAAAGAGCAGACTTGACGCTGTACAGACTTTCCAAAGAAAACGTAACGCTGTACAGACTTGAACTGAAGACCAATGTATGGACTTGGTGATCTTCAAAGCACAATGTCCAGACTTTGCCACTGTATGGACTTGAAGAAACAGTGCAACGTATAGACTTGATCTCAAGAAATGTAAGCGAAGTACACACTTAGCCAATGTGTAGACTTTGCCTTAGACGCTAAATGAGATGCTAAAGTCTGTATAGACTTAGCCTAAGACAATATATGAACATATCAGCAGAGAAGCAATGCATAGAACAGAAATCAAGCACAAGCCAATATATCACAGCATGACTCAAGCATACACATGCGTTCTTCACAATTCAGACATGGCACACTTATGCAATCTCCCACAGAAAAGGTCAGACATATTCAAGACAATGTGGTGACTCATTCATGTTGCTATCATTAAAACATCACATCATCAACAAGGCACAAGGGGCACAACAAGCCCTCTTCTTGAGAGAGGAAGAGCAAGAAGTGCCCGTCGAGCCATCAGAGGTGAATCAAGCTGAAACATCCACCTCCCAACATGTCACCAGGTCGGGAAGGAAGTGGGGACGTCCTCCTCAGGCCGACCACAACATCCTACTCAGGGGAGAACAACCGTATCACATCCCCGAGCCTAGGGTCCAAGGCATGGAGATCCCCCCTCCATCAAGCCTTTACCCCGGAGAACCAAGTGGCCAGAGTGCCCCGTCATTCATTGAATTTCTTACAACTCATAGGGGAGGACAGTCAGGCCCCCGTGAGTCCCGACAGACCAAAGGGGCAGGCAGCCCCTCTGCTCAGTCTGTGGCAATCCCTCCTCAGCCAAGAGAAGAGCCTGACAACACCCCGAACCTTGCCGAGTTCTTTCAAGAAAAGGAAGTGACCCAGTAGGCCCCACAAGCTCAAGCGACATCCGACCCAGTGGAGGAGGCACCCGTTAAGCTTGCTCCCCAGGCCCAGACTGGGGGTAGGCACAGTAGAGCCGAAGAAATGAAGTTGCTCAAAGTCCGAGCTGGCAACAGGATAGTCAAACACCTGAAGAAGATCCCAGCCAGGTTTACCGTCTGGGAAATCCTATCCTTAGATGAAGAAACACGGCAAGCCATCATTGTTGCGCTCCAGACGCCAGCATATGTTGAAGCCTGCCTCGCAGAAATGTCACATGAAGTAGCTGTGGCCTTCACAGAAGAGGATATGCTTCTACCTACCTGTAGTCATAATAGGCCACTCTACATGAAGGGGCAGCTGAATGGGCATCCCATCAACCAAGTATTGATCGACCCTGGGGCAGCAGTGAACATACTCCCCTATCGGGTGTATCAGAAACATTACTTTGATGTACACCTGATCGAGGTCAGGAACGTCAAGATTGCCGGCTTCAACCAGAAGTGCGAGGTCCCTAGGGGGGTCGCAGAGTTCAACCTCTCTCTCGGTGACTTCACCACCAAGGTCCAGTTCCATGTGATCAACTCCAGCACCTCTTACAAGGCGTTGCTCGGCAGACCTTGGCTGCACCAAAACCATGTGGTACCATCCACTCTACACCAATGCATCAAGTACCCCGGCGACGGGAAAGAGGAGAGAATCTTTGCCGACCTCCATCCTTTCGAAGTGTTCGAATGTCACTAATCGAACACTAATCTCTATTTGGAAAAGCCGAGGCAAGCCTCCCAAGCCACTCAGGACAAAGGAAAGAAGAAGGCAGAGCCTGACAGCTGGTTCCCTCCACCACCACCTGGCTATGTGGCTCTCCCTCAGGTGTCATTCATTTCTGAAGCAGAAGGGGTATTCCGAGCCACCTCTCTTCCCATCTACCATACACTGGGAACACCATACCTGGAAGACTTGCTGGAAGACGTCAGGGTCCCACCCGGGATCATCAAGCCTCTCGCAGAAGCTGACTGCCAGGTGGTTGAGTCATTAAGGACCTTCGAGGTGCCCAACCCCGGGGGTCTGCCTACCATCTTTTATGTGGCCAAGGAGCACCCGGTCAAGGGGGATGATGATTGTAGACTCCCCGATGAGCTGCACGACCCGCTCGTCCCAATCATGGGACTCCCTGACACAGCCGGTCGTGTGGTCAAGATGACCAGAAAGCAAGGGATCCCCTTTTGCCAGCTCTCCAGTCGGAAGGAAATGTTCAAGAAAATGTGGAACCCAACAAACCTGGACCGGAGGTTGTTGTAAATCACCCGGCATCCAGGGTTGGGCTTTTCACTAGAAGACTCCTATGAAGATGATGTGATATCAGTCTCGGCTCCATGCAGCAATAGCCACGCAGGCAATGCAGGCCCACGATTGGTTGAAGGCCGCCAGCACCTTATACCTTTGTCCAACGAAGAGCAAGATGAAGAAATATTCTTATGGAATCCACGTCCTTGTAGGAGCAAGGGGAAGGTCCTGTCCTCCTCTGAGGGACCGACCTCGAATAACTATAGCAGCGGGGTGCCATTGCCCTCGTCTGACATTGATGCAAAGGGCGGGGAAGCAAGTCAAACTCCGAGTGCCCCTCGGTGTGACTCTGCCCTTTTTGCCCTGTGTTATCAACAACAACGGGAAATTGAAATGTTGAGGGCTCGATTGGCCGGAGCGACTGCACTTGTGTCTAACTTAATCAGGAGCATCTTCTGCCAACAGAACATCGACACGCGTCAGTCCCCGAACAGCGTCCCGAATGCCCCCACGCACCGAAGAAAGGAGGCAAGGGATGTAGCTGTCCCCTCAGTCAGACAATCGGCCGAGCGAAATCTTACACTATAGGAGAGGATGGAAAGGCCTTACTCTTTCCCGAGGAATAAGACCCGAGGAATCTTTGATTGGGCCTGCTACTACGTCAAGGTCTCCCTCCCGAGGTCTAAGAGGCCGCAAGATGCTCGCAGAAGTGGCGACCCCCTATTTTGCCCTTATCACCAACTACTGGGCCACTCTATCGAAGACTGTTACGTCTTCAAGGACATCGCTCAAGACCTGATTGAGAGAGATGAGCTCAGAATGGGAGATTATGTGGTCGCTCCGCCACGCCCCCATGTGACGGGCGGCCACGAAAGAAGCATCTACATGGTGTCAGTTCAGCACCAGATTTTTGAAGATGCAGCTGAGAATGGGCAACCCCAACCACCAGTAGAGCAGCAGCCCCCAGTATGGCAATCAATCACCTGAGCCCCTGCAAGAGCCATCTATGACAATTACAAAGAAGATCCTGAAGAAGTCCTTTACTTCTCCACACAAGAGAGCCCCCCAGAGCCGCACACAACAGGCCTAGAAGAGGGAGAAACAAGCAAAGCCTCATTACTCAACAAGGCGGAGCAAGAAGACGCCTATGGTGTCCTTGAAGCAGAAAATGGTGAAGACCAAGATTTCATCAACCTACTGCCAGCGCCGCCGGAAATTGAAGATGGCGTCCAAGCCATAGTAGATGAGCTCCTTGAAATTAACCTAGGCACAGAAAGCGACCCCAGGCCGACTTTTCTAAGTGCCCTTCTCCCTCCACAAGAGAAGGAACAATATGTCAGGTTACTGCAAGAATTCCGGGACTATTTCGCCTGGAACTACAAAGAGATGCCCGGCCTAAGCCCCGACGTGACTCAACATATTCTAGCTATTGATCCCAAGGTGGAGCCGGTGAAGCAGTCCCCCCCCGCGTATGAGGCCGGAGCTGATAGAACAGATTTGCAAAGAAGTCGACAAGCTCATAGATGTTGATTTTGTAGCTGAAAACCAATACATTACTTGGTTGGCCAACATTGTACTGGTGAAGAAGAAGAATGGACAGATCAGGATCTGCATGGACTTGTGCGACCTGAATAAAGCTTGCCCAAAAGATGACTTTCCGGTGCCCGTCACCAAACTGATGATTGATGCAACTACCGGCCATGAGGCCTTGTCCTTCATGGATGGATCATCTGGATATAATCAAATATGGATAGCTGAACATGACCGAATTCATACGGCCTTCCGGTCACCTAAAGGGATATTCCAATACAAAAGAATGCCCTTCGGCCTCAAGAACGCTGGCGCCACTTACCAGCGGGTGATGACCAAGATATTCGATGAACTGCTATATAGCAAAGTCGAATGCTACATTGATGATCTGGTCGTCAAGACAAAGAAAAAGGGGGATCACCTAAATGACCTTAGAGTCATCTTCGAGAGACTCCGATAGTACGAGCTGAAAATGAACCCAATGAAGTGTGCCTTCGACGTCTCCAGTGGAAAGTTTCTCGGCTTCATTGTCCGATATAGGGGGGTCGAGATCGACCCCTTTAAAATAAAAGCCATTCAGGAGCTACCTCCTCCGAAGAATTTGGGAGAGTTAAGGTCCCTGCAAGGTCGGCTAGCCTACATTCGAAGATTTATCTCCAATTTGTCGGGGTGCTGTCAACCATTCCACAAACTAATGATGAAGAATGCACCTTTCAACTGGAACCAGGAATGCCAGAAGGCCTTCGATCGACTGAAGGATTACTTAAAGACCCCGCCTGTGATGGGGGCGCCTGTCAAGGGGAGGCCACTTATTCTATATATAGCTGCCACCGAATGTTCGCTGGGGGCAATGCTCGCCCAAAACAATGATGAGGGGAAGGAGTAAGCTCTCTATTACCTCAGCCGAAGACTAGTGGGGGCAGAAGCAAAATACACCCCGATTGAGAAGGTTTGTCTCGCCTTGATCTTCACAGTCAAGAAGTTGAGGTATTACATGCTCTCGCATGAAGTGAGCCTGATCTCTAAGGCTGACCCAGTCAAGCACATTCTCTCCCAGCCAGTCCTGAAGGGACGTCTCGGCAAGTGGGCCATACTGTTAATGGAATTTGACATCACCTACGTGCCTCAGAAGGCCGTGAAGGGTCAAGCCATGGCCGATTTCTTTGCAGCACACCCTGTAAGCCCCGTGCCTTAATGGATCCTTAACGGATTTTGTTCTTGTATTTGTTCTGGAATTTCTGATTATTTTTCTGGATTTTTAGGAATTTATCTGGTATTTTTTCGGTTTTATTTGGAGCCTTGAGGGTTATCAGAAATTAATAAGATTTTAATATATATAATAATTTTATTATATACAATAATTTTATTTTTTATTTCTTTTAATCCCTCACCCTCTCTCTCTCTCTCCCTCGTCGATCTCACTCTCCCTCATGCTCTCTCTCTCTGGCCGATCGCCTCTCCCCCTTTCTCTTGGGATTCGGGCGAGTCGACGTCGGTTTGAGGCGTGGTTGGCGCCATTGGATTCCTCGCGTCGAGAGGAACACGTGGGTACCCATTTCGGCATGATTCGGTGATCGTGGGAGTGAGGTGGAGCGTGAAGGCCTCGTGGCTCTTCCTCCTTGCATGCGACCATTTCGTCGGTTTCGGCTCGCAAAAGGTAGGGGGATGGAATCCTGATCTTGCTAGGATCATTTCCTATAGCTCGTTCTTCCGATTAGAGCCCCATAGCACGCATAATGTTCATTTTTCCTATTTGTGGGGTTTTAGCTAAATTCTTGAGTTTAATACTTTTTAGGCATTGCATGTGATGTTTTTAGATGTTAAATTGTTGTATACGATGTATGGTTTGATAGGTTACAGGTTTCTACGTCGATACCCGACGATTTTTATCGTCTGGGAGGGCTCCGGTTTTCAAACCGAACACGCCCGTGTCCCAGGTGGTGTGACGGTCCTGCCAGGAACCGTCACATGCCTGACGGTCCTTAGAGGACGCGTCGTTTCCAAACAACGGCCCGATGAGGGTGCGTTATTTGGAGAGTAACGGTGGGATCCCCTCCGTTACTTTTCTTGCTTTTCGCGTTGACTAGGTCAGGCGGTTAGCCCGACGGCCAGTCGGCCGACCGTCGCTTCCGTCCGACGCGCCTGAGCGAGCGCGTCGCTTCGCCTTCGACTGATTTTGAACGCTGTATGTTGGGTTTTGGCCTCGGGTGGATGTAACGGCGGTGACCCAACGCGTTGCATTGATGTAACGCACAGGGCCCCTACCGTCACATTCCCTTTTGGGTCTTTTGAGCTGGAACTCAGGCGGAAGTAACGGATGGAGACAGACGCATCGTTCTTGGTGTAACGCGCCAGTCCCTGACCGTCGCTTTCATGTAGCGCGTGGGCACCCGACCGCCGCTTGCCTGTTGGTTTGAAATAGTTGCCAGCCTTCTCGTTATGTGTTCCATTCTATATACATGCCATGTTTACGTTACTGTAGTATTTGATGGCGTATTTCTACATCCCAATAGAATAACTTTTCTTTCCATGCAATGGAACCACTGCTGTTGCCCTAAGGTCTGTTGAGTGCCGACCCGCTTGAGGATAGTGGAGGGGTGTTTCCCATACACGGTTTGTAAGCTATTTATGTGGGCTCCCAGCCAATGGTAGCGTCCTACCAAGGGAGAAAACTAGCTAGAGGGCCTGGCTCAGGCTAGAGTCAGTGTGTGCACACGTAGTCGGAGACTGTGGACTGACACCGATGGGTGCCACTCCGACTGGTCACTTGGTTTGGTACTGTTTACGCGCTCAGCTTGTCATTTACCGACTGCGAGTGCTTGAGACGTAGTGTAAGTCGTCAGTGGACACTTCTGGTTTCTACTCCAGTGGTTGTCCTTCCTTATTGTTTGGATTAGTTAAGGCTTATTCTACTTGGTAGATTTAGTTTTAGTCGCTTGCGTTTATTGATTATTGGCATGTGTTAGCTGTTATACCTGCTTAGTTAGAGTTTACAGCTTTCTTATGATTAGTTAATCATGCCAATGCCTGTTATTTTATTTAAATGCATGCTCTAATTGCCTTTATTTATGTATGAATGCTTGTTTAGTGTGAGGTAGGGATCCGCATGACCCCTACTGAGTCTGCTGTGACTCACCCTTCTCCTTTCAGGTGAGCCGCGCCCGTCGTCTCCTGGTGCTTCGTAAGCTATTTTGGAGACCGCGTCTAGCTGCCAGCTTTAGTCGAGCCGCCTTTTGAGGCTTTCGTTGTACTTTTCCCGGGGTATGCCCCGCGTAGTTGTACCCTTGTGGACTAGTACTCTTGTTTATCTGGACTAGTATATATATATCACTCTGGTTATTTTGAATTGCTTCCGCACTTGTGTTAATTTTATTACGTAATTGTAATCTACACGTTCTAAATTCCAGTTCATTATACATTCCCTCGACAAAACCCTTCTAACCCTTCAGGGGCCTCATCAGCCTCTTGGGTGGCTTCCCCAGTTCTTGGTATCGGTGTATCGATGTTATCGGTATATCGGTATCCTGAACTCTGGGTCGTTACAGTTGGTATCAGAGCTGATGTTTGAGGAATTGTATAAGGAATTGAAGTTTGTGTTTGTCCAGAGCTAGTCATGTGTCGTCTATTGCTGGCTAGGGGTGTTTTCTGTATGATCGATGGATTTTGTTGTTGTTTTATGATCTCGGCAGAGTAATTATGCCGCCTCGTCGAGGAAGACCTCCTTCAGTTCCTCGTGCTCCTCGAGATGCGCCCAGGGAAGATAGTGGTTCTGCACCTCCTCCTGCAGTTCCTGCTGTTCCGATTGTTCCTCCTCCAGCGCCTGTTATTGCTCCTCCTGTTGAAGTGCCTGGCAGTCGAGGCAAGGCTTTGAAGGAATTCCTGATGTTCAATCTGCCTCCTTTCGATGGTCAAGCTGATCCAGAGGTTGCGAGGCAATGGCTGGATGCGATCGAGCGTGTATTTATTTCGATGGAATGTGCTGAAGATGAGAAGGTTATGCTTGCCGCCTTTCAACTCCAGGGTACGGCCATTACGTGGTGGAAAGCCGAGTGGCAGATTGCTTTTCATTCAAGACCTCTTCGGCAGATCACATGGGCAGAGTTCGCAGCTGCTTTCGAGCGTGCCTACACTCCTGCCTGTTTACAAATGGCAAAGATGTATCAATTTATGGAGCTGACTCAAGGCAGTATGACGGTGCTTCAGTATCGGAATAAGTTTATGGAATTGGGTCAGTACGCGCCCCATGTGCTGGCTAGTGAAGCTTTAAAGACACAGCAATTCTTGCGAGGTTTGAGGCCAGAATTGAAGATGCCCCTGATTGCAAGTCGTGTTGCAGACCTTGAGTGCGTGCCAGATAGCTGTGGCACTTGAGCTGGAGATGACGAGATCGGGTGGATATCCTCAGGCAGGGTCAGTTCAGCCAGCAGTACAGTCTCAGCAGGCGTACCGACCACTAGTGCCAGGTGTTCCCTCAGTCCAGTCAGAGGTTAGCAGTGCTTCCACTCCTTCCAAGACCAAGTTTAAGAAGTTCAAGAAGAAGAAGAAGTTTTTCCAGCAGCCGTCCGGTACAGATGTAGTTCAGCAGCCGATAGCACCGTCTACTCAGACTCGTCAGAGCTCAGCTGTCAGTCAGCCATGGACGTGTCGGAGATGCGGTGGTCATTACAAGGGCCAGCCATGTTCTCTTCCTGTTGTTTGCTTTCGGTGTGACCAGCCGGGTCATGTGCTTCGGGATTGCCCGCTGAGGCCGAAACAATTGCAAGCTCCTCAATTTTTTCAACCTCAGCAGTCGCAATTCAGACCTCCTCCTGCACCGCAAGCTCAACAACAGTTCTTTTCTCAAGTGTCGGCATCTTCTCAGCAATCCTCAGCTGGATCTAAGAAGCAGAAAGGCAAGGTTTCTCATGTAACTAGAGCTGATGTTGTTGCAGCCCATCTTGTGGAAGGTACGATTATGCTTTATGGTCATTCAGCTCGTGTCTTATTTGATTCTGGTGCTTCTCACTCTTTTATTTCTGAGAATTTCATGGCATGTATTGAGGAACCGACTTCAGAGATAACTTGTGAGATGTATGTTGAGATGCCTTCGGGAGCTTTCATGATTACACCTCTGTGTTTGGAAGAGTCTCCTGTTTTGATCAATAATCACCAGTTGCCAGCGAGATTATATGCATTGCAGTTGGCAGATTATGATGTCATTCTGGGAATGGATTGGTTGGAGCATTATGGAGCTGTGGTTGACTGCAGATCGAAGAAAGTCTATTTTCAGCCACAGGGGAAATCAACTTTTTATTTCCAAGGTATTCGATCCCGATCTTCTCGTATGATTATTTCTGCTATTCGAGCCTATAGGTTGCTTAGTGCAGGTTGCCAGGGGTTTCTTGCTTCTGTGGTTACTGTTGAAAAACCACAGCGGGATGTCTGTGATATTCCTGTTGTTTGTGAGTTCCATGATGTGTTTCCTGACGAGTTTCCAGGCTTGCCTCCAGAGCGAGAGATAGAGATGGTGATTGAACTGATTCCAGGTACAGGCCCGTTAGCGAAGGCACCGTACCGAATGGCTCCAGCTGAATTGAAAGTACTACGAGCACATCTACTTGAATTATTGGAAAAAGGTTATATTCGCCCCAGTTTTTCTCCGTGGAGTGCCCCAGTGCTGTTTGTGAAAAAGAGAGATGGAAGCCTGAGGCTTTGTATTGATTACAGGCAATTGAATCAGGTGACTATCAAGAATAAGTATCCGCTTCCCAGGATTGATGATTTGTTTGACCAGCTACAGTCTGCTACTATCTTTTCACGGATTGATCTCCGGTCTGGCTACTTCCAATTGCGAATTCGGGAATCTGATGTGGAAAAGATAGCTTTTAGCACTCGATATGGTCACTTTGAATTTTTGATGTTGCCGTTTGGTTTGACTAATGCCCCAGTAGCTTTTATGGACCTAATGCAGCGTATCTTTCGTCCGTTTCTTGATCAGTTTGTGGTGATCTTTGTTGATGATATTTTGATCTATTCTGCCTCTGATGAAGATCATGTGCAGCATTTGAGGATCGTTCTGCAGACTCTAAGAGATCACGAGCTTTATGCGAAGTTCAGTAAATGTGAATTCTGGCTTCGGGAGATTCATTTTCTTGGTCACGTGATTTCTGGTGACGGAGTGGCAGTGGACCCTGCAAAGATTGATGATGTGTTGAGCTGGCAGAGGCCTAGAACTGTGACAGAAATACGGAGCTTCCTAGGTTTGGCTGGGTACTACCGCAGATTCATCCAAGATTTTGCGAAGATTGCAGCCCCGATGACTAGACTGACTCGTAAAGATGTACCTTTTGTCTGGTCGGATCAGTGTGAGGCTAGCTTTGTTGAAGTGAAAAGGCTATTGACTTCTTCTCCTGTGTTGACTTTGCCTTCCGACTCGGGTGGTTTTCTGGTTTGTACTGATGCTTCTCGAGTAGGTTTGGGTGCAGTGCTAATGCAACATGGTAAAGTTATCGCATATGCATCTCGGCAATTGAAACGACATGAAGAAAATTATCCCACGCATGATCTGGAGCTAGCTGCAGTTATTTTTGCCTTAAAGATCTGGAGACATTATCTGTATGGCGAGAAATTTCAAATTCTTACTGATCACCAGAGTTTACAGTATATATTCTCCCAGAAAGATCTGAATCTCAGGCAGAGGCGATGGATGGAATTCATGAAAGATTTTGACTTTACACTCTCCTATCAGCCGGGCAAAATGAATGTTGTGGCTGATGCTCTGAGCAGGAAAGTGCAGGTCAGTCATTTGTTGCTTCATGAATGGAAATTGTGGAACTGGCTTCCGAGCGAGGCATTCAGTGCAGAGTTTCCTACTGATCCGAAGATGGCAGTTTGTGCTAGTTTGATTTTGGGTTCAACTTTATATCAGCAGATTCAAGAGGCCCAGCAAGCTGATTCTGATTTGGCCCCTGTTATATCAAGATATGATGTGGAATTTGATGACGAGCTGGTTGTCAGTTTTCAGGGCAGATGGTATGTTCCCGCTGATGTTGATTTGAGGAATGAGATTCTGAGTGAAGCCCATGGTTCCCGTTTTTCTATTCATCCAGGTGTCACCAAGATGTATCAGAATTTGAAGAAGCAGTTCTGGTGGCCAGGTATGAAGAAAGACGTGGCTATATTTGTTTCTAAGTGCTTGACTTGTCAGCAGGTTAAAGCCGAACATCAAAAGCCAGGTGGTTTGCTTCAGCCATTAGAGATTCCGATGTAAAAATGGGACCATGTTACTACAGATTTTGTGGTGGGTTTGCCTCGAACTTGTCAAGGTTTTGATGGTATCTGGTTGCTTGTCGACAGATTGACTAAAACTGCCAGATTATTGCCAATTAAGGTTGCCTGGAATGTGCAGAGGTTGGCCGAGCTATATGTGCAGAAGATCGTGCCACTGCATGGGGTTCCTGTTTCACTTGTGTCAGATAGTGACCCACATTTTACCTCCGACTTCTGGCGCAGTTTCCAGAAGGCTTTGGGCACTGAGTTAACTTTCAGTTCAGCGTATCACCCACAGTCAGATGGACAGTCAAAGAGGACTATTCAGACTCTGGAAGACATGCTGAGATTGTGTTGCCTTGATTGGCAAGGTTCATGGAGTCAGCATTTGCCACTTGTTGAATTTGCTTATAATAACAGTTTTCACTCCAGTATTGGAATGGCTCCTTATGAAGCACTATATGGTCGTCCTTGTCGTACTCCCTTGAACTGGTTTGATGTTGGGGACAGGTTGTTGACAGGACCTGAGATGGTGCAGCAGTGTCCGGATGTGGTTCGTCTGATCAGGCAGAGATTGTTGACGGCTCAGAGTCGACAGAAAAGTTATGCAGATCAGCGCAGACGTCCACTACAATTTGAGCTAGGAGATATGGTGTTTGTTAAAATATCTCCGATGAAAGGTTTTTCCAGGTTTGGGAAGCGTGGAAAGCTCAGTCCGCGGTATGTTGGCCCTTTTCCGATCGTTGAGGCTATTGGTCAAGTAGCTTATCATCTGCAACTACCCGCGGCCATGCAAGCTATTCATGATGTGTTCCACGTATCTCAGTTGAGGAAATATGTGCCGGATGCTTCTCATGTTCTCGATGATTCAGTTTGGCCTGAAGTGACCGCTGATTTGTTTGCGCCAGAGTTTCCTCTCAGAATTGAAGACCGTCGTGAGCAGCGGTTGAGAAATAAGGTTATTTCCCTGGTAAGAGTAGCTTGGCAGCGTCACTCTGGTAATGAGTCCACTTGGGAACGCGAAGATGAGATGCGTCAGCTTTTTCCTTTCTTATTCCAGTAAGGTATATGTCCTTTCTCAGTTTCCTCCTTTTTCCGTTGTAAATTTCGAGGGCAAAATTTTTATTAGGAGGGATGGACTGTAAGGCCCGTGCCTTAATGGATCCTTAACGGATTTTGTTCTTGTATTTGTTCTGGAATTTCTGGCTATTTTTCGGGATTTTTAGGAATTTATCTGGTATTTTTCCGGTTTTATTTGGAGCCTTGAGGGTTATCAGAAATTAATAAGATTTTAATATATAATAATAATTATATTATATATATTTTATTTTTATTTTTTATTTCTTTTAATCCCTCACCCTCTCTCTCTCTCTCCCTCGTCGATCTCACTCTCCCTCACGCTCTCTCTCTCTAGCTGATCGCCTCTCCCCCTTTCTCTTGGGATTCGGGCGAGTCGACGTCGGTTTGAGGCGTGGTTGGCGCCATTGGATTCCTCGCGTCGAGAGGAACGCGTGGGTACCCATTTCGGCATGATTCGGTGATCGTGGGAGCGAGGTGGAGCGTGAAGGCCTCGTGGCTCTTCCTCCTTGCATGCGACCATTTCGTCGATTTCGACTCGCAAAAGGTAGGGGGATGGAATCCTGATCTTGCTAGGATCATTTCCTATAGCTCGTTCTTCCTATTAGAGCCCCGTAGCACGCATAATGTTCATTTTTCCTATTTGTGGGGTTTTAGCTAAATTCTTGAGTTTAATGCTTTTTAGGCATTGCATGTGATGTTTTTAGGTGTTAAATTGTTGTATACGATGTATGGTTTGACAGGTTACAGGTTTCTACGTCGATACCCGACGATTTTTATCGTCCGGGAGGGCTCCGGTTTTCAAACCGAACCCGCCCGTATCCCAGGTGGTGTGACGGCCCTGCCAGGAACCGTCACATGCCTGACGGTCCTTAGAGGACGCGTCGTTTCCAAACAACGGCCCGATGAGGGTGCGTTATTTGGAGAGTAATGGTGGGATCCCCATCCGTTACTTGTCTTGCTTTTCACGTTGAATAGGTCAGGCGGTTATCCCGACGGCCAGTCGACCGGCCGTCGCTTCCGTCCGACGCGCCTGAGCGAGCGCGTCGCTTCGCCTGCGACTAATTTCGAACGCTGTATGTTGGGTTTTGGCCTCGGGTGGATGTAACGGCGATGACCCAACGCGTTGCATTGATGTAACGCACAGGGCCCCTACCGTCACATTCCCTTTTGGGTCTTTTGAGTTGGAACTCAGGCGAAAGTAACGGATGGAGACAGACACGTCGTTCTTGGTGTAACGCGCCAGTCCCCGACCGTCGCTTTCATGTAGCGCGTGGGCACCCGACTGCCACTTGCCTGTTGGTTTGAAATAGTTGCCAGCCTTCTCGTTATGTGTTCCATTCTATATACATGCCATGTTTACGTTACCGTAGTATTTGATGGCGTATTTCTACATCCCAATAGAATAACTTTTCTTTCCATGCAATGGAACCACTGCTGTTGCCCTAAGGTCTGTTGAGTGCCGACCTGCTTGAGGATAGCGGAGGGGTGTTTCCCATACACGGTTTGTAAGCTAGTTCCGTGGGCTCCCAGCCAATGGTAGCGTCCTACCAAGGGAGAAAACTAGCTAGAGGGCCTGGCTCAGGCTAGAGTCAGTGTGTGAACACGTAGTCGGAGACTGTGGACTGACACCGACGGGTGCCACTCCGACTGGTCACTTGGTTTGGTACTATTTATGCACTCAGCTTGTCGTTTACCGACTGCGAGTGCTTGAGACGCAGTGTAAGTCGTCAGTGGACGCTTCTGGTTTCTGCTCCAGTGGTTGTCCTTCCTTATTGTTTGAATTAGTTAAGACTTATTCTACTTGGTAGATTTAGTTTTAGTCGCTTGCGTTTACTGATTATTGGCATGCGTTAGCTGTTATACCTACTTAGTTAGAGTTTACAGCTTTCTTATGATTAGTTAATCATGCCAATGCCTGTTATTTTATTTAAATGCATGCTCTAATTGCCTTTATTTATGTATGAATGCTTGTTTAGTGCGAGGTAGGGATCCGCGTGACCCCTACTGAGTCTGGCTGTGACTCACCCTTCTCCTTTCAGGTGAGCCGCGCCCGTCGTCTCCTGGTGCTTCGTAAGCTATTTTGGAGACCGCGTCTAGCTGCCAGCTTTAGTCGAGCCACCTTTTGAGGCTTCTGTTGTACTTTTCCCGGGGTATGCCCCGCGTAGTTGTACCCTTGTGGACTAGTACTCTTGTTTATCTGGACTAGTATATATATATGACTCTGGTTATTTTGAATTGCTTCCGCACTTGTGTTAATTTTATTACGTAATTGTAATCTACACGTTCCAAATTCCAGTTCATTATACATTCCCTCGACAAAACCCTTCTAACCCTCCAAGGGCCTCATCAGCCTCTTGGGTGGCTTCCCCAGTTCTTGGTATCGGTGTATCGATGTTATCGGTATATCGGTATCCTGAACTCTGGGTCGTTACACACCCTGTGCCTGAAGATTCCCCACTGGCCATGGAGCTGCCTGAAGATGAAACACTAGAGTGTTATGTGCAGTGATATAACTTGTTGGGTAGTGGCTGACTGATCTAGAGGGGGGGTGAATAGATCTGCACCTCTTTTCGCAATTCAACCCTCTATAAAGCTAGACAGCAAGAATCGCAGCGGAATAAAAACTAGTTTAACGAGGAACACAATGAGTTGCTTAGCTTGATGAATAGGTAATGTGAATATTAAACCTAAGCATGCATCTAGCACAAGCAATCACACAAACAAACCATGAACACAATGGATTTTAAGGTGGTTCGGTTGCAACCCCGCAACCTACGTCTACCCCTCACCAAAACCCGGTGAGGCTTCCTTGTTGACTCACAGCTTGACCTGGGGACATGCCCCAAACCACAGAATAGAGAAAACTCTCTTTCTGTCTTCCTACACACAAAGCCGGCAGGGACGGCTACACCGTAGATCGGAGAACTCCCGATTGCCTTCCTACTAACCACCTGGTAGGGACGTCAACCGCAAATTGGAACACCCTCCAATTGCCTTCCTACTAACCACCGGTAGGGACGAATCACGACTTCAATGTTTAACAATATTGAAAGTAGAACAAATGTGAAGGAAATAAAACAAGAGATTGAGTAAGAAGGAATTGGCCCTTGTATCGATATGCTTTGTTGATCAACAATAGGGATCTCTTCTTCTTGCAAATCAATCTTCTTGTAATCACCCTTGAATGGATGATTGTTCTTCACGGAGTACTGTTCATGTGAACAGTAACTGTTCTTCCAATCTCCTCTCTTGATCTTCTCTCTTTGATCTCTTTGAATGGATGAAGAAGTGAATAGATGCTACCTTGATCCTTGCTTCCTTCTTCACAGATCTTGGAAGATGATCGCTTTGATGTGAACTTTGAATACCTTGGATTGGATGAAGATGTTCTTCACGGAGTACTGTTCACGTGAACAGTAACTCTTTCTTCAATCTCCTCTTTGTATCTTCTTGGATGAACTTGAAAGGATGAAGAAAATCACTTTGAGAAATGAGCTTCTTGGATCGCCTTGAAAGCTTTGCTTCTTCTCCTTCTTGGAAGTTGATTGAAGAGTAGAAGGTGATTGCTTCAGGATTGCTTCAGATCTTTACTTGAAACTCTTGAGTGGATGAAGAACTCATTCATGAACTACTGTTCATATGAACAGTACTTCGTCTCCTCTCTCTTGAAAACCCCTCTTGCAGCCACCCTTAATCGCAAATGAAGCATTAGGGTTTGCCTCCACCAATGTGTTGGTTTTATAGACCTTGAATGGTCCTTGGAGAAGCCCTAGACCAGATCCACAATTTGTGGGTGATTGGGAGACTTTGGGGTTCTTTGGGATTAAAGAAATCATGAGAATTAGGCAGCCCACGAGGTGGAATTCGAAGTCAAACATGGTTGGCTCGGGGCTGGCGGTCGACCTGCAGCTCCTGGCGATCGACCGCTACTGTGAAACTTGAAAACGGGCGATCCCTGGGATTTCCGGTCGACCGCCACTGACTGGCGGTCGATCGCTACTGAGACTCGTGCAGGCTGGCAGCTGCTGGCTGGGGCGGTCGACCGCCCCTGTGCTGGCGGTCGACCGCCAGCTGGGCAAGGCCCGGGTTGGCCCGGGTCGGTCCGTTAAGTCTTGAACTCCATCGTTCAAACTCCATTAGCAGCCCTTGCATGTTTGTAGCATCACCCTTGACTGTCTTGAAGAATTCTGTTGATTATATCATTCCTATAATCAGAATTTTGTTCCGGGGGCTCCGCCCTTGGAAACCCCCGCAAGGGGCGCTGCCCCCTTGACCCCCGCGACCTGACCGCGCAGGTCGATCCGCGTGAGAGGGCGCAACATTGAGCTTTCACATTTGCCAACTCCACTCCATTACTTGGATTATCTTGTATGAATGCTCGGTCCTTTGTAGAAGCTTTGCTTCATTGCTTGGGCCTTTTCTTTCTTGCTTGGCCTTGCTTAGCTAGAGCTTTTTCTTCCTTGCTTAGCCTTGCTTGGACGTGTTCATTTCACTTTCATTTCGCCACCCCCATTCCATTCTTTGGTTGCATTCTGTTGAGCTTGCACAGTAGATATCTCCACTCCAATCAAAGTGTATGAATGATCGTCCTCCTGGGATGGCTTGCTCCTTTGGATTGATCTTGATTTCTGTGCGGCCAATTGGTTAAGCGTTCCAAGCCATTCTTGATATGTTGAATCGGCAATATAATGACCTAAATTGTATGCAAATGGTTTTTATCAAATGCATAGCAAAAGTAAAATGCATATCAAATTGATTTTATCAAATGCATAGCAAATGCATAATGAATAGCAAAATGACTCTAAAGACATACATCATCAAAACACTAGAAATGAGTTATAGTTGAGTCATAGTTGGAATCACATCAAAACAATAGAACCAATCATTAGTTGAGTCATAGTTGGACATAATCAAAACAATAGAAACACTCACGTTCCACACATGCCCAACTTTAGCACAACATTCTCCCCAACATAGAGGTGGACCAAGCCCAACAGATCGCCTGGCAGCTGCACTTTGATGGAGCTTCAAGAACAGAAACAACCCCGTTTGGGCATACGAAAGTACGGGCGGGGGCCGGCATCGTCCTTAAATCCCCTGAGGGAGAAGTATTGCCCACATCCTGCTCCATTAACAAGCCTTGCACAAATAATGAGGCAGAATATGAAGCTTTGATCATTGGTCTCCAAGTCGCCTTGCAAATGGAGATTAAAATATTACATGTGTTTAGCGATTCATTGCTGGTCGTCAAGCAGGTCCAGGGACAGTTCGACGTCCGAAAACCCGAGTTACTCCCTTACCATGCTAAGGCGAAACGGCTCATGCAGCGGTTCTACCTCATCGAGATAGGCCACGTTGCCATAGGAGAGAATGCACAAGCTGATGCACTGGCAAAATTGGCGAGTTCATTGGCAGTCCCGCCAGATGGATCCCTCAGCATCCGGGTGGTGAATCAGCGCCAAGTGCCTAGCATGATAGAAGGGCCAGAAGAAGAAGAACTTGAGGTCGCCACAGCGGAAGCCGTCAGCCTACCCGACTGGAGAGACCCCCTTTTGCAGTGGTTTAAATATCAGCAGCTGCCCAGGCAAAGGGAAGAGAAGATCAAGTTAATCAGAACAAAAGACTCTTACGTGGTCCGGAACGGGATCCTATTCCGAATTATGGCATACGCCAAACGGAAGGTGTTCCTCCATTATTTATCCACTGAAGAAGCTTGGAAAGTCATGAAAGGGGTTCACGCCGGAACAGTTGGTGCACATCAGGCAGGACCGAAAATGAAGATTGAAATAAAGAAGCTCGGCTACTATTGGCCGACAATGTTCGACGACTGCTGCAAGTATGCCAAGTTTTGTCAGAAATGCCAGGAGCATGCCACGGTGCTTAGAAGGCCGCCCGTGCCGCTGCATCCAACACTGCCGAGTTGGCCTTTTGCCCAATGGGGAACAGACGTCGTAGGTCCACTACCCACATCATCGGCTGGGTGCAAGTACATCTTGGCCGCAACTGACTACTTCTCCCACTAGGCAGAGGCTGTTGCTTTGAAAGAAGTGATTGGGGAGATCATTGCCGGATTTGTCCGTCGCAACATCATATTCTGGTTTGGCACTCCGAACCGAATTATCTCAGACAATGGAAGTCACTTCCGCAACCAGAAGGTCTACCGGCTGGCAGAAAAGTACAAGATCGACTGGAGGACGTCGACCCCTTACAACCCACAGGCCAATGGCTTGGCTGAAGCTTTCAATAAAACCTTTTGTACTCTCCTATCCAAAATTGTTAATTCTAACAAGAGAGATTGGGAAGAGAAAATGTACGAGGCCCTTTGGGCGTACCGTACTGTATACAAAACTCCAACGGGTTTTTCACCCTTCTCCCTGGTGTATGGATCAGAGGTAATTGTCCCCATCGAGTTGGAAATACCCTCCCTTCGGGTCGCAATCCAGCACGGGTTGATCCGGGAAGAACAAACAAATGTCGAGCGAAGGCTCGAAGAGCTCTCCAACTTGGAGGGAAAAAGGCTTCATGCTCAGCAGAACATCCAGGGCTATCAGGCCCGAATAGCGCGTGCCTTTCACAAGCTCGTCAAGGAACGTGAATTCAAAAAGGGTGACCTTGTCATGGTCAAGAAAAGAGAAGTCATGGCTTCCAATCCCAAGGGCAAGCTGAATGAGAATTGGCTTGGACCCTATGTAGTCCAAAAAGTCTACGAGGGTGGAGCATATGTAATCGTCAACCATCGGGGGGAGGTTCAGTTTTCACCCCTCAACGGTAGACATTTGTGTTGTGCCCCTGTGTTGTTTTGATGATGGCTGACACACCATGAGTAACACTGAGGTGTGCTAGATTCTTATAGTTGACTGTTTGACTGCCTGAATATCTGACTGTTTGCTTGAATAGCTAATTCATGAATATGGCTAGATTGGGTTAACGTAGTGGCTAATTGTTTGTTCATGCATTACTCTATTTGCCAAGTGTATACATCAGTCAGCATTGCATTTTGTTCACGAAGTCTATACACTGCTGGATGTTCATGTCTGCACATTGGTGTTTTTCCCTACGTTCTGGCCAAGTCTATACAGCCTCATTCCTACCTTCGTTCCAAGCCAAAGTCTACACAACGCCCTTCACTGGAAGTCTATACATTCGCTGCAGAGTTCACGGTCAAGTGTGTACACTCTTTCACTGTAGCTTCCACATATTCAAGTCTTCACATTGAAAGCCTATACATTGCTGGATGTTCAAGTCTGTACATCCACAGTTAAACTTGAAGTCTGCACACTAGTCTTCATTGTCAAGTCTGCACATTGGTCTTTGATTTCAATGTCCATACATTGGGCTTTTACATGAAGTCTATACATTGTTGTTTGCAGTACAAGTCCATACATTGGACTGTTCATCAAAGTCTGTACATCAGACTGCTATAGTAAGTCTGTACAGTGAGTGATTCATTGGTGAAGTCTGTACACTCAACTGAACTTCAAGTCTAGACATTGCACTGTAGCATCTATTGTCTTCGTGTCGTTTTCACTTCGTGTCAACTTCGTCTTAGTGTTATTTTCACTTCGTGCTGTTTTCACTTCGTGTCAACTTCGTCTTATTGTTGTTTTCACTTCGTGCTATTTTCACTTCGTGTCAACTTCGTCTTCGTGTCGTTTTCAATTCGTGTCAACTTCGTCTTCGTGTCGTTTTCACTTCATGTCAATTTCGTCTTCGTGTTTGTTTTTCAACTCGTGACGGTCTCTGTCATCTGTCTCCATGTCGTACTTACTTCGTGTCGGTTAATGTTGTTGTTGTGTCTTCGTGTCATTTTCCTTATTGTGTATGTTTTTGTCACCACTACACTTCGTGTTGCTTTACGTAGACCTCGTGTCTTGCTTGTTTGCAACCACTTCGTGTCGGTTTCTGTAGTTAGCCCGTGTTTGTCCTCGTGTTGTTTTTGCATCTCGTAACCTCGTGTTGGTCTAGTATTTGTGTTTTTGTTGTTTTTATTTTCGTATCTTCATGTTGCTTTTTTCTAGACCTCGTGTCTCTTTTGTTTTATAACCTCACTTCGTGTCGTTCCCTTCGTTGTGTCTGATCTGTTACAGTGTACTCGTGTCATTCTTAGTTATTATGTCCGCGTGTTGTTTCCTTCTTACTTCATGCTGTTCTCATCCTACCTCGTGTCGTTCTTGTCGTAGTGCTTGATTTGTTACAGTGACTTCGTGTAGTTCTCCTTGTAATGTTTGTTTTTGTCACCACTGAATGCCGTGTCTTTCTCAGTGCATCTAAAACTGCTACCACATACCTCGTGCAGCTTTAGTTATTGTGGCCCTCAGTGTTAATGGTTTGTTTCTCCTTGCAGGTTTGAGGAAGAACATTTCCCAGTGCCTGGGCAGCACGTGAATCCGAGGCTGGAATGAAGCCTGCTGAGAGACTGCCACGTGGTCCTAATATTTAGGGCTGAAAGTGTGGAGGTCACACAATGGAGCTGCCGCTGCTGCTGCTGCTCCTGCTATATATATGAACCTTCTTCCACAGAAGAAGCAAGATCGAATGGGCGAAAGGTGAAGTCAATACAGAGAGCCACGATCCAGACGAAGAAGAAGAAAAGGAAAAGAAGAAGAGAAAGAGAGTGAGAAAGAGAGAGAAAGAGAGATTTGAGCGAGAGATAGAGATAGCAGAAGTGTGAAGAGTAGTAGAGGAAGGAGAACAGAGAAGAAGAGTGAGCTAGAGTGATATAAGCTTCAACTGAAGATTTGTTCCTGCTGGACCGTGGATCAAATCTAGGCCAGCCAGCTCCTGCGAGAGCCACATCTATTTTTATCTTTTCAGCTTTCCGTTGCTAGTTTCATTTTTCTTTTAAACTATCCATTTGCTGTTGTTCCAATTCTCTGTAGAGAGGTCGGGGTCCCTCCTGTTGGTTCAGGAGAAGGGAGATCGCTATCTCCGGTTGCAAGTAGCTGGGTGCTACTTGTGGGTTCCCTCTGGTTAGAGGAAGGGAGGCTCGTCCTCCGGTTCTGGGCTTGTAGATTTCAAGTCCAGGAGTCCCTCCGGGTGGGAGGAAGAGAGGTCCTAGACCTCTGATTTGCAGGTGACGTAGTGTCACTTGTGCTTCCCTCTGGTGTTTAGAGGAAGAGAGACTTGGGTCTCTAGGTTCCCCTCCGGTTTGGAGGAAGGGAGGATTGGTCCTCCGGTTCTAGTCTTGTGGGTTTCAAGACTAGGTGTTCCCTCCGGTCTGGAGGAAGAGAGACTTGCATCTCTGGTTTGCTAGTGACTGGTGTCACTAGTGGTTCCCTCCGGTTGGGAGGAAGAGGGGAGGTTGTTCCCCTGGTCAAGCTGTTTGGCAACATTTGTTACAGACTGAGTCTGCTGTGCTAGTGTGACTAGTGGAAGCCTCACTCCGGTTGGGAGTGAGGGGTGGATGTAGGTCTGTTGGACCGAACCACCTAACAACCCTTCGTGCAGTGGTTTGTCTTCTTTGTGTGTTTGGCGCTAGATGAATGCGTAGGGTCGAGATAGGTTGATCTTCCATATGTGTTCATTTCATTGATGTGCATTCTATATGCTTGACAGTGGTTTTGCGTGTTTGCATGATCTGTCTAATTGCTGCCTACATTAGATGTTTGCTAAGAGCGCACTTCATATTTGTATACAGGTTCAGTAGATGACTGGATCAATTTTTCTTCAGTTAGTCTTAGTGCTTTTATTCCGCAGTTCTGAGCACTAGTATTTTAATTGGAAGAAAGTTTTTTAAAGGGTATTCATTCAACCCCCCCCTCTGAATACATTGCACCGAACGCATCAATTGGTATCAGAGCAAGGTTCTCTGATTGATCAGATCCAACGATCAGCAGAGGATCCTATTGTCCCTTGGTGCATTTTTGACTTTACTCTTTGCTGCATAAATCTACTTGCCAATTTAATCCATGGGTTCTCCACCGGTTTACAATGGCTCTAACTTTAACTCATGGATTAGCAGTCTTCACAATTATGTGAAAATGATTAATCCAGATCTGTGGAAATTAATTTCACAAGGTCCCCACAGATTGCCAAAGGAAAAGTCCAAATGGACTAAAAGTCACAAGTCAAAATATGGAGAAAATCAGAAAGCCTTTAACCTGATGAGAGCAGCTACTGACAAGGCTCTACATTCTCATTTTTATGACTGCAGGTCCGCTAAGGACATTCTGGATCAGCTGAAGCTAGCTCAGAGGATGAATAAGAACAACTGCATGATGGCTAACGAGAGCAACCATAGCAGTGATCAAGAGGAACTCCAAGATGCTGAAAAGGTAATCATCCCCTTCTCTAGTTTCACTTTAGATGACTGGGAAGATGCCTATGCTGATCTGTTACACTCCCATGAAAAAATGAGTAAGAGGTATAGAAGATTGAAAAAGAAGCTGGAAAAACTAGGAGGTGAAAATCTTGAAACTCTGAAAACTGAAAATGAAATATTCAGAAGATAGATAACAGAGTGTGATTCTATTAGTTCAGACTTAGATAATTTCAAATCTGAAAAACAATCTCTTATGAAACAAGTTGCTCTACACAAAAAGGAGTGTCAAGAGTTTGTGTGTGAAATTACTGAACTAAAGGAAAGGCTGAGCTTAGTTGATCAGGCTCACAACAATGATATTGTTCAAAATGAAAAATTGGTGAGAGAATTAGAATGTGTCAACTCTGAATTGGAAAAAATGAAATTTGCAAATGAAATACTCAATAATCAGCTCAAGGAATTTGAACTCAAATCAATAAATCTTGAAAAAGAAAATAGATTGATTTCTGAAAAACTAGAGGCTGATAGAGTAACAAATTCAGAGATTCAGAAAAATCTTGACAAACTTCAATCTGAAAAACAACAGGAAATGCTTCATGAATGTCAGTTTCTCTCAGATGAATGGGTGCCTGATGCTGATCTCCTAGAGCAGAACAGTAAACTGAAAGAGGAAATCAATGAGTTGAAACACCTAAACACACAGCTGACAGATAGGCTAATGACAATTGAAAAAGGTAAGAGTGTAAGTGTGGATAGTTCTGATAGGTTGATGAATGCTGAACAAGAAATTGAGAGCCTAAAAACCATCAACCTAATGTTAAATGGAAATGTCAGTTGCAGTGAACAGAAAATAGCTGGATATGAGCTTACTATCACATCCCTTCAACAAGAAGTTGATGATCTTTACAAGTCCCTATCTGAAGCTGACAAGGAAACAGAATTAAAACAGGAAGTAGAAAAACTCAAAAGCCTGAATGATGCCTTGCATCAACAAGTAATTTCCTGTGAAACAGATTTGTCCACATATGAGGCTAAAATTGCTGATTTGAATTCTGAGATTAAAGATTTGAAAAATTCTCTATCAAAATTTGTCAAAGGTAAGGACAATCTAAATAAGCTTCTTGGAAAGAGTGTTAACTTTGAGAGAAAGGGACTGGGCTATAGTCTGACAAATAAAAGGAGTAATGGCAATAAAACATCCACTGTTTTTGTTAAAGCTTCCAATCAGAACACAGCCTCTGCTCCTTCTGTCTTTCAATTCACTGCACAAAAATCCACTGTGAAACCCAAACTGTGGAACAAACTCAAAAACTGAAAAAGAGTGAAATTTCACAGAAGAAGGATAAAGACACTCCTCTTGCTATAAAAAAGGCTACATACAATTCACATGATCTCACACACACTCATATTAAAAAGGGGTCATGTTATTATTGTGGGAAGCATGGTCATCACATGAATGAATGTTTTATCATGAAAGAAGACGATAAACTTCCTGCCAAGTCTCCCATGCATTTTGATGATCCATATGGATCTAAACATAATTCTAGTCAGCACATTGTGTGCTTCAACTGTAATAAGCCTGGGCACAAGGCTGCTGAGTGCTGGTTTAGATCTACTTGGGGTAAAAATAGTTTTCATAGAAGAAATTCTTTTGCATGCTCCCACTGTGGGAAAAATGGGCATATAGTCAAGGACTGTTGGTATGTTCAAAAGAACTATGTTAAACCCCATTTTGTCAAATTCTTTGCAAAACCTTTTGTGAAAATTTCATGCTATAACTGTGGGAAGCCAGGCCATAAATCTGCTGAATGTTGGATGGTTAAGAACAAGCATCAAACTGCTCATGCATATAACAGAAAATCTTATGAACATGTTTATAAACATCACCCTGCTGCTAATATGCATCATAAGAATCAAACACCAGCCAGTTCATGTAGATACTGTGGAAAATTTGGACATTCTATGGATGACTGTTCACTGATGAAATTTGATGATAATGTTGCTATGAAAATGTTTAGAAAACCTGTCAGGGCTAACGCAGGACCCAAAGCTGCTTGGGTCTCTGCAGGATCAAGATGATCAAATACCTTGCAGGTGTGCCTTGGAGGGAGAAATAAAAGGGGGTTAACCAAGGCACTCAAAAAGAAAACCCCAGGACTCAATTCAGGTCAGTTCCGAAATTTGTTTCAATTTCACTATCTGAAATTGTTGTTTTGCTCGGTTGATTTTTGATGCTCTTCTTATGCTGTTGCTTGCACTAAATAAATGAGATTGCCTTGCACAGCATATGTCATTTGCATGACCATCATGGTATATGAAATGGAACAGGGCTGGAGGGCAGATGAAGTATGTTGGGTTGCTACTGCCATGTGTGAGGTGGTCCTTGGACCAAGTCCTCCGCCCAGTACCATGGGTTAAGTCATATAGAGTAGTGTATTGCATATCATGTTGAGTCTTATGTGAGTCACTGCATATAGACAAGGGGGAGCATTATTATATTGTTGTCTCTTTTTGAAATTCACTCTCTACACTCTTTCAAATCATCAATTGACTATTTTGAGTTCATACCTCTTGAATCTGAAATGGTGGCTGCTAATCCTCAATCTGTTGAAGAAAGAGTGTCTCATTCTGTCTGACTGAAATGACTTTCAACCTGTATTGAGTTGTTGGTCAGCTAAAGTTATTGTTCTGATCTGAGGAACTTAAACTGCATGTCATGCAATTCAGTCTGAGATTGTGGTAGAAACTCCTATCATATGGGTTTAAGAATTATCACTGAATCAGACTGATATAAGATTAATGTATTCTCAGCTTTGTAATTAAATGAATTGAAAATATCTGTTGATAAGGCTTAATAAACTTTAACCTCTTGTGTCATGTAATCCGTAAAGTCTCTCATATTGTCACGCCCCGATGCGGAATCTCGGGACGTACGGTTAGAGGCAAGCGAGCAATAAAGAATTCCGAACCATTGCACTAAAGGTTGGAAAAGTAATAATCAGAGTTTTATTGATAAAAATTGAGTACAATGGGTAGAACAACTACATCCATATAATAATCAAACTAGAACAATTTCTCATTAATTCTACGGGTACAAACTGACTCAATAAACTAAAACTATCTCTCGATATCACTCCAGTCCATCCCTGACAAGTTCGTCACCTGGAAAGAGGGGAAACAGTAGGAGTGAGCTAAACGCGCTCAGTAGATAACCACAAACAGGTTTAAGTAATTAACCATTGATTTCCAATTTATATGAAATGCAGTAAATAAAGAATGACGATAGAAATAACTTGCAAAGTCAAGAAATATAGCAATTTATCAAGTAATGAACAAGTAAAGTAACAGTAAGAAAATTTGGCCAGCAAGTATGTTACACATGTAACCAGGTAAATACACACGAGTCGAGTATCCAGAATTTGTCGTAGACGTAACAAGTCAAGTCAAGTATTCGGGTGTAATGCCTCACCCTTGTCATAAACATCCCAATGGGCTCAATATCTTTTCGGGCGCTCTCCCCAGGACCAGACTGGGCCCTTATGATGCGATGGCATTTCATTTCAATTGGATCACCGATCCCCCGTCTAGACATAGTCAATTATGGCCAATATAATCAGATGAATTTCTGTCGGGTACAAGATGTAAAGGACGACACTTGTCTCCTTTGATTCAAGAGTTTAAACACAACGAAAAACCCAAAACAAGGTATTCGTACGGCAATCATTGGGCCGTACTCTTATGAGTAACGAGTCACGGGGCCAAGAATGAACGGGTGACAGTAAGCCGTTCGAGAAAGAGAAGTAAGTTCCGAAGAACGAGAATATACGAACCATTTGGGTCGTATTTTTCAAGAAATACGGTTCTAGAGAATCCGTATTAAGTATAATGATCTAAATATAAGATAATTTATGTGAAATATTTACCGGGTTGCCAATAACAATTAAACCAACCAATTTCAGTTTAATGTCCATTGGTCAATTCCGGGCTCAAGTATGACCGAAGATTATCCAAGGGTAATCGGTCAATTTATTAAGTTAAAACGATAGTCATGATGTAACCGTAATTTTACCACGGTAAATTGTCTCACGGTAAAAATGTGAAGTTTACCGGATAGAGTGTCCGGTTAATTGGCCAAAGACTTGCCATAAGTTGGCCAGTAATTTTCTGATTTACAGTAATTTACAGAAATTACCTACGGTAAATTTTTAGCTTATGGTAATTAGCCAATTTATCCAAAGTTACAAGTGAATTACAATAATTTTCACTTTAACAAAATAGATACTGCAATTAATAGAAATTTACTCATCTCATTATTTGTTATTTATGTGGATTATCAGTTTTTACTATTTAACATTGTTAAATGGGTCAGAATAGCAAAAATCAGGTTTTCTGGAAGTTAAACAGTTGAAAATGGGCCGTTAAACCTATTGGGTGAAAATTGGACCAGAAATAGGTTTCTGTTAAGCGGTCTAAGTACGGCCGTTTTCAGGAGAACAGCGGTCTGGGAATGACCGTTAAATGGATAAACAACGGTTCCCTAACAGCCGTTCTAGTCTGAGGAATTTACCTTCGACTGTCTGCTAACACACGTCGGTCAGGGGCCGTTTCTAGGGTAAAAGGGTACAACGGTCATGGTAGGGCCATTTATCATGTAAAACGGTCGTTTTCTAGCCGTAATAAAAAAAATACACTTAAATGATAATATTACTAAATTTATTCTAAAGCGGTCTCGGGTTGACCGTTATGCATGTACAACGGTTTGGGGTGAACCGTGGAATGCCAGGGGACAAAACGGTTCATGAAAAGCCGTTAAGACGTACTCTATGGCGGTCGTTACGGGGCCGTTAAAGTAAATAAACGGTCCGTGTGGAGCCGTCTTTCTCTGTAACACGGGGATATTGAAAACAGAAGTATAATCCGGTAATGGGGCTTCAATTCATGAGTTTAAGCATGCAAATGGATAATAAAACATGATTTCTAGAAGTTAACAGCATGCCCTTTCATTCCATTTATCAAATTTGAGGTTTGTGCCATGGTTACCTACCTTAACCAAGGAAAATAAGAGATGTCTTGAGGAAGAAGATGAATAGTGATATTTGCAGAAGCCTTCACAGCACGTAGCAGCAGAGTCTCCTTTGTTTAGGCTTAAGGATTGCTAAGGAAGGCTTAAGGGGGCTTCTATTTATAGTTTTCATTTGAAGGAACGTGTGAAATCTTCACACACTTCACACAAGACTGGTCAGAGCCGCAAAACCCATCCCTGCGTCCAAGCCGTGTTCTTGCCGACCTAAAACACGTTTTCACGTGTTCCACAAGGTAGGTTAGTCTTAAGCTAAGCCTAATCCTATGGATTAAGGAATAGTTAACTAAAACCTCCTTTAAATGTTACCAAACGATTTTTAATGAAATTGACCCAGAAGACAAAATTGCTAATCAATACATGCCCTTTCAGATTATGATTTTTATAGAATTTTATCACGAGGTTTAAGGTTAATCTCCTAATCTTAAGATTAACATAATAATTTAACTCAAATGTTCAACGGTTCAATCGATAGAGAGAGTTTCTGATTTTTACCGATGAAACTCCAGAAGACAAAGTTGCTAAGAAAAATACTCTCTATCAGATGTGATTTTTGTAGATTTTTCTACGGTAGTTGTATTTTCGGGTGAATAGTGTTTTCCGCGTTTTTAAGTCAAGCTTAAATCATCGATTAAGCCATGTAACTGATTTTATTAGGGTCAAGTATAGAAGACTAAAGTGTTTACCATAGTGTTTACTAATTAACTACCATTTTTAAGTATTTTCATATGATAGTCAAAAAAAATTACGATTTACTATTTACCATAGTTACTATTCAAAAATTTTTTTTTTTACTATTCACGAAATTAAATAATTGCACAGAAACTCGGGGTCTTACACCCTCCCCTACTTAAAGAATTTGGTCCTCCAAATTCACTGGACCAAAATACGGTAAAAATATCGCTTACCTAGAGTAGATCGGGATAACGCTTCCGTATAGCGTCCTCGGATTCCCATGTAGCTTCTTCTATTCCACGCCGACTCCATTGTATTTTAACCATTGGTATGGAACGATTCCGAAGTTGTTGCTCTTTCCGATCCAGAATCTTCACTGGTCTTTCTTCATAAGACAAGTCCTTCTTCACTTCGAGGTCCGCATGTTGAATGACGTGACTAGGGTCGTACACGTATTTCCGAAGCATAGAAACATGGAACACGTTGTGTACTCCAGCTAGTTGAGGAGGTAAGGCCAATCTATAGGCGACTTCACCCACTCGATCAAGGATCTCAAATGGACCAATATACCTTGGGCTTAACTTGCCATGAATACCGAATCGGCGAATACCTCTCGACGGAGAGACCTTCAAAAATACATGCTCGCCAATCTGGAATTTCAAATCTCTTCTTCTATTATCAGCATAACTTTTCTGCCTTGATTGAGCTACAAGTAACCGGTCTCGAATAATTCGAATATTCTGTGATGATTCTGAGACAAGATCCGGTCCAAGCCATTGCTTCTCGCCAATCTCATCCCAACATAATGGAGAACGACAACTCCTTCCATACAAAGCCTCGAAAGGTGCCATTTGTATGCTGGATTGATAACTATTGTTATAGGCGAATTCTATCAATGCCAAATGATCACTCCAGCTGCCATCGAAGTCAATCATACAAGCTCTCAACATATCTTCCACAATCTGATTTGTTCTCTCGGTCTGTCCATCTGTCTGCGGATGAAATGCAGTACTGAAATTCAGACGGGTACCAAGAGATTCTTGCAAACCCTTCCAGAAATGAGATGTAAATCTCGGGTCTCGGTCAGACACAATGCTGACTGGAATACCATGAAGTCTAACCACTTCCTTCAGATATAATGCTGCTAGTACATCAACCGTCCACTTGGACTTAATAGCTAGAAAATGGGCTGACTTAGTCAATCGATCCACGATGACCCATATTGCATCATAGCCACCTCGAGTCTTAGGAAGACCCATAATAAAGTCCATACCAATACTCTCCCACTTCCATTGGGGAATATCAAGTGGTTTCAATTTACCTGCCGGTCTAAAATGCTCGGCCTTTACTTGTTGACAAACAAGACATCTGCTTACAAAATCTGCAATTTCCCTTTTCATGTTTGGCCACCAAAATGTCCTCTTCAAGTCTTTGAACATCTTAGTGCCTCCCGGATGGATAGTGTATCGGGATCTATGTGCTTCTTCAAGGATCCGATTCTTTATATTAGCCTCATCCGGTACACAAGTTCTACCTTGAAACACCAGTCTTCCATCATTGGCTATCGAGAAGTCAGGTCTGCCACTTAAGTTTTCCTTAATCTCGACTAGCTCGGGATCAATATCTTGTAATAGCTTGATTTCCACTAACAGTTCGGGCTTGAGTTGCATCTGGGAAATCAAAATCCGATCATTATCAATATTGAGATCCAGACTAGCCATCAGCTCTAGTAACTTCCATTCTTGTAACATAAGACTGGATAACTTAGCCACAGGCTTCCGACTTAACGCATCAGCCACGACATTGCCTTTGCCAGGGTGATACTCGATAGAGAAGTCGAAATCCTTTATATATTCCAACCACCTTCTTTGCCTCATGTTTAATTCCTTTTGAGAAAATAAGTATTTCAGACTTTTGTGATCCGAAAATACCGTGAATGATTCTCCATATAAATAGTGCCTCCAAATCTTTAATGCGAATACTACGGCTGCCAATTCCAGATCATGCACGGGATAATTAACTTCATGCTTCCTTAACTGCCTGGAAGAATAGGCAATCACCTTGCCATGCTGCATAAGCACACAGCCTAAGCCAATACCAGAAGCATCTGTGTAGACCACAAAACCGCCTTCACCCGAAGGTAAGGTCAAAATAGGGGCAGTAGTCAAACAATCCTTCAGAGTTTGAAAACTCCGTTGGCATTCAGCTGACCACTCAAACTTGATTTCTTTGCGGGTTAATTTGGTCAAAGGTACCGCAATTTTAGAGAAATCTTGAATGAACCTTCGATAATAACCAGCCAGGCCAAGAAAACTCCTTACTTCAGTAGCATTAGTAGGCTGTTCCCAATTCTTGACTGCTTCCACTTTAGATGGATCCACAGAAATTCCATCCTTAGTAATAATATGTCCTAGAAAGGACACTTCACTCAGCCAAAATTCACACTTGCTGAATTTGGCATATAATTGGTGATCTCTCAATAATTGAAGAGCCGTTCTTAGATGCTCGGCATGATCTTCTTCACTCTTTGAGTAGATCAAAATGTCATCAATAAATACCACGACCCATTGATCAAGATAAGGTCGGAACACATTGTTCATAAGTTGCATGAAAGCTGCCGGTGCATTCGTTAACCCAAAGGGCATAACGACAAACTCAAAGTGACCATATCGGCTTCGAAAAGCTGACTTGTAAATATCATCTTCCTTAATTCTCAATTGATGATACCCAGATCGAAGATCGATCTTAGAAAAATACGAAGCTCCAGCAATCTGGTCAAATAACTCATCAATCCTCGGCAGTGGATATTTATTCTTGATAGTTATCTGGTTGAGTTGCTGATAGTCGATGCACAACCTCATCGAACCATCTTTCTTCCGAACAAACAATACAGGAGCTCCCCAAGGGGAAACACTCGGGCGAATAAAACCCTTCTCGAGTAATTCTAACAATTGTTGCTTCAATTCCCGCAATTCCGCAGGAGACATACGATAAGGGGCTCTGGAAACAGGAGATGATCCAGGAATAAGATCAATAGAGAATGTAACTTCACGCTGAGGCGGAAGTCCTGGTAACTCCTCTGGAAATACGTCCGGAAATTCCCGAACAATAGCAATATCTTAATCTCGATCTGCTGTTCAGGGGACGCATGAACAAAAGCCAGAAAAGCTTCGCATCCACGCCTCAATAACTTGTCAGCACGAAGAGTCGAGATAAGAGACACCGGACTAGGATGTTTCACTCCTTTGAAGAATAATCCGGGGTGCTTAGAAAAAGACACCGAACAAGAATTGCAGTGAACATTGACCTCATACTGGGCCAACCAGTCGGCTCCTAGGATTACATCGTAATCCTTCATGTCTATGCAAATCAAGTCGGCTAGAAAATTCCGATCATTCACCATAACTTTACTAGAAGGATAATAATGCTGAATAGCTGAACTGGTCCCAATAGGGGTTGATATCTCTAACGGAGAGTCCATCAAAACAGGTTCTATAGCTAATAACTTAGCAAATCTCCGGGATATAAAAGAATGTGTTGCACCAGTATCAAATAGAACAAAAGCCGGAAAGTCGGATATAATGAGAGTACCTTCGACGAGTCCACCATCCTCGGAGATACCCTTTTCCTTTGTATGAAGAGCCTGGAGCCTGCCTTGAGGCTTCTTGACGTTTAGAGGTTTTGCCGGAATAGCTTGTTCCGATAATAAGGGGCAGTTGGGAATGCGGTGCTCCTTGCTTCCACATCGCAAACATGCACCTTGCTTGCGCCAACAATCCTCCATTTTGTGACCGGGACGATCACAATATCGGCATACGCCTTTGAATGGAACCACAGAATCAGGTTTCTTGTCTTCTTGTCTTGGCGCCTTGCCCTTCCACGAACCAGAACCAGAACTAGAACCAGTACTAGTGAAAGGTCTTTTCTTGTTAGGACCAGTGCCAGAATCAGTCTTATCATTCTTGAGTGCCTTCGGTTGATTCTTCTTACTACCTTGACCACGAATCCTTTCCGTCATTTCCAATGT
Organism: Amorphophallus konjac; assembly: GCA_022559845.1. NCBI lineage: Eukaryota > Viridiplantae > Streptophyta > Magnoliopsida > Alismatales > Araceae > Amorphophallus > Amorphophallus konjac. The sequence continues at coordinate 194,267,608 of CM040126.1, read as the reverse complement.
ATCTTCTAATACTTGTGCCTTTCTTACCATCTCAGAATATGTAGAAATTTCCAGTGGTGCCAGTTGATTAATATAATGAAGTCGAAGACCGTTAAGGAAACGCTTCGCCTTCATTTTCTCAGTTGAAATGAGATGTCTCGCATAACGAGAGAGTCTTGCAAACTGGGCTTCATATTCTGATACCGATAAGCTTCGCTGCTTCAGAGCTGCGAATTCCGCGGCCTTCTTTTCTTGCACGCGATCAGAAAAATATTTATCATTGAAGAATTCCTCGAATTCCTCCCACGAGACTTGTTGGTCACCGAGAGTCGGTTTAATAGACTCCCACCAAGTACGCGCATCACGTTCCAGTTGGAAAATGGACAAGAGAACACGCTCCTGGTCAGTGCATTGCATGACCTCAAAAATCCTTGCCATCTCGTCGAGCCAGTTCTCGGCTTCATCAGGATCGGTTGAACCAGCAAACCTAGGCGGGTTCATCCCTCGGAAATTCCGATACAATTCACCAGTACCATGAGCTGCGCCATGAGGTGCCGCTCCGGCTCCAGCTCCTGCCTGAGCCAATGCATTCAAGGCTTGCGTAAGTCCTTGAACCGTACGTTGCAAATTCCTCATCTCAGCACGATTGGCTGCCATTTCAAGTACCTATAAGGTAATCCGTTGTTCATGAGTCGATTATTATGAGTCGATTATTATGAGAAAAGAATTCTCAGATGAGATGAGAGAGAAAGAACTAGAGGAGTGAGACACGATTACGATTAATAGCTTAACCCGATTTCTACCCAAATCTCACAAGGTCTAGTTTTTCCTAAACTTATAGGAGAGAAGGAAACCTAGGACAATTTTAACCTAAATTTCTAGGTCAATGCGACCTATGCTCTGATACCAACTAAACTGTCACGCCCCGATGCGGAATCTCGGGACGTACGGTTAGAGGCAAGCGAGCAATAAAGAATTCCGAACCATTGCACTAAAGGTTGGAAAAGTAATAATCAGAGTTTTATTGATAAAAATTGAGTACAATGGGTAGAACAACTACATCCATATAATAATCAAACTAGAACAATTTCTCATTAATTCTACGGGTACAAACTGACTCAATAAACTAAAACTATCTCTCGATATCACTCCAGTCCATCCCTGACAAGTTCGTCACCTGGAAAGAGGGGAAACAGTAGGAGTGAGCTAAACGCGCTCAGTAGATAACCACAAACAGGTTTAAGTAATTAACCATTGATTTCCAATTTATATGAAATGCAGTAAATAAAGAATGACGATAGAAATAACTTGCAAAGTCAAGAAATATAGCAATTTATCAAGTAATGAACAAGTAAAGTAACAGTAAGAAAATTTGGCCAGCAAGTATGTTACACATGTAACCAGGTAAATACACACGAGTCGAGTATCCAGAATTTGTCGTAGACGTAACAAGTCAAGTCAAGTATTCGGGTGTAATGCCTCACCCTTGTCATAAACATCCCAATGGGCTCAATATCTTTTCGGGCGCTCTCCCCAGGACCAGACTGGGCCCTTATGATGCGATGGCATTTCATTTCAATTGGATCACCGATCCCCCGTCTAGACATAGTCAATTATGGCCAATATAATCAGATGAATTTCTGTCGGGTACAAGATGTAAAGGACGACACTTGTCTCCTTTGATTCAAGAGTTTAAACACAACGAAAAACCCAAAACAAGGTATTCGTACGGCAATCACTGGGCCGTACTCTTATGAGTAACGAGTCACGGGGCCAAGAATGAACGGGTGACAGTAAGCCGTTCGAGAAAGAGAAGTAAGTTCCGAAGAACGAGAATATACGAACCATTTGGGTCGTATTTTTCAAGAAATACGGTTCTAGAGAATCCGTATTAAGTATAATGATCTAAATATAAGATAATTTATGTGAAATATTTACCGGGTTGCCAATAACAATTAAACCAACCAATTTCAGTTTAATGTCCATTGGTCAATTCCGGGCTCAAGTATGACCGAAGATTATCCAAGGGTAATCGGTCAATTTATCAAGTTAAAACGATAGTCATGATGTAACCGTAATTTTACCACGGTAAATTGTCTCACGGTAAAAATGTGAAGTTTACCGGATAGAGTGTCCGGTTAATTGGCCAAAGACTTGCCATAAGTTGGCCAGTAATTTTCTGATTTACAGTAATTTACAGAAATTACCTACGGTAAATTTTTAGCTTATGGTAATTAGCCAATTTATCCAAAGTTACAAGTGAATTACAATAATTTTCACTTTAACAAAATAGATACTGCAATTAATAGAAATTTACTCATCTCATTATTTGTTATTTATGTGGATTATCAGTTTTTACTATTTAACATTGTTAAATGGGTCAGAATAGCAAAAATCAGGTTTTCTGGAAGTTAAACAGTTGAAAATGGGCCGTTAAACCTATTGGGTGAAAATTGGACCAGAAATAGGTTTCTGTTAAGCGGTCTAAGTACGGCCGTTTTCAGGAGAACAGCGGTCTGGGAATGACCGTTAAATGGATAAACAACGGTTCCCTAACAGCCGTTCTAGTCTGAGGAATTTACCTTCGACTGTCTGCTAACACACGTCGGTCAGGGGCCGTTTCTAGGGTAAAAGGGTACAACGGTCATGGTAGGGCCATTTATCATGTAAAACGGTCGTTTTCTAGCCGTAATAAAAAAAATACACTTAAATGATAATATTACTAAATTTATTCTAAAGCGGTCTCGGGTTGACCGTTATGCATGTACAACGGTTTGGGGTGAACCGTGGAATGCCAGGGGACAAAACGGTTCATGAAAAGCCGTTAAGACGTACTCTATGGCGGTCGTTACGGGGCCGTTAAAGTAAATAAACGGTCCGTGTGGAGCCGTCTTTCTCTGTAACACGGGGATATTGAAAACAGAAGTATAATCCGGTAATGGGGCTTCAATTCATGAGTTTAAGCATGCAAATGGATAATAAAACATGATTTCTAGAAGTTAACAGCATGCCCTTTCATTCCATTTATCAAATTTGAGGTTTGTGCCATGGTTACCTACCTTAACCAAGGAAAATAAGAGATGTCTTGAGGAAGAAGATGAATAGTGATATTTGCAGAAGCCTTCACAGCACGTAGCAGCAGAGTCTCCTTTGTTTAGGCTTAAGGATTGCTAAGGAAGGCTTAAGGGGGCTTCTATTTATAGTTTTCATTTGAAGGAACGTGTGAAATCTTCACACACTTCACACAAGACTGGTCAGAGCCGCAAAACCCATCCCTGCGTCCAAGCCGTGTTCTTGCCGACCTAAAACACGTTTTCACGTGTTCCACAAGGTAGGTTAGTCTTAAGCTAAGCCTAATCCTATGGATTAAGGAATAGTTAACTAAAACCTCCTTTAAATGTTACCAAACGATTTTTAATGAAATTGACCCAGAAGACAAAATTGCTAATCAATACATGCCCTTTCAGATTATGATTTTTATAGAATTTTATCACGAGGTTTAAGGTTAATCTCCTAATCTTAAGATTAACATAATAATTTAACTCAAATGTTCAACGGTTCAATCGATAGAGAGAGTTTCTGATTTTTACCGATGAAACTCCAGAAGACAAAGTTGCTAAGAAAAATACTCTCTATCAGATGTGATTTTTGTAGATTTTTCTACGGTAGTTGTATTTTCGGGTGAATAGTGTTTTCCGCGTTTTTAAGTCAAGCTTAAATCATCGATTAAGCCATGTAACTGATTTTATTAGGGTCAAGTATAGAAGACTAAAGTGTTTACCATAGTGTTTACTAATTAACTACCATTTTTAAGTATTTTCATATGATAGTCAAAAAAAAATTACGATTTACTATTTACCATAGTTACTATTCAAAATTTTTTTTTTTTACTATTCACGAAATTAAATAATTGCACAGAAACTCGGGGTCTTACACATATGATATCTGAAAATGTGAAATCTAGGCTACTTTGGTAGAGATACATAGAGTGAGTGTTGTGGTTATTCTTTAACTTGAAAAAGTTGACTAAATGAAAATTGTGAATTCAGAGCAATGACTCAGTCACTGAGAAACTGAGTTCTTTATCAATGAAATAAAGTAACTCATGTCATGAGGTGCCACAGTTATCTCTGATAAAAATTTTCGTGAAACAAGACCTGACAGAGCAATAACTTATTTGTGTTGAGTAGCTGGGGAGTCTGGCCTCTGATAAAGGTGTCTTCTTATGTAAAAAGACACTCATATTGCTAACTCTGCTCTCAAAGTGAGAGGCAATGTCAGTTATCACACTGAGTAACTGGGTCACTTCAACTAAGACTTGTTGTGCCTCATGTAAAAAGGTGTTGATCAACTTAAATTGCACAGGAAAAATATAATGTGCTTCAAATAAAATTATCTTGAAAAAATCTGTCAACTCATGTTCTTGAAAAAGTGTTTAATTTTAGTACTAACCTGTGTATTTTTTCAAAGGTGCTTTTGAGATCACATTTGCAAGATAAAAGATGATTGTTTTTTGAGTGTTTTCTGACGATCTGGTTCACTTTTATTAAAACTTGGATTCAGATATGAGTATTGAGTTTAATTTGGCAAAGCTGGTATACATCAAAATTAAATCAGATTGATAATGTTGCTATTTCATAACTCTTTATGATAGAAGAGTCTACATTTTTTTTTAAGACTTATTGAAGTGATGCATGCATTCAAAACCCTCATGATCAGATTCATGCATGATCAACAAAAACTGTTTAGTCAACTCCTCTCTTATCAGTTGACTGATTCCTTCTGCATTTTTTCTGACCATACAAATGTGAGGTGCCACTCCCATTATTACCTTGTTCACTTGCAGCCCTCTGAACTTCAGATTCCTTATGGTGGTGGATTTCAGATTGATTCCTGAGATGTATTTCTCTCCACACTGTTGGAATCTTCCATCTTGTTCTGCCATAAGTTCTGATTCTGTGGTATTATCACCAGAATTCAGATTCTTTGTAATGGCTGATTTCAGATTGATTTATTGGATAACCAGAGTCCATTCCTGTGCTTCAAGTGGAGAGTAGTGAATCATGCATGTTGATAGGGGGAGAGCTGTTTCATTGTCATAAGGGTGATCTTCATTTTTAAGAACCATGACTCATTCTCATGTCAAAGGGGGGTCTTTTGCCATGTCAAAGGGGGAGTATTTGTTGCATACGCATCACTACATGAGTTGTTTGACAAAGGGGGAGAATTGATTTAATTGCTTCTGATATTGAGATGTCCTCATCTCATATGACATCTCTGAATTATTCATCTTGCTAAAGTAAAAGGGGCAGTTTAGTCAAAAGGGGGAGCTTTTAATTCACTCTTCAACTCATGTCTTTTTGCTGAAGGCAAAGGGGGAGAAGAATCTAATCTGAGTCAGTGTAACTCATAGTGTTGCCATCATCAAAAAGGGGGAGATTGTTGTGCCCCTGTGTGGTTTTGATGATGGCTGACACACCATAAGTCACACTGAGGTGTGCTAGATTCTTATAGATGACTGTTTGACTGCCTGAATATCTGACTGTTTGCTTGAATAGCTAATTCATGAATATGGCTAGATTGGGTTAACGTAGTGGCTAATTGTTTGTTCATGCATTACTCTATTTGCCAAGTGTATACATCAGTCAGCATTGCATTTTGTTCACGAAGTCTATACACTGCTGGATGTTCATGTCTGCACATTGGTGTTTTTCCCTACGTTCTGGCCAAGTCTATACAGCCTCATTCCTACCTTCGTTCCAAGCCAAAGTCTACACAACGCCCTTCACTGGAAGTCTATACATTCGCTGCAGAGTTCACGGTCAAGTGTGTACACTCTTTCACTGTAGCTTCCACATATTCAAGTCTTCACATTGAAAGCCTATACATTGCTGGATGTTCAAGTCTGTACATCCACAGTTAAACTTGAAGTCTGCACACTAGTCTTCACTGTCAAGTCTGCACATTGGTCTTTGATTTCAATGTCCATACATTGGGCTTTTACATGAAGTCTATACATTGTTGTTTACAGTACAAGTCCATACATTGGACTGTTCATCAAAGTCTGTACATCAGACTGCTATAGTAAGTCTGTACAGTGAGTGATTCATTGGTGAAGTCTGTACACTCAACTGAACTTCAAGTCTAGACATTGCACTGTAGCATCTATTGTCTTCGTGTCGTTTTCACTTTGTGTCAACTTCGTCTTAGTGTTGTTTTCACTTCGTGCTGTTTTCACTTCGTGTCAACTTCGTCTTAGTGTTGTTTTCACTTCGTGTTGTTTTCACTTCGTGTCAACTTCATCTTCGTGTCGTTTTCACTTCGTGTCAACTTCGTCTTCGTGTCGTTTTCACTTCATGTCAATTTCATCTTCGTGTTTGTTTTTTAATTCGTGACGGTCTCTGTCATCTGTCTCCATGTCGTACTTACTTCGTGTCGGTTAATGTTGTTGTTGTGTCTTCGTGTCATTTTCCTTGTTGTGTATGTTTTTGTCACCACTACACTTCGTGTTGCTTTACGTAGACCTCGTGTCTTGCTTGTTTGCAACCACTTCGTGTCGGTTTCTGTAGTTAGCCCGTGTTTGTCCTCGTGTTGTTTTTGCATCTCATAACCTCGTGTTGGTCTGGTATTTGTGTTTTTGTTGTTTTTATTTTCGTATCTTCGTGTTGCTTTTTTCTAGACCTCGTGTCTCTTTTGTTTTATAACCTCACTTCGTGTCGTTCCCTTCGTTGTGTCTGATCTGTTACAGTGTACTCGTGTCGTTCTTAGTTATTATGTCCGCGTGTTGTTTCCTTCTTACTTCGTGCTGTTCTCATCCTACCTCGTGTCGTTCTTGTCGTAGTGCTTGATTTGTTACAGTGACTTCGTGTAGTTCTCCTTGTAATGTTTGTTTTTGTCACCACTAAATGTCGTGTCTTTCTCAGTGCATCTAAAACTGCTACCACATACCTCGTGCAGCTTTAGTTATTGTGGCCCTCAGTGTTAATGGTTTGTATCTCCTTGCAGGTTCGAGGAAGAACATTTCCCAGTGCCTGGGCAGCACGTGAATCCGAGGCTGGAATGAAGCCTGCTGAGAGACTGCCACGTGATCCTAATATTTAGGGCTGAAAGTGTAGAGGTCACACAATGGAGCTGCCGCTGCTGCTACTGCTCCTGCTATATATATGAACCTTCTTCCACAGAAGAAGCAAGATCGAATGGGCGAAAGGTGAAGTCAATACAGAGATCCACGATCCAGACGAAGAAGAAGAAAAGGAAAAGAAGAAGAGAAAGAGAGTGAGAAAGAGAGAGAAAGAGAGATTTGAGCGAGAGATAGAGATAGCAGAAGTGTGAAGAGTAGTAGAGGAAGGAGAACAGAGAAGAAGAGTGAGCTAGAGTGATATAAGCTTCAACTGAAGATTTGTTCCTGCTGGACCGTGGATCAAATCCAGGCCAGCCAGCTCCTGCGAGAGCCACATCTGTTTTTATCTTTTCAGCTTTCCGTTGCTGGTTTCGTTTTTCTTTTAAACTATCCATTTGCTGTTGTTCCGATTCTCTGTAGAGAGGTCGGGGTCCCTCCTGTTGGTTCAGGAGAAGGGAGATCGCTATCTCCGGTTGCAAGTAGCTGGGTGCTACTTGTGGGTTCCCTCTGGTTAGAGGAAGGGAGGCTCGTCCTCCGGTTCTGGGCTTGTAGATTTCAAGTCCAGGAGTCCCTCCGGGTGGGAGGAAGAGAGGTCCTAGACCTCTGATTTGCAGGTGACGTAGTGTCACTTGTGCTTCCCTCTGGTGTTCAGAGGAAGAGAGACTTGGGTCTCCAGGTTCCCCTCCGGTTTGGAGGAAGGGAGGATTGGTCCTCCGGTTCTAGTCTTGTGGGTTTCAAGACTAGGTGTTCCCTCCGGTCTGGAGGAAGAGAGACTTGCGTCTCTGGTTTGCTAGTGACTGGTGTCACTAGTGGTTCCCTCCGGTTGGGAGGCAGAGGGGAGGTTGTTCCCCTGGTCAAGCTGTTTGGCAGCATTTGTTGCAGACTGAGTCTGCTGTGCTAGTGTGACTAGTGGAAGCCTCACTCCGGTTGGGAGTGAGGGGTGGATGTAGGTCTGTTGGACCGAACCACCTAAAAACCCTTTATGCAGTGGTTTGTCTTCTTTGTGTGTTTGGCGCTAGATGAATGCGTAGGGTCGAGATAGGTTGATCTTCCATATATGTTCATTTCATTGATGCGCATTCTATATGCTTGATAGTGGTTTTGCGTGTTTGCATGATCTGTCTAATTGCTGCCTACATTAGATGTTTGCTAAGAGCGCACTTCATATTTGTATATAGGTTCAGTAGATGACTGGATTAGTTTTTCTTTAGTTAGTCTTAGTGCTTTTATTCCGCAGTTCTGAGCACTAGTATTTTAATTGGAAGAAAGTTTTTTAAAGGGTATTCATTTACCCCCCCTCTGAATACATTGCACCGAACGCATCAATTTGAAGTTGTACCACTCTCCTGTTCCCCCATTCAATGAATGTCACATTTCTCCGACCCACCCCGGGCACTATTACCCAGGTGGTTTGGGCATTATTTATCTCATGTTAAGAAAAAAAGAGAGAAGAAAAAAAAGATAAGAAAAAAAGGGGAGGGAGGAATCAATCTGCCTTTATGAGCATTCACTTTTATCTCCGAGAATATTTCAATGAACAACCACGTCGGTCTCTGACTCCCTGTCGGCATCAACGAACAAACCTATGGTCCGGACCTTTCGTCTGGTTCCATGAACAAAAAGACTCTTGCTTTGGCACTAACCCCGTGCCGATGAACAAACCACGTCAGCTCCCGGCACCCTGTCGGCACTGACGAAGAGAAGAAAAAACCAACATATTACGTCAGCTCCCGACACCCTGTCGGCACTGATGAAGAGACAAAGAGACCAACAAACCAGGTCAGCTCCCGACACCCCGTCGGCACTGATGAAGAGACAAAGAGACCAACAAACCATGTCAGCTCCCGGCACCCTGTCGGCACTGACGAAGAGAAGAAAAGACCAACATATCACGTCAGCTCCCGACACCCTGTCGGCACTGATGAAGAGACAAAGAGACCAACAAACCCTGTCAGCTCCCGACACCCTGTCGGCACTGATGAAGAGAAGAAGAGACCAACAAACCACGTCAGTTCTCGACACCCTGTCGGCGCTGACGAAGAGAAGAAGAGACAAACATATCACGTCAGCTCCCGACACCCCGTCGGCACTGATGAAAAGACGAAGAGACAAACAAACCCTATCAGCTCCCGACACCCCGTCGGCACTGATGAAGAGAAGAAAAGACAAACAAACCATGTCAGCTCCCGCGCCCTGTCGGCACTGATGCAGAGAAGAAGAGACAAACAAGCCATGTTAGGCCCCGACACCTCCTCGGCATCGATGAACAAGCCTGTGGCCTGGACCTTTCGTCTGGTTCCATGAACAAAAAGACCCTTGCTTTGGCACTAACCCCGTGTCAATGAATAGACCACGTTAAGCCCCGACTCCCCATCGGCATCGATGAACGAACCAGTGGCCTGGACCTTCCGTCTGGTGCCATGAATAAAAATACCCTTGCTTTGGTACTCACCCCTTGTCAATGAATAGACCACCTCAATATTACAACTCCCAGTCCCACCGACGAATAAACCCATGGCTTGGACCTTCTGTCCAAGTCGATGAACAAAAGAACCTCCTTGCTTGGCTCGGACCTTCCGTCCAAGTCGATGAACAAAAAGAACCTCCTTGCTCGGATCGGACCTTCCGTTCGAGTCGATGAACAAAAAAGAACCTCCTTTGCTTGACTCGGACCTTCTGTCCAAGTCAATGAACAAAAACAACCTCTTTGCTTGGCTTGGACCTTCCGTCCAAGCTAATTAATAAAAAAGAGATAGAGCCTTCTTACTTGGCCCGGACCTTCCGTCCAAGTCAATATAAAAAAAAGAGAGAAAAAGAAAAGAAGGGAACTTCCTTGCTTGGCTCGGACCTTCCGTCCAAGTCAATGAATAAAAAAAAAAGAAAGAGAACTTTCTTGCTTGGCTCGGACCTTCCGTCCAAGCCGATCAATAAAAAGAACCTTCTTGCTTGGCTCGAACCTTCCGTCCAAGTCAATGAATGAAAGACCCCTTTTGCCTTGGCACTCACCCCGTGCCAATGAATAGACCACGTCAGCTCCCGACACCCTGTCGGCACCAGCAAATAAACCCTTCGCTTCGAACGTTCCACCCGAATGATGAAATCCATCTCACTCCGTTGGAGCCCTCTCAAAAGCATCTGGCTTGGACCTCCCATCCGAGTCGATGAATGAACAACTTTCCTAAACCTAGCACGAGTCAACAACTTCCCCTTGGGGTTGACCTCGTCTAAGTTGTTTTGGGCCTTTTGCCCGAGACGACACATAGACCCTTCATTCTCGCTTCGGTATTCACCGCATGCCGATGACTAAACCCCCACTCTGACATCTCAGTTCGCGTGCATATGCGGTGAAGCGATCCCCTCATCCCTTCGCTGAAGGAGTGAGTGCTTTCCCATGAATTTGCACCGGACCAGCATCCCACTAGCTCGGAAGAATAGACGTCATGTCGAAGAGCTCTACACTCGCGGGCCCCGCGCACTCGTCCCTCGTTTGCGCCACCCACGAGTGGGGGGCATTTGTGGACGTCAAAAAATGACGGCGTTGAGCATACGGCACGCACATCGTAACACTCGAGAGCAATCTGGAGACGAAAATGCCGAATAAACCTCATGCCTCGCCCGATCAGGACGAGAACTCGCTTGGTGGTTTGCTACCCGCCAAGGAAGCCCCCTAAGCAGAAGATACAGCTACAACGCTCTGACCAGCCATGCCGAGAGCTGAATCAGAGAAAAGTTGGGAACTCTGGCACAGTCTCGGCATGCACCGAAAGTCACGTAGAATCTGGGACCGAGTCCCAGAAGCTACAAACAGAATATTGTGGAGGCCATACATCGCAACCGGAACGTTCTGGGAATGCCGACATTCATATAAACGACCGTGACTTCGAAAAGAATCCATTTGGTGCTTAAAATGGCACTAAGGGACCTTAAAACGGCACGAAGGGGCCTTAAAATGGCGCGCCTTAAAATGGCGCGCCCCCCCCCCCTTCTCAAAACGGCGCGCCCCTTTTTTCTTTGGCTATCTGGCGCGCTCCTGTCGAAGGGGCTTCCCCCCCTTGATGCTTAAAATGGCACCCCTTTGAATGTGGCGCTGTTTTAACCCCTCATTCTATTCTCTGAAGCGCTTCCCCGGCGCGCAATCAACCCATCCCGTCATCAGTCTAATCCCCTATTTTCGGGCACAAACGAAGAGAACTTACCTGAAATGGCCAGGCCTCCGGCGTCCGACCAACGTGCAACCGCCTGAACTCCTCAAGCTCCTTGGAATGGCAATCTTCGAGCTCCGCACCGAACGTCGCTTCCCCGCCAGTCGCCGTCGACCAATCCGGTGGAGGCACCTCCCCTACGCTATGAATCCCCCTACCTGCAGGCCACTCAACAGCGTCGGATACAGAGAGGGAGAAGAATGGAACTAAAGGGGCATATAACTTCAAGGGGCTCCTTTCCCAGCTCGATGTATATATATATATCGAGAGAAGAGAAGAAAAAAAAGAGAAGGTGAGAAAGAAAAGAGAAGAGAGAGACAGAGAAGGGAGAAGAAGGAACTGGCATTCGAGAGCTCCACGGTTCTGGGCTGAAAAAAAGAGAAAAGAGGTAGGGGGGAGAGTGAGAGGTGAGTCGGAGGGAGAGAAGCCAATGCTTCCCTCTCCCTCCTCTGTCTAATGCTTCTCTCTTTCTCTCCATCGAATGTATTTTCCCTTTCTTTTTGTAATGCCTTCTCTTCCATTTTTATCTGTATCAAGTTTCCTTCCCCGTTTGTATGGATGAATAAAAGAGAAAGAAAGGAAGTCTTTTGCAAGCTTAGTCTCCTCTGTTCCGACCCTTGCTCCCCTTTCTTGCTCTCTGATCATCCGGGGGCCTTTGAGGTCTGCCACTTCATGGCATGGCCCCCAAGGTAACCCATTCGATGGATGAACATTTCTTGCCCAGCCGTGGCAAATACTTGTCCTTGTTGAAGACCCATCGCCCGTGAGTCGTGGTTGCTCTTGTAGGCGGGCCCTCGAGCGTTCCGCACTCGCACTTGGGCTAACGGACCGCCGTGAGGCCACTCCGCATTTTGAGAGTTTACCCCGAAGCAATCCGATTGGTGACTCTCCTTTATTTCCGACAAGTCCTGGTCTGGGGGAGGTGCTACCCAATTCTGGCCAGGGCCGAGAACGCTCAAGATCAAATGAAGAAGACACCCTCCAGAGAACAAACGAACAAACCACTTCTGAGAACAAGAACCACACACAGTAAAATCTGTGAACTAAAACCCCTCGAACGAAACACTTAAAGTACACACTAAGTCACCCTAATGAACAGCTAAACGCCTAAACTTCCTCCCTGCTCGCTTAATCTATCAAATGGATGAACAAACGCATCATAAAATCTATCTACGGGTGAAAGGAAAGAAACACACAATCAAAGCAATAAGCCCTCGGGGGAGTTTAATACGGCGCGGTGACTATTTCACCGCGCCGGTTTAACATCACTCTCAAAATCCTCTTTGAACCTTCAATCGACAAGTGCCTGCAACACCGTAGCCCGGTGCGGCCCTAACCGGCGCGCCCTCCTCACAAAACGGCGCGCCCCCCATCTCCTTCTGTGAACACCTAAAAATGGCGCACCCCCATTTCCTCCTCATTGAACCCTTAAACGGCGTGCCTCCCTCCATCTCCTTCCTTGAATCCTAAGAACGGCGCGCCCATCTCCATCTTACCGAAGCCCAAATACGATGCGCCCCTTTGGTGACCACCTAAACCGACGACATAAACGGCGTGCTCCCTCCTCCCTTGCCCTCCAATTCCGGCACGCCCCTTCACATCTTAACTCGGCGTCCCTTAACCGGCGCGCCCATCTTCTTGCAACTTGCTAATACGGCATGGCAAAAGAAAACTAAAAGAATGAGAAGAAGAAAGAGAACTATTGAAATTAAAGAATAAACAAGGGAATAAGGACTAAATCAGTAAACAAAATAGAAAGAATGGAATGGGAATAAATCACTTAATTCAATGATCGGAACAACGGCAGTAGCATTTCCCCCCCCCCCCCCATAATTAAAATTTTGTTTCGGGGGCGCTGCCCCCTGACCCCCGTGACCTGACCGGGCAGGTCGAACCCCGCGACCTGACCGCGCAGGTTGATCTGCGTGTGAGGGCGCATGTTAGTGAGCTCGGGCTACGCACTTAATAATTCACTCCCTCGGACTAGGTGCAAAGAGAAAATCAATGACGCCTTATGGTATCGAGCATGGTTTACGGAATTTCTGACATGGCCATAGTCTGAAATCATCCCCGGCCAACAGTCTATCAACTTGACCCATCCCTACCGGGATCCAATCCCGCATTCTCATTAAACTTACCTTGTTCATGGCAGACATCTGTGCGGTTTTGTTACCGTCTTTTATACTACAAACACGGACATTCGTCCGAACATGAAGTGGCCCATGAGTGGCCGACATAGTCTGAACATTCGCGTCCCGATACGGGTTTCTAGCATGGTCCGTCTTTCACTATCCTCCTGCATTACTAGTATTCTCTTTAGGCCGTAGGGCCCTTATTCTCGGCAATCAATCAAGGGTGTTCCCCCGTATGGGGGATGTAAATGACGTCGTGGCCTTCATGGCACGGCGGATTTTGGTCCCGACACGAACCACACAATCGTCTGATTAGTCAGATCGAGCGCATAATAAATCATCACTTTGTGACTGGCACGCCCACGCACCTAAATAAATGAACAACATGATAAGTGAAAAATATGTGCGTCCACAAGTCTGGACGCACTTATTTTCGACGTGGGACAGATGTTCGACGCACAACAAGCAACAGAGTTACACCCAGTTTAGGGGCACATGAGGAGAAATATATCCCGCCACAAGGGCGTATAAAAGAAAAGAGAGCAAGAATACACCCCTGCCTGGGGGCACAGAAGCAAGGAGACATACATACCGACCTGGGAGCATATGAAGAGAGGTATACCCCGGCTTAGGGACATTTGAAGAAGCAACATACCCCGCCCGCCACGAGGGGGGCATGGAAGCCATGAAGAATTCACCCTAGCTCTGGGGTATTAAAAAAATCTACCCCGATTTAGGGGCATTTAAGTCCAAGCAATACACCCTGCTACTGGGGCATCATGAGGAGCAGAAGCTACATCCCGCCCTGGTGGCATAAGAAGCAAAAGGTACGTCCCAGTTTAGGGGCATTCGAAGGAAAATATACCCCGCTCTGGGGCATGAGAAGCAGAAGTTACACCCCATCTGTGGGCCTAGAAGCCATGAGAGAATACACCCCGTTTGGGGGCACAGAAGAAAAGGTACACTCCAACCTGGGGGCACGTTAAGAGAAATACATCCCCAATCCAAGGGCATCAATGAGAGAGGAAGAGCAGAACAAAAAGAACAGTCATGAGGCAGACGTGGTCTTTGCACCTGCCTCTCTACAAAATAAGAGGAGAAGAAGGAAAAAAAAAGAGACGTAAGGCGAACATGGTCTTTGCACCTGCCTCTCCGTAAAAGAAGAAGAGAATAAGAGAAAGAACAGTCATGAGACAGACGGGGTCCTCGAACCCGCCTCTCCACACAAAAGAAGAAGAGAAGAAGAGAAAGAAGAGTCATGAGGCAAACATGGTCTTTGTACCTGCCTCTCTACAAAAGAAGAAGAGAAGAAAAAAAAGAGACGTAAGACGCGGTCTTTGCACCCGCCTCTCCGTAAAAGAAGAAGAGAAGAAGAGAAAGAACAGTCATGAGACAGACGGGGTCCTCGAACCCGCCTCTCCACACAAAAGAAGAAGAGAAGAAGAGAAAGAAGAGTCATGAGGCAAACATGGTCTTTGCACCTGCCTCTCTACAAAAGAAGAAGAGAAGAAGAAAAAAAAGAGACGTAAGACGCGGTCTTTGCACCCGCCTCTCCGTAAAAGAAGAAGAGAAGAAGAGAAAGAACAGTCATGAGGCAGACGTGGTCCTTGAAGCCGCTTCTTCACATAAAAGAAGAGAAGGAAAGAAAGAAAAGACACATGAGGCGAACATGATCTTTGTACCCGCCTCTCCTCACAAAAGAAGAAGAAAAGAAGAGAAAGAAGAGTCACAAGGCAGACTTTTACCTCCGACCTTCGGTCATCCAACAAATAGAAACCAACTAGACCTTCCACCGACGGGGCGTTAAACCGACTGAACCTCCCGCCGACGGGGCGTTAACCCGATAGATATTTAGCCATCGGCCTCCTAGCCGATAGCTATATAATCATCGGCCCCTGAGCCGACAGCTATCCAATCACCGGCCCCCGAGTCGAAAGCATCTCATCCACCGGCTTCTGAGTCGACAACTTTCAATTATCGCCCCCTGAGCCGACAGCTTTCAATTATCGGCCCCTAAGCCAACAGCTTTCAATTATCGGCCCCTGAGCCGACAGCTTTCAATTATCGGCCCCTGCGCCAACAGCTTTCAATTATCGGCCCCTACGTCGACAGCTTTCAATTATCGGCCCCTGAGCCGACAGCTTTCAATTATCGGCCCTTGCGCCCACAGCTTTCAATTATCGTCTCCTGAGCCGGCAGCTTTCAATTATCGGCCCCTGAGCTGACAGCTTTCAATTATCGGCCCCTGAGCCGATAGCTTTCAATTATCGACCCCTGAGCCGATAACTTTCAATTATCGGCCCCTGCGCCGATAGCTTTCAATTATCGGCCCTGAGCCGACAGCTTTCAATTATCGGCCCCTGAGCCGACAGCTTTCAATTATCGGCCCCTGAGCCGATAGCTTTCAATTATCGGCCCCAGAGCCGACAGCTTTCAATTATCGGCCCCTGAGCCGACAGCTTCTAATCATCGGCCCCTGAGCCGACAGCTTTCAATTATCGGCCCTTAGCCGACAGCTATCTAACTATCGGCGTTTAGCCGACAACTATGTCATTATCGGCGTTTAGCCGACAGCTATCTCATTATCGGCGTCTATGCCGACAGCTATCCAAAGTTGTTCAAAAAAAAGAAGAGAAAAAAAAAGAAGAAAAAAAAGAAGGGAAGAAGAAAAAAGAAGGGAAAGAAAAGAAGAAGAAAAAAAAGAGAAGAAGAAAAAGAGAAAGGGAAAAAAAGAGAAGAAAAGAAAAAAAAAGAGAGAAAAATCATCATCAAAGCCTTCGAGGGATGTCGACTCGTCAAGTCCCGCCGGAGATCAAAATATTTTCAGTCCCACTGACGCATAAGACCAGTGCCTAGACCTTTCGGCTGGCTACATGAACAAAGAGACCCTTGCTTTGGCACTAACCCCAGTCCAATGAACAAACCCTGTCAGCTCCCGACACCCTGTCAGCACAGATGAAGAGACAAAGAGACCAACAAACCAGGTCAGCTCCCGACACCCCGTCGGCACTGATGAAGAGACAAAGGGACCAACAAACCAGGTCAGCACCCAACACCCCGTCGGCACTGATGAAGAGACAAAGAGACCAACAAACCCTGTCAGCTCCCGACACCCTGTCGGCACTGATGAAAAGACAAAGAGACCAACAAACCCTGTCAGCTCCCGACACCCTGTCGGCACTGATGAAGAGACAAAGAGACCAACAAACCAGGTCAGCTCCCGACACCCCGTCAGCACTGATGAAGAGACAAAGACACCAACAAACCAGGTCAGCTCCCGACACCCCGTCGGCACTAATGAAGAGACAAAGAGACCAACAAACCAGGTCAGCTCCCGACACCCTGTCGGCACTGATGAAGAGACAAGAAACTAACAAACCAGGTCAACTCCCGACACCCCGTCGACACTGATGAAGAGACAAAGACACCAACAAACCATGTCAGCTCTCGGCACCCTGTCGGCACTGACGAAGAGACAAAGAGACCAACAAACCAGGTCAGCTCCCGACACCCCGTCGGCACTGATGAAAGGATGAAAAGACCAACATATCATGTCAGCGCCCGACACCCTATCGGCACTGATGAAAAGAAGAAGATACCAACATACCACGTCATCTCTCGACGCCCTGTCGGTGCTGACAAAGAGAAGAAGAGACAAACAAACCTTGTCAGCTCCCGACACCCTGTCGGCACTGATGAAAAGATGAAGGGACAAATAAACCATGTCAGCTCCTGACACCCCGTCGGCACTAATGAAGAGAAGAAAAGACAAACAAACTATGTCAGCTCCCGCGCCCTGTCGGCACTGATGCAGAGAAGAAGAGACAAACAAACCATGTCAGCCCCCGACACCCCGTCGGCACTAATGAAGAGAAAAAAAGGGACAAGCATACCACATCAGCTCCCGACATCTCGTTGGCATCGATGAAGTAGCATGTGGCCTGGACCTTTCGTCTGGTTCCATGAACAAAAAGACTCTTGCTTTGGCACTAACCTCGTGTCAATGAACAAACCACGTCGGTCCCCGACTCCCCGTCGGCATCGATGAATAAACCAGTGGCCTGGACCTTTTGTCTGGTTCCAAGAATAAAAGACCCTTGCTTTGGTACTCAACCCTTGTCAATGAATAGACCACCTCAATATTACAACTCCCAGTCCCACCGATGAATAAACCCTTGGTTTGGACCTTCCATCCAAGTCGATAAATAAAAAGAACGCCTTTGCTTGGCTCGGACCTTCCGTCCAAGTCGAGGAACAAAATGAACCTCCTTGCTTGGCTTGGACCTTCCGTTCAAGTCGATGAACAAAAAGAACACCTTTGCTTGGCTCGGACCTTCCGTCCAAGTCGATGAACAAAAAGAACCTCCTTGCTTGGCTTGGACCTTCCGTTCAAGTCGATGAACAAAAAGAAGTACTTTGCTTGGCTCGGACCTTCTGTCGAAGTCGATGAACAAAAAGAACCTCCTTGCTTGGCTTGGACCTTCCGTTCAACTTGATGAACAAAAAGAACGCCTTTGCTTGGCTCGGACCTTCCGTCCAAGTCGATGAACAAAAAGAACCTCCTTGCTTGGCTTGGACCTTCTGTTCAAGTCGATGAACAAAAAGAACGCCTTTGCTCGGCTCGGACCTTCCGTCCAAGTCGATGAATAAAAAGAACCTCCTTGCTTGGCTCGGACCTTCCATCCCAGTTCATGAACAAAAATGTGCATCCCCGTTGCTCGGTTCGGACCCTCCGTCTGAGTCAGTGAATGAACAACTTTCCTAAACCCAACACGAGTCAACAACTCCCCCTTTGGGATTGGCCTCTTCGAAGTCATTTTGGGCCTTTTGCCCGGGACAACACATAATCCCTTCCCTCTTGCTTTGGTATTCCGCCATGCCGATGACCAAACCTTCACTTAGATATGTCGGTCCATGTGCATATGCGGTGAAGCGATCCCCTCATCCCTTCGCTGAAGGAGTGAGCGCTTTCCCGCGAATTAGCACCGGACCAGCATGCCACCAACCAAGAAGAACAAGCATATTGTCGAAGAGCTCTACACTCGCAGGACCCGCGCACTTGTCCCTCGCTTGCGCCACCCGCGAGTGGGGGGCATTTGTGGACGTCAAAAAATGACGGTGACAATCATATGGCATTCGCGTCCGCACGTGAGTCGAAGACGAGAGGGCCAAACAGACCCATACCTCGCCCGGTCAAGACGAGAACACGCCTGGTGGTCCGCCATTTGTTACGGAAGCCCTCGGGCAGAAGATACGACCACAATTCTATGACCGGCCATGCCGAGAGTCAAATCAAAGAAAAGTCAGGAACTCCGACACAGTTTCTGCATATGCCGAAAGTCACGCAAACCCTCAGACCGAGCCCCAGAAGCTGCGAACGGGACATTGCGGAGGCCATGTATCACAACTAAAACATTCCGGGAGTGCCAACGTTCATATAAATGGCCGCGACTTCGAAAAGAATCCATTTGGTGCTTAAAACGGTGCGGAAGGGCCTTAAACCGGCACGCTCTAAACCGGCACGCCCCTTCAACATCCTAATCCGGCGCCCCTAAAATCGGTGCGCCCCATTTCCCCTTTTCCCTTTACATGATGCTAGTCCGGCGTGCCCCTTGCAAGAGCTTTAAACCGACGCGCCCCCCTCCTGTGGCCATTAAACCGGCGCGCCCTATTCAATGGCTTGTAACCGGCGCGCCCCATTCATGCGGTTAACCCGGCGCGCACAACCCCGCCGGTTAAACCCCAAGGCATCCCATCCTACCTACGGTTCCCTGTTTTCTTCAAACGGAATGCCGTTGCTTTCCCTGAAATGGTCAGGTCTCCTGTGCCCGACTAGTGTGCAACCGCTTGAACCATTGAAGCTCCCCAGAATGGCAATCTTCGAGCTCTGCACCGGCCGCCCGTCTCCACCGGTCGTCATCAGCCAATCCCTGAAGAGCACCTTCCCTACTCTATCGCCCTACACATCTGCGGGTCACTCGATTGCCTTCGGTTGGGGAGAAAGAGAAGACACATGTGACTGGCTTCGGAGGCTTCTCCCTTCCAGCTCCACTGATATATATGCAACGAACACTCTCGGCTGAGGGGAAGAGAGACGGCAAGAGGAGAAGGAAGAGTCTGGTTCAGCTGGGAGCTCCCTCAGAAGAAAAGAAGAAGCTTCGTCCCCGTGCCGTAGAGGTGAGGTGAAGAAAGGAGAGTGAGGGTGAGAGGTGACCCCCCCGGGGGGAAGAGCTTATGCTATGTTCGCCCTTCTACTGGTGTATCTGCTTTCCCTTCTCCTGTTATTTCTTTGGTTATGGGGTAGATCCCCTTGCTGTACTCTGTTTCCCCTTTTCTTCTCATGGATGAATAAAAAGAAAGCTTTTGCAACACATATTGTTGTGCTTCATCGATTTCTTCCGTCTCCCCACCTCTACATCACCCGGGGTCCTCAGAAGCTTGCCAGTCTGTGGCATGACCTTTGAGGGAACCCATCGAAGGGATGAACATCTGAAGCCCCTCGTGGCACACATTCGTCCCGCCCACAAAATCATCACCTGTTAGCTACGGGAACTCTTGAAGGCTGGTCCTCGAGTCTCCACACGCACTTATGGGTTAACGGAGGCCTCACTCCGAGTTTTGAGGTTCACCCCGGAGCAATCAGTTTGGTGTCCCTCTATTTGTCTCTGGCAAGCCTCATTCCGGGGGAGGTGCAGCCCGATTTTTGCCAGGGCCAAGAACAAGAGGAACAAAGAACAAGAACACATAAGAATGAATAAACGAAGCTTCTTCAGACTAAATCAACCCCACTCTTGAAGCCCCCGAACAGACTGAACCTTCTGAGTTCCTGTATAACAAACTCACCCCTGAACAAAACACTTGAATCCCCATGATAATCCCCCTTAAAAAATGATTAAAACGCTTAATTCTTCCTCTTTATCAACTTAATCCATCAATTAAATGAATAAACCAATTAACAAGCCAATCTATAGATCGAACAAACAAGAACCAAAGCAAAAGAATCAAACAGAATGAAATAAACTTCATAAGAAACTAACCCGGCACGCCCCTAATCCGGCGCGGCCTAATCCGGCGCGCTACCCCCCGCGCCGGAATAACTCCACACTCAAAACCATCTTCAAATTCTTGAGATGAATAGTGCACCCCTCACTACTATTTGAGCCTTGATCCGGCGCGCCTCACTGTTCATCCTGCAAAACCGGCGCGCCCCTCTTCTTGGCCTTAATCCGACGCGCCCCTCTCTTGGGTCCCAATTCCGGCGCGCCCCTGGCCCTCTCTTCCTTCTTGCCATGTAACCGGCACGGCCCCCCCTTAACATCTTAAACAGGCGCGCCCCTTTGTATCCCGTTCACCGGTGAGCCCCTCTTCTCTCTTGGCACCTCCCTTTGCCGACGTGCTTAAAAAGAAAGAATAATTATTCAAAATAAAAATCTTTAAGCTAATGGATAAAACCAATGAAAGGAATAGGAAACCAATAACCAAAAGTTACCCGTGCTTCAATTAAAATTTTGTTCCGGGGGTGCTGCCCCCGGAAACCCTCGCAAGGGGCGCTGCCCCCTTGACCCCCGCGACCTGACTGGGCAGATCGAACCCCGCGACCTGACGGCGCAGGTCGATCCGCGTGCGAGGGCGCACGATGGTGAGTTCGGGCTCCACACCTAACGGCTCACTTCCACGGACTATGCGTGAAGAGAATGACGCCCCGTGGCATCAGACGTGGTCCTCGGAAACCCCGATATGGCCATAGTCCGCAACCACCATGGGCCAATAGATCATCAGCTTGACTCACCTCCACCGGGATCCAATCCCGCATCCACATTAACCTTGCCGTATCTGCGGCAGACATTCGTACGGTTTTGTCACCGTCTTTTATGTTACAAACTCGGACTTCTGTCCGAATAAGAAATGGTCCGTTAGTGACCGACATATATATATACTGGGATTTAATCCCGCCTGCATTAAACTTTCCATACTCACGGAAGACATTCGTATGGTTCGGTGAAGAGAAAAGTAATGATGCCCCACTAGATCGGACTTGGATCTCGGGGGGCCCCGCCCGAACGTGACCATGATCCGAACTTATCCCGGGCCGATAGTTCATTAGCTCGACCCGTCTTCATCGGGATCTGATCCCACACCCACATTAAACTTGCCGCACCTACGGCAGACATCTGCACGGTTTTATCGTCATCCTCGACGCTACTAATACGGATTTCCATCCGAATAATGAATTAGTGACCGACATATATACCAGGATCTAATCCCGCACCAGTATTAAACTGTCATACTCACGGCAGACATTCATACGGATTTGTCGTTGTCTTCGACGCTTCAAATGCGAACTCTCGTCTGAACGACGAATGGTCCGTTATTAAACTTGCCGTGTTCACGGTAGACACTTGCACGGATTCGCTCCCGTCACCGTCTTGTTTTCTATACGGACCTTTGTCCGAACATAAAATGGTCCGTGTATGACCGACAAAATCCGAATGGAATGAGGCGGCTCTCGTCCTCCCCGAACCCTACGCATGGGAACATCGATAAGGTCGTCGTAAGTCACGCTCGGACCTCGGGTTCGCCCCAACCATGGTCATCGCCTGACCCACATCCTAGGCCTATAGCCAGCTATCTTTGTACACATCTTTGTTTTAGAATCTAGTCCCGAGACACTTTCCCGCTGCCTTTCGGCACAGGAAATATTAACGATGCCCACGCAAGCCTCGTTTGGACAGCGGGAGGCGCCCAAGGAATGGTCCTGACTCGATCTCGCACCGGGCCAATAAACTCGCTGATTTCTGACCACTCTAACCGAGATTCAACCGAATGTCTCCTATCCCCTTGAACAATAAACTTGTCGTACCCCGGCATACATATGCTCCAGTTTTCCCCATGATGATCACGATTCTCTGAAGCCGGATGCTCGTCCGAATATCAAAATGGTCCCTTGAGTGACCGACATATTTCGAATGCTTGCTTCCCTAGACATAGGGCTTTCCGACTGATTCGAGACCGCTATCGGCTTGTTTCTCTCGATATAGCTTCCTGGCCATGAGGCCCTGATTCCCGACGATTAATCAAGGGTGTTCCCCTCTCCGAGGGGATGTAAATAACGCTGTGACCTTTATGGCGCGGCGGGTTTCAGTCCCGACACGAACCACACAATCGTCTGATTAATCAGATCGAGCGCACAATAAATCGTCACTTTGTGACTGGCACGCCCACGCACTTAATAAACCCAATAAACGAATAAACAATGATTTTAAGTAAAAAGTGTGTTCACAGGACACCGTACTAGCAACCACAGAACAAGAACTAGCTGGGGTCGCACTCGTCAGCGTGGGTCCAACTGCCCCCAACCACGTGTGCACACACAGACCATGCATCCTAGTGTTGTGCCCCTGTGGTTTTGATGATGGTTTTGATGATTGATTTGGTTTTGATGATTGATGTGTTCAGAATGCCTCACATCATCAGAATGACTCAATGTATTGAAAGTGTTGCCATCATCAAAAAGGGGGAGATTGTTGTGTCCCTGTGGTTTTGATGATGGTTTTGATGATGGTTTTGTTGATTGATTGTTGGTGTGAGTTAATCAAATGTTCAGTCATCCTGCTGCTCAATTTAGAGTCATATTTGATGATCAGTCATGCTACATGTTAAACTGATGCATAAAGCATTCATTGCTGTGGTTTTAATGATTTATCTGGTTTTGATGATTGGTGTTTGATGTTAATCATTGTGAGTCATCCTGCTGAAATGTTCATTCAGGGCTTCATATGCTCAGTCAGTTTATCTGCTGACATTGTGCTTTGATGATAGCTTCATGATTGTGATTTGTATATCATCTGGAGAATGCACGTGTATGACTGATATATTGTGTGTGTTAGACTTCTGGTATGTGCATGATCTATACATCACCTTCAATCTTCAAGTCTATACACTGGTCTATTCTTCAAGTCTGTACATCCACAGTTAGACTTAAAGTCTGCACTCTAGTCTTCAATGTCAAGTCTGCACATCGGTCTTCGATTTCAATGTCCATACATTGGGCTTTTACATGAAGTCTACACATTGTTGTTTGCAGTGAAAGTCCATACTTTGGACTGTTCATCAAAGTCTGTACATCATACTGCTATAGCAAGTCTGTACAGTGAGTGATTCATTGGTGAAGTCTGTACACTTAACTGTACTTCAAGTCTAGACATTGCACTGTTCCCTTCATCTTCGTGTTGTTTTCAGTATGTGTCAATTTCGTCTTCGTGTCGTTTTTACCTCGTGTTGTGTTTACGTCTTCGTGTTGATCTGACTTCGTGTCGTTTTCTCTCTTGTGTCTCGTTTCCCAGTGAACCCCGTGTCGTTTCACTTCGTGCTGTTTTTCTCTTTAACTTCGTGTCACTTACTGTTGTTCCTCGAGTCGTTTCTCTGTCTTTTATCTTCGTGTTGGTTTTTCGCTTTAGACTTCGTGTCTTTCTCGCTTTGACCACACTCCGTGTTGTTCCATGTCTTCGTGTCATTTTTTGTTCCACTGCGTGCAGAACATTGCAGCACCTCGTGTTGCTTTCTGTGCTACCTCGTGTCGTTTCTGTGTGAACCTTGTGTCACTTCTCTCTGTCCTCCAATTGCATCTCGTGTCATCTCTTATATCTGCTTGTTTCACTACGTGTCGTTCTTGTTTCACTTCGTGTCGTTCTTGTTTCACTTCGTGTCGTTTCCGTATTATGTCTTCGTGTTGTTCTTCCTAGACCTCGTGTCTTTCGTATGTTGAAACCACACTTCGTGTTGGTTTCTATTTTGTCTTCGTATGTATCTCGTGTCGTTCTTCTTTTTACCTCGTATTGCTTTCATCTTCTTCGTGTCGTTCTCTTTGTTGTGTTATCTCTGTTACAGTGTGTATCTCGTGTCATTCTCAGTGCATCTAGAATTTCTACTACATACTTCATGCAGTTTTAGTTATTGTGGCCCTCAATTTTAATGGTTTTTCATCTCCTTGCAGGTCCGAGGAAGAAATATTCCCAAGTGACCTGAGCAGCACGTGATCCGAGGCTGGAATGAAGCCTGCTGAGAGACTGCCACGTGGACCGAATTCTTAGGGCTGGAAATGTGGAGGTCACACGTCGTGGCTGATGCTGCTGCTGCTGCTATATATATGAGACCTTCGTCCACAGATGAAGGTGATCGAGTTGGCAAAAAGAAAAGCTCATACAGAGAGCCACGATCCAGATAGAAAAAGAAAAGGAGGAATAGAAGAGCAGAAGGAGAAGAAGAAAGAGTGAAGAAAGAAGAAAGAGTAAAAAAGGAGAAGTGCAGCAGAGAGAGTGAGAGATTAGGAGAGTAGAAGAAAGAGAGAGAGAAGAGCAGAGATTGAGAGAGTGAAAGAGAAGAAGAAGAAGAAGAAGAGATGAGAAGAGGAAGAAGATCTTACCTGAAGATCCGTCTACTGGACCGTGGATCAAATCCAGGCCAGTCAGCTCCGTTGAGAGCCACATTGTGCATTTCGTTTTTCAGCTTTCTGTTTTGCTGAAGTCATTTTTTCGTTTATTGTTCTTTCCTTTGTTTTCTGGTTTGTTGTGTTTCCGATACTCTGTAGAGTGGTCGGGGTTCCTCCTGTTAGTTCAGGAGAAGGGAGATTGACATCTCCGGTTCCAAGTGGCTGGAGTCACTTGTGGGTTCCTCCTGTTTGTTCAGAAGAAGGGAGATTGCTATCTCCGGTTGCAAGTAGCTGGGTGCTACTTGTTGATTCCCTCCGGTCTGGAGGAAGGGAGACTTGTCTCCGGTTCTGGGCTTGTGGATTCAAGTCCAGGGGTTCCCTCCAGGTCTGGAGGAAGAGAGACCTTGTGTCTCTGGTTTGCTAGTGACTGGTGTCACTAGTGGTTCCCTCCGGTTGGGAGGAAGAGGGGAGGCTGTTCCCCTGGTCAAGCTGTTTGGCAGCGTTTGTTGCAGACTGAGTCTGCTGTTTCTAGCGTGAGCTAGTGGAAGCCACACTCGGTTTGAGTGTGGGGTGGATGTAGGTCTGGAGGACCGAACCACCTAAAAATCCTCTGTGCAGTGGTCTGATTTCTCTATATGTTTTGCTTCCGCTAGATGTTTGCATAGGGGCGCTCCAAGTGGTTGATCAGATCTTGTTCTGAGTGTTTAATCCGTTGAGTGAGCGAAAGTTTATTTGAGTGGAAGAATGGTGCTACTGCTAATTAGTCTTTCAGATTTGATACATCTGTCTAGTTAGCACTCTAGATTGTTAGTGAGCATCATAACCTTTTAATTGGGTAAAGGTTTTTAAAGGGTTATATTCATTCACCCCCCCTCTGAATACTGCACCTAACCTAACAATTGGTATCAGAGCAGTTCTCTGATTGATCAGATCCAACGATCTGCAGAGGATCCTATTGTCCCTTGGTGCTTTTCTGTCTTTACTCTTTGCTGCATATATCTACGTGCCAATCTAATCCATGGGTTCTCCACCGGTTTACAATGGTTCTAACTTTAATTCATGGGTTAGCAGTCTACACAATTATGTGGATTTGATGGATCCGGATCTGTGGAAGTTAATTTCACATGGTCCTCATAGACTGTTAAAGGAAGAGTCCGAATGGACTAAAAGTGATAGATCAAGAAATAGAGAGAATCAGAAAGTTTTGAGATTAATGAAAGAAGCTACTGACAAGGCTCTACATTCTTATTTTTATGACTGCAGGTCTGCAAAAGACATTCTGGATCAGTTGAAGCTAGCTCAGAGGATGAATGAGGACAGCTTTCTGATGGCTGATAAGAGTGACCATAGCAGTGAACAAGATGAATTTGAAGATGCTGTGGAGGTAAACCCTTTCGAGAATTTCACTTTAGATGACTGGGAAGATGCATATGCTAATCTGTTACACTCCCATGAAAAACTAAGGAAGAAGAATAAAAGTCTGATAAAGAAGATAACAAATCTAGGGGATCCAGCTTCTGAGACTGAAAATTTTGAAAATCCTGAAGTTTTGAAAACTGAAAATGAAATACTCAGAAGACAATTGTCTAAACTAGATGGAATCCAATCAGAACTTGATCATGTTAAATCTGAAAACACTAAACTTAGAAAACAATGTCAGGAATCTGACCAAAAACTAATTAGTCTTGAAAAAGAAAACAGATTGATCAATGAAGAGTTCAAGGCAGTTAGTGTCGCAAACTTAAAATCTCAGGAAAACTTTGAAAACTGTACATCAGAATATCCAAGTTTCCTAACTGATGCAATATTTGATGATGATAAACTTGAGCAGGAAAACACTAGTCTAAAAGAAGAAATTGAGAAACTGAAACAGTTGAACTCCACCATGTCAGAGAGATTGCTGACATTTGAAAAAGGAAAATCTGTTGATGAAAATCAAAATGAGCTCAAATTGAAACAAGAGATTGAAACTCTTAAAAATTTGAATGATGTGATGCATCAACAGATTCTGGTCTGTGAAGAAGATATAGTCAACTATGAACATCAGATTTCTTCTCTTCAATATGAAATAAATGATCTGAACAATACTTTGTCAAAATTCGTAAGTGGGCAGAAAAACCTAGACAAGCTACTAGGTGTAACAATCAACACTAGGAAGGAAGGGCTGGGCTACAATAATGGTAACAAGAAAGAATTTCAGATCAAGTTGATGACATCTTTTGTAAAAATTTCAAATGTAGCCACCACTTCAAAAGATAAACAGCCCATCGTTCAGAAAACTGAAGAACAGAACAAAAATCAGAAAAAGATTGGAAAACAGAAATTAAATAAAAGGGGTTCATTAGGGCATATTGATCAAAGCTCACACACACATTCACATGCATCTAAAAAGAAAGTATCATGCCATTATTGTCATAAATTTGGTCATCTGATGCATGAATGTAAACTGATGAAGAAGGATGATATGACTGCTATGAACCTTAATGATAAAAATCTTTCATTTCAGAAAGAGAAAATTGAATGTTTTCACTGTGGTAAATTAGGACACACAATTGCACAATGCTGGTTTGCAAGTGATAAGAAAACATCTCATTCATATCATAATAAATCTCCTGCAAGCCAACATGGTCCTAATAAGAACAAATTTGTTTTTAAAGATAAGCTCATTACATGCTTTGAGTGTGGAAAGACAGGCCATAGGGCTATTGAATGTTGGCTGAGGGCTGGTGGAAGAAATCCTAATTCATGCTTTCACTGTGGCAAGATGGGCCACATTGCAGCCCAATGTTGGCATGCTCAGGGAAGGAAGTTTAACAATAAATCTGGTAAATTCCCTGTCAATAGAAATATTTCTGATAGAAATGAATTTGTGTTTGAAAAGAAAACACTTACATGTTTTGAATGTGGGAAGCCAGGCCATAGAGCTTCTGACTGTTGGCTGGCTTATGTTGGTAAACAGAATCTTAATTCTGTTAACAGAAAATTTCATGCATATGCACATAGAACTCATACTAATCAGAGTGTGCATAAATTAAATCTGAAATCTGCTGCCTCTTGCTATTACTGTGGTATATTAGGTCATTCAATGAATAATTGCCATCTGATGAGATCTGATGACCTACATGCTAAGAGGTTGTTTAGAACACCTACCAAAGGTGTCACTATTAACCATGCAGGACCCAAGACTGTTTGGGTACCTGCCCATGCAAGATAGTGTGCTAACTTGCAGGTGTGCCTTGGAAGCTGAAGAATAAAAAGGGGGAAATAAACCAAGGCACCCAAGTTGATAAAACCCCATTCAGGTAAATTTCTCAAATCTGTTCAAATGAAAATTATGGTTGAGTTGAGAAGTCATAGCTTCATGCATACATGTTTTATTTTAATTGGTTTGACTCTTGCAGTGATCTTTGTGGGCTTTCTTGTTTGTACTATGAGCTGTGTGCATATATGAGAATGGCATAAACATGCACATGACATACATTCATTGAAAATCTGATGCATATAGGACTGTTTGTATTGCATTATCATGCATGACCTCAATGGTATATAAATGGTAAGGTACCAAAAGGCAGGGAAGTTTGTCTGGAGGTTCTTACTATGTGTGAGGTGGTCTTTTAGACCAAGTGCTCCGCCTAGTACCATGGGTCACTTTGCTGATAGGACAGTCTGATTGTACACAAGTCACGATATCATTTGGTATCATATGTTCAGTTTTCAGTGCAAGTATTGCATGTTTTCAGGGGGAGTAAGTTGCATATTCTTGCATAGCATTCAATGATTGAGTCTTTGCATGTCCCTGCATACATATAGTACATTGCATCTCCTTATATTGACAATGCCAAAAAGAGAGTTTGGATGCATATTGTAAGGGGGAGTCAATGCATTGCATATAGGTTGTCAAATGCATACATTTGTCAGAATTCATTGCATATCCCTTCTTATCACTTTTGTTGACAAACCTTGATCATATTCGGAAAACACTAAGCTTCAAAATCTCTCCTAACAATTGGTATCATTTGACTTCAGAATTCTATCAGTCTTTCATGAAGATTTCAATGGGCTATCTCGATCATAAATCTGAAAACTCTTGAACTAGGAATCTTCTATTATACATTCTTATGAATGACTGAAATAACTCATGTGGTTTAAGCTTAATGTATTCATGGAGTCTAACTTCAAAATCTCTCAACATATCTGAATCATGTTTAATAAACCTTAACCATCTGTTTCATGCTGTATCTTGAAAACTTCTGAAATCTGCATTTTTGAATACATGACTTCAACTGGTTGAGTACATGAAACTATTATTGATTTGAAGCGAATGATTTTTTCTGAAATGTCTAACGGGTTATTTTGTCAGAGCAATGACATTGGTCACTGAGAAACACAAGTCCTAAGGACTGTGTCATGAGGTGCCTTAGTTAACTCTGTAAAATGAGAATTCATTGAAAATCAGGCAGAGCAATGGCATGCACACTGAGAAATACAATTCACTCATTAAAAATTGAGCTGTAGTGTGTCATGATGTGTAAATGCTAACTCTGTTTACATAAGGCATGACAGTTAGTCACACTAAGGGCTTAGGGATATTGGCCTCTGATCAAGGTATATCCTCTAGTTACAAGGTGTGTACTGAACTAGAAAGCACGTAAAATTTGTAGCAAGGAAAATTGTTGAATAAATTGAAATATCTGAATATTGATGCCAAAAATCAAATTGCTACAACCCTAGACAAAATCATATGACTTCATAATTGCTTGATTTCAATACTAGTACATGTAATTCTGAAAGAAGTCAATAGATTTGATTGTGTAAGACAAAGGGAGGATAATCAAGATAAATATGAGGGCTTGGTTCATTTTTATTAAACCATGGTTTTAGATATCAATACAGAATTTTATTGATAAACTCTGCATACATCATGTTTAAACCATGCTGTTCAACAAATGTCATTCATAAGCCCTTATGATAGAAGACTTTGAAAACTTATGCTTTAGATTTATGAGATTGATATCTCTTTGAAAATCAGGCTGAACTTCTTGTGTTTGGAACATCCTTGAAAAATCTGTTTATTAAAACTCTTCTGCTCATGGTATTGACTCATTAACCTGAACTTCTTCTTGTTTGCCCCTATGGTCTCCTTCTCATAAGAGTCCACTTATTGAGGGGGAGCTTCCATGTCATGCATCACTTGCATGTCAATTCGCATCTCTTCAGGGGGAGCATTCCTTGTCATGCTGAATCATGCTCATATCATTTGTGACCTTGCATTCATATACTCAGGGGGAGTATTGCAAAGGGGAGAATTTGTCTGAACTTTTATGCATGCTTTAACTTCTCAAATTATTTTCTTTTTGATGAAGTCAAAGGGGGAGAATAATTTGAGTCTTCAGAATGCCTCACATCATCAGAATGACTCAATATATTGAAAGTGTTGCCATCATCAAAAAGGGGGAGATTGTTGTGCCCCTGTGGTTTTGATGATGGTTTTGATGATTGATTTGGTTTTGATGATTGATGTGTTCAGAATGCCTCACATCATCAGAATGACTCAATGTATTGAAAGTGTTGCCATCATCAAAAAGGGGGAGATTGTTGTGTCCCTGTGGTTTTGATGATGGTTTTGATGATTGATGTGGTTTTGATGATGGTTTTGTTGATTGATTGTTGGTGTGAGTTAATCAAATGTTCAGTCATCCTGCTGCTCAATTTAGAGTCATATTTGATGATCAGTCATGCTACATGTTAAACTGATGCATAAAGCATTCATTGCTGTGGTTTTAATGATTTATCTGGTTTTGATGATTGGTGTTTGATGTTAATCATTGTGAGTCATCCTGCTGAAATGTTCATTCAGGGCTTCATATGCTCAGTCAGTTTATCTGCTGACATTGTGCTTTGATGATAGCTTCATGATTGTGATTTGTATATCATCTGGAGAATGCACGTGTATGACTGATATATTGTGTGTGTTAGACTTCTGGTATGTGCATGATCTATACATCACCTTCAATCTTCAAGTCTATACACTGGTCTATTCTTCAAGTCTGTACATCCACAGTTAGACTTAAAGTCTGCACTCTAGTCTTCAATGTCAAGTCTGCACATCGGTCTTCGATTTCAATGTCCATACATTGGGCTTTTACATGAAGTCTACACATTGTTGTTTGCAGTGAAAGTCCATACTTTGGACTGTTCATCAAAGTCTGTACATCATACTGCTATAGCAAGTCTGTACAGTGAGTGATTCATTGGTGAAGTCTGTACACTTAACTGTACTTCAAGTCTAGACATTGCACTGTTCCCTTCATCTTCGTGTTGTTTTCAGTATGTGTCAATTTCGTCTTCGTGTCGTTTTTACCTCGTGTTGTGTTTACGTCTTCGTGTTGATCTGACTTCGTGTCGTTTTCTCTCTTGTGTCTCGTTTCCCAGTGAACCCCGTGTCGTTTCACTTCGTGCTATTTTTCTCTTTAACTTCGTGTCACTTACTGTTGTTCCTCGAGTCGTTTCTCTGTCTTTTATCTTCGTGTTGGTTTTTCGCTTTAGACTTCGTGTCTTTCTCGCTTTGACCACACTCCGTGTTGTTCCATGTCTTCGTGTCATTTTTTGTTCCACTGCGTGCAGAACATTGCAGCACCTCGTGTTGCTTTCTGTGCTACCTCGTGTCGTTTCTGTGTGAACCTTGTGTCACTTCTCTCTGTCCTCCAGTTGCATCTCGTGTCATCTCTTATATCTGCTTGTTTCACTACGTGTCGTTCTTGTTTCAATTCGTGTCGTTCTTGTTTCACTTCGTGTCGTTTCCGTATTATGTCTTCGTGTTGTTCTTCCTAGACCTCGTGTCTTTCGTATGTTGAAACCACACTTCGTGTTGGTTTCTGTTTTGTCTTCGTATGTATCTCGTGTCGTTCTTCTTTTTACCTCGTATTGCTTTCATCTTCTTCGTGTCGTTCTCTTTGTTGTGTTATCTCTGTTACAGTGTGTATCTCATGTCATTCTCAGTGCATCTAGAATTTCTACTACATACTTCATGCAGTTTTAGTTATTGTGGCCCTCAATTTTAATGGTTTTTCATCTCCTTGCAGGTCCGAGGAAGAAATATTCCCAAGTGACCTGAGCAGCACATGATCCGAGGCTGGAATGAAGCCTGCTGAGAGACTGCCACGTGGACCGAATTCTTAGGGCTGGAAATGTGGAGGTCACACGTCGTGGCTGATGCTGCTGCTGCTGCTATATATATGAGACCTTCGTCCACAGATGAAGGTGATCGAGTTGGCAAAAAGAAAAGCTCATACAGAGAGCCACGATCCAGATAGAAAAAGAAAAGGAGGAATAGAAGAGTAGAAGGAGAAGAAGAAAGAGTGAAGAAAGAAGAAAGAGTAAAAAAGGAGAAGTGCAGCAGAGAGAGTGAGAGATTAGGAGAGTAGAAGAAAGAGAGAGAGAAGAGCAGAGATTGAGAGAGTGAAAGAGAAGAAGAAGAAGAAGAAGAGATGAGAAGAGGAAGAAGATCTTACCTGAAGATCCGTCTACTGGACCGTGGATCAAATCCAGGCCAGTCAGCTCCGTTGAGAGCCACATTGTGCATTTCATTTTTCAGCTTTCTGTTTTGCTGAAGTCATTTTTTCGTTTATTGTTCTTTCCTTTGTTTTCTGGTTTGCTGTGTTTCCGATACTCTGTAGAGTGGTCGGGGTTCCTCCTGTTAGTTCAGGAGAAGGGAGATTGACATCTCCGGTTCCAAGTGGCTGGAGTCACTTGTGGGTTCCTCCTGTTTGTTCAGGAGAAGGGAGATTGCTATCTCCGGTTGCAAGTAGCTGGGTGCTACTTGTTGATTCCCTCCGGTCTGGAGGAAGGGAGACTTGTCTCCGGTTCTGGGCTTGTGGATTCAAGTCCAGGGGTTCCCTCCAGGTCTGGAGGAAGAGAGACCTTGTGTCTCTGGTTTGCTAGTGACTGGTGTCACTAGTGGTTCCCTCCGGTTGGGAGGAAGAGGGGAGGCTGTTCCCCTGGTCAAGCTGTTTGGCAGCGTTTGTTGCAGACTGAGTCTGCTGTTTCTAGCGTGAGCTAGTGGAAGCCACACTCGGTTTGAGTGTGGGGTGGATGTAGGTCTGGAGGACCGAACCACCTAAAAATCCTCTGTGCAGTGGTCTGATTTCTCTATATGTTTTGCTTCCGCTAGATGTTTGCATAGGGGCGCTCCAAGTGGTTGATCAGATCTTGTTCTGAGTGTTTAATCCGTTGAGTGAGCGAAAGTTTATTTGAGTGGAAGAATGGTGCTACTGCTAATTAGTCTTTCAGATTTGATACATCTGTCTAGTTAGCACTCTAGATTGTTAGTGAGCATCATAACCTTTTAATTGGGTAAAGGTTTTTAAAGGGTTATATTCATTCACCCCCCCTCTGAATACTGCACCTAACCTAACACCTAGGTCTGACCCTCTGACTGGTTTTCCCCTCAATCGGACTACGGCTGCAAGACGTGGGGCCCGACTGTAACCAGCCTGAAAATCATCTCATTGGGGTAGCTTCTCCACCAATCCCTGGTGGGACCACTCGCGTGTCGGAAGGCTACGACTAGTGGGGAGTCACTAATGTGACCACTCTCCGAGGAGAAACTCTGAGAAGCACACACGCACCCTGCGCGAAAGTCGAGAAGAACCAAGTGGCACCGAGCCACTAGACTCTAGACAGTCCTCTAGACTCACTAAATCCAACGGTCCTTGAGTCATAAGACTCGGGGTCAAGACCTTTGTACCGAACGGCTCCACGCTGTCAATCTGCTCTAACCCTAAGGTCAGAAACCTCAGCATGATGACTCACGAGGCAGTTCACAACCGCCGAAACCATTCCCTCGAAAAGGGTACTAAAAACCCTCCAGCCCCAGGCTGGGTAATTGGACTCACGGTCCACAGGCCACACACACGGTCCACGCGGAAACCGCTTTCTGGAAAAGCCCACGACGTGAAGGAACAACCCTCCGCACCCATGCCAACTCACGGCAACTCGATCTGGCGAGAACACGAAAGCTCGAAACACGTGGGGTCGCTCGGACCCTCAAACCTATGGGCATGCTAATCGAGGTAACACGGTACCTCCAGACATCCCATAAATATGGTCACGGAACCCAAGGGATGTTCGGGACACTTTCGAGACTAATGGTCGATCACTGGGTCACAATCGGGTCGACCGGGGGTCAACACAATGCAACCGGAACGCGTCTAGCATGAGAAACAGAGTGGCGGTCCTCCCTGGACCGTAAAGCCCAACCGGCGGTCCACCTCAGACCGCAACTAGCAAGAAACAAGCGGTCAAAGGGGCAGTCAACTCTTGACCGTCTCAGAGCTTGGCGGTCTGGCTAGGACCGCAAAGCTGGGCATAGTCGTCCAGCCAGAACCGCATAGCCCCAGAAGAAACTAGAAACCAGGCGGTCATACCCATACCGCCTAGAGGATGGCGGTCCATTGCCTGACCGCTGGGTGTCACCTAGCGGTCAGTCGCATGGCCGCTACCAGTCCTGACCTCAAACGACCCCAAAATAGAAAACGGTCATGCCCTGACCACTTCAAGGTGCCTGGTGGTCCACATCAGGCCGCTATCGTCTTCAGGCGATCTATCGCACAACCGTAAAACCAACCGACATGGTGGGGTGGGTGCGTATGTGGCGGCCGGCCCTTGGCCGCCCAGCCATAAAATGGTGTAGTTTGGACTGCTACGCCAACGTAGTGGTCTATCGCAAGACCACCACCCAAAACACGGTAAGATGGGAGAATGGCGGTCTCCCTGGGGACCGCTTCACCCAATAGCGATTCCTGGTACGACCGTTTCTACTTCAAAAATTTGAAAATGATGAAAATCGTGGAAAACTCCATTTTACGCCCCATTCACGTCCACGCGAAGGGGAAAACAAGGGGAAACTAGTCCCCGACCTCTCTAGCTCCGAGAGGACCCATTTAAACCCCAAAAATACGGGTAAAACGCTAGATCCGGCTCACTCCCCAAAAATATGTATTTTCCCCAAAATGCTCAAATAAGCCAGCTCGGCTCACCACGGCCTACCAAAATAGCAGGAATGGAAGTGCACGAGCTGGGGATCCATCTCCCTACCTCCACCGAAGATTTGACGCACCGTGGACACCGATCCGTGAAGAAAACGCCGTTGGAACTCCGTCGGGACATGAACTCGCGTCCGCGCTTCCACACGCCTCCACTCCTCGATCCTTGCTCCGTCCTCGCCGTCCTCCTCACCCGCGTCTCCCCGCTTCGCCCCCTTTCTCGCTCCATCGGCCGCTGGAGAAGAGAGGGTGAGAAGGGAGAGCGTGAGAGAAGAGAGAGGGAGAGAGTGAGAAATGAGAGTGAGGAGAGAGAAAGGGTGAAGGGGTTTATTTATAGGAAAATCCAAAAATTCCAAAAATACCAAAAATAGGGAAAAATACTCCCTACGATCCTCGAAAAAAGTACAACGTCATGGTAACGTCTCGGAGTCAGAGAAGGCAACGGTTCACCCTACACGCGGTTCCGAAGGTCCGATAGGTAAAAACACACTTAAATCGCTAAACTGAATCTGGGACCTACGAAAGTGATCCGAAACCCATGGATCTCAATCCGAACAACATCCGAAAAACCCGGGGCATTACAACCCTCCCTCCTTAAAGAAATTTCATCCTCAAAATTCAGGACATGCGCCAAGACACATGGGAAGAACACCGAACCAACTGACAACGCTGTTAGAGCCCCAGCACAAAAAAATCTCAATTCTCACGAAAGCTCCTATCCTGAGGGACACAGCCAGACTACAACCACGAACGACACCTCACTCCGCATGCCGCTCACACCGATCATCAGAGCAGGCATACACCAAAGGACACAGTCTGGCATCACCTCAGTCAGAAGGAAAAACCAATCATGGCACCGCTGCCATCGTCTCGCTCACCGAGGAGACATAGCCCTTGACACGAGAAACAGCTACCGATCCATCCTGTGGTCGACAGACAAAACCCACATCAGCTTCACAACCAGCTGACTGGTTCCACGCCCTGCTTTAGGGAACAACCAATACAGAGCCTCCACCGGCTCACACCATAGAAACGGCCACCCAAGGCCTCACCGCTACACGGCTCCCGCCATTCTCGATGCACAACCACAAGTATCTCCTGTCTGTAAAAGACCACAAGCCAGTCACCAATTGCTCGTCAACGAAAACCCTCCTCTTGCTCAACTTCTTCCGCCTTTCCTGGTCCTTTACCAGAATCAACAAACACGTTCCAGACCTCGATGGGCCATCCGCTGACTTACACACAGACTGATACCAGTTCTCAAGCTACACTCCTCTTGGACACCGCATCCGATCTCGATCATCGCGCTAACTCAACCCTCGCAGGGGAGCACGACGAAACCAATGACAAAACTCAGGAGTCTTCAGTCATCACCTCACTCTACTCAGACTTACGGGGGAACCATCCCATGCTGGTCACCAAACTAGGGATAACCATTCCAACGCCAACGTCCCATCAAGGACCTTCAACCACAGGCATCACTCCTCTGTCCTATCTCATCAAATCCTATCTCAACTTCTCCAAGTGGACACCTACCAATCCTGATTCTGCCCTTATCACAGAGCAACGGGACACCATCGGAACAATTCATGGCACACATCTCTACGGGAGGAAAGTGTCATCCAATATTACGGCAACCTAGTCGCCAACACCACGACTAATGCACACAAGTCTTCAAACGACACAGATTCTCATCAGAGTTGGGTCCTGTCCGCCACAATCTGACACGACGATAACCTATAGATGCTGCTGTGGTTGATTACACTATTAGGCTCACCAGCCACTCCCAGCTGCCAACTGGGACCCATAATCTGTTAGAGATCACTTCTCTAAAACACGATCTCATCCGAGGACACGACTGGCAACACAAGCAGGGCACCAAGCCCCCGACTCTGACCAACACGTCCTCGACCTCCGTCAGGTGACATCCTCAACAACCCCATCCGAGTATAACACCGACGCTTGACACGGCTCCCATCACATGAACAGGGTATTCATGCGGCACACTTGCCAACATTTTCCCCCAATACTCCATCCTGCCAGTGCCAAGAACCATAGTACCTCAAGCAACGGCACGGTAACAACACGTCTCACACAGAGGAACCAATCCTCCAATGCTCAACGCAACCTCAGGAATCCGCCCGTAGCACCCAACGCTACGATCATAAACTTGTGGGTTATGGGCCCACCAGGCTTCCACTCCACACTCAGATCCACGCACACAGCCTAACACGGAAACTCGAGACTTGCCATCCCGACAATCTACAACTCGGCTGGCCAACTTCAAAAAATAGGGTGAGGAAAGCTCCATTACCTAGAACCCCAAGCACAGATTCTCCCTCTTAATCTGGCAATCCCTCTGCGACTCCGCAGACTCCGATCCGCCACGCATCAGAAAATCATGACTCCAGCCACAAATTCTCAAGAACACCGCCCAACTGGCACACGTCCTTCCAGAACAGCGCCACCACCCTTACATACCAGGGAAATGGGCACAACTTCTCACAGGAAACCAACTTGCCAAAGCACGGAACACGTCTTGCACGGACTTCATAGCACACAAGGGCCAACCAATCCGGAAACAATGCAAGACGACGATTCTTAGCCAAACACAATCTCTCCAACCAAGGGGGAAGCCAACACACCTCCGACCAATGGAGAAACTCCACGCTCGACTTGACCTCAAACCTCGCGTACGCTGGAAACAACACCTTCTAGCACTGAGAAAACCATTACCTCGTCAGGTCAGCGCCTCCGACACACTCGGCGAGTGTCACGTCGGACCACGGTCACAGCATCTCTCGATGCACCACAACTACAATTCCTCGAACAGCAACACGCCACGCCAAAAGCTGCAACAGGAGCCATAACCGATAATCATCAACGCTCATCCTCGAGTCCCGAACTCACCGTGGAACCCTCATAACTCACCTGTCGCCACACACGGCGCATCCAAGACAGTGCACAGTGGACCCAAATTCCATGATCTCGGCCAGAAGCCAAGCCACTGCCACACAATCTCGAACCGAATCCAGGGTTACCACAACCCATTTGATGCAGGACGGACACGCGACCTGGGACTCTAGCTCGCGATAGCCCCTAAGTGAGGGAAGACGAGGGACCGTGCGCGGTTGAGAAACCGACAGTGAGTTTCGGGTATCGGCTT
Source organism: Amorphophallus konjac (assembly GCA_022559845.1). NCBI lineage: Eukaryota > Viridiplantae > Streptophyta > Magnoliopsida > Alismatales > Araceae > Amorphophallus > Amorphophallus konjac. Next base: position 194,229,538 of record CM040126.1, on the reverse strand, counting down.
TCCGCGTGTACTCGGATTGAGGCACGGGATAGGTCACACTCACTCTCTCGCAGCGGTGATACAATTTATATAACAAGCTAGCAACCTATCACTCATGCAGCGGCATTTAAAAATATACGAGTAAAGCAACTGCGATAAGAGAGAGGGAGCGAATTTACCTCCATGCTCCGGGCGTGGGGAAGACGATCCCGGCCAAGTCAGTAACTCCCGGTACAGTAAATACTTAAATTACAGCAGTGAATTATCACCCACTCCACGTAGGGAGGTAAAGGGCTACACAAGTGGGCCCGGGAGGACCGAACTTGGATTGACGGGCAGCACTTGATCACCCCGTCGGCGCGGTTCAGACGACTGCTGGTTGTGGGGCCCACGTGCTGGTCGGCGGGTCCGAGTGGGCCCGGAGTGGTACCGCTGTGACGGTGGCACCTGGAGAGGCGCTCCCTGGGATGGCGGCACGCTGGTTCACCTTGTGGAAGGTGAGTCGGCTCCGGTCTTCACTTGTTGACCTTGCTGCCCACGGATCTGAATTTCTATTTTTACAGCGCGCGACCCGACGAGAATTGCTGCTGCGATCAATCCCGACGTGGGATCGACGCGAAATAGGTATCGTTGGAAAGTCGATCCGAAATCCTACGACCAAGGACAGTGAAAGGAATTTTGACAGCTCTATATTTTTCGTGGTGTATTTTACAACTGATTGACTAACATACTCAGAAAACTTAGGACAGAAATAGAATTTCCTGATAACTTGCGTTGACTGCGACTAACACGTCGGATCTGGCAGTTGGACTCTTCACAAAAGTTGTAGAGGGGAAAACAAGGAAGACGGGGATAATTTTTGTGGATTTTGTAGAGGTTGTTTAATAGGGGAAAATAATTGTATACTACACAGGGGTCGGATCTGAACTGCACAGGATAGAACATATTTGGGAAAAGACAGTGATTTTTAAAAATAATAAAAGGACTCCCAAAATTCTAAGAAAATTCGTGGGAGATGGTTTAGGTGGACAGAACTCCTAATAAAATTGGTGACTCAAACAAACAAAGGAAAGGGGCTCGAACTGAGGAAACACAGGGTTGCTGTGACACAAAACTGAACAGAAGACAAATTACTAGTGGAGGGAAGACCGGATTGGGAAAAATGATAAACGAAGGATAGAAATTGGGAAACATTTTTTAGGAGAGGGTATTTGCGTGGGAAACCTACCCTCAAAATTTCGGCTCCAGCAGATCTGTGGATTTGGTGCTAAAAATCAAACAAGGAACCTCTGTCCTGATTTGGACAGAACTCTGGCGATGGTGGCGGCAGCGCGATGGCGGTGCGATGGCGGCGGCGGCGGTGGCAAAATCAGAACTCAGAGGGGCAGAGGAGAAGATAGAAGGGCATCACACCCTAAGAATGGCAGAAATCCACCCGCAAGGGGGGAGGAGAGAGGAGAGAGGGGTGCTCTTGGGCTTGCTCTTGGAAAACATACTTAATTCTTCATTAAAATCTCTAATGACACTATACATAGGCTTATATAGAGAATGGCAAGGGGTGGGGGGTTGGGAATTTTGTGGGAGAGAAAGAAGGGGTAAGCATTTTCTTCCCCCATGTGGTCAAATGATCAAATTAAATAAAAAATATAACATGGGATAAACTATATTATAAGGGGGAAGCATCTTGACTTTGCTTGGTCCATGTTTGAATTTTCTTCTACCTTGTCCCCTTGAATGGTCAAGCATCTAGAAGCCCACCTAGGACCTTTGACTAGTCCCACATGGACCCCTAGGGCTTAGGTGGACCAATGGGAAAGAGTGTGGGGGCCCCTTGCTGGACCTACTGGACTTTTGCACAAAAACCCACTAAAACCTAAAGACTCACATTTTGACTTATAAAGCCTTACAATTGCAAACATGTTTTCCCAAAGATATAAATGCAAACTAAAAGGACTCAAATAAAAAGTTAGTGGTCTTGCTCTGATGTCCCCATCAATTCTCCCCAGGTGGGAAGAACTCGACCCCGTCGAGTAAGGGGTGCGGCTGCTCGTGACGCCGGCGGATCCGTCATCATACCAGCAAGCGCGGAGTACGCTCCACTCCATGTAATTGACACCTGCTCATCCCGTATAGATTTGATATGCTCACGCTACTGGGGAATGAGGCTAGGGGTGGACACTCTAGGGTGGGGTCACTCTCAAAGGAGGGAAGGTGGCTCGAAGACTCCCTAGGAATCACCGCTGGGTCCCTATATGTGACTAAATCTAATATGTTGAGGTTGAGCCGATCCCAAAGTCCGACAAGTCCTGCACTCGAAAGGGACTAACAACGCGAGCATACAAAAGACCGACTCGACGCGATACATGTAGACTTACTATGCTTTTCTTATATGCTGGACACATGCATGTACAGACACACAAGACCCTAGACATACCTACGGTTAGTCCGATCCGTACATGTGTGACGGCGGACAAGGATACCCGAATGTGTGCCATACATGCAGTTGACGTAACCGAAGGTTGACGTCATGGGGAACTCCTAGACATCCTACGATGCACCAGTCATGGACATTGGGCTTGGATGTGGGAGGATTAGGAGATCTAAAACTACCTTTGTCAACACCCTTAGATGTTGGTAAGGCATGCCATGTTCCCCAATCATCGGACCTATTGCTATGTGGAGGTTGATTGGCCTGAGTGGGAAGAGAGTGGTAGGGGACTTCCTTGACAAGGTATAAGGGAAGTGGTGGATCACGAGGCCCACTAGCGAAGGGGTCGAATGGGTCAAAGAAAGTGTGACCCATCGGTTCCTCCATTACATAATCCTATGTTTGAAATTCATGAAGGTGATGGTCACCTCAATCCATCGTGGTAGATGGGACAGTATATAGAAGATATGGCTCCTCCCTTGGGATAAAAGGAGTGAAGTCGGGCTCGGCCGGTAACGGGTGGAGTAGAAAAATCTCCGTGATAACATGACCCACGGTATACACGGAGGTGATGGACCCTAAAGCGGGATGAGTGAAGCTACGACCTGTGGGTCGGTCGAAGCCGGGGGCCAACAAGTGCGTCAACGTCAACTGCCGGGCTAATCCTTTAAGAAGGTCATCCAATGTGTCCACATAGTGACTAGACCGGAAAGTGGTGTGAAATGAGTTGACCGGCACTAATGGTAGGGTGGGGTCCATGGATGGGTAGGGAGGTGGGACCAAGCCATCCTTGAGCCAGCTAAGTAGTGGCTCGGGGATAAGAAGCGTACCCGTTAGAAACACAGGTGGCTCGGGTTGAGGTGGCTCCAAATAAGATGGCTCCGCAAAAGGTTTGGAAGCAGAGGGTGGTAAGGGAGCACTCACGGGTGGTGAAGAAGCACGTGTCCTTTCTATCCTATCCAACCAGTCCGAAAACATTTTAAAGAATTCGGCAGAGGTGCGGGTTGGAGTAGGGGCCTCGGGGTGGACCCGCTCCTCATCTCTCGTCCTGGGTGTGGACCTAGGCTCGGCTATAAGCGAGGCTTGTTGCCTCCGACTATGACCCACTTGACTTGAAGTGCTTGGGTGGGATTGGATGGGGGTGAAGGGGTGGGGTTGGTTGGAGGTGTGGCCCACTTGATTGTGGGTGATTTGGTGGGGTCGGCTAGTGGTGCGACCCCCGTGGTTGGAGGTAGATGGGTGGGGAAGGTAGACCCTCCTAGGTGCTCTCTTCATGTCCCACCATGACTAGCTCGATGGGACTTTGCCTGCTATCCTCCCTCAAGTATTTTATGTCCCTCCATGTTTCGGCGGCTTCGTAAAAAAGTCACCTTCAGGTGAAGTCGACTTCCATGGGACCGGACATAATGTACACCTCAAAGTATTGGTCCATGATGGCTTCCCACTCTAGGTAGTCACACGGGTCTTCGGAGCCATAGAAGTCCCGGGCTACGGACCTACGGGGGTGGTCGGGTTGGTTCTCCCATCTTTGGTAGTATCGCCACCATGCATAAGATCCGGGCATTTGGTAATCCATGGGACACGGGGAAGCTAGAAGATGGCCATGCCGACACTTGGACAAGACACTAGACACGACCCTAACAAATGCAAAGTTTGAATGCAGACTCGACTAACAACCTAGACACAACCAAAATTCGGTACCTGACGAAGTCCGAGGATCCGAAGATCCTCTCACATGAGTGAACCACCTCTCCGATAGGCGTAACCTAACGGTCGGGTGACACCTTTTTGTATACCGAACAATGGTATGCAGATGCAACCTTAGACCGACTTAGACTCTCTTGGACGTAAATGACACTTTTTGGGGGGTTTAAACAAAGAATACCCTAGACTCAAACCGACTCTCTGATACCAATTTGATGCGGGACAGACACACGACCTGGGACTCTAGCTCGCGATCGCCCCTAAGCGAGGGAAGATGAGGGACCGTGCGCGGTTGAGAAACCGACAATGAGTCACGGGTATCGACTTTCTTCGTGTACTCGGATTGAGGCACGGGACGGGTCACACTCACTCTCTCGCAGCGGTGATACAATTGATATAAAAAGCTAGCAACCTATCACTCATGTAGCGGCATTCAAAAGTATACGAGTAAAGCAAATGCGATAAGAGAGAGGGAGCGAATTTACCTCCACGCTTCGGGCATGGGGAAGATGATCCCGGCCAAGTCAGTAACTCCCGGTATAGTAAATACTTAAATTACAGCAGTGAATTATCACCCACTCCACGCAGGGAGGTAAAGGGATACAAAAGTGGGCCCGGTGTAGGATGTAAATGTAATCTACCCCGCCCCGAACTAAACAATATAAGCATGCGTATAAACATGAAATTGCATGAAACGAAAAGGGGTGACAAGGAATAGAGAACTAACCGTGATCGCCACCAAGGACTTACAACACCAAAATGATGAAGAAAGGATGAAGATGGCGCCGTGTACCTTGGAAAATATGGAGGAAGACGCGGCCTAACGGGAAGCCGCTACAACGTGTAATCGCGCTTGAAATGGGATGCGGGGAGCCGATGTGGGTGCACCTCCTCACTTCCTAGATGGCTAGAAAACAACGGCCTCACATTCTATCAATAGTCTCCTGCAAAACAAAGCCACAAACATAAGAGAAAACCCATTAGAAACATGTGTAGCATATATCCCAAAATGATGAAGTAGCATGAAAGAAAGGGGGAGAACGCACCGGGGGAGGGTTTTTAACCCCTATGAGTGGGTGCAAAAGTAAGGTGGGAGTGTTGTGCATGCATAGGATTTGAAATCATGGAATTTGATGGAGAAATGGGGGAGAACATGTTGTGTAAAACAGAGAAAAATGCATGAACGTGCCGAAACAGTGCAAAAAAAAAACTAAGTGTAAAACTGTGACGATTTGTGAAAAGTAGAGGGAGAGAACTAAGCCTAGATATGAAGAAAGAGAGCCCGGAGAGATGAAAAATGAAGAAGATACTCCCCTCTTTAAGATGAGACCAATGGAGGATGAAGAGGATGCCGGATGACTCTGCCCCGAGCCGACGAAGGGCGCCCCGTCGCACAGGTTCAAGAACTCGTGATGATTTGCAAAAAGTATGGGCGAAGTTAGGAGGGTAAACGAAGATGAAATCCAGCAAATAAGATATCAAAATGAAGCCTATACTTCCCTCAATAGCCTGGGGTCGAAGGTTTGAGATTATGATTTGGCATGGCTTTGCCCCAAGTCCAAGAAGAGCCCCCCCGGCGCGAGGTACGCACAGGGGCTTTATATAGAAAAACTGCCCAAGTCTCCAACTTTCCTCCACGAGTTTAAGAGATAGAGTCCAAAAAATCTCGAGATCAATGGATCAATCCCGAGATAATAGATAGGATAAGAGCTAGGAACAAACGGGACTCTTTTTGGTGGAAGGATCTGGAAGATAGAGTCAATGGAAGGTGGCCCCGGAGCCTAATCTGGAAGAGTTTTTGTTGCATGAAAAGCAGAAAAACCTAATATTGTGGTCAGGATTCCAGGAGATATGGTCAATTAAAAAGCATGCTCCGTATACCAAATTCAAGATAATACAAAGGGGAAGACACAGCAACAAACGGGGCTCAATTTAGTAGAGTACTCTAGAAGATAGAGCCCTAACAAGGAGGTCCCATTGCACAGGTTTCGGCCTTAGAATCCAGCGGTGAAGAAGATGGAGTTCAGGACATTTTGGACTCTCTGGTAGATGGACGGTCGCACGATAGACCGTTCATTGAGTTGGGTGGTCTAGAGGTAGACCGCCCAGTCTTGGGGCGACCGGAGGACTTTTCACACAAAAAAAAGATAAACGGTCATCCACGGACCATTTTTTGAGTTAGGCGGTCGGAAGAAGACCGTTTTATGACATTTTAAAAATAAAAAAAATAAAATAAAAATAAAAAAAATTAAAAAAGTTACTGTTCATAGGTGGTCATCTGTTGACCGTTTAGTTGCCAGGCTCGCGCGACTTTAGAAATTGAAGCATTTCTTGAAAACCGTGCAGAATTAGAAAAGGTGTTAGAAGAAGAAACTGTAGATAACCGAAATATGAACAACTTTCATGAAGAAACCAAGATGAAAAAATGATCCGAAGAGAGAGAAACAGGGGTGAGAATAGAGAAAAACAATGAGACTTGAAAACGGTGGAGAACTGGATAATGGCGTAGAAGAAACAAATGTAGGGCTTTTAAAGATGAACAACTTTTGTGAAGGACACATTTTGAAAAGAGAAAAGAAAGGGGGGTGAAAAAGGACCATTTTCAAGACTGCGCAGCGAAAGGGGGCTGAATGCTTGAGGGAAGCCAGCCTAAATGGGCCGTAAGTTGACTTGGAAGGCCGACATGTGATAAGATAGGCTCCTGGGCTCTAAGAAATAATGATCTCCAAGGCTCAAATAGAATGGAATAATGAAATGGGCTCGAAATTCATCCAAGGAAGGCTCCAAAACAATGGGTAATTCTGGGTATCAAAATGATGAATAAGAGAAATGACTCAACTTGCAGGCTAAAAACGGGTGTCAACAGATGCCCCTCCTTGATGTCCGCTTTGCAAGGGAGCGAGGGAAAGTGACGCGGAGGTGAAATGGAATGTAGATGGAGCGAAAGCGAAAGCGACGTGAAATGGAGATGAAGCAGAGATGAAGCGGAGAGGACTGAAAAGAGGGCAACAAGGTAAAAGACACCCGTTTTAACCAACAAGCGACAGGAATTCTCCCGAAATCACTGAACTAACCACTCGGAATGGCTGACAAGGATGAGACATGTCTGGAGAACTAAACTAATAGGAAAAAAAGGAAGCACAACCAGGCTCATCGGGGACACAATCCACAGAGAATGAGGGGGTCGGAAAGGAGCACAACGTAAAAAGCAGGAGAAATATAACTGAGATAAAATCCAGACAGGAATCACACTGGCCAACCAGACCGAGCGAAAAGATCAGAGAAATCGTTCAAATTCAGAGTGGAATAAATATCTCTTATCCAAGAGACATGAAGTGCAACTAACCATTATTGAGAAGAAACCTTGAATGGATCACGAGACGTTAATGCTCAAAATGACATGATGCATGCTGGGCTAAAATAAAGAAATCATCAAATTGAATGCAAAGAAAGCATAAAATAGAAAGTACTCAAGGATAATATTGCTAGATAGAGTCAAGATGGGGTCAAGAGTCATCTCGCAACCACGGCGTGCGAGACAGAGTCCATCGTTCCCCACCCGACTCAACTGAGCGGCCTATCCAACGATTAACCGTATGCTCCTAGATTATCATCATTTTTGTTAAAGGGGAACATCAGATCTCAGAACACACGGGCAACTAGCCGGTCCTTGAGAGGCTATAATAATGTTGATACCATATAGTAATGCAATAATGAGAAGGGATAGAGAGCCATACCTGACTTACCTGCCAAGTGAAGCGGCTTTTTTTCTTCTGATTTTGCAGATTTTTATGGATTTTCAATATAAGACAACCAACAACATGAATAAACAAGCATGAACATAACGAGACAAACAAATGAGCATAACACAACGAAGAATGAAGGAACAAACAACATATGCAAGATACGAACCAACAATATGCATGTAAGATAAACATAGTGAGATAAGATAACAATGCAGTGGGACAACACACGGTTGGGACAAGAACATGTGGGAGGACAACACACGGCTGGGACAAGAACACGCGAGATAATACACGGTTGGGAGAAGAACATGTGAGACAACACATAGTTGGGACAAGAACACGTAGGATAACACACGGTTTGGACAAGAACATGTGGGACAACACACGATTGGGACAAGAACATGTGACATAACACACGGTTGGGACAAGAACATGACAAATACGCTCTTCAATCAAAACCTAGGATCAGAATGAAGCAGAACCGCCTGGTTCATAATCGTGAGGCAGAGCCCTCTAATAAAGATATGATGAGATAAAGCTGAGAAGGACATGAGCTTTAGAACAGATCGAGAGAGTGGATTGAAGAAGACAACAGATCAAAGATGTGGACAGGTTGCAAAACGAGAGATATAGCAAGGAGACTTGAAGCACCTCCAACCTGCACACTTAACAAACGGATTACGTACCTATTCTTAGAACAAATGCAAAATGCATGAAAAAGAAAACAAAAGACACTTTTTTAGATTTTTGAAATATTTGATTTTTTTAGTTTTTTTGAAATATTTAATTTTTTTTAGATTTTGAACTATTTGACTTTTTTGGATTTTTTGAAGTATTTGATTTATTTTTGGAATTTTGACAATATCTCATTTTTTTGGATTTTGACAATATCTCATTTTTTTAGATTTTTTGACATATCTCTTTTTTTTTGGATTTTTGACAATATCTCATTTTTTTTTGTTTTTTTTTTCGACATAGCAATCTGCAGCACCCAAAGACAGGCTCGAACTACTGGCCAGGGATCGATGTCCCTCCCCTCTCATTAAAGACTTCCCTTTAGTAGGGTGTGCATGTGAGGGTGGCTTAGCACAACCAACCGCCTCTAAAGAATGGTGCCCCTACTAAGGCCATACCCGGGATACAACCCAGCCTAAGAGGGAGAAGCCGAAGAAAAATTGGAGACAAGCTTTGTGCAGGATGTGAGATATCAAGACTCGAATTCCTCACAGGGCACTACCCCTCAAAGAGATAGCCTGTTGCGCTGGGGCTTTGTGTCTTTGATTTTTAGACCCATATTTATCAGACACGCATGCGACCGGGCTCATGACATCCCGTGGGGAACTATACTGTCACTCTTGCCATGCCTTTGATTCATAATTTTACATTGATTCATTTTCTCATTTTGGTAGCCCTTATTGGCCAGATATAGCATGAAAGCTTACTTTTGAGGGAAGACTACCCCTATTTGAGACCTCTCTCGTATTAGGGAGCGCCTAGGTTAGTCATCTCATCCATCCATCTCTTGCCCCTGCACTTGGCCGAGCAGAGAAAAGAAAAGACCTTTGTGCATACCCAAAGTATGGCCAAAGCAGCAACGGTGTGCCTCAGAGAGATCGGCTATGGCACGCCCTGTAGTGTATGAAAAATCCATACTCAAAGGTCACCCTAAACAATATAAGCATGCGTATAAACATGAAATTGCATGAAACGAAAAGGGGTGACAAGGAATAGAGAACTAACCGTGATCGCCACCAAGGACTTACAGCACCAAAATGATGAAGAAAGGATGAAGATGGCGCCGTGTACCTTGAAAAATATGGAGGAAGACACGGCCTAACGGGAAGCCGCTACAACGTGTGATCGCGCTTGAAATGGGATGCGGGGAGCCGATGTGGGTGCACCTCCTCACTTCCTAGCCGGCTAGAAAACAAGGGCCTCACGTTCTATCAATAGTCTCCTGCAAAACAAAGCCACAAACATAAGAGAAAACCCGTTAGAAACATGTGTAGCATATGTCCCAAAATGATGAAGTAGCATGAAACAAAGGGGGAGAACGCACCGGGGGAGGGTTTTTAACCCCTATGAGTGGGTGAAAAAGCAAGGTGGGAGTGTTCTGCATGCATAGGATTTGAAATCATGGAATTTGATGGAGAAATGGGAGAGAAAAATGTTGTGTAAAACGGAGAAAAATGCATGAACGTGCCGAAACAGTGCAAAAACAAAGTAAGTGTAAAACTGTGATGATTTGTGAAAAGTAGAGGGAGAGAACTAAGTCTAGGTATGAAGAAAGAGAGCCCGGAGAGATGAAAAATGAAGAAGATACTCCCCTCTTTAAGATGAGGCCAATGGAGGACGAAGAGGATGCCGGATGACTTTGCCCCAAGCCGACGAAGGGCTCCCCGTTGCACAGGTTCAAGAACTCGTGATGATTTGTAAAAAGTATGGGCGAAGTTAGGAGGGTAAACAAAGATGAAATCCAGCAAATAAGGTATCAAAACGAAGCCTATACTTCCCTCAATAGCCTGGGGTCGAAGGTTTGAGATGACGATTTGGCATGGCTTCGCCCCAAGTCCAAGAAGAGCCCCCTCGGCGCGAGGTACGCACAGGGGCTTTATATAGAAAAACTGCCCAAGTCCCCAACTTTCCTCCACGAGTTTAAAAGATAGAGTCCACAAAACATCGAGATCTATGGATCAATCTCGAGATAATAGATAGGATAAGTGCTAGGAACAAACGGGACTCTTTTTGGTGGAAGGATCTGGAAGATAGAGTCCATGGAAGGTGGCCCCGTAGCCTAATCTGGAAGAGTTTTTATTGGAGGAAAAGTAGAAAAACCTGATAATGCGGCCAAGAGTCCAGGAGATATGGTCAATTAAAAATCATGCTCCATATACCAAATTCAAGATAATACAAAGGGGAAGACACAGCAACAAACTGGGCTCAATTTAGTAGAGTACTCTAGAAGATAGAGCCCTAATAAGGAGGCCCCATTGCACAGGTTTCGGCCTTAGAATCCGGCGGCGAAGAAGATGGAGTTCAGGACTTTTTGGACTCTCTGGTAGATGGACGGTCGCACGATAGACCGTTCACTGAGTTGGGCGGTCTAGAGGTAGACCGCCCAATCCTGGGGCGACCGGAGGACTTTTCGCACAAAAAAAGATAAACGGTCATCCACGAACCATTTTTCGAGTTAGGTGGTCGTAAGAAGACCGTTTTATGACATTTTAAAAATAATAAAAATAAAATTAAAAATTAAAAAATTAAAAAAAGTTATTGTTCATGGGCTGTCAACTGTTGATCGTTTTACTAGTGGACGGTCACCTTGTGACTGTTCAACTCAAGGAACGGTCAACTGTTGATCGTTTAGCTGCGAGGCTCACGCGACTTTAGAAATTGAAGCATATCTTGAGACCCTTGTAGAATTAGAAAAAGTGGTAGAAAAAGAAATTGTAGATAACTGAAAGATGAACAACTTTCATGAAGAAACCAAGATGAAAAATAATCAGAAGAGAGTGAAAATGGGGTGAGAACAGAGAAAAACAATGAGACTTGAAAACGGTGGAGAACTGGATAATGGCATAGAAGAAACAAATGTATGGCTTTGAAAGATGAACAACTTTTGTGAAGGACACATTTTGAAAAGAGGAAAGAAAGGGGGTGAAAAAGGACCATTTTCAAGACTGTGCAGTGAAAGGGGGCTGAATGCTTGAGGGAAGCCGGCCTAAATGGACCGTAAGTTGACTTGGAAGGCCGACATGTGATAAGATAGGCTCCTGGGCTCTAAGAAATAATGATCTCCAAGGCTCAAATAGAATGGAATAATGAAATGGGCTCGAAATTCATCCAAGGAAGGCTCCAAAACAATGGGTAATTCGAGGCATCAAAATAATGAATAAGAGAAATGACTCAACTTGCAGGCTAAAAACTGGTGTCAACAAATGCCCCTCCTTGATGTCCGCTTTGCAATGGAGCGAGCGAAAGTGACGCGGAGGTGAAATGGAATGGAGATGGAGCGAAAGCGAAAGTGACGTGAAATGGAGATGAAGCAGAGATGAAGCGAAGAGGACTGAAAAGCGGGCATCAAGGTAAAAGTGTAGCAACCCTAATAAATGAATAATTGAAATGAATTAAAACATATATATTACTGAAGTAATATATAAAAGGAATAGGGTTAATTGGATGAAATAAAACAAAATTAAAAATAACGCCTCTTATTAAGGCGTTAATTTATAAAGAAACGCCTCTACCAATGGCGTGAATAAAGAAAGGACGCCCACACCTACGGTCGTCAGTTCTCACGCGACCAAATAGGTAAGTAAAAGAAACGCCTCTATCTTGGGCGTGTTTTAAAACACGAAACGCCCTTTTTCAAGGCGCTTTTTAAGAAACGCCCTTATGCAAGGCGTTAATTCAAGAATACACGCCCTGACCAAAGGCGTTAATTCCATTCGAGTTCCGTTCGACACGGGAGCTTATCCAGGGAAGGATTATGTTAATCCAGTAAGTATTTAATAGGGCAAGGACTCTATATTGGAAGCATTGCTTCTACTAGAACACTAACCTTAACAGGACGTCCAAAATCCTATAAATAGTCTTGATCGAGCAAACCCTAAACCTATTTGATTCAAGCCTCTGCCACGGTAAGTGAAGAACAGAACTGTTCTTCTTATTCCTTTCTTTCTGTTTGGAGTGTATGAAGAACTAACGTTCTTCATCTCCTTCTCTTCTTACAGGTTGAAGAGAGAGCACACGCTGTGAAGAACATAGGTAAGGTTCTTCTAAAACTTTTCCTAACTACGGTTATGTCCCCATCTTCCTCATCTTCTTTTCTTTTCCTTACAGATCGATTGTTGGGTGAAGTTCCTGAAGACAGAAGATCAATATCTTCATCATCCTCATCAAATACAATCACCTTCTCTTCTTACTACTACCAGCGGGATTCTTCGTCCCTTCGATTAAACCAAATCAACCATTAAAGGTAGGTTTTCTCAAGTTACTGTAGCCCAAATGAAATTAATGCAAGATATATATATATATATATATAAGCATGTCATGCATATGATTATTATAGTTTTCACGCGTTTTCTGAAATAATTTGAAAGAAACGCCCTTGATTAGGGCGCTAATTTAAAAGAAACGACCATACTAGTGGTCGTCAATTTAATATTTGACGCCCTCTACGCAGGCGTTAATTTCATAAGAATCGCATGTGATTAATAATTGATCCTGTTTAAAAATTACAATACATATGAAATATTGATTTTTAATATCTTGCATGACTCTGTGAATTCCTGTTAAATTTTACTGCCATGACATGTCTCCTGTCTCTCGAAATATTATTTATTAAAATATCGTAAATCCCTTGAAATTCACGACTTGGACAAAGTCGTTTTCCATATTCTAACGCCCCAGTACAAGGCGTGAATATTAAAAGTAACGCCCCTTCCTAGGGCGTGTATCTGTTAAAATCCTGAAATTCACATATTCTGTAAAATGGAATTAGAAAGTAACGCCCCTTCCAAGGGCGCGTTTTTGATAAATTTCTGAGAATAATTATATCCTGTCGAATATGTAAATGATGAGATGCCTGCCTCTGCAGTCGTCAACTTTGAAGAAACGCCCCCAGGAAAGGCGTGTTTTTGATAAATTAATGAAATAATGGAAATTCTGCAAATTGGCAATATATGTAAACGCCCTTCAGTTAGGCGTTAATTACTTGAGACACGACTTGACCTAAGTCGTTATTTTACTGTAAACTGATTTTTCCTCTGATTTGCTAACCGATGGTTTATATATTATACATATATATATATATATCGGCACTATTCTCCACTCCGTGAGTATAGTCCCACGTTTCATGTTGATTTATCGATCACACTCAACTCTCATTGACATACAAGCTCTCCATTGGACATTCCGTTCCTTTGGACTAGCAAGTTAGTCATAGAGACCTCCGTAAGACTCCTCGTAGCCTTGGATTCCCTCAAGGCCGACTGAGCTGGTTGTACCCTAAAAACCCATTACACAGTTTTTGCCATGTCAATCTAAAGAAACATGGTATACCGGCCCTTATGATTATACAAAGAGTATATCATAAGAAATTCTTAATGGGATGATGATATCATGCCATATCATGTCGTTCTTGTAAACCTCAATTCTATGATAAGAATGAGGGTATCTTACCTTTGATATACTGTTCATGTGGACCTCAATTCTATATGAAGAATGTCCATATTGATTTGTCATGGTACCTAAGTTAAAGGAACCATAATCTACCTAGTTTTACCGACATCGTGATTATACCGTTATTATCGCCATTCTATGTCCTTTGTCATATTTTGGACTCTATTCTATCAAAGTTGTCATACATATCTACAAGCTTGATTATTGAAATTCTATATTGGCTATATAAACAAGAGTGGATGTCAAAACACATGATAAATGCCTGCGCATATAGGGCCCGATCTGGTCCTGGGAGGAGCACCCGAAAGTACTTGTGCCCATGGGAGTTAAAATGATAAGGTATCTGGCATTATACCGAGTACTTGACTTGCTTGATTGGACATTCCACACACATCTTGTACTTGACTCGTACTTGACATGAAATGAAATGCGTGGCCCGAAAAAGGGTAATTTACTTGCTTGATACATGATAGCCAAAGTTCTTGACATGACTTGTTAAATGTACTTGCTTGAATATCTCGAATAAACTCGTTATCTTGTTGGAAGTTCATGACTAAGTTCATCTTATTTTCTTGATATTACATTCTCTCTATCTTGTCGTTTCATGCGAGCATGCATAGCTTTATTGCATCCATGAAAATGTAATTACTTAAACCACTTGCTAGTACTTGAGATATAATTTCCTACTGAGCGTTCGCTCATCCCGTTTGTCCCTTTTTACTTTTCAGGTAAGTCCGACGACGATGGAAGTCAATCGGATGGGAATGGTCAAGAGTGAAAGTGATAGAGCTTCTACAAGTGTCGTCTAGTCTTTTCCATAGTTTCTTGAGTCAACTATGTATTCTTTTCCTTTTTATTTAACAGAGTATTGGATTTGTAATAGTCTATCCATTATGAAATAAAGGATTGGGTTATCTTGCTATTTTGCGCATCTCTGTCTTTGTGTCGAATACATGACCACTCTGATTGACATGATTGATATAGACACGTCGCGCATCTCCGGGTATCTTCCGCGCTCGGGGCGTGACAGTCTTTGTGGTATCAGAGCCTAAGGTATTCAATTCCTAGGAAACCCAAGTCCAAGGATAGGTTTCAAAACCCTTAACCAAGTGAGAGTGGGTAGAACCAAGGGTTAAATGATCAATGAGTCCTTTATAAGATTATAGTGACATAATACTAACATAGCTATTGTAATTGTAGGATAATGGCTGCCGAACGTGCTCAATGGCGCAACATGCAGCGTACCCTTCAAGGGATGACCCAAGTGCTACAACAGGTAGCACAAGGTGGTGCTCCACGAGCTGGAAGCTTACACCAAGCATTCAAGAATATGAATCCCCCGAAGTTCATGGGATCGACCGATCCAGACGATGCCGAGCATTGGGTTCGGGAGATTGAACGTATATTCCGTGTTATGCAATGCACGGATCAGGACAAAGTCTTATTAGCTACTTTCCAGTTAGAAAAGGATGCTAGATGCTGGTGGGAGTCAATTGAAGCTACTATTGACCCAACTCAAGTTACATGGGGTGAATTCGTTGAATATTTCAACGCCAAATATTTCTCTGATAGGGTCCAGGAAAGGAAGGCCGCCGAATTTGCCGCATTAAAGCAAAGATCTTTATCGGTGGCTGATTATGAAGCACAGTTCTCTAGACTGTCTAGATATGCTAAGCATTTAATTGGCACGGAAAAGATGAAAGCCCGTAGATTTCTTAATGGGCTTAGGCCCCACTACATTACTCAACTGGCGCCTATGGATATTCAAGTTTATACTGAAATAGTGCGCCGAGCTCAGTTGCTTGAAGATGCCACGGAACTATCTGATAGGATCCGTGGGAAAGACAAAAAGGAGCAAGTCACAAGTTCGGGTTCTTTTAAACCCAACTTTAAGAAGAGGCCCAATAATGGAGGTTCTTCCTCTCAAGATCAGAAGTTCAAGAAATCCAAGCCTTTCTCTATCACCACTACCCCTTCAAACGTAGTATGCAAGCATTGTGACAAGGCTGGTCACAAAACAGAAGAATGCTGGAGGAAACTAGGAGCATGTCTCCGTTGTGGGAGTCGTGAACATCGGATTCCCGATTGTCCATTAATGAATGACCAAGACGGTGAGGGTAAACGCCCAGTGACAAGGAACGCGCGTCTTCATGCGATCCAAGAGACCGAACCAGAAGAAGAAGGCGGATTGGTGGAAGGTACATTAAAAATTTGTTCCAAATATGCACATGTCTTATTTGATACAGGTGCATCGCATTCCATTATTTCTAAGAAGTTTGCTGACCCATTACCTCTAGAACCAGAATGGATGAAAATAGTGTTGTCTACTCCTCTCGGAAACGAGACGGATATCACGCATCATTACCAAAACTGTGAGGTGTTGGTTCGAGGAAAGAATTTTCCTATTGATCTTATCTGCTTAGATCTAAAAGAATATGATGTTATACTAGGAGCAGATTAGTTATCCAAATACCAGGCAACGGTTGATTGCCGTGATAGCAAGATTGTTTTCAAGAAATTTCCGGAACTGACTTATACTAGTCCTAAGAGTCGAAGCAAATCCCCTCTTATTTCGGCTCTTCGAGCAAGCAATCTCGTCAAGAAAGGATGTGTATCCTTCCTTGCTTTTGTCACTATTAAAGAAGCTAAGGAAACCAAGATAGAAGACGTTCAAGTAGTACGAGAATTCTCAGACGTATTTCCGGAAGAATTGCCGGGATTACCCCCGCAAAGAGATGTGGCCTTTACCATCGACTTAGTCCCTGGTGCTGGTCCGGTTTCAAAGGCACCATATAGAATGTCCCCTGCTGAACTCAAGGAGTTGAAGGAGCAGTTGATGGAACTAATCCAAAAAGGGTTTATTAGACCAAGTACTTCCCCGTGGGGAGCACCAGTCTTATTTGTAAAGAAGAAGGATGGATCCATGAGATTGTGTATTGACTATCGACAGTTGAATCATCTTACTATCAAGAACAAGTATCCACTGCCGAGAATCGATGAATTGTTTGATCAGATTTCAGGATCCAAATATTTCTCCAAGATTGATCTCCGGTCGGGATATCATCAATTAAGGATCAAGGATGATGACATTCACAAGACCGCATTCAGAAGCAGGTATGGCCATTACGAATTTGTTGTTATGCCTTTTGGACTAACAAATGCCCCTGCTGCCTTTATGCAGTTAATGAATAGCATATTCAGGCCTTACTTGGATCAATTCATAGTAGTCTTCATCGATGATATATTGATATATTCTAAGACTAAGGAAGAACATGAAGAGCATTTGAGGATTGCATTGCAAGTCTTGAGGACAAATCAATTATATGCTAAACTCAGCAAATGCGAGTTCTGGCTTGAAGAAGTGGCTTTTCTCGGACATGTCATATCCAAGGACGGTTTATCTGTGGATCCGTCAAAAGTTGAAGCTGTGAGAGACTGGGAGAGACCCACTAACGCAAGCGAGATCAGAAGTTTCTTAGGTCTTGCAGGCTATTATCGACGATTTATCAAAGATTTCTCTAAGATCGCCGTACCACTTACAAGATTAACTCGTAAGGAGATCCGATATGAATGGAGTGAGGAATGTGAAAGCAGTTTCCAAACTCTCAAGGATCATCTCACCACAGCTCCGGTCTTAGCCCTACCAATTGAAGGAGAGAAATTCGAGGTCTACACTGATGCTTCTGGCATTGGCCTCGGATGTGTTCTAATGCAACATGGGAAGGTCATAGCATACTCTTCTCGTCAACTGAAGAAGCATGAGGAGAATTACCCCGTCCATGACTTGGAATTGGCCGCGGTAGTATTTGCCCTAAAGATATGGAGACACTATCTCTATGGGGTACAGTTTACTGTATACTCCGATCACAAAAGTCTCAAATATCTATTTTCACAAAAGGAGCTGAACATGAGACAAAGACGTTGGCTAGAATATCTCAAGGACTTCGACTTCAGTATACAATACCATCCCGGAAAGGGTAATTATGTGGCTGATGCCCTTAGTCGAAAGCCGAGAGCAAAGATAGCAAATTGTATGATACAAGAATGGAGGTTACTTGAACAATTCTCCGAGCTCAATATAAGCTTGGACACGGAATCCAAATTTGTCACACTATCCCATGTAAGCATACAGTCAGATTTGTTATCTGAGATACAAACACTTCAGGATGATGATCCTATGTTAATAGAAATCAAAGGCAGATTAGAAGGACAATCCGATTTTCAACTAACTTCTGATGGAAGATTATCGTTCAAAGATAGAACTTGTATACCCGATTGTCCGGAATTAAAGAAGAAGATCTTAGATGAAGCTCACAGATCAAGATACACTATTCATCCTGGATCAACTAAAATGTACCAAGATGTAAAGAGGAACTTTTGGTGGCCCAATATGAAAAGAGAAATAGCGGACTATGTATCACGCTGTCTCACATGCCAACAGGTCAAGGCGGAACACCAAAAGCCTGCGGGAAAACTACATCCTCTAGATATTCCTAAGTGGAAATGGGAGGATATTGGTATGGACTTCATCATGGGTTTGTCTAAATCTAAAGGAGGACATGATGGAATCTGGGTTATCATTGATCGATTGACTAAATCGGCACATTTCTTGCCAATCAAAAGCCGATGGTCGATTGATGTGCTAGCTGCACTATACATTAAAGAAATAGTCAGGATACATGGAATTCCTGTCTCAATCGTGTCTGATAGAGATCCCCGTTTTACTTCTCATTTTTGGAAGGGATTACAACATTCGTTGGGGACAAGGCTCAACTTTAGTACTGCTTTTCACCCACAAACGGATGGTCAGACCGAGCGAACTAATCAAGTTGTTGAAGATATGCTGAGAGCATGCATTATTGACTTTGGAGGAAGCTGGCATGACCACTTACCTTTAGTTGAATTTGCATATAATAATAGCTACCAAGCTAGTATCCAAATGGCACCTTTCGAAGCCTTATACGGAAGGAGTTGCCGATCTCCCATATGTTGGAACGAAGTTGGAGAGAAACAACTATTAGGTCCAGACATGGTAAGGGATACAACTGAGAAGATACAGGTAATCAGAGAAAGATTACAAGTTGCTCAGACCAGACAAAAGACTTATGCAGATACAAGAAGAAGAGATCTTGAATTCCAAATCGGAGATCATGTATTTCTTAAAATATCCCCTGGACGTGGCATACGAAGATTTGGTGTTAAGGGCAAGCTTACGCCAAGATTCATCGGACCATTTGAGGTACTCGAAAGAGTTGGCGAGGTTGCTTATCGCATCGCGTTGCCTCCTCAGTTGTCCGAGGTACACAATGTATTTCACATATCTATGTTGAAGAAGTATGTGCACGATCCGTCACATATTATTGAGCATGGAGATCTGGTGATCCAGAAAGATCTCACATATGAACAGAAGCCCTTGAAGATATTAGATCGAGAAATACGAGCTCTAAGGAATAAGGTTATTCCCATGATCAAGGTGCAATGGAATAAGAATCCTGAACGCGAAGCGACATGGGAGACCGAGGAATCTATGAAGAAACGATTTCCCGAGTTATTCTAAGAGGTATATGTCCTACACTCTCCGCGTGTATAAATATATATATATTGAATTTGGGGACCAAATTCTTTTAAGTGGGGGAGGGTGTAGCAACCCTAATAAATGAATAATTGAAATGAATTAAAACATATATATTACTGAAGTAATATATAAAAGGAATAGGGTTAATTGGATGAAATAAAACAAAATTAAAAATAACGCCTCTTATTAAGGCGTTAATTTATAAAGAAACGCCTCTACCAATGGCGTGAATAAAGAAAGGACGCCCACACCTACGGTCGTCAGTTCTCACGCGACCAAATGGGTAAGTAAAAGAAACGCCTCTATCTTGGGCGTGTTTTAAAACACGAAACGCCCTTTTTCAAGGCGCTTTTTAAGAAACGCCCTTATGCAAGGCGTTAATTCAAGAATACACGCCCTGACCAAAGGCGTTAATTCCATTCGAGTTCCGTTCGACACGGGAGCTTATCCAGGGAAGGATTATGTTAATCCAGTAAGTATTTAATAGGGCAAGGACTCTATATTGGAAGCATTGCTTCTACTAGAACACTAACCTTAACAGGACGTCCAAAATCCTATAAATAGTCTTGATCGAGCAAACCCTAAACCTATTTGATTCAAGCCTCTGCCACGGTAAGTGAAGAACAGAACTGTTCTTCTTATTCCTTTCTTTCTGTTTGGAGTGTATGAAGAACTAACGTTCTTCATCTCCTTCTCTTCTTACAGGTTGAAGAGAGAGCACACGATGTGAAGAACATAGGTAAGGTTCTTCTAAAACTTTTCCTAACTACGGTTATGTCCCCATCTTCCTCATCTTCTTTTCTTTTCCTTACAGATCGATTGTTGGGTGAAGTTCCTGAAGACAGAAGATCAATATCTTCATCATCCTCATCAAATACAATCACCTTCTCTTCTTACTACTACCAGCGGGATTCTTCGTCCCTTCGATTAAACCAAATCAACCATTAAAGGTAGGTTTTCTCAAGTTACTGTAGCCCAAATGAAATTAATGCAAGATATATATATATATATATATAAGCATGTCATGCATATGATTATTATAGTTTTCACGCGTTTTCTGAAATAATTTGAAAGAAACGCCCTTGATTAGGGCGCTAATTTAAAAGAAACGACCATACTAGTGGTCGTCAATTTAATATTTGACGCCCTCTACGCAGGCGTTAATTTCATAAGAATCGCATGTGATTAATAATTGATCCTGTTTAAAAATTACAATACATATGAAATATTGATTTTTAATATCTTGCATGACTCTGTGAATTCCTGTTAAATTTTACTGCCATGACATGTCTCCTGTCTCTCGAAATATTATTTATTAAAATATCGTAAATCCCTTGAAATTCACGACTTGGACAAAGTCGTTTTCCATATTCTAACGCCCCAGTACAAGGCGTGAATATTAAAAGTAACGCCCCTTCCTAGGGCGTGTATCTGTTAAAATCCTGAAATTCACATATTCTGTAAAATGGAATTAGAAAGTAACGCCCCTTCCAAGGGCGCGTTTTTGATAAATTTCTGAGAATAATTATATCCTGTCGAATATGTAAATGATGAGATGCCTGCCTCTGCAGTCGTCAACTTTGAAGAAACGCCCCCAGGAAAGGCGTGTTTTTGATAAATTAATGAAATAATGGAAATTCTGCAAATTGGCAATATATGTAAACGCCCTTCAGTTAGGCGTTAATTACTTGAGACACGACTTGACCTAAGTCGTTATTTTACTGTAAACTGATTTTTCCTCTGATTTGCTAACCGATGGTTTATATATTATACATATATATATATATATCGGCACTATTCTCCACTCCGTGAGTATAGTCCCACGTTTCATGTTGATTTATCGATCACACTCAACTCTCATTGACATACAAGCTCTCCATTGGACATTCCGTTCCTTTGGACTAGCAAGTTAGTCATAGAGACCTCCGTAAGACTCCTCGTAGCCTTGGATTCCCTCAAGGCCGACTGAGCTGGTTGTACCCTAAAAACCCATTACACAGTTTTTGCCATGTCAATCTAAAGAAACATGGTATACCGGCCCTTATGATTATACAAAGAGTATATCATAAGAAATTCTTAATGGGATGATGATATCATGCCATATCATGTCGTTCTTGTAAACCTCAATTCTATGATAAGAATGAGGGTATCTTACCTTTGATATACTGTTCATGTGGACCTCAATTCTATATGAAGAATGTCCATATTGATTTGTCATGGTACCTAAGTTAAAGGAACCATAATCTACCTAGTTTTACCGACATCGTGATTATACCGTTATTATCGCCATTCTATGTCCTTTGTCATATTTTGGACTCTATTCTATCAAAGTTGTCATACATATCTACAAGCTTGATTATTGAAATTCTATATTGGCTATATAAACAAGAGTGGATGTCAAAACATATGATAAATGCCTGCGCATATAGGGCCCGATCTGGTCCTGGGAGGAGCACCCGAAAGTACTTGTGCCCATGGGAGTTAAAATGATAAGGTATCTGGCATTATACCGAGTACTTGACTTGCTTGATTGGACATTCCACACACATCTTGTACTTGACTCGTACTTGACATGAAATGAAATGCGTGGCCCGAAAAAGGGTAATTTACTTGCTTGATACATGATAGCCAAAGTTCTTGACATGACTTGTTAAATGTACTTGCTTGAATATCTCGAATAAACTCGTTATCTTGTTGGAAGTTCATGACTAAGTTCATCTTATTTTCTTGATATTACATTCTCTCTATCTTGTCGTTTCATGCGAGCATGCATAGCTTTATTGCATCCATGAAAATGTAATTACTTAAACCACTTGCTAGTACTTGAGATATAATTTCCTACTGAGCGTTCGCTCATCCCGTTTGTCCCTTTTTACTTTTCAGGTAAGTCCGACGACGATGGAAGTCAATCGGATGGGAATGGTCAAGAGTGAAAGTGATAGAGCTTCTACAAGTGTCGTCTAGTCTTTTCCATAGTTTCTTGAGTCAACTATGTATTCTTTTCCTTTTTATTTAACAGAGTATTGGATTTGTAATAGTCTATCCATTATGAAATAAAGGATTGGGTTATCTTGCTATTTTGCGCATCTCTGTCTTTGTGTCGAATACATGACCACTCTGATTGACATGATTGATATAGACACGTCGCGCATCTCTGGGTATCTTCCGCGCTCGGGGCGTGACAAAAAGACACCCATTTTAACCAACAAGTGACAGGAATTCTCCCGAAATCACTGAACTAACCACCTGGAATGGCTGACAATGATGAGACATGTCTGGAGAACTAAACTAATAGGAAAAAAAGGAAGCACGACCAGGCTCATCGGGGACACAATCCACAGACAATGAGGGGGTCGGAAAGGAGCACAACGTAAAAAGCAGGAGAAATATAATTGAGATAAAATCCAGAGAGGAATCACACTGGCCAACCAGATCGAGCGAAAAGATCAGAGAAATCGTTCAAATTCAGAGTGGAATAAATATCTCTTATCCAAGAGACATGAAGTGCAACTAACCATTATTGAGAAGAAACCTTGAATGGATCACGAGACGTTAATGCTCAAAATGATATGATGCATGCTGGGCTAAAATAAAGAAATCATCAAAATGAATGCAAAGAAAGCATAAAATAGAAAGTACTCAAGGATAATATTGCTAGACAGAGTCAAGATGGGGTCAAGAGTCATCTCGCAACCACGGCGTGCGAGACAGAGTCCATCGTTCCCCACCCGACTCAACTGAGCGGCCTATCCAACGATTAACTGTATGCTCCTAGATCATCATCATTTTTGTTAAAGGGGAACATCAGATCACAGAACACACGGGCAACCAGTCGGTCCTTGAGAGGCTATAATAATGTAGATACCATATAGTAATGCAACAATGAGAAGAGATAGAGAGCCATACCTGACTTACCTGCCAAGCGAAGCAGCTTTTTTTTCTTCTGATTTTTCAGATTTTTATGGGTTTTCAATATAAGACAACCAGCAACATGAATAAACAAGCATGAACATAACGAGACAAACAAATGAGCATAACACAACGAAGAATGAAGGAACAAACAACATATGCAAGATACGAACCAACAATATGCATGTAAGACGAACATAGTGAGATAAGATAACAATGTAGTGGGATAACACACGGTTGGGACAAGAACATGTGGGGGGACAACACACGGCTGGGACAAGAACACGCGAGATAATACACGGTTGGGACAAGAACATGTGAGACAACACACGGTTGGGACAAGAACACGCGGGATAACACACGGTTGGGAGCAGAACATGTGGGACAACACATGATTGGGACAAGAACATGTGACATAACACACGGTTGGGACAAGAACATGACAAATACGCTCTTCAATCAAAACCCAGGATCAGAATGAAGCAGAACCGCCTGGTTCATAATCGTGAGGCAGAGCCCTCTAATAAAGATATGATGAGATAAAGTTGAGAAGGACATGAGCTTTAGAACAGATCGAGAGAGTGGATTGAAGAAGAGAACAGATCAAAGATGTAATGTCTCGAATCTTTATTGGGTCTTTCGGATCCTTTTCGGAGAGTTTCGGATCACTTTTGTAGCTCCCGAGTTGAGTTTTACGATCCGTGTGGATTTTTCTCTCGTACTAGTTACGGAACCCTGCGGTGTGTTTATTTCTCAATTCATCGACTCGTGCACGATACAATGGCGATGTACTCTTCGAGCCGATCGTTTTGACTATTTTTGTGTATTTTTCTGAGTTCGGGCCAAAAATCAGATTTTTCGGAAATTAGGAAAATTCTTAATTTCTTTCTATAAATTCAATTCCACTATCTCTCCTGCTCATTTTCAACTTCACGCTATCTCACTCCGTTCTCTCCCGTCTCTGGTCCGTTCGGCGCTGGGCGCGCACCGTTGCGGAGCTGGCTGAGGCGTGGACGTGCTCGGGTGATCGGTTCGCGGGAAGGAGCAGCGGATGGAGCGTGGTGGGCGCGATCCCTCGGTGGACTCCGAGTGGGCGTCCTTCATGATTTGGTGGTTTTCGACGTGGTTTAGTCGCTTCGGCGCACGGTTTCTTCGGTGGAGGTAGGGAGACGGACCGCCACTTCGTTCTGCACGTTTCCTCTACTTCCGTGCGTTGTTTGGTGCTCGATCGGGGGAGATCGGGCCGGTTTAGTGAAAACCGTGGTTTTTTGGGGTTTTCAGGGTTCGCCGAAAAACGGCAACCATTCTCGGTCTGGTTAGCGTCAAAATGACCGCTGGGATGTCCGGATCCCATTCACATAAGTTTCGTGTCGATCGGTTGTCATTCGAGGCCGGTAGGAGTCCGGGAACCTCGGTGACCCACTTTGGGTCGATTTGATGAAATCACCCCGATCTCTTGTTTTAGGGTTTGCATGTGGGCTTTTGAGCCTCCTAGAGTTGTTTTTCAACGTCTAGGTTTGTTTCCCCTGTGCTTCGGCGTGAATGGGGCGTGGAACGGCCCGATTTGGCGTTTCCACTATTTTCCCGCCGTGACCAGTGTAGCGGTCGTTTCAGAGACCGTCACATGTCTCTGACGGCCCTACGACAGACCGTCACAACGTCTGGGCGTTTTTAGTTCTTCGTGATTTTGGGAGTGTGACGGCCCAGGGGAGGCGCATCACAGCTCTCTGACGAGTCCGGGGTGATGCGTCACGCCTGTTTTGTCATCTAGCGTTTTAGGTGAGTCGGTTCCACTGACGCGCCTGCCCTGTTGCATCAGGCTGTGTAACGCGCCTGCCCTAGGCCGTTACACCCTATTTTGTTTGTTTTGGGTCGGTTGGCGTAACGCGCCTGTCCTCACTCGTTAGGTGGGCGTAACGCGTCTACGCTCGTGCGTTAAGCTGTTGTAACGCGCCTGCCCTAGTGCGTTATGTGGCTCGCATTATGTCTTTGTGCCTGTTGTCTCTGACGCGCCCGCCCTGGTGCGTCAGGCCGGTGTAACGCGCCTGTGCTAGGTCGTTGCAGTCCTGTGGTGGCCGTGATGGCCGTTGGGCTTTTTGGTGTGTGGTCGTGTGTTGTGGGTCCGTTCTAGGTATCGTTAGGGGTTGTTCTGTGGCGTGTCTGTGTGTGTGTCTGTCTATGTTAGGGTGATGTCTGTCGTTCCCGTGGTCTGGCCGCTTTCCCCGTGGACATCGGTCGATGCTCCTATGAAGGCTAGGACTACGTTTTCGAGTTTGTCGGTGACTTCTTGTGCTGCCTTTGGTGTTTGAGGTACGAGTGACAGTGCATGTTCGACTGTCTGTACTTCAGCGCCGCGTTTCGAGCTTCTTCCTTGCGTCGCCCTAGACGTGGAGCAGTAGAAAGGTGACCCTGATATACGGTTTGTAAGCTAGTTTCCGTCAGCTCCTGCGGTTACCGTAGCGTCCAACGGGGGGAGAAAACTAGCCACAGGCCTGGCTCTAGGCAGGAGCCAATGTGTGCACACGTGGTCAGGGGCAGAGGACTGACGCCGACGGGCGTGACCCTGACTAGTACTTGTACCTGTGGTTCCGCGTGGGTCTGCGACTCGGCCGAGCTCGCGCAGCCGCGATCGGTTGGTAGTCGAGACACTTATGGTAGGTGTTCTGGTGTAGTGTAAGACATCAGTGGATGCATCTGGCCATTCTCCCGGTGCGGTGGTTTTTCGTCGCGTGGCGCACGACTCCCGTGCTCTTCCTGTGTTGTGACCTGTCCGGGTTGGCCTTTCCGTGGCTATACTCGAGGTCTGTGCCTGTCTAGGTCTTTTCGAGACTTTCTTTTGCATGCCTGTTGTAGGTGTAGGTTGGGGCGTTTGTGCGTGGTTTTTCCCCTTTTTCCTCGTTGCTCCTTACTCCTCTTTCCCTTCTTAGGCCTGCTTGCCTGTTCCGGTTATTCCCCTCATCCTTACATGTTCCCTACTCCTTCTTCCCTTTCTTTTGCAGCTTTCTAGTGTTGTTTCTTGCTACTGTTCCTGTTGTTCCATGTTACTGCGTGTTTTTCAGTGGGGATACGCGTGACCCCTACTGAGCCAGTGACACGAGGCTCACCCCTGCTTTTCAGGTGGGGTGATGTGTTCGTTCTGCTTCCGCTGGTCCTGGTGTTCGTGTTGTAGCTGCCAGCTGGTACCTCTGTCGGGCTTCCCCCGACTTTCTAGTACGTCTTTTCTTTCTATCGACTGTACTGCTAGACTACTGTCTTTAGCTTTGGACTTGACTCTGGGTATTTAATTATTTAAAATCTGTTAATAAAAATGTAATTTTATTTTTGCTACTTTAGCAACCCGTTCTAATGAAATTTAATTACTTGCTGTTTTATCTGTTAGTTCAATGTAATACACGACAATCCTTTTTCCCTTCGGAGCTTTACCGCTCTTGGGAGGCCTCGCGGGTTCCAAGTGGTATCACATGTATTCGGTAGTCCTACCAGGTATACCTGGTATCCGGGATCCGGGTCGCCACAAAAGATGTGGACAAGTTTCAAAACGAGAGATATAGCAAGGAGACTTGAAGCACCTGCAACCTGCACACTTAACAAACGGATTACGTACCTGTTCTTAGAACAAATGCAAAATTCATGAAAAAGAAAACAAAAGACACACTTTTTTAGATTTTTGAAATATTTGATTTTTTTAGTTTTTTTTGAAATATTTGATTTTTAGTTTTTGAACTATTTGACTTTTTTGGAGTTTTTGAAGTATTTGATTTTTTTGAAATTTTGACAATATCTCATTTTTTTGGATTTTGACAATATCTCATTTTTTTTGGATTTTTTGACATATCTCTTTTTTTTTGGATTTTTGACAATATCTCATTTTTTTTGGTTTTTTTTCGACATACCAATCTGCAGCACCCAAAGACAGGCGCGAACTACTAGCCAGGGATCGCTGTCCCTCCCCTCTCATTAAAGACTTCCCTTGAATAGGGTGTGCATGTGAGGGTGGCTTACCACAACCAACCGCCTCTAAAGAACGGTGCCCCTACTAAGGCCATACCCGGGATACAACCCAACCTAAGAGGGAGAAGCAGAAGAAAAATTGGAGACAAGCATTGTACAGGATGTGAGATATCAAGACTCGAATTCCTCACAGGGCACTACCCCTCAAAGAGATAGCCTGTTGCACTGGGGCTTTGTGTCTTTGATTTTTAGACCCATATTTATCAGGCACGCATGCGACCGGGCTCATGACATCCCGTGGGGAACTGTACTGCCACTCTTGCCATGCCTTTGATTCATAATTTTAAATTGATTCATTTTCTCATTTTGGGAGCCCTTATTGGCCAGATATAACATGAAAGCTTACTTTTGAGGGTCAAGACTGCCCCTATTTGAGACCTCTCTCGTATTAGAGAGCGCCTAGGTTAGTCATCTCATCCATCCATCTCTTGCCCCTGCACTTGGCCGAGCAGAGAAAAGAAAAGACCTTTGTGCATACCCAAAGTATGGCCAAAGCAGCAACGGTGTGCCTCAGAGAGATCGGCTATGGCTCGCCGTGTAGTGTGTGAAAAAATCCATACTCAAAGGTCACCCTAAACAATATAAGCATGCGTATAAACATGAAATTGCATGAAACGAAAAGGGGTGACAATGAATAGAGAACTAACTGTGATCGCCACCAAGGACTTACAGCACCAAAATATGAAGAAAGGATGAAGATGGCGTCATGTACCTTGAAAAATATGGAGGAAGACGCGGCCTAACGGGAAGCCGCTACAACGTGTGATCGCGCTTGAAATAGGATGCGGGGAGCCAATGTGGGTGCACCTCCTCACTTCCTAGCCGACTAGAAAATAAGGGCCTCACGTTCTATCAATAGTCTCCTGCAAAACAAAGCCACAAACATAAGAGAACCCATTAGAAACATGTGTAGCATATGTCCCAAAATGATGAAGTAGCATGAAAGAAATGGGGAGAACGCACCGGGGGAGGGTTTTTAACCCCTATGAGTTGGTGCAAAAGAAAGGTGGGAGTGTTGTGCATGCATAGGATTTGAAATCATAGAATTTGATGGAGAAATGAGGGAGAAAAACGTTGTGTAAAACGGAGAAAAATGCATGAACGTGCCGAAACAGTGCAAAAAAAAAATTGTGTAAAACTGTGACGATTTGTGAAAAGTAGAGGGACAGAACTAAGCCTAGGTATGAAGAAAGAGAGCCCGGAGAGATGAAAAATGAAGAAGATACTCCCCTCTTTAAGATGAGACCAATGGAGGACGAAGAGGATGCCGGATGACTCTGCCCCGAGCCGACGAAGGGCGCCCCATCGCACAGGTTCAAGAACTCGTGATGATTTGCAAAAAGTATGGGCAAAGTTAGGAGGGTAAACGAAGATGAAATCCAGCAAATAAGGTATCAAAACGAAGCCTATACTTCCCTCAATAGCCTGGGGTCGAAGGTTTAAGATGACGATTTGGCATGGCTTCGCCCCAAGTCCAAGAAGAGCCCCCTCGGCGCGAGGTACGCACAGGGGCTTTATATAGAAAAACTGCCCAAGTCCCCAACTTTCCTCCACGAGTTTAAAAGATAGAGTCCACAAAACATCGAGATCTATGGATCAATCTCGAGATAATAGATAGGATAAGTGCTAGGAACAAACGGGACTCTTTTTGGTGGAAGGATCTGGAAGATAGAGTCCATGGAAGGTGGCCCCGTAGCCTAATCTGGAAGAGTTTTTATTGGAGGAAAAGTAGAAAAACCTAATAATGCGGCCAAGAGTCCAGGAGATATGGTCAATTAAAAATCATGCTCCATATACCAAATTCAAGATAATACAAAGGGGAAGACACAGCAACAAACGGGGCTCAATTTAGTAGAGTACTCTAGAAGATAGAGCCCTAACAAGGAGGCCCCATTGCACAGGTTTCGGCCTTAGAATCCGGCGGCGAAGAAGATGGAGTTCAGGACTTTTTGGACTCTCTGGTAGATGGACGGTCGCACGATAGACCGTTCACTGAGTTGGGCGGTCTAGAGGTAGACCGCCCAATCCTGGGGCGACCGGAGGACTTTTCGCACAAAAAAAGATAAACGGTCATCCACGAACCATTTTTCGAGTTAGGTGGTCGTAAGAAGACCGTTTTATGACATTTTAAAAATAATAAAAATAAAATTAAAAATTAAAAAAGTTACTGTTCATGGGCGGTCAACTGTTTCCCGTTTTACTGTTGGACGGTCACCTTGTGACCGTCCAACTCAAGGAACGGTCAACTGTTGACCGTTTAGCTGCCAGGCTCGCGCGACTTTAGAAATTAAAGCATATCTTGAAAAAGGCGCAGAATTAGAAAAGGTGACAGAAGAAGAAATTGTAGATAACTGAAAGATGAACAACTTTCATGAAGAAACGAAGATGAAAAAATAATCAGAAGAGAGAGGAAAGGGGGTGAGAACAGAGAAAAACACTGAGACTTGAAAATGGTAGAGAACTGGATAATGGCGTGGAAGAAACAAATGTAGGGCTTTGAAAGATGAACAACTTTTGTGAAGGACATATTTTGAAAATAGGCAAGAAAGAGGGTGAAAAAGGACCGTTTTCAAGACTGTGCAGCGAAAGGGGGCTGAATGATTGAGGGAAGCCGGCCTAAATGGGCCGTAAGTTGACTTGGAAGGCCGACATGTGATAAGATAGGCTCCTAGGCTCTAAGAAATAATGATCTCCAAGGCTCAAATAGAATGGAATAATGAAATGGGCTCAAAATTCATCTAAGGAAGGCTCCAAAATAATGGGTAATTCGGGGCATCAAAATGATGAATAAGAGAAATGAGTCAACTTGCAGGCTAAAAATGGGTGTCAACACCCGGGAGGACCGATCTTGGGTTGATGGGCAGTACTTGATCACCCCGTCGGCGCGGTTCGGACGGCGCAAGCTGCTGGTTGTGGGGCCCACGTGCTGGTCGGCGGGTCCGAGTGGGCCCAGAGTGGTACCGCTGTGACGGTGGCTCTTGGAGAGGCGCTCCCTGGGACGGCGGCACGCTGGTTTGCCTTGTGGAAGGTGAGTCGGCTCCGATCTTCACTTGTTGACCTTGCTGCCCGCGGATATGAAGTTCTATTTTTACAGCCCGCGACCCGGCGAGAATTGCTGCTGCGATCAATCCCGAAGTCGGATCGACGTGAAATAGGTACCGTTGGAAAGCCGATCCGAAATCCTTCGACAAAGAACTATGGATGGAATTTTGACAGCTCTGGATTTTTCGTGGTGTATTTTACAACTGACTGACTGACAGACTCAGAAAACTTAGGACAGAAATAGAACTTCCTTATAACTTGCATTGACCGCGACTAAAATGTCGGATCAGGCAGTTGGACTCTTCACAAAAGTTGTAGAGGGGAAAACAAGGAAGACGGGGATAATTTTTGTGGATTTTGTAGAGGTAATTTGATAAGGGAAAATAATTTTAGACTGGATAGGGCTCGGATCTGAACTGCATAGGACAGAATAGATTTAAAAAAGATAGTGATTTTTAAAAATAGTAAAAGGACTCCCAAAATTCTAAGAAAATTCGTGGGAGATGGTTTAGGTGGACAGAACTCCCAATAAATATGGTGACTCAAAAAAACAAAGGAAAGGGGCTCGAACTGAGAAAACACAGGGTTGCTGTGACATAAAATTGAACAGAAGATAGATTACTGGTGGGGGGAAGACCGGATTGGGAAAAATGATAAACGAAGAATAAAAATTGGGAAACATTTTTTGGGAGAGGGTATTTGCGTGCGAAACCTACCCTCAAAATTTGGGCTCCAACAGATCTGTGGATTTGGAGCTAAAAATCGAACAAGGAACCTCTGTCCTAATTTGGACAGAACTCCGGCGATGGTGGCGATGGCGGTGCGATGGCGACAGCGGCAGAATCAGAACTCAGAGGGGCAGAGGAGAAGATAGAAGGGCATCACACCCTAAGAATGGCAAAAATCCATCTGCAACGGGAGAGGAGAGAGGGGTGCCCTTAGGCTTGCTCTTGGTAAAAATGCTTAATTCTTCATTAAAATCTCTAATGACACTATACATAGGCTTATATAGAGAATGGCAAGGGGTGGGGGGCTGGGAATTTCGTGGGAGAGAGGGGAGGGGTAAGCATTTTCTTCCCCCATGTGGTCAAATGACCAAATTAAATAAAACATACAACATGGGATAAACTATATTATAAGGGGGAAGCATCTTGGACTTTGCTTGGTCTAAGTTTGAATTTTCTTCCACCTTGTCCCCTTGAATGGTCAAGCATCTAGAAGCCCACCTAGGACCTTTGACGAGTCCCACATGGACCCCTAGGGCTTAGGTGGACCAATGGGAAAGAGTGTGGGGGCTCCTTGCTGGACCTACTGGACTTTTGCACAAAAACCCACTAAAACCTAAAGACTCACATTTTGGCTTACAAAGCCTTACAATTGTAAACATGTTTTCCCAAGGATATAATTGTAAACTAAAAGGACTCAAATAAAACGTCAGTGGTCTTGCTCTGATGTCCCCATCACCATTCACACGTAAAAGCGCAGGAGCAAGAACTTACTGGGACACCTCAGCCCATTCCTGCCTCAAAATCCATAAAAATAATCAAGATCGAACACGTCATTTCTGACGCCACAGGGCATGACAAGAACATCAGACTCAAAAATGAGCAGCTTACCGAGAAGATCCTCTGCTCACCCGAGCTGTAATATCCCAGACCTTTCGGATCCTTGTTTTTGGGTTCCGGGTCTATTTTCTCGAAGAATTTGTTCTCATTTTGCCGAAAATTATCTTTCGGACATTTTTCGGGTTCGGATCCGTGCGTTTCGGATCAGTTTCGGAGGTCCCGGAACGTGTTCCGCGGTTTTTCGTGTTTTTCCCTGACAGGACCTACGGAACCCCGTAGCGGGTAAACCGAGTCGTTCACCTACTCAGGGATGGTACCACAGCGATCAGGATGTTCCAATGATCGCGGCGGTATATTTGTCTATTTTTTCATATTTTTCAAAAAATCGAGATTTTCTATATAATCCCATTTCTTTTTCCTTTTTCTTTTCCCTTTCTCTTTCTTCCTCCTTCTCTCCCGTGAGCGACCGCGCTCCCTTCCTCTCTCTCTTCCTCCGGCGTGACCATGGCGGCGCTTCCCTCCTGCTGCAAACGGCATGGCGGTGGCGAGGCGATGGTGGTGGCGTGTGGCTCGTGGGATTTCGTGAAGGTTCGAGGGTTCTAAAAGCTTTCTTCGTGGATCGGCGGCGATCCATCGCGTTTCGGACGAATCCGAGGTAGGGTGACGATCCTTATCTCGGTATTTATCTTCGCCGTGATTTATAGGCCGATGCGAGGTCGAGAGTGGGCTATTTTGAGCCGTCGAGGGAAAAGCATGTTTTGGGGTGTGAGCGCCCGATCTAGCGTTCCAATGCATGTTTTCGTGGTTTGTGGGCATCAAAAGATGCATTGGGAGCTTGGGAACAAGTTTCCCTTTTGTTTCCCCTTCACCCAGGGGTGAATGGGGCGTGGAGTGGTGAATTTGGGGTTTTCCCACCGTTCTCGATTTTCAGGGTCTTTGGCGGCCCTTCCAGTGACCGCCACATCCTTCAGGCGGTCCCCGTTCTACTATTTCAGTCTTTCCGTGCGTGGGTTGGGCATGGCGGCCTCACGATGAGCCGCCAGAGCCCAGGTGGCAGCCGAAGGTCCGACCGCTAAGCCCAGTCGGCCAGCATGGCCTTCGAGGTGTTTTGACCATTGGTTTTTGACCATTGGAAGCTTTTTGGGTCTGGCGGCCGAAGGTTCGCCCGCCTCATGCCCTTTGGAGGCCCTATATAGGACCGCTTGTTCTTTCGTGACCCAGGGTGTGGTGGCCCATCGTTGGACCGCTACAATCCCTGTGGCGGCCTAATATTGGACCACTATATCTTATGGCGGCCCAAAGGTAGACAGCCAGAGGTTCATGTCCAACCGGAGTTATGTTTTGCCGATTCGAGTCCTGGGTGAGTGGATCTCGATCCGCGTGATGACCCGTGGTCTAACTGATGCTGGGCATCATTGGGGGCCACACGTTTGGGTGCTGTGGGATCCCGGGAGGTGGTGTGCTCGGCTTGTGCCACCATGAATCGGTGTCGGTACGAGGATCAACCCTTGTACTTTGTCCGGTTTAGACGCTATTTTCCGTTGACTAGAGAGTCTACCCTTTTAGTGACCCTCCACTAGTCGTAGCCTTCTGACACGCGAGTTGTCCCACCAGGGAGTGGTGGCGAGGCTACCCCGAGAGACAGTTTTTAGACTGGTTTTCGTTGGGCCCCACATCTTGCAGCCAGAGTCCGGCTGAGGGGAAAACTAGTCAGAGGGCCAGACTTGGGACGCATAGTCTGGGTGTGCACACGTGGTTGGGGGCGGTTGGACCCGCGCTGACGAGCGCGACCCCAGCTAGTCACTTGTTCTGTGGTTACTTGTACGGTGTCTCAGTTCCTGCTGGGCCGGAGGGAGACACCCAAGGCGCGGTTTAAGTCGCCAGTGGACGCATCCGGTCTTGCTTCTAGTAGGTTGGTACTCCTATCTTCGCGTGGTAGTGACTCTCAGGTTTCTCTCACGTCTTGACGAGTTGTCTCGATTTTCACACCGTGCGTTCTGTACTAGCCGTAGTGGTAGCTTGTAGTTACTTTCAGCGCAGTTTCTCGGTTTACGAGGTGCGGACCGGATGATCCCTGCTGAGCCTTCTGTTTTGAGGCTCATTCCCTGCGTGTTTTCCATGTTTCAGGTGAGACGCGGCTTCAGAGGAGCGCTTTCGAGGCTCCACGTGGTTCAGGTGCCCATGGTTAGTTGCCAGTTGCCAGTTCTGGGGTATGCCCCGTGTAATTCTACCTTTCTCTTTGAACTGCACTAGTTGTGGACTATTGTTATATTTTAGACTGCTGTTATTATTGTAGAACATGTAATTTAATTAATGTCATTAGTTGCTTCCTGCTTAATTCATTTAATCTGTGTAGCTCTGCAATTATTTTAGATTCTTGTGTATCTCCACACCATCCTTTTAACACTTACGAGTCTTCGGGCTCGTGGGTGGCGGTTCAGGATTCGAGCTATCGGGCCTTCCCAGTGTTCGGATCTCAGGTCGTTATAGCTGGTATCAGAGCACGGCTGTAGATATATATGAGAATCGTAAATAATTACAGTGGTCCACTAGTCCACAATGATGATGCACAGTTGGCACTGGCTTAGGGCATCGTGTGTTTTATTGATTTCACCGTTTTCCGTGTCTTCTGTCTTTATGCAGCAAGCAAGTATGGCGCCGAGGCGTAGGACTCGCTCTCAATAGGGACAGTCGACAGAGGAGCAGGAGGAGCAGAGCAGAGTGCCACCAGTTACCACCCAGGCAGGGGATGCAGTGAGAGTTCCGGGGGCCAAGGATTTCTTTCGGAGCATGTTTCAGTTGATGTCTCAGCAGTTTGGCGGTGATGCTGGTGAGGGCTCATCGTGTAGGGGTGGTCCCAGTCGTGCGGTGAGGGACTTCTTGCAGTTTCACCCACCCTATTACGATGGCCAGCCATATCCCGATGTTGCCAGGAGATGGCTTGATAAGATGGAGAGAGTGTTCAGTTGCATCCGTTGTGCTGAGGAGGACATGGTGATGTTGGCCTGTAACCAGTTGCAGGGTACGGCTCGAGATTGGTGGTCTTTAGAGTGGAAGACGTCCTTTCAGTCTCGTTCACTTCAGCAGATCGTGTGGAAGGACTTCGTTATGATCTTCGAGTGTACTTACTGCACATCCTCTGTTGGTACGCAGAAGATGCGTCAGTTCTTGGAGCTGGTTTAGGGCGACATGTCAGTGTTGCAGTACTGGGCTCGATTTATGGAGTTAGGCCGTTATGCTCCCTATATCATGGAGCATGAGGAAGTGGAGGCTCTGGGAACAAGTGGCATCTGTGTCATTTCGGCTCAAGGTTCCCCAAGAGCTAAGGTTAGC
Organism: Amorphophallus konjac; assembly: GCA_022559845.1. NCBI lineage: Eukaryota > Viridiplantae > Streptophyta > Magnoliopsida > Alismatales > Araceae > Amorphophallus > Amorphophallus konjac. The sequence goes on along the minus strand of CM040126.1, from coordinate 194,194,063 downwards.
TGTTCTTACGAGCATGACTATCACGCATGCGATTCATCGTCAGGTGACAGATGCTCAGCGTGCAGACCGTGAGTTGCCCCGGATTTTGGCTTTGGCTGATGTGGACTATGGCGAGGACGGAGCTATGAGATTTCGTGGTAGGCTATATATGTTGACCCGGACTTCGGATACCGGATATACCCGATGGGACTATCGAGTAGACCCGATACCACTTGGAACCCATGAAGCCTCCCAAGAGCTGTAAAGCTCCGAAGGGAAAAAGGATTATCGTGTAGTACATTGAGGTCGTAGATATAACCATAAGCAATTAAATTTCATTAATCAGGTTTGCTAAAGTAGCAGAAATAAAATTACTTTTTAATTAACAGTTAAAATTAAACATTTATACCATAGTCCAATCCAAAGGAAAGACAAGTACAGTCCAACAGAAAGAGAAATGTACACTGAGGTCTGGGGAAGCCCGACGCAGGTACCACTGGCAACTACGAACTCGCCACACCAAGAACCGCCAAGGAAGCAGAGACGACCACACCTGAAAAGCAGGGGTGAGCCTCGTGTCACTGGCTCAGTAGGGGTCACGCGGATCCCCACTGAAAAATAGCGCAGTAACACGGAATAACTAAAACATCAACAGTAGTAGTAAAGCAGGAAAAGCAGGAAACTACTACTAGAAAGTTGAAAAGGAAAGTAGTAAAGGCAGGAGTAGAAACAGCTAAAAGAAAAGGGAAAAGAAGCCAAACCAAACCAGGACCTCGGCTCCTACACTACTCCAATAGCAACAAAATGACGAACCCTGATCTCACAAAGTCAGGAGTTACCGATCCGTTGACAAGACACCAGCCTCAGAACTAAGGCCGACAAAAATAGACAAAAGGCTTAGAAAAGACCTAGAACACTAAAGCCTACACGACTGGATTGTCGTGCATGCTCTCCTAAACATAAACGCATACACGACTGGATCGTCGTGCATACCACACAGCACTGACCTCGGGTAAGGTCAAGAAAAGACTAACCCGAAGAGGTCACGACGCACGAGATACATAAGAGTCATGTGTCATGTGACGGAAGCACCTCCTCACTAGAAGAACAGCCAGATACGTCCACTGACGTCTTACACTGTGCCACACGTATCTCGCTACGGATGCCGAGAACGACGGAGACTGAGATACTCACAGAACCAGAACAGGAACTACAGTAACGAGTGACTAGTCAGGGTCACGCCCGTCGGCATTCGTCCAAACGCCCCTGACCACATGTGCACACACCGACTCTTGTCTAGAGCCAGGCCTCTAGCCAATTTTCCCCCCCAGCAGGACGCTACCATTAAGTAGGGGCCCATGGAACTAGCTTACAAACCGTATATTGGGAACTACCCCACCACCACTCCCAGGTGGGCCGACACTCGAGGTCGTGAGGCTACGACTAGTGGAGGCTCACTAGACATAGAGACTCTGAAACACGAGTGTTGGAGTACAGATAGGCTAAGCAAGCACTGTCACACGTACTACGAAGCACCAAGGCAGCATACCAACCGCCAACAGACTCATGATAGGACAACTAGACCTGCTAATACAACGATCCTTGAGTCTCATGACTCAGGGTCAAGATCATCGTACAAAGCGGAACAAGCCGCCAATCAGTCTAATCCTAAGCCAGAAGAAACAACACTTCCGTAGGACACGACACACGGAGACTTGAGAGATCACCAAGACCCTCAGCACATCTGGACACATGAATCGAGGTAAAATGATACCTCAAGGCATCCGAAACCACTGTCTCGATCTATCCAGAATAGCCGAGACACGCAAAAGGTCACGTGTCAACATTTGGGTCACACCGGGTTGACCGGGACCTGACAACAACTCTGAAGCAGCACAGAAACCTAACCAATAGCAAAGAACACATGGCTACCTTATAACATGGTTATAGCCCTCATAGGATAACAAGAGACATCCACGGGACAATGGGCAAACCACGAGGTCAAGCCAAGGCATTCAAAAACCAAAATACCAGTAAACCATCCTCTAGGACGCAAGCAGTACATCACTCGGCCGCTAAGCAACACAAGCAGTCAAGAAAGAAGCTGCTACTCACACAGAGGCAAAGACTCTGGCGGTCTTACACTGGGCCGCGAGATGACTGTGGCAGTCAAAGATATGGCCGCTACACACATAGTTAACACTCGAACCGACTTACCCCGTTAAACCACCGTAGCGGTCTAAGATAGACGCGCTACACGGACTAAGGCGGTCTGGACATGAGCCGCCACACTAACCGCCTTAAAACATTGACCTAAGACAACCAGACTGTAGCGGCCTAAGAAGGGTGTGCTACAAGGAAGAGGCGGACGAAGGTTGCGCCGATAAGGCCAGTCGACTTAAAACATTGACCCGGTCAAACGGACAGTAGCGGCCAATGAAAGGCGCGCTACAGCACATTGGCGGTCAGAACTAGAGCCGCCAACTCGAACCGACATACACCCTATGATTCATTCAACGGACCGTAGCGGTCAAGACTAGGGCCGCTATAGCAAGCGTAGCGGTCTATCGTACAACCGCTAAGCTGAACCGACATACACTAGAATCGAGGAAAAATGAACCTTGGCGCACACCTATAGGGCCGCCAGAGGCAAGGGGCGGTCAGAGGTTGGGCCGCCAACCTCAGCTGACCTAAAACTCATCGACACACTATGGAGTGTGGCGGTCCATCGTGGGGCCGCAAGAGACCTATAGCAGTCTCTGAAACGACCGCCCGCACGATACGGCAGGAAAACAGGGGAAATGGCCGATCTCGGCCGTTCCATGCCCCATACGCGTCTAAACGTAGGGGAAACAAACCTAATTGATGAAATTAACCTTCCACAGGCCGGAAGGGGTCCATGCAACAGCTAAATCGCAAGAAACGAACGATTCCAACGAATCGACCCTAATTGGGTCACCGGGGCTCCCGGACTTGTACCGACCCCAAATGATGACCAATCAACACGAAATCAGCAGAAATGGAATACAGACATGCTAGGGATCACAATGAAACTAATCTAGTCAAAAATCATCGCCATTTTTCGGTGAACCCGACGTACACTCCCCAAGCATGCTTTTCCCAAAATTGAACGAAACCCACTCGAATGTGCATCGTTCGGCACGAAACTACGAGGGAACGCAGAAGAGAAGTAGGTGATCTGTCTCCCTACCTCCACCGAAGATTCCGTGATCCGTAGTAACTAAACCACGCCAAAAATCACATCGCGAGCTCAACCGTCAACTTTGAATCCACCGTTCAGGATCACGCCAGAAACGGTCCGATCCTCGCCCCATCGCACTCCGGACCACCCCCACAGCATCACCTCAGCCTGCCCATGCCTCCTCCGTCTGCAGCCGGAGCTGGGAGGGTAAGAGAAGAGAGAAAACGGGGGAGAGAGAGGTCACGGCGGTGAATGAGAAGGGAAAGAAGAAAAGGAAAGAAAAAGGAAAAGAAATTAGGAATTTTCCTAATTTCTGAAAATTTCAATTTTTAGCTCAAAAATCCACTAATTCAGAAAAATATGTAAAAATAGTCGAAATGATCCTCGGAAAGAATGCAACGCAACTGCGGCATCCGCGAGTCGATGAACTTGACAACAAACTCACCACAGGGTTCCGTAACTAGTACGAGAGAAAAATCCACGTGGATCGTAAAACTCAACTCAGGACCCACAAAAGCGATCCGAAACTCTCCGAAGAGTATCCGAAAGATTCGATAAGAATCCAGGGTATTATAGCCTCCCCTCCTTCAAGAAACTTCATCCTCGAAATTTAAGGAACGAATAAGAAGAAGCAGAGAAGAATAAACCCCCAAGACAACTTGAAATAGCACGAGAAAACACAATTCAGAGGAACATTGTCAGACCATAATCACAAGCACACGCTCTGGATCTCAAGGGAAATCGATCCACAGACGAGCATGGCACACAAGTGAATGTAAGTCTGACACCTCCGAAGCAAGGCAACGTCGCTTACGTCTGATAGGAAAGGAGACATGACCCATGCCACGATAACAACTATCGGGAAAACAAAATGACAGACACGTCAAGCATCAGCTTAAACATGGAAGCATAGTCCGCTCAGCTGACAGCTCGACATCATCGGCTCCAGTGCCAAAGGCAACCACGATAGCCTGGCACACAGGACGCCTGTTGTGTTAGATGGAAACACTCTGTCACCACGAAGTGTGGATCTAGAGGGGGGTGAATAGATCGATGGCCTAATTTAAAACCAAAATAAGGCTCTAATGCGGAATTTCAACAGATCTACAAGATTACTAACTAGAGCGTTGGATCTGATCAGAAACGAAGCGATCTGAGAAGAGAATCAAGAGAAGTAACCACACACACCAGTTCAAGAGCAATCTCACAAACACATGACACACCAGATTTTAGGTGGTTCGGTCAACAGACCTACGTCCACCCCACACTCAACCCAAGTGTGGCTTACTGCTGCGCAACACAGCTTGCGTCTGCTGGGCAATACAGCTTAGCCTACAACCGCTGAGCTTCACAGCTTGCTATCCGAGACCAAGTCTCGCCCGCTGAAGAATTACAGCTTGACCTGTCCAGTGGAATCCTCCACTGCAACCGCTGGGGACTACAGCTTAACCCGTCCAGAGGCTACACCTCTGCAAACCGCTGAGCAATACAGCTTAGCTCTGCTGACAAACAGCTTGAAGAAAGGTTTCAGAAAACAAAAACAGAATCAAACGAAAAACAAGAAATCCCAAAAGGGAATATAGCTCGCAATGAGCAAACTCAGCTCTGGTATCTGAACCAAGAGTCTGAGGAACAACTTCTCAAATAAACTCTCTCAACTCTATCTTCTCAATCTTCTCTTCTCTCTCTTTTTCTTCTCTGCTCTGCTCTTCTCTCTCTTTTTCTTCTCTGCACTCAGTGGCTCTCTGCTGCTTCACTTTCTCTACTCGAGATTCACCACATCGATCAGCCTTCTTCTGAGTAAGAAGATTTCCTTTTATAGCAGCAGCAAGCAAGAGGGCGTCTGGCTTCCACATTTCCCGCCCAGAGCACCTTGATCACGTGGCAGCATCCAGGCTCATTGCTATACATGTGTCATGATCCTGGCACTCTTATTATCCTCGGATCACGTGCCATTCTTAATCTTCTCGACAAGGTACCTGTCAATCAGTCGAAGAGAATTATCAGCTTAAGACTATAGAACCTTGTACAGACTTTGTAGTGTGCAATGCAGTGTGTAGACTTTACAATGTATAGACTTTGCAATGCGACAGCAATGTATAGACTGCACAAACTAAGTGTGTAATGCAGAATGCATCAAGCAAAGTATGAACATCATAAATGGATGCACTGACATGCCAAATGAATGTGCAGACTCAACGTGCACCATTGTGCAGACTTACTAAAATGATGTATGAGCATAGCAACACACAATGTGCAGATTTCGTGCAATGCATGAAGCAATGTATAGACTTGGCATTTGTGCAGCTAGCCATTGTATAGACTTGGCGTGCAAGACACTGTATATGCATGAACGATGTATAGACTTTGTGTTGCGAACACAGGCTGTACAGACTTGTGCTAATGCTGCAAGTGGACAATGTACAGACTTCAAGTGCGTGCAACAAGACAATGTGTAGACTTTGAATGCCAGCATGCGACCTCAATGTACAGACTTGCTGGATGCAATGTAGTATGCATATAGTGCAATGTATAGACTTATGAGTGTGTGCGACCAGACAGTGTGCAGACTAGCTATGGATGTATAGACTTTCTGCATGAAGCAAGGCAAACTGATGTGTAGACTTGCTCAACTTTGTGGCGTGCAACTAAACGATGTACAGACTTGATGTTGGACCAATAGGACAATGTACAGACTTTGAGTGCTTACTAAAGCAGGGAACGTAGGTAAAGATAGGAATGTATAGACTTTAAATGATGATGAAACACACAGGCTGTACAGACTTGGTCCGATGTACAGACTTGACCGATGTACAGACTTCACCGATGTATAGACTTGGAAATGCTTGAAGCACACGATGCAGCAATGTATAGACTTGATGCACAAACACATTTCTACAATGTATAGACTTAATGTATGCAACGTAGGGTGATGTACAGACTTCACTAATCCAATCTAGGCAAAACTCTGTACATACTTTATATGCATGAAGACAGGCCATTTGAATGTATAGACTTGCTGGTCAATCTAGGCAAAAACTCTGTACATACTTGGTGTGCAGACTTTGTGTGTGTGTGCGAGAGAGTGTATAGACTTGATGCACTGGCTGTACAGACTTCAGACTCAGGTGCGAACTGAGCTAAAGAATGTATAGACTTTATGGAGTGAACGATGCACAAATGCATGAAAGACACAGACTGTCTGATAAAGACAATTTCATCAGATGTACATACTCTGAATGCATGGAACACACAGACAATCGGATAAAGACAATTTCATCAAAATATGAACAGTTGCCAATCAATCAAAACAATCTGTTGCCAATGAAGTAAGGCTTATTGTCAACATCATCAACACAGAGGAGTCACAACAATCTCCCCCCTTTTGATGATGGCAACACCCTATCATATAGGATGGCAACACCCTGTCACACCCTATATGATCTTACAAAGTGAAATTTATTTTGATGAAAGACATGATTTGTTAGTCAGACTTGTCATGCAGATGCTATGAATGCATGCTAAGAAATGAAATAACGAATGCAAGTTCTAACAAGATCTCCCCCTTTGCCATAACATGATGCACACACTCCCCCTTTGCCATAACAATGTATACACTCCCCCAGGATTCCATCAAACAGACAATAGATTCTCCCCCTTTGCCATCAACAAAGAGGATGGAAAGAAGGTGTAAGGGAAGAAAGACATCTGACTGGCATTCTGAGCAAGTAGTTCAGAAATTAAGCATTCTAAAGCACAGAGCCTTCAGTCATATGAATTTAGAAAATGGTTAGAGATTGAATTCTGGTTTGAATGTTATAAAAGTTAGAGTTCATGCACTACAATCATTGAATGAGTTTGCTGTGCATGATAATAGCAATAAACCAGAATCACATTTGAGCATGAGAGATTCAGTTTCAAAGTATCTTACATTCTTAGACTCAGTAAAATTTGTTAAGAGATACCAGGTCATGTATTGAAATTAAACAATTTGACATACCTGAATTTTCTTTTTGAAGGAACAGCATTTTCAATTTTATTTCATTAAGGGCATTCAGGTACCATTTATCTTTTTGTGTAAGGGTACACGTTTATCAGACGCCAGTACCCCTAAATACTCAACATGATGGACCATTCTGCCTATGATCAAATTCAACAGGACTGATTTGCACCTTTTTGTGTGAGGGTACACGTTTATGAGATGCAGGTACCCCCAGGTACTCAGTGAAACCACCCTACTGTTTTGATCATTTTTACAGAGATAACTGATACACATCATGACATAAGTGTTATCCATTTCTTTGATGGATCACTCAGTTTCTCAGTGCTTTACCAGTCATTGCTCTGCCAATATTATTTTTTTTCAAATATTTTTCAAGATTTTCAGTATTTTTCTTAGCTGTCCTTTATTTGTTTCAGAATGACTTGTTTAAGGACAATACACATACTTAGCCTTCTCTAACAGGATTTCAGGAAAGTTTTCAGATTTCAGATACAGTTAACTTTGTCTGACATGTAATGAAATAAGGGTTGAGAGCTATTATCAATTATCAACATTCTTATTTACTGATTGCAATCTTTAAACTCTAAAGTTTATAAAATTTAAACCATTAAGTCAGTCTTTAAGCAATTAAAATTCTTATAAAGGAAGAAGTCTGTTTTCTATTGCTTAAGACTTAGAACTGACTAACAGATTGCCATATTGTCAGACTCAACTCATTCAGGGTCAAAGGGTTTAATGAAATCAAGAGAGAAACGAGTTTGAGTATCAATGAAGTTGATGACCTCTCTGAATTACATACAACACTCCCCCTGTCTATATGCATGTAGTTTTGCAAATGAATGGGAAGAATTAGAGAAGAGTGAGCTTAGACATAGTCATGGCTGAATGATATGCAATGAGGATCATGAGTGTTATGCCAATTGATATGTCATGAAAGATATGAATGTTATGCATGTATGGTCTGGTGCAACATTCAACAACCACAGAGTTTATTCAAACCACCTGAGAGTTTATTCATCATGCTGAAATTTACACAAGCCAAGTTCTCTTCTAAGAAATTTGAACCTTTCATTCCCTAGTGGCTTAGTAAAGATGTCAGCAATTTGATTTTTTGTTTCAAAAAAATTCAATTCAATTTCCTTTATCACATAACTGGCTGATATTAAGTAAATTATATGCTAAACCTTCAACCAGCATGACATCTTTAATGCAATAGGTAGTACACTTACCTACCTTACCTGACCCGACAATTTTACCCTTTGTGTTGCTACCAAAGGTGACAAGGCCTCCATGTTTCTCTGTCAACATGCAGAACTTGGCCTTATCTCCTGTCATATGCCTGGAGTAGCATGACACTATCCAAGTACCACAGATTGTTCTTGGCTGCCAGGCATACCTGCACACACAATTAGTGAGAGAATTTTAGAACCCAAGTCTGTTTGGGCTCCAGAGCAGATGAAATGCAGGTAAAACATGAAAGCAAACTTTTTGGAATCCACATTTATTTAAAAGAATTCTGTTCATTGTATTTTCCAAATTTCTTTCTGTTATAATTCCTCTTCTTTTTGTTGTTTTTCTTCTTGTTGGCACCAGCATGATTATTGACAGATTTGTTGCTTCTGTGCTAGTGCCTTGGCCAGGGTGCATTCACGAAATTGTGGCCATAGTAGTTTCTGGGCTGGCTGAAGAAATGCATGTTCCTAGGTGTCCAATTGCCATACCCACCAACCCAATTTCTGGTGTAAGGTCTGTGAGGCTGTGTAGCCTAATATGCATGACCTGTATACCTTCCTGGAGTCCTAGTCTACCCTGACCTATTAGAATAGGTTGACTGTGCAGTGTAGTAGGACTGAACTCAGGGTTGGTAGAATTATTTAGGTTGACTTCTAAATGCATTCTGTCTCCCCTGCACCTTTGACCCTGCTGACCTATTCACAGGTGTGTGTTGGGTCTTCTTTTGAGATTGAGGTGGTGGTGGAGACTTGATGGCCTTACCATGGGGTTTATATGCATGTGTAGGCTGACCCCTAACCTGAGACTGAGCTTTAGGATTTGGCTTGGATGTACCAGGTCTGCTAGGCTCACCAATCTTTTGTTTGCCCTTCTCCTCAGCACTGGGCTTCTTCAGGTTCACAGTTTTATTCACAGAGTTGTCTGAATTCATGTTAATGAGAGGTCTTTTCTCTTTCTGTGCAGCAAATGATATAGTCTTCATTGCAAAGCTTTTAGTTGCACTGGAATTAAATCCAAGACCCTCTCTCATGAATTTGACTTTTGACCCTAATAAGGCATTTAAGTTCTCTGAACCTTGGGTCATTTTCTCTATTGTTCTCAGCTTGTCCTCATTATCTTTCTGAACATTTTCAACATATTTCTTCAGTTCAGTGTTCACAATTAGGACCGCTTCATACTTTTCATTTACAAGCTTCATCTCACTCTCATATTTTTGTATTTTCAATTTCCATTCATCAATTGCATTTTCTAGCCTCTCATTCTCTTCCTTAGAAACTTTTAACTCATGCTTGATTTCTTCGATTTTAGAACATGTGAGTTTCAGCTTAGCATTTTCAGATTCGAGGCATGCAATTTTATCAGTCAATGTTTTGTCATTTTGCATGGAATTTATTTTTCTTCTTAGATGCCTATTTTATTTTCTAATATCATCTACTATATCAGCAATATCATGATAGGCATCTATCCAATCAACAATGGTAAAATTATCAAATCGAGAGGGTACCTCATCAGAATCTTCCTCTCTGTCTTCAGAACTGGTTGCCATAAGACACATAGGTTTTTCTGATTTTTCCTCACTGTCCGAGCTGCTGCTCAAGGTACCTTCGTCCTCATCACTCCAGGTACTCACCATGGCTTTCCCTTTAATATTCTTTCTCTTGGACTTATCCTTGTGCTTCTGATTCTCTGGACAATCAACTTTTAGATGGCCGGACTTCCTGCATCGATAACACACATTAGTTTCAGATTTTTCAGCAGGGTTGAATTTAAACCTGTTTTGCTACCTGCTGTGGTGTCTTATGTAGACATTTTTCCCTTCTCTTCGAAGAAATCTTCTGAACTCTTTTGTAATCATAGCTATTTCATCCTTTTCAAGGTCCGATCCAGATGGACTCCGATCACTGGATGATGATAGGATCGGTGCAAGGATTCAGAGGGGGGGGGGTGAATGAATCCCACCCTTAAAGACTTTTCGCTCAATAAAATCTAGAATGCTATCAAGGCAAATAGACAATCTGAATATCTAATCAACTACTCTTTTGAACCAAAGAACAAACATGTAGTGCGAGCCTAAACAATTAACATGCGGAAGCAGAAGAAGGTAATCAACCTACAGCACTGATAGCAATATGAAAGCTTAGACAACCTGTGAAGGGTGGTAGAAGATATGGAACAAGCGCACAAGCCCAATCACACAGCACAGAAGATTTTTAGGTGGTTCGGTCACCAAGACCTACATCCACCCCTCACTCCCAATCGGAGTGAGGATTCCACTAGCAACGCTAGCATAGCAGACTCAGTCTGCAAACACTTGCTGCCAAACAGCTTGACTAGGGGAACAGCCTCCCCTCTTCCTCCAGACCGGAGGGACACCCCAAGTGACTCCCAGCCACTTGGAAACCAGAGACCGAAGTCTCTCTTCCTCTAGACCAGGAGGGAACCAACCAGTGACTCCCCGTCACCAGCAAACCAGAGGTCGCCGACCTCTCTTCCTCCAGACCAGGAGGGACCCCTGGACTTGCAACCCACAAGCCCAGAACCGGAGATCAGATCTCCCTTCTCCTGAGTCCACAGGAGGAACCCGATCCCCAACAGGGCAATCGGAAGAACAAGGATTAACCAAATGAAAAAGGAAAAATAAGAAAGGAAAAATACACAGTGATCATAAAGCTGTAAAGAAAGATAACATAGATGTGGCTCGCATGGAGCTGGCTGGCCTGGATTTGATCCACGGTCCAGTAGACAGATCTTCAGGTAAGCTTCTCTTCCCTCTCACTTTCTTTTTCTTCTCTCGATCTCTGCTCTCCTTTTCTCTCTTTCTCTTTTTCTTCTCTTCTCTTCTTCTCGGTGGCTCTCTGTCTCTCTCTTTCTTTTCTTCACTCTTTTCTTCTTTGCTTCTTTCTTCTTTCACTCTCTGCTGCTCTCCGCCTCACTTCTTCTTCACTCACAGTCTCACTCAGCCCTCTTCGGTTCTTATCAGTCACTTTCTGAGGAAGATATCTTCTATATATATAGCAGCAGCTTAGGGCGTGTGCTTCCTACATCTCCCGCCAAGAGGCCTCTGTCCACGTGGCAGTATTTCAGCACAGTGCTTCCACGTGTCATGATCAGGGTACCTTATCCTCCTTGGATCATGTGCCTTCATTAGCCTCTGCGAAGGGTGCCTGTCAGACAGATAAGAACTTATTAGGTTAATTGTAAACTCTGTACAGACTTGTTAAGATGAAATGCATTGTATAGACTTGTTAGGTCGAATGCAATGTACAGACTTTGTTCATCAAGTAAACGGATGTACAGACTTCATTCATTATGCATGCAAGCAACCCAATGTACAGACTTTACTCTGATGCGTTGAATAGACAAGATAGAATATGAAGACTTCTGTGAAATGCATGAGGGAATCGAGTGTATAAACTTGACACAACAGTTAACCAAGTGGGTATCATGTGAGAGTGTATACACTTGGGGGTCTTCAGCGTCTTCAGTGAATAGACTCAACCAATGTATATAGTTGAAGGTATAACAATCGAGTGTATAGACTTAGGCCTAACAATTGAATGTATAGGGTTGAAGACCTAACAATCGAGTGTATAGACTTAGGCCTAACAATTGAATGTATAGGGTTGAAGACCTAACAATCGAGTGTGTAGACTTGAAGCTTGGAAGGATGTATACACTTAACCTTTGAGGAACGATGTATAGACTCTGATCGTGAAGGCAGGCTGTATAGACTTGAATCGCTTGAAGCGATGTACAGACTTGGTGAGGCTCAAGCAGTGTACAGACTTGTGAAGGCTTCAGCGTTGTGCAGACTTGGAAGTTCCACTGTGGATGTATGGACTTGATGATCCACTGTGGATGTATATACTTGACGAGTGAAGCCGATGTACAGACTTGCCGATTCGAAGCCACTTTACAGACTTTGAAGAACAGTTCAATGTATAGACTTGAAGCCCCTGAGCTAATGTATAGACTTCACGCTGTACAGACTTTAGGCTTTGATCGTTTGAGCAGTATGCAATGTACAGACTTAGCGATGTATAGACTTGACCAGGAAAGCGTAGGGAAAGGTATGAGTGTATAGACTTGGCCAAGCGTAAGAAAAGATGTGGAGTGTACAGACTTGGTGAAACAAAGTCTAGTGTATAGACTTGGAGAAGCGAAACCGATGTACAGACTTAGAAGGATTTGAACGGGAGAGTGTATGGACTTGGTTCCTGTAGCAGTGTATAGAGTTGAAGGTCTGAAGGCGATGTATAGACTTGGTGAACACTACAACAGTAATCGGATGTATAGAGTTGAACTTAGACAAACCAGTGTATAGACTTCAGTTAAGTGCATTGGTTGTACAGACTTTAATTAGAAGATGCCCGGTGTACATACTTGATGAAGAGATGCTGACTATGTACAGACTTTAGCTAATGCAAGACACTGGTAAGACGATCGGCTGTACAGACTTGTTCTTCTAGAAACAGGCTGTACAGACTTGAGCATGAGACGCTTGATTAGACGATCCGCTGTACAGACATGACGTCCAAGGGCAATGTATAGAGTTTTGAAAGCTTGAACAACGAAGCATGTTGTACAGACTTTGAGTGAAGGCATGAACAGTGAATCAATGTGTAGACTTCACTTCAAGCAAGCTATAGCCTAATGTATAGACTTGCCACCAACGCAATGTGTAGACTTGACTGCAGCGAGCACAGGCTGTACATACTTGGTGTGAAGAACACAAGCCAAGTGTAGTGTATGGACTTTAGGCAAGAAAACAAGTGTGCAGACTTTGGCTAGACAATGCTACAGGGCCGTTGTATGGACTTTGTGAATGTTCAGACTTAAAAGCTCGACCAGTGTACAGGCATGCCACCGACCAATGTATAGACTTGCTCATATGAGTGAACAATGTATAGACATTAATGACTCATGCAACCAGACACGTGAAAGCACAGACAGTGTACAGACTTAGTGCAAACTGGATGTGCAGACTTTAGCATGCAATGTCTAGAGTTGATATGAAGGAATGCAGGAGACTCTGTACAGGCTTGATGCAAACAGGATGCTTGTGTATGCATGAGGGCAATGTACATACTTGCGAACTGGGGGGTCGACCCGAAGAGTGTAGACTGTATGACTGATGCAGTGAAACACAATGCATATAGCAGATATGAATTGAATGTATGCAGGAGAACTCAACAGAGCATTACCTGATCTGAGCATTCACCTTACGTGTCATGATTTAACTTTGACTCTTTGACTTGGGTTAACTTCATGACCTGTGAGACATCCTCAACCCTGTTCTGACAGTTTCTCATAATGCAACAGGATTATATCATCAAGGATGTAAACATAATGAGACATAATATATGTCATCATCAAAACTCCAGAACCACAGGGGACACAACAATCTCCCCCTTTTTGATGATGGCAATATTAATATTATGAGTCATTGCAATAGGTCCATCCATCATGATGATTATGAAATACCATGTGACAGTTCATAAACATGCACCCATAATGACTAATGCATGCACCAATAAAGACTAATGACTCACACCAAAAATTCTCCCCCTTTGTCAACATCAAAAAGAATGGAGTGGTAATTGACTGTTTAAGAATTTGAAATAGGAGCTATTATGCAAACAGAGTTACTATCATCTAAAACTCCCTGAATGAACATTGAACCATAGGGACATGCAAAAGTTCTCCCCCTTAGATGGACAGTGATTGGAATGAAGCACATGAGATAAAGAAGTCAACAGTTAGGTTTGAAATAATGGAGTCCATTGTGAGAAAGAAGGCACTTAGAATAAATGAGAAAGGTTTTCAATGGGATATCAATTTAATAAATCTGATTAAATAGGTATTTCAGACTCTTCTATTATAGAGATTTATGAATGATCTTCATTGACAAGTCAGATTAGAATATGATGTATGCAAGACTTATTCATAAGCTTTCTGTACTCATATCTGAAATCAATTTTAATAAAGGTGAACCTTGCTTTCATATTGACAGTCTTGTTTAACCTTCTTCTTCCTTACTCACTTAATTTCAAAGATTCCTTTAGGAGATGCAATCAATAGTAATGAAGTTAAACACATATGACAACTTTTGTTTTTGTCAAGGGTTCCAATAGGATATTTCTTTTGCACACATTTTCAATTTATATACTAGATTAGCAGTAATATTTTTTCATACCATTCTTCATGAGCACTTGAGTTTAGTACACCCTTGTAACTAGAGGATACACGTTGTTTAGACGCCAGTATCCCTAAGCACTTGGAAGGACTAACTGTCATGCTTCATCGGAGTAGAGATTACTTTTACACTTCATGACACACTACAAATCATTTCTTTGATGAGTGAGATGTATTTCTCAGTGTGCATGCCATTGCTCTGCCAGATTATCAATCATTTTTAAGCAGAGTTAACTATGGCACCTCATGACACAGTCCTTTGGACATGGTTTCTCAGTGACCAAAGTCATTGCTCTGATAGGATTTACCCTTAGACATAATCCATATTCTCAGATGTTTAAAAATCAATACTAACTTCATACATATCAATCAAGGAATATCATGGTATCAGAATTTTCAGAATTCAGAAGAGTTTAAAAAAGACACAACATGAAAATGTTGGTTAAAGTTTATTAAGCCTAACTCATATATTTTTAAGATATGTTCATAAGCAAACACAAGACATACATGAAACTTCAACCGGCTGAAAATATCAGACTTTCATAGTCCTATATAATAGAAGATTCCTCTTTAAGTTATTTTCAGATTTATGATCAGGATATGCACATAGAAATCTTTCTGAATTTTCAGGGAAGGCCAAAACATTTTAAAGAACAGCCAATTCAACAGATACCAATGGATAAGTTGAGTGAAAGTGGCTGAAAATAGTTGAAGCAGGAATCTGAAATGTGTTGCATTACACATTCATCACAGGGATTTGAGCAAGATAGTAGTTCAATCTGAAGATGGGAAGTTCAGTGGATAGAATATGAATGATGCTCCCCCTAAATGTATGCATGAGCTAGCATTCCTACATGTATGCAATTCTGACCTATGGTACCAGGCGGAGGACTTGGTCTAAAGACCACCTCACACACAGCAAGCACTTCCAGACAGAATTCATCAGCCCTTTAGTATCTCACTATTTATATACCAAGAGTCATGCATGACAATCCAATGCATATGCAGTCCTACATGCATCTTAAGCTGACAGAATGCTATTTATATGCAATTATGAATGCATGTGCATGTCAAATGTGCAGATGAACATTTTTTGAGCATGAGACATCATCCAAGCAACAGATTTATTCAATTCAGCTTTTCAGATTTTTTCAGAATGCAATTTGTTTTCAGTGATTGTGCATTTTAACAAATATCAAACAACTGCAATTGTGATATGTATGCATCAAATGCAGACAACATTTAAATCTCATGTATGCACCAGTGCATGATTAGACAAAAAGAAATTGCAAATGGTAGATGCAGTTATGGACATGTATGCATGAGATCTTAATTAACATATTAAGCATGATGTTCAGGTAGAACAAAAATTCAGGTGAACAAGCATTTAATCAGTAGAGTTAGGGTTTACCAAACTTTGGATGCCTTGGTTTATTTGACCCCCTTTTATTCATCATCCTCAAGGCATACCTGCAAAGCACATATCTCATTTTGTGTTTCTAGGTACCCAAGACTTCTTGGGTCCTACTTTGTTAGTAACACCTCTGATAGGTGCTTTCCATAATCTTTGGGCATGTAAGTCATCAGACTTCATTAAATTACACTCCCTTATGGAGTGCCCAAACTGCCCACAATAATGACAGGAAACATCAGATCTTTAATTCTTTTTATGCACAACATTGTTAGCATAGAATCTGTGTGCATTATCATGAAAGTTTCTGTTATTTGCATGTATATACTGTTTTCCATCTCGTGCCAGCCAGCATTCAGAGGCTTGGTGGCCAGGTTTTCCACATTCAAAGCATGTAGAAATCTTTCTTTTAAAGGCAGATTTATTCCTAACAAAAACATTTCTATTTGTAGGAAATTTTATATTTTGAGAAAATATTTTTCCCTGAGCATGCCAGCAGTTCTTGACTGTATGGTCATGTTTTCCACAATGAGAACAGTTAGAGAGGGTTTTTCTATGAGAATCTAACCAGCATTGTGCAGCAACATGTCCTATTCTTCCACAATTATAACAATGAATTTTCCTTTCCCTAAAGATATGCTTTTTACCCTGATTGTGGTGTGCAGCTGCTAGGTCATCCTTTTCCATCAAATTACACTCATGCATCAGATGTCCATATTTGTGACAGTAGTGACAAATCATTTTCTTTCTAGATGCATGTGAGTGTGTGGGTGAAACATGCAGAGTGGGAAGAGGAACATGTTGATGCTTTTCTTTCTGTTTTTCTGTTGTTTTCTTTTGAGCAGTTGACTGATAACTTGGAAGGTTCTGAGGGCTGTGAGAGGTTGAGCTGGAAACAAAGGAAGTTTGAACTTTATTTTGAAAACTCTTCTTGTTTGAAGGGTTATAGCCCAACCCTTCTTTCTGAAAATTAACATTTGTTCCTAGTATCTTGTCCAGATTATCTTTTCCGTTCACAAATTTTGACAAGGAATTATTCAAATCTTCAATTTCATTTTCCAGAGAAACAATGTGTATTTCATAACTGGCAATCTCTTGTTCATTGCAATTTACACATTCGCTTAGTACCTTGTTTGCAATTTTACATTCCTCAACTTCTTGTTCCAGATTTTTCAATTTTTCAGATTCTTTAATGTAAACCGATTTTCCTTTTTCTAAGAGAAGAAGTTTCTCTGACATAGCAGTGTTCAACTGCTTCAATCCTTCAACCTCTTTGATTAGTTTGTCATTTTTTGATTTCAGATTTTCAATTTCTTCAACATAGCCTTTATCAGTTTTCATTGAGCTCATTTTATCATTCAGCTCTTCCTCTATCTGTTCAAGCTCCAGAATCTTATTTAACAGATCTTTGTTTTCTTCTTTTAGGGAAACAATAAACTCCTTCTGCCATTCTAAATTTGAGTGAAGATTTTCATTTACTTCTTTGAGAAATGGACACTCATTGCATGCAGATTTAACAGAACACATTGTTTGAACCTGAAGTTTTTCACATTGTTTCCTAAGACATTCATTTTCAGATTTTAGAGCATCCAATTCAGCGCTAACAAAATCAAATTCTTTCAACAGTTTTTCATTCTGAACTAAATCATTAACATGAACCTGATCATCCTCAATTAAGCCAAGTTTTTCTTTTAGTTCAGAGATTTCACATACAAGTTTTTGATTTTCTTCTTTAAATAGGTCAATTTGTTTCCTTGAACTTTCTAACCCAGCTTCAAACTCTTTTAATTCTTTTTGCTGTTTTTCAAGATCTTTCTGCAATTCCATGTTTACAGATTTGATGGCTTCAAATTTCTCGGTCAGCAGAGTGTTCTCCTTTTTAAGTTTCTCTAAACTTTCTTCATTTTCTTTGACAGATTTTCTAAGAGAGTCATTTTCAGATTTCAGCCTACTTAGTTCAGAGCAAACACATTTAAATTCATTCATCAATTTTTCATTCTGGTTTTTATGCATATGGATATCTGACAAATAGGCATCATGAGATTGCTTCATATTTGAACAATTTTCACATGGTGAACTTGAACTACCCCGATCACTTTTCTTTTTCAAGTTCTTGTATTGTTTTCTTAATCGTTCATGAGATTCAAGCAACTCGGAATAAGCATTCTCCCAATCATCTAAAGAAAAATTATCGAAGGGATTTACCTCCTCATCATCATCCTCTTCTTCATTTTGGCTGCCACTTTGATTGCTTCTGTCAGCCATCATGCAGCTGACCTCATTTCTTATCTGAGTTCGCTTCAGCATATCCAGGATGTCTTTAGAGGACCTGCAATCATGAAGGCAAGACCATAAGGCTCTGTCAGTAGCTGCTTTCATCAGATTAAAGGCTTTCTGATTTTCTCCATCCTTTGATCTGTGTCTGTCGGTCCATTTGGACACTTTCATTGGTAATGTGTGAGGACCTTGTGAAATTAATTTCCACAGATCTGGATCAACGGATTTAACATACGCACGTAAAGCACTGTGCCACTGACTGAAATCAGAATCACTAAAGACGGGTGGATGAGCCATTGAAAACAAATAGCAAGTAGATTCAAAGCAACAGGAATATTGATGCACTAAAAACAAATTAGCACTGAAGACTGCAAGATCGGATCTGCAGGTCGCTAGACCTTCTAAGCAGACACCGCTCTGATACCAATTGATAGGATCGGTGCAAGGATTCAGAGGGGGGGTGAATGAATCCCACCCTTAAAGACTTTTCGCTCAATAAAATCTAGAATGCTATCAAGGCAAATAGACAATCTGAATATCTAATCAACTACTCTTTTGAACCAAAGAACAAACATGTAGTGCGAGCCTAAACAATTAACATGCGGAAGCAGAAGAAGGTAATCAACCTACAGCACTGATAGCAATATGAAAGCTTAGACAACCTGTGAAGGGTGGTAGAAGATATGGAACAAGCGCACAAGCCCAATCACACAGCACAGAAGATTTTTAGGTGGTTCGGTCACCAAGACCTACATCCACCCCTCACTCCCAACCGGAGTGAGGATTCCACTAGCAACGCTAGCACAGCAGACTCAGTCTGCAAACACTTGCTACCAAACAGCTTGACTAGGGGAACATCCTCCCCTCTTCCTCCAGGCCGGAGGGACACCCCAAGTGACTCTCAGCCACTTGGAAACCAGAGACCGAAGTCTCTCTTCCTCCAGACTAGGAGGGAACCCACCAGTGACTCCCCGTCACCAGCAAACCAGAGGTCGCCGACCTCTCTTCCTCCAGACCAGGAGGGACCCCTGGACTTGCAACCCACAAGCCCAGAACCGGAGATCAGATCTCCCTTCTCCTGAGTCCACAGGAGGAACCCGATCCCCAACAGGGCAATCGGAAGAACAAGGATTAACCAAATGAAAAAGGAAAAATAAGAAAGAAAAAATACACAGCGATCAGAAAGCTGTAAAGAAAGATAACATAGATGTGGCTCGCATGGAGCTGACTGGCCTGGATTTGATCCACGGTCCAGTAGACAGATCTTCAGGTAAGCTTCTCTTCCCTCTCACTTTCTTTTTCTTCTCTGCTGCACTTTTCTTCTTCTCTCGATCTCTGCTCTCCTTTTCTCTCTTTCTCTTTTTCTTCTCTTCTCTTCTTCTCGGTGGCTCTCTGTCTCTCTCTTTCTTTTCTTCACTCTTTTCTTCTTTGCTTCTTTCTTCTTTCACTCTCTGCTGCTCTCCGCCTCACTTCTTCTTCACTCACAGTCTCGCTCAGCCCTCTTCGGTTCTTATCAGTCACTTTCTGAGGAAGATATCTTCTATATATATAACAGTAGCTTAGGGCGTGTGCTTCCTACATCTCCCGCCATGAGGCCTCTGTCCACGTGGCAGTATTTCAGCACAGTGCTTCCACGTGTCACGATCAGGGTACCTTATCCTCCTTGGATCACGTGCCTTCATTAGCCTCTGCGAAGAGTGCCTGTCAGACAGATAAGAACTTATCAGGTTAATTGTAAACTCTGTACAGACTTGTTAAGATGAAATGCATTGTATAGACTTGTTAGGTCGAATGCAATGTACAGACTTTGTTTATCAAGTAAACGGATGTATAGACTTCATTCATTATGCATGCAAGCAACCCAATGTACAGACTTTACTCTGATGCGTTGAATAGACAAGATAGAATATGAAGACTTCTGTGAAATGCATGAGGGAATCGAGTGTATAAACTTGACACAACAGTTAACCAAGTGGGTATCATGTGAGAGTGTATACACTTGGAGGTCTTCAGCGTCTTCAGTGAATAGACTCAACCAATGTATATAGTTGAAGGTCTAACAATCGAGTGTATAGACTTAGGCCTAACAATTGAATGTATAAGGTTGAAGACCTAACAATCGAGTGTATAGACTTAGGCCTAACAATTGAATGTATAGGGTTGAAGACCTAACAATCGAGTGTGTAGACTTGAAGCTTGGAAGGATGTATACACTTAGCCTTTGAGGAACGATGTATAGACTCTGATCGTGAAGGCAGGCTGTATAGACTTGAATCGCTTGAAGCGATGTACAGACTTGGTGAGGCTCAAGCAGTGTACAGACTTGTGAAGGCTTCAGCGTTGTACAGACTTGGAAGTTCCACTGTGGATGTATGGACTTGATGATCCACTGTGGATGTATAGACTAGACGAGTGAAGCCGATGTACAGACTTGCCGATTTGAAGCCACTTTACAGACTTTGAAGAATAGTTCAATGTATAGACTTGAAGCCTCTGAGCTAATGTATAGACTTCACGCTGTACAGACTTTAGGCTTTGATCGTTTGAGCAGTATGCAATGTACAGACTTAGCGATGTATATACTTGGCCAGGAAAGCGTAGGGAAAGGTATGAGTGTATAGACTTGGCCAAGCGTAAGAAAAGATGTGGAGTGTACAGACTTGGTGAAACAAAGTCCAGTGTATAGACTTGGAGAAGCGAAACCGATGTACAGACTTAGAAGGATTTGAACGGGAGAGTGTATGGACTTGGTTCCTGTAGCAGTGTATAGAGTTGAAGGTCTGAAGGCGATGTATAGACTTGGTGAACACTGCAACAGTAATCGGATGTATAGAGTTGAACTTAGACAAACCAGTGTATAGACTTCAGTTAAGTGCATTGGTTGTACAGACTTCAATTAGAAGATGCCCGGTGTACATACTTGAAGAAGAGATGCTGACTCTGTACATACTTTAGCTAATGCAAGACACTGGTACGACGATCGGCTGTACAGACTTGTTCTTCTTGAAACAGGCTGTACAGACTTGAGCATGAGACGCTTGATTAGATGATCCGCTGTACAGACATGACGTCCAAGGGCAATGTATAGAGTTTTGAAAGCTTGAACAACGAAGCATGCTGTACAGACTTTGAGTGAAGGCATGAACAGTGAATCAATGTGTAGACTTCACTTCAAGCAAGCTACAGCCCAATGTATAGACTTGCCACCAACGTAATGTGTAGACTTGACTGCAGCGAGCACAGGGTGTACATACTTGGTGTGAAGAACACAAGCCAAGTGCAGTGTATGGACTTTAGGCAAGAAAACAAGTGTGCAGACTTTGGCTAGACAATGCTACAGGGCCGTTGTATGGACTTTGTGAATGTTCAGACTTAAAAGCTCGACCAGTGTACAGGCATGCCACCGACCAATGTATAGACTTGCTCATATGAGTGAACAATGTATAGACATTAATGACTCATGCAACCAGACACGTGAAAGCACAGACAGTGTACAGACTTAGTGCAAACTGGATGTGCAGACTTTAGCATGCAATGTCTAGAGTTGATATGAAGGAATGCAGGAGACTCTGTACAGGCTTGATGCAAACAGGATGCTTGTGTATGCATGAGGGCAATGTACATACTTGCGAACTGGGGGGTCGACCCGAAGAGTGCAGACTGTATGACTGATGCAGTGAAACACAATGCATATAGCAGATATGAACTGAATGTATGCAGGAGAACTCAACAGAGCATTACCTGATCTGAGCATTCACCTTACCTGTCATGATTTAACTTTGACTCTTTGACTTGGGTTAACTTCATGACCTGTGAGACATCCTCAACCCTGTTCTAACAGTTTCTCATAATGCAACAGGATTATATCATCAAGGATGTAAACATAATGAGACATAATATCTGTCATCATCAAAACTCCAGAACCACAGGGGACACAACAGATGATCCATTGCAGCTGGACTGTTTTGAACAACTATGCTTGGCCTTTAGAGCAATAGGCTTATTGTATTTGAGCTCTTCAGCTTGTAGAATATTCATCTCATACACCATCAAAGAGCCTATCAGCTCATTAGGTTTCATCTTTTGTAAATCTCTTGACTCCTCAACCACAGTTGCTTTGGTATGCCATATCGGAGTCAACGATCGAAGGATCTTCCTCACAACTTCATAATCGGTATAACTTTTTCCCAGATTTCTTAGACCATTTGTTATAATGGTCAGACGAGCAAACATTTCGGTCACTATCTCACCGGGCTTCATTCGAAATGCTTCATACTCTGACACTAACATATTAGCCCGTGTCTCTCTCACTTGGGACGTTCCCTCATAAATGACCTCAAGAGTATCCCACATCTCCTTTGCCGTCTTGTAGGATGACACTCTATCAAATTCAGTGGGATGGAGTGCACATTGAATGGCGTTGATGGCGCTCCAGTTCAGAGTGGACCTTCGGATCTCTTCCTTGGTCCAGACATCCTCGTTCGGGGACAGCTCAAAAGGTCCCTTACTCACCACATTCCAAGTCTCATAATCCTTCGCCCTCAAGAAGACTTGCATACGGTTCTTCCAGTATGCATAATTTGATCCATCAAAGTAAGGGGGCTTGGTGGTAGAATGTCCTTTAGCGATCAACACTATTGCATTCATCTATACCTTCCACTTCGGGATGTAAGTCCCTGTAGAAGAGTTAGGCTCTGATACCAACTGTTGTGTTAGATGGAAACACTCTGTCACCACGAAGTGTGGATCTAGAGGGGGTGAATAGATCGATGGCTTAATTTAAAACCAAAATAAGGCTATAATGCGGAATTTCAACAGATCTACAAGATTACTAACTAGAGCGTTGGATCTGATCAGAAACGAAGCGATCTGAGAAGAGAATCAAGAGAAGTAACCACACACACCAGTTCAAGAGCAATCTCACAAACACATGACACACCAGATTTTAGGTGGTTCGGTCAACAGACCTACATCCACCCCACACTCAACCCAAGTGTGGCTTACTGCTACGCAACACAGCTTGCGTCCGTTAGACAATACAGCTTAGCCTACAACCGCTGAGCTTCACAGCTTGCTGTCCGAGACTAAGTCTCCCCCGCTGAGGAATTACAGCTTGACCTGTCCAGTGGAATCCTCCACTGCAACCGCTGGGGACTACAGCTTAACCCGTCCAGAGGCTACACCTCTGCAAACCGCTGAGCAATACAGCTTAGCTCTGCTGACAAACAGCTTGAAGAAAGGTTTCAGAAAACAAAAACAGAATCAAACAAATAACAAGAAATCCCAAAAGGGAATATAGCTCGCAATGAGCAAACTCCGCTCTGGTATCTGAACCAAGAGTCTGAGGAACAACTTCTCAAATAAACTCTCTCAACTCTATCTTCTTTTTTTAATAGAAAAACCTAACCTAGGGCTCAATGGGAGAGTGCACCCCTTACCAGAGGTAAGGAGAAAGCCACTCCACCATCCGTCCGCTAGGAGGTTGCTATATTTCACAATATAAGAATAATGAATTACATCAATCTGATACTAGGCAAGCCTAGTGAGTCCAGCCGAGCAGCACCTTTTATAATGGAAGGGAGCTCACTTTAAGAGTAGAAAGAATTACATTTAGTGGTGCAAGCTATAGAAGCAAGTAAATCAGCTACAGTGTTTGCTTCTCTGTAGATATGAAAAATCAAGTCACATTGGGAGATGGAGCTCCAGATATCCCTGACATAGTTGAGAATTGACCACGGGCAATGAATTTCCTTTTTGATAATTCGAACAAGAGTAAGTGAGTCACACTCTATAAGCGCAGGTTTGGAGTCCATTGTCTTCAAATATTTAATGCCATCCATGAGAGCTCGGGCCTCTGCAATTAAGCTATTAGATTGACCATAAAAGTGTGAGAAGGCAAGGATAACCTTGCCTTTAGAATCCCTGATTATGCCACCTCCTCCAGTATCTTTGGTTTCCTTGCAAGCACCATCAGAATTTAGTTTTAGAAACGGCCAAGGAGGGGCAAGCCATCTCACTATCTTCATTTGTTGTCTGCCGGGTGCTTGATATGTAATACCCAACAGATCTAAGATTCTCTGGTGGGAGGACTTAGATTCCTTAAGAGAGGCAGCCGAACAAGCCCTCTTGATTTGGAAAAATATATGATGCATGCTGCTGGTTTTGGAGAAAGGTTTTCCCTCAAACTTGACATTGTTCCTGGCTTTCCAGATTTCCCACATATCGAATCCAATGGATGCAAGAGTGAAAGTAGCAAAGGCCGAACCTGTTTGAGCATTACAGATGGAATTAAGAATAAATTCCTTAATGGAGAGCCCTTCGAATGTTAACCCTGCTGCTTTTAAGGCAGTCCAGATAGAAACAGCAATATCACTGGTCAGAAATAAATGGGTGAGGTCTTCCACCTGTGGAGATCTGCAGCAATAGCATTTGGAGCAGAGAGCAATGCCCACTCTTTGAATATTAACATCAGTCGGTATACTGTTATTCAAAATCTTCCAAAGGTGAACAGAGATTTTTGTAGGAACCCAACAAGACCACAGTCTACTCCAGGGTATTTCTGCAGGAAACTGATTGGTATCCAAAAGTTTGTTGGTCGAGGCTACTGAACACTGACCAGAGGGGGAGAGACTCCAAACACCCACATCTGATTCCTGATTCAGATTAACAGAACAGACAGCTAGCTGAATATTATTGGGGAGCAAGGCATTAATAATTGCAGTTTCTTCCTAGTCTTGGTTTTGGAGCACTTCTCTAACAGTAGCTTTCGGATTTGGGATTTGATCCTCAGGAACAAATGTGCTTAAGCAATGTTGGCCCAGCCAATTGTCAAACCAAAAGTTGGTATTAAAACCATTTCCAATGATGACCTTCTTGAAGTGAAGAATATAGCCCTTGGCCTTCAACCAGCTCCTTCTAGCAAAACCATGCATGTTTCTGAAATTGGCTTCCCGGAGATGACTTTGGTACAGGTGCTTGGCTCTAAAGTAGGAAGCCCATAAAGAATCACTGTGCATAGCAGACCACAGCATTTTGACACGTAGGGCAGTTTCCATATTCCTAAGAGATATGATGCCAAGGCCCCCTTGTGATTGAGGCTTACATAAAGCCTTCCAAGATAACCAATGTCTTCTATTTCCATGGGTTGAGGAACCCAAAAAGAAGTTTGCAAAAACCTGCTCAATCAGATTGTGAGTACCAATGTGCAGAGGAGTGGAGGATAGAGAGTAAATAGGCAAGGAGGTGAGCACATGCTTGATAAGAACCTGTCTTGCCCCTTGGGATAAAAGGTTAGCTTTCCACCCTGCTATCCTCTTTTAAATTGAATTAATAATCCCTGCAAAATGGATCTTTTTAGTTCTGCCGATCACCAAGGGAAGTCCAAGATACTTGTGAGGAAAGGACAATTTAGAGAAACCAGTGAGACTCTGGATGCGCTGAGCAACAGAGTTAGGTTTCTTGGGGTGGATTAAAAATCCACTTTTGCTAATATTGATCAATTGACCTTAGGCATGTTCATACTTGTGGAGAAGCTTGAGCAAATTCCTGATTGAGGCTGCAGAAGCTTTACTGAAGATAAGGGTGTCATCTGCAAATAGAAGGTGGGATATTCTTGGACATCTCTGATATCCTGTGAACCATTCGACCCGGCCATTACTAAAGATTTCTGTAAGGGACCTGCTCAAAGCTTCTTCTGCTATCACAAAAGGAGATGGAGCAATTGGATCTCCTTGGCGGATGCCTCTAGAGGATTTGAAAAAGCCAGCAGTGTCTCCATTCATCAATACAGAAAACCAGCAGTTGTTAATCATTCTTGTCTATCAAATTAATGAAGCTGTTACTGAAACCAAATCTGAGCATAACAGAGTACAAGAAGTCCCATTCTAATCTATCATATGCTTTTGCCATATCAAGTTTGAACATAACATTAGATCCTCTTGTTTTTCTGCCCAGTTCTAGGGAGAGCTCTTGTGCAAGAGCAATGTTTTCAATAATCTGTCTACCCTTGACAAATGCAGACTGCTCGGGAGAGATGATTTTAGGCAGGATTGGAGACAGTCTTCTATTGATAATTGAGGATATAACCTTATAGAAGAAGTTGCATAAACTTATTGGCCTGTAATCAGTAATAGCTTCTGCATTCGGTGATTTAGGAATGAGAGCAATCAATGAGGAGGTAACATATCTTGGCAGTGGATTCCTGGAAGAGAAGGCTTCTTGTACTGCACTAACTACCAAGGGAGCAATGATTGTCCAAGCTTTTTGGAAGAATATTCCAGAAAACCCATCAGGCCCAGGAGCACTATCGGCAGATAGACTGAAAACAGCATCATGGATCTCTGTCTCATTAGGAATTGCACACAGGCTGGCATTGTCTTCTTTGCAATCCAGAAAAGTATTGTCAATGCTGTGGTCTTGAGATGAGAATGCATTCTAAAAGTGAGAAACTACAATTTTTTTCATTTCCTCTTGATCTGTAATAATATTGCCCGCATTGATCAGCTGAGTTATTTTTTGCTTTTGTCTCTTGGCCAAAGTGGACACATGGAAGAATTTTGTGTTTCTGTCCCCTTCAAGGAGCCACCTTATTCCAGACTTTTGTCTCCAAAAATACTCTTGCTATAGCAGTCTATCTGAAAGCTTGTTTTTAGCTTCTTCTAAAGCAGCCAGATTAGTGTCACTAGGTAGCAAGTCATAACAGTGCTCTGCTCGAAGAACATCATCCTCAGCAGCAGTCAAGTTGAGATGAACATTGCCAAAAGTTTGTTTGTTCCATTCCCGGAGCATCATTTTCAAGGACTTGAGCTTGAGATGCAAGCAATGAATGGGAGATGAGGCGACAGGGCTAGAGTGCCAGCAGTTCTTAACATCTTCAAAAAACTTCTCATGCAAAATCCACATTTTCTGAAAGCTAAATCTGCTAACTTTCCGATCTCTGGAAGTCAATTTGACTAGTAGAGGAGCATGGTCAGAAGCCTCCCTGGATAGGTGTTCTATATGAGTGGGCAGATGGTTAAGCCAGTCTGTATTGAGGAGAGCCCTATCCAATCGAGCCCAAATTCCTCTACTTCCAGATTGATTATTATGCCAAGTGTATTTAGAGCCAGAATATCCACCATCAATTAACGCACAATCAGAAATACAACAATTAAAGTCTGACATTGCAGAGAGGCTAGGAGAATTGCCTCCCAGTTTTTCATCCACATTAGTGATGCAGTTAAAGTCCCCTACAACAATCCACGGCCCAGTAATCTGTGCATGAATGTTTGATAAAGAGGTCCACAAGGTCTGTCTTTCATTAACATTACATTTGGCATAGACAAAAGTAGCATGAAAGTCTATGGAGGCAGCATTCGAATGCACAACAGTGAGCTGTTGATCATCCCTGCAAACAACTGAAAGGTTCAGGGGATCTTTCCAAAGGACCCAGATGTGAGCCAGGCCATCAGAATTTGCAACAACATTGTCCATACCCAAACGTCTGCAAATATTGACCATTCTGCTAGTGTTAATTTTAGGTTCTAGGAGTACAATGCAGTCAAGATGGTGGGATCTGATAAGGAATTTCACTCTGCCAATGGACACTTCATTCCCAATACCTCTGATATTCCAAGTAATGCAATTCATAAGAGATGTTTGGTATCAGGAATGTTACCTGTGGACCCAGTCCTTAACATCGATCTGGTAATAACCCCTGTTCTCTCATGATGCAGTGCCAGGACATTTTGAGTTGCCGCTAGAGAAGCTATTTCCTGTCGTCTAGATGAGGCCTCTACAGCCGAGTGGGGATCATGCTCTTGTAAGGCACTCTCAACAGTAGGATCAGGGGCAATCGCATAAGAATTAACTAGCACATTAGCTTGGATTGAAGGGAGCTCCAAATGAGGGCACACCAGTTCTTCATGGTTGGCTGTTATAGAAGCTTCTTGTTGATTTATCTCTGAGGGAGCAGGATCCAAGACGGGTAAAACCGGCTCACGCCCAGGAGAAGGCTCCAAATTGAAATTTGAGACAGTCTCCTTAGGAACATCATCTGGCAAACAGTGGGTGGGAGAATTGGCAGGGTCCCCTGGAACATGTTCAGGGGGATTTATAGCAAGGGGATTAATTGAATTGTCAAAACAAGGCTCACTCAAAACAGAATTCTGGTTAGAACATGCGCCCAAAGTTGAGCTCCTTGCATTAATCAGAGCCGGGCGACTGGGTTGGTTACTAACATCATTAGCTCCTGAATCATTAAAATTTCCATCAACTGCATTCTTCTGATTAGTAACAGGTTGCCATATAGCCTTGCCTTTGGTATCTGCATTTATTTGGATGGGCTTCACTGAGGAATCCGAATGCCTTTGGCCTTTACATGTTGCTACATTATGGCCGATGCGAGAACAAGCAGAGCAATAGTGTGGAATGTCCGGGTAAAGAACATCCTGCCAGGCACCACCTCCTGGGAATCCAATCCAAACTCTGGATGGGCGGGGTTTGGAAATATCGAGCTCTATGCAAACCCGGGCAGCAGTAGTTTGGGAAAGGTTCAAAGTGGATTGATCAACTTTCAACACCCGACCAACATTACCAGCAATGGATCGAATCAAGTGCTCAATGTAGAAATTCACCGGAAGAGCAGGGAAGGAAATCCATACCGGTAGAATTGGCGAGTCGGTTGAAGGTGAGAAATCCATGGTCCATTTGAAGAACCGGAACATCCGACCATGAACTAACAGCGTCTCCTTCAGAAGCAGGGACAGGTAGTCTTCATAATTCTGGAATCTTAAAAGAAGATGTCTATTGTCGAGGGCACTGATCATAAAATCATCTTTGAATCTGCATCTGCTAATCAAATGTGCTCTAATATCCGAGAACTGCGGCCTTCCATGAGGGGTGCGAGCTACCAGGGAAAAGGAGAAGGGGCCCAGGGACGCCGAAATCTCCTCCAGGGAGAAGAACACAGTAGGTTCCCCTTTATCATTGAGCGCCGGAGCATGGACAGAGCCCGGAACAACCGGCGGCGCCATGGACGAGGACAAGACTTCCGCAAAGGTTCGAACACCAGACGCTGAGGAGGAGCCTGGACCTGTTTGGAGAGACGGGGAGCTTCGATGCAAGGGGACCAGGGGGGACCAGGCACCGAGGGGGCCACGGGAGGCCCCCCGGGGTTAACCATTGGGGAAGATGACAAAAGCTAGGTCAGACCAGCCATGCCACCCGACAAACACTATCAAAATTTCACTTATGTGTTCAGCGTGGGTGACTCCCTATTTTTCTTGTGCAGACCCCAGACAAGAGGAGATGCTGCCGAAATTTTCATAGGGTTTCATTCAACTCTATCTTCTCAATCTTCTCTTCTCTCTATTTTTCTTCTCTGCTCTGCTCTTCTCTCTCTTTTTCTTCTCTGCACTCGGTGGCTCTCTGCTGCTTCACTTTCTCTGCTCGAGATTCACCACATCGATCAGCCTTCTTCTGAGGAAGAAGACTTCCTTTTATAGCAACAGCAAGCAAGAGGGCGTGTGGCTTCCACATTTCTCGCCCAGAGCACCTTGATCACGTGGTAGCATCTAGGCTCGTTGCTATACACGTGTCACGATCCTGGCACTCCTATTATCCTCGGATCACGTGCCATTCTTAATCTTCTCGATAAGGTACCTGTCAGTCAGTCGAAGAGAATTATCAGCTTAAGACTATAGAACCTTGTACAGACTTTGTAGTGTGCAATGCAGTGTGTAGACTTTGCAATGTATAGACTTTGCAATGTGACAGCAATGTATAGACTTTGTAATGCCTAGTGTTAAAACATGAGAGCACAATGTACAAACTAAGTGTGTAATGAAGAATGCATCAAGCAAAGTATGAACATTACAAATGGATGCACTGACATGCCAAATGAATGTGCAGACTCAACGTGCACCATTGTGCAGACTTACTAAAATGATGTATGAGCACAGCAACACACAATGTGCAGACTTCGTGCAATGCATGAAGCAATGTATAGACTTGGCGTTTGTGCAGCTAGCCGTTGTATAGACTTGGCGTGCAAGACACTGTATATGCATGAACGATGTACAGACTTTGTGTTGCGAACACAGGCTGTACAGACTTGTGCTAATGCTGCAAGTGGACAATGTACAGACTTCAAGTGCGTGCAACAAGACAATGTGTAGACTTTGAATGCCAGCATGCGACCTCAATGTACAGACTTGCTGGATGCAATGTAGTATGCATATAGTGCAATGTATAGACTTATGAGTGTGTGCGACCAGACAGTGTGCAGACTTGCTATGGATGTGTAGACTTTGTGCATGAAGCAAGGCAAACTGATTTGTAGACTTGCTCAACTCTGTGGCGTGCAACTAAACGATGTACACACTTGATGTTGGACCAACAGGACAATGTACAGACTTTGAGTGCTTACTAAAGCAGGGAACGTAGGTAAAGATAGGAATGTATAGACTTTAAATGATGATGAAACACACAGGCTGTACAGACTTGGTACGATGTACAGACTTGACCGATGTATAGACTTCACCGATGTATATACTTGGAAATGCTTGAAGCACACGATGCAGCAATGTATAGACTTGATGCACAAACACATTTCTACAATGTATAGACTTAATGTATGCAACGTAGGGTGATGTACAGACTTCACTAATCCAATCTAGGCAAAACTCTGTACATACTTTATATGCATGAAGACAGGCCATTTGAATGTATAGACTTGCTGGTCAATCTAGGCAAAAACTCTGTACAGACTTGGTGTGCAGACTTTGTGTGTGTGTGCGAGAGAATGTATAGACTTGATGCACTAGCTGTACAGACTTCAGACTCAGGTGCGAACTGAGCTAAAGAATGTATAGACTTTATGGAGTGAACGATGCACAAATGCATGAAACACACAGACTGTCTGATAAAGACAATTTCATCAGATGTACATACTCTGAATGCATGGAACACACAGACAATCTGATAAAGACAATTTCATCAAAATATGAATAGTTGCCAATCAATCAAAACAAGCTGTTGCCAACGAAGTAAGGCTTTTTGTCAACATCATCAACACAGAGGAGTCACAACAACGCCAACGATAGCACCAGACCATAAGCACAATCAAGTCAGTCCTCACTCAGATATTATATATGATCGAGTAGTATGCTAACTCTATCAGGAAAGAAGAGTACAGCACAACTAACCGACAAGATCATGGTCCACACGATGCTAAGACAGAACCACAGGGAAACAACTACAAAACGACAACAACAGCACTTGCAGGATCCCGACTCCATACTGAACACAGAACCATGGAATACAACTGCAAGTTGGGTCACATCAAGGCGCAATAACAGCTGAGCACATGACTATAATGGATTAGTCATGCATCGAGCAGCTCACCAAGAAAAGACCCACGACAACAAGAAGACAATAATCTCAGGAAATGCATCTCAAGGACCACGATCGCGCCCTGAGAGCACAGCACCCAAGAAAAGATACAGAGGAGTAGAGGGTCATCCGCCCACACGCCTCCGCTACGCACTCATACAACGCACACAGCCAGCACACACACGGCGCCATCGCAATTCATGAAAATCGCAATATAACACGCCATGAGTATTGATCCTACGAACAATCGATCATAAGTAGCCTAAGTGCAAACCAAGAAGATCACCAGCTTTAGCACAAAGCATAAAGAAAGGGTAATCTCAGCTTACCATTACGTCCTGGAAAAATGAATGAGCCTTCAAAACATGTCGGTCGTCAGACACGGCATGACGAACACGGTGCACAACGGCTCTTAACACAAAGATCAGGTCCAAAGCCAAGCAACTGCAGAACAAGGAGAAAATCAGGCTCAAAATAAATATTGTCCACACTTAAGTAGACGTAGGACAAAGGTCTTACCAAGATAGCAATTCCAAGGCTTACCTCGAAAATACTCCACCAAACGGGATGAGAAGCATCAAGCTCGACTAACAGCAGCTCACCAGGAAGAAAAATCCTAGGTTCGCTTGAGCATCATCTCAATCGAGGCAGCAAAGCAATCACTTCAATAGAAGCAAAATACCTCAGGAGCTGCACAGACTTAAGTTGGGATGACCAAAACAACGTAAGAACATGTACGGCCATCACACCAACTTGAAAAGTCACCAACCACCAGAACAAGCCACGGAAAAATCTAGAACAATGTACCGCAAATTCAAGCCTACCGACTAACTCTGCCAAGTACAGTACGATTGAGACAAACACCACAACGAAAAAGAGCATCCCGTCGCATCCTGACGAGAGCAAAACCATCTCGCATAGTGCTAACACAGCACGCACAAGACAACACACAGAAACAAAGCAACAAAGAATCGCGAAACCTAAGCCAACGAAAGACTGTACTGGACTTTCAGGACTCTAGATACTGTATATCTCGGATTCCCATGTACTTCACACAACAACCACTCTGATACCACCTGTGATGACCCGGACTCCGGATACAGGATATACCCGATGGGACTATCGAGTAGACCCGATACCACTTGGAACCCGTGAAGCCTCCCAAGAGCTGTAAAGCTCCGAAGGGAAAAAGGATTGTCATGTAGTACATTGAAGTCACAGATATAACAGTAAGCAATTAAATTACATTAATCAGGTTTGCTAAAGTAGTAGAAATAAAATTACTTTTTAATTAACAGTTAAAATTAAACATTCATACCAGAGTCTAGTCTAAAGGAAAGACAAGTATAGTCCAATAGAAAGAGAAACGTACACTGAGGTCGAGGGAAGCCCAATGTAGGTACCGCTGGCAACTACGAACTCGCCACACCAGGAACCGCCAAGGAAGCAGAGACGACCACACCTGAAAAGCAGGGGTGAGCCTCGTGTCACTAGCTCAGTAGAGGTCATGCGGATCCCCACTGAAGAATAGCGCAGTAACACGGAACAACTAAAACAGTAACAGTAGTAGTAAAGCAGGAAACTACTACTAGAAAGTAGTAAAGGAAAGTAGTAAAGGCAGGAGTAGAAACAGCTAAAAGAAAAGGGAAAAAGAAGCCGAACTGAACTAGGACCTCGGCTCCTACACTACTCCAACAGCAACAGAAGGGCGAACCCTGATCTCACAAAGTCAGGAGTTACCGATCCGTTGACAAGACACCATCCTCAGAACTAAGGCCGACGAAAATAGATAAAAGGCTTGGAAAAGACCTAGAACACTAAAGCCTACACGACTGGATTGTCGTGCACGCTCTCCTAAACATAAATGCATACACAACTGGATCGTCGTGCATACCACACAACACTGACCTCAGGTAAGACCAAGAAAAGACTAACCCGAAGAGGTCACGACACATGAGAAACACGAGAGTCATGTGTCACGTGATAGAAGCACCTCTTCACTAGAAGAACAGCCAAATGCGTCCACTGACGTCTTACACTGCGCCACAGGTATCTCGCTACGGACGCCGAGAATGATGGAGACTGAGATACTCACAGAACCAGAACACGAACTACAGTAACGAGTGACTAGTCAGGGTCACGCCCGTCGGCGTTCATCCAAACGCCCCTGACCACGTGTGCACACACCGACTCTTGCCTAGAGCTAGGCCTCTAGCTAGTTTTCCCCCCCAGCAGGACACTACCGTTAAGTAGGGGCCCACAGAACTAGCTTACAAACCGTATATCGGGAACTACCCCACCACCACTCCCAGATGGGCCGACACTCGAGGTCGTGAGGCTACGACTAGTGTAGGCTCACTAGACACAGAGACTCAGAAATACGCGTGCTGGAGTACAGATAGGCTAAGCAAGCACTGTCACACGTACTATGAAGCACCAAGGCAGCATACCAATCGCCAACAGACTCAGGACAGGACAACTAGACCTACTAATACAACGATCCTTGAGTCTCACGACTCAGGGTCAAGATCATCGTACAAAGCGGAACAAGCCGCTAATCAGTCTAATCCTAAGTCAGAAGAAACAACACTTCCATAGGAAACAACACACGGAGACTTGAGGGATCACCAAGACCCTCAGCACATTTAGACACACAAATCAAGGTAAGATGATACCTCAAGGCATCCAGAACCACTATCTCGATCTATCCAGAATAGCCGAGACACGCAAAAGGTCACGTTTCAACCACTAGGTCACACCGGATTGACCGGGACCTGACAATGACTCTGAAGCAGCACAGAAACCTAACCAATAGCAAAGAACACCTGGCTACCTTATAACATGGTTATAGCCCTCATAGGACATCAAGAGACATCCACGGGACAATGGACAAACCACGAGGTCAAGCCAAGGCATTCAAAAACCAAAATACCGATAAACCATCCTCTAGGACGTAAGCGGTACATCACTCGGCCGCTAAGCAACACAAGCAGTCAAGAAAGAAGCTACTACTCACACAGAGGCAAAGACTCTGGCGGTCTTACACTGGGCCGCGAGATGACTGTGGCGGTCAAAGATATGGCCGCTACACACACAGTCAACACTCGAACCGACTTACCCAGTTAAACCACCGTAGCAGTCTAAGATAGACGCGCTACACGGACTAAGGCGGTCTAGACATGAGCCGCCACACTAACCTCCCTAAAACATTGACCTAAGACAACCAAACTATAGCGGCCTAAGAAAAGTGCGCTACAAGGAAGAGGCGGACGAAGGTTACGCTGCTAAGGCCAACCGACTTAAAACATTGATCCGGTCAAATGGACAGTAGCGGCCTATGAAAGGCGCGCTACAGCACATTGGCGGTCAGAACTAAGGCTGTCAACTCGAACCGACATACACCCGTTGATTCATTCAACGGACCGTAGCAGTCAAGACTAGGGCCGCTACAGCAAGTGTAGCGGTCTATCATACAACTGCTAAGCTGAACCAACTTACGCTAGAATCAAGGAAAAATGAACCTTGGCGCACCCCCATAGGGCCGCCAGAGGCAAGTGGCGGTCAGAGGTTGGGCCGCCAACCTCAGTCGACCTAAAACTAACCGACACACTATGGAGTGTGGCTGTCCATCGTGGGGCCGCTAAAGACCTGTAGCGGTCTCTGTAACGACCGCCAGCACGATACGGTGGGAAAATAGGGGAAATGGCCGATCTCGACAGTTCCACGCCCCATACGTGTCTAAACGCATCTGAAACAAACCTAATCGACGAAATTAACCTTCCATAGGCCAGAAGAGGTCCATGCAACAGCTAAATCGTAAGAAACGGGCGATTCCAACGAATCGACCCTAATTGGGTCACCGGGGTTCCCAGACTTGTACCGGCCCCAAATGACGACCAATCAACACAAAATCAGTGAAAATGGAATACAGACATGCTGGGGGTCATAATGAAACTAATCTAGTCAAAAACTATCGCCGTTTTCCGATGAACCCGATGCACGGGAGCATGCTTTTCCCAAAATTGAACGAAACCCACTCGAATGAGCACCGTTCGGCACAAAACTACGAGGGAACGCAGAAGAGATGTAGGTGATCCGTCTCCCTACCTCCACCAAAGATTTCGTGCGCCGTAGTAACTAAACCACGCCAAAAACCACATCGTGAGCTCAACCGTCGACTTTGAAACCACTGTTTGTGATCGGGCCAGAAACGATCCGATCCTCGCCCCATCGCGCTCCAGACCACCCCCACAGTATCACCTCAGCCTGCCCGTGCCTCCTCCATCTACAGCTGGAGCCAGGAGGGCAAGAGAAGAGAGAAAATGGGGGAGAGAGAGGTCGCGGTGGCGAATGAGAAGGGAAAGAAGAAAAGGAAAGAAAAAGGAAAAGAAATTAGGAATTTTCCAAATTTCTGAAAATTCTGATTTTCAGCCCGAAAATCCACTAATTTAGAAAAATATATAAAAATAGTCGAAACGATCTTCAAAAAGAATGCAACGCAACTACGATGTCCGCGAGTCGATGAACTGGACAACAAACTCACCACAGGGTTCCGTAACTAGTACGAGAGAAAAACCCACATGGATCGTAAAACTCAACTCAGGACCCACAAAAGCGATCCGAAACTCTCCCAAGAGGATCTAAAAGATTCGATAAGAATCCAGGGTAATACACTATATGTCCCAGCCGAGGAGCAGGTGAGACGTGCGGTGTTACTAGAGGCTCATGGGAGTTGGTACACTGTGCACCCGGGTGCGATGAAGATGTATCGAAACTTGAAGAGGCAGTTCTGGTGGCTTGGCATGAAGAGGGATATTGCCGAGTATGTGGCTAGATGCCTGACCTGTCAGCAGGTGAAGTCAGAGCATCAGCGACCAGGAGGTACTCTTCAGCCCTTGGAGGTTCCCACGTGGAAATGGGACCACGTGACTGTGGTGGGATTACTGAGGACTCTGAGTGGGCAGGATAGTATTTGGTTGTTGGTGGATAGGCTGACAAAAATGACTCGGTTGTTACCGATCAAAGTCAGCTGGAGTGTGGCGAAGTTGGCTCGTCTTTATGTGGAGCAGATCATTCCTTTGCATGGGATTCCCATTTCTATTGTGTCGGATCGAGATCCGCGGTTCACTTCTGGATTCTGGACGAGTTTCCAGCGAGTTCTTGGCACGAAGTTAGCGTTTAGCTCAGCATATCATCCTCAGTCAGATGGTCAGTCAGAGAGGACCATTCAGACGTTAGAGGATTCACCATCTACCATTGGTGGAGTTTGCCTTCAACAACGGCTATCATTCGAGCATTGGGATGGCTCCTTATGAGGCGTTGTAAGGGCGACCGTGTCGGACTCCACTCGATTGGTCGGAGGTTGGTGATCGTGTTGTGACGGGACCGGAGCTGGTGCTGCAGTGCATTGATGTGGTGCATCTGGTCCGTCAGAACATGTTGGCGGCGCAGAGTCGGTAAAAGAGTTATACTGATCGGAAAAGGTAGCCACTCTATTTCACGATCGGCGACTAAGTATTTTTGAGGGTTTCTCCCATGAAGGGAGTGATGCGATTTGGACAGCGTGGGAAGCTGAGTCCCCGCTATGTTGGTCCTTTTCTCATCGTGGAGCGCATTGGCGAGGTTGCTTATCAATTGCAGCTACCTCTTGAGTTTGTAGTGGTGCATGACGTGTTCCATGTCTTGATGTTGAGGAAGTATATGCCCGATGTTTCTCATGTATTGGAGGATTCGGTTTGGCCCGAGGTGACTCCCGATCTGTCTCTACCGGAGTTCCCTATCTGTATTGAGGATCGGTGAGGGCAGCACCTGCGGAACAAGGTTATCCCTCTGGTTAAGGTAGTGTGGCAGCGGCACTCTGGCGGTGAGGCTTCTTGAGAGCGTGAGGACGAGATGCGTCAGTAGTTCCCTTACCTGTTCGAGTGAGTATCCTTTTTATTTCCCATGTGCTTTATTTTAAATTTCGAGGATGAAATTTATTTAAGGGGGGAGGGCTGCAATATCCCGGACCTTTCGGATCCTTCATTTTGGGTCCCGGATCTATTTTTTTGAAGAATTTATTCTCATTTTGCCTGGAATTATCTTTTGGATATTTTTCGAGTTCGGATCCGTGTGTTTTGGATCAGTTTCGGAGGTCCCGGAACGTGTTCCGCGGTTTCCCGTATTTTTCTCTGACAGGACCTACGGAACCCCGTAGCAGGTAAACCGAGTCGTTCACCTACTCAGGGATGGTACCACAACGATCAGTATGTTCCAATGATCACGGCGGTATATTTTTCAGAAAATTGGGATTTTCTATATAATCCCATTTCTTTTTCCTTTTTCTTTTTCCTTTCTCTTTCTTCCTCCTTCTCTCCCGTGAGCGACCACGCTCCCTTCCTCTCTCTCTTCCTCCGGCGTGACCACGGCAGCGCTCCCCTAAGGCTACAGGCGGCGGTGAGGCGACGGCGTGGCGGCGATGATGGCGGCGAGGCGATCGTGGCGGCATGTGGCTTGTGAGATTTCGTGAAGGTTCGAGGGTTCTAAAAGCTTTCTTCGTGAATCGGCGGTGATCCGCCGCGTTTCGGACGAATCCGAGGTAGGGTGACGGTCCTTAGCTCGGTATTTATCTTCCCCGTGGTTTAAAGGCCGAGGCGAGGTCGAGAGTGGGCTATTTTGAGCCGAGAAGAGAAAAGCATATTTTGGGGTGTAAGCTCCCGATCTAGCATTCCAATGCATGTTTTCGTGGTTTGTGGGCATCAAAAGATGCATTGGGGGCTTGGGAACAAGTTTCCCTTTTATTTCCCCTTCACCCGGGGGTGAATGGGGCATGGAATGGCGAATTTGGGGTTTTCCCGCCATTCTCAGTTTTCAAGGTCTGTGGCGGCCCTTCCAGTGACCGCCACATCCTTCAGGCGGTCCCCGTTCGACCGTTTCAGTCTTTCCGTGCGTGGGTTGGGTATGGCGGCCTCACGATGAGCCGCTAGAGCCCAAGTGGCTGCCGAAGGTCCGACTGCTAAGCCCAGTCGGCCAGTGTGGCCTTCAAGGTGTTTTGACCGTTGGTTTTTGATCGTTGGAAGCTTTTTGGGTCTGGCGGCCGAAGGTTTGCCCGCCTCATGCCCTTTGGCGGCCCTATATAGGACCGCTTGTTCTTTCGTGACCCAGGGTGTGGTGGCCCATCGTTGGACCGCTACAGTCCTTATGGCGGTCTAATATTGGACTGCTATATCTTGTGGCGGCCCAAAGGTAGACCGCCAGAGGTTCATGTCAAACCGGAGTTATGTTTTACCGATTCGAGTCCCGGGTGAGTGGATCTCGATCCGCGTACTGACCCCTGGTCTGACTGATGCTGGGCATCATGTGGGGGACACATGTTAGGGTGCCATGGGATCCCGGGAGGTGGTGTTCTCGGCTTGTGTCACCGTGAATCGGTGTCAGTACGAGGAGCGACCCTTGTACTTTGTCTGGTTTAGACGCTGTTTTCCGTTGACTAGAGAGTCTACCCTTTCAGTGACCCTCCACTAGTCGTAGCCTTCCGAAACGCAAGTGGTCCCACCAGGGAGTGGTGGCGAGGCTACCCCGAGAGATGGTTTTTAGACTGGTTTCCGTTGCGCCCCATGTCTTGTAGCCAGAGTCCGGCTGAGGGGAAAACTCGTCAAAGGGCCAGACCTAGGATGCATGGTCTGTGTGTGCACACGTGGTTGGGGGCGGTTGGACCGGCACTGACGAGCGCAACCCCAGCTAGTCACTTGTTCTGTGGTTACTTGTACGGTGTCTCAGTTCTCGCTGGGCCGGAGGGAGACACCCGAGGCGCGGTTTAAGTCGTCAGTGGATGCATCCGGCCTTGCCTCTAGTAAGTTGGTACTCCTGTCTTCGTCTGGTAGCGACTCTTGGGTTTCTCTCGTGTCTTGACGAGTTGTCTCGATTTTCATGCCGTGCATTCGGTACTAGCCATAGTGGTAGCTTGCAGTTACTTTCTGCGCAATTTCTCGATTTACGAGGTGGGGACCGGATGATCCCTGCTGAGCCTTCTGTTTTGAGGCTCATTCCCTGCATGTTTTCCGTGTTTCAAGTGAGACGCGGCTTCAGGGGAGTGCTTCCGAGGCTCCATGTGGTTCAGGTGCCCAGGGTTAGTTGCCCGTTGTCAGTTCTGGGGTATGCCCCGTGTAGTTGTACCTTTCTCTTTGAACTGTAGTAGTTGTGAACTACTGTTATATTTTAGACTGTTGTTATTATTGTGGACCATGTAATTTAATTAATGTCATTAGTTGCTTCCTGCTTAATTCATTTAATCTGCGTAGCTCTGCAATTATTTTAGATTCTTGTGTATCTCCACACCATCCTTTTAACCCTTCCGAGTCTTCGGGCTCATGGGTGGCGGTTCGGGATTCGAGCTATCGGGCCTTCATGATGTTCGGATCTCGGGTAGTTACACGAGCGCACCTCTCGATCAAAACACTTGCTCAACCGCTTTAACCACAGCCTTGACACCTCAGGGGCTGGATAAACCTCAAGCTGGAGTGGCCTGACTTGATAACAGCTCCCTCAGAGCATGCTCACAGCCACTTAACCACGAACAATCCTTGCCCGCCACCTGACCTCGCTGCAGAATCCATGAACACAGCACCGCAGCAGCACACCAGCCGACAACCTCTGCCCAATGCAGCACAACTGGGGCCATGACCCATCGGGAAGAAATCTCTCTATCACCGCCCTTGGGCCCTACACTGGCACTCCAACAGAAGCTGCAACCGCCTTCACAGCGCCAACGCCATGCCCTCAAGCTCTCAAGCGAGAAACAAAGCGGAAAGCATGCACGAAACCCTATGCCAGTAGTCGACTATACTGGACCTTATGGACTCTGATCACTGTAATATCTTGAATTCCTATGTACGTCCACAACTATGCTCTGATACCAGCTGTAACGACCCAAGATCCGGATACCGGGAGGAGCCCGATACCATTCGAATCCTGGCCCGCCACCCACGAGCCGGGAGGGCTCGGAAGGGCTAAAGAGAGTGTGGAGGTACAAAGAAATAGGAAATAAGACAGGACAATTCAACAATTAATAGAAATAAACAATCTAACTATAACATCATAGTCCAGTCCAACAGAAAGTACAGTCTAAGGCAGGAAACATACCCAACACCGAGTGAACACTCGGCCCGGTGAGTTGGCAACTAAGAACCTCCGAACAGTACCCTCGAACCTCGAGGAAGAACCGCCGCACCTGAAAAGTAGGGATGAGCCTCCAAACAACGGCTCAGTAGGGGTCCCGCGGAACCCCAACCGAGAACAATGGCTGTAACAGAAAGGAAAAACAGCTACAACTACAGTAGGAAAAATGAACCGGTGGTCGGTCAAAACTCGGCACTGCACCTACTCCTACTGAACCGGACAAACACACCCCGATCTCACAGTCGGGAGACTACCAAACTAAAGGAAAAACCTCTGGCTATGTCGCCAGAAGAAACCAGCATGACCTCACAGTTGTGGACCTAATACTATCTAGGGAAAACCCTCAGTGACGCTCATTGGAAAAACCCCTAGACCTCCACCTTGAGAACACTCCCTGAAACTGTCGGGGGAACCACGTCTCGCGGATGAGAAATGAAACTCGAAAATAGGAGAGTCGCGTCTCACGTGACAGGAGTACCTGCCTACCAGAAGCAAGGCCGGATGCGTCCCCTGGCGTCCTAGACTGCACCTCAGGTGTCCCCCTCATCGCACCCTGGCGGAACGGGGACACCGTACTAGTAACCACAGAACAAGAACTAGCCGGGGTCGCGCTCGTCATCGCGGGTCCAACTGCCCTCTCACTGGTTTTCCCCTCAATCGGACTCTGACTGCAAGACGTGGGGCCCGACGGTAAGCAGCCTAAAAACCGTCTCTCTGGGGTTGCCTCGCCACCACTCCTTGGTGGGACCACTCGTGTGTCGGAAGGCTACGACTTGTCGAGAGTCACTAATGCGACCACTCTCCGAGGAGAAACTCTGAGAAACACACATGCACCCTGCACGAAAGTCGAGAAGAACCAAGTGGCACCGAGCCACTGGACTCTGGACATTCCTCTAGACTCACTAAATCCAATGGTCCTTGAGTCACAAGACTCGGGGTCAAGACCGTTGTACCAAACGGCTCCACGCCGTCAATCTGCTCTAACCTTAGGGTCAGAAACCTCAGCACGATGACTCACAAGGCAGTTTACAACCGCTGAAACCATTCCCTCAAAAAGGGAACTAAAAACCCTCCAGCCCCAGGCTGGGTAATTGGACTCACGATCCACAGGCCACACACATGGTCCACGCGGAAACTGCTTTCCAGAAAAGCCCACGACGTGCGGGAACAGCCCTCCGCACCCATGCCGACTCACGGTAACTCAATCTAGCGAGAACACGAAAGCTCGGAACACGTGGGGTGGCCCGAACCCTCAAACCTATGGACACGCTAATCGAGGTAACACAGTTCCTCTAGACATCCTAGAAACATGGTCACGGAACCCAAGGGATGTGACGACCCAGAGCTCAGGATACCGATATACCGATAACATCGATACACCGATACCAAGAACTGGGGAAGCCACCCAAGAGGCTGATGAGGCCCCTGAAGGGTTAGTGAAGTGTTGTCGAGGGGATGTATAACGAATTGCAATCACAAGCGCGCATACTAGATTTAAGCAATAAAATTTAACAAGAGTGCGGAAGCAATTCAAAATAAACAGAGTGCTAAATATATAACTAGTCCAGAGGCACAAAAGTGCTAGCCCAAAAGTACAACTACACGGGGCATACCCCGGTAAAAGTACACCAGAAAGCCCAAAAAGGCGACCCGTCTACTGCTGGCTGCTAAGAACGGTCTCTGAGTACATGCGAAACTCCGGGAGACGACGGGCGCGGCTCACTTGAAAGGAGAAGGGTGAGTCACAGCCAGACTCAGTAGGGGTCACGCGGATCCCTACCTCGCACTAAACAAGCAATCATGCGAAAATAAAGTAATTATAGCATACATTTAATTAAATTAACAGGCATTGGCATGAATAAACTAATCACAATAAAGCTGTAAATCTAACTACACAGCTAAAACATGCCAATAACAATTAAATCTAATCGACAGAAACTAAATCTACCAATAGAATGTGCCTCAACTAGCCAAGTCACATGGAACAAGACAACCACTGGGAGCAGAAACCAGATGCGTCCACTGACGACTTATACTGCGTCTCAAGCACTCACAGTCAGTAACACGACAAATTGAGCGCGTAAACAGTACCAAACCAAGTGACTAGTCAGAGTGACACTCGTCAGTGTTAGTCCAAAGCCTCCGACTATGTGTGCACATACTGACTCTCGCCTGAGCCAGGCCCTCTAGCTAGTTTTCTCCCTCGGTAGGACGCTACCGTTGGCGGGGAGCCCATGACACTAGCTTAAAAACCGTGTAATGGGAACACCCCTCCGCCATCCCCAGGCGGGTCGGTCCTCAAAGACCTTAGGGCTACAACAGTGTTTCCATAGCAAGGAAAGTAAAGATACTCTATTGGGATCTAAAAACATGCCATTATTTCATAAAATAACTCAAACATGGCGCATAATCATTATTGAAAGCATTAAAGAATGAACAGGCGATTTTTGAAAACCCCAGGGCATGTAACGGTTGGCAGCCCCCACGTCATAGGGCGTAACGGTCGAGGGGTAGCACGTTACATCCAGCGTAACGCGCCCCCGCGCGGCCGTTACAGCCACACGAGACCAAAAGGGCTAACAACCCTTACACACAGAGCGTGACGGCCCAGCCGGGGCGCGTCACGCGGCCCTGACGGTCGCACGACTGACCGTCAGGCCAACCGCCTCAACGGGTCAACGCCAACTAACGAGAATGTAACGGCCAGGGAGCTGGCCGTTACACACACTGTGACGCACCCCCTTGGGTCCGTCACAGGACTGTAACGCGTCCCCTATGGACCGTTACGTGTGTGACGGTTCCTGGTAGGATCGTCACACCGTCTGGGTTACGGACGGGTTATGTTTGAAAACGGGTCCCCCCCGGGCGACCGGAATCGCCGGGTAACGACGAAAAAACCTGTTCCTGTCAAACCACACGTCCTAAACAACAATATACCAACTAAAATAACCGCATGCAACACCCACAATGGATTATACATGAAGAACAAAGCTTAAACCCCAAAAATGGAAAATAACCATTATGCATGCCACAGGAGTTTAATCAAGCAAACAAGCTATTGGAAATGATCCTAGCAAGATTGAGATTCCATCCCCCTACCTCGTTCAAGCCGAAACGGCCGAATAAGCCGCATGCACCGAGGAGGGTTGACCGGGCTTCCACGCCTCGTCTCGCGACTACGGGCTAGGAATCACGACAAGAAGGGCATCAATGCGTTCCACTCGACGCGAGGATTCCGCCGGCGTGCTTCTCGCCTCGATCCGACGCCGAAACACCTGAAATCCCTATGAAGGGGGGGTGTGATCGGACGAGAGAGGGAGAGAGCGTGAGATCGACGAGGGGAAGAGAGAGAGAGGGTGAGGGGAAATGGGAAAAAAATAAAAGGTTTAATATATATATATAAAAACCTTAATATTCCCATTAAACCTCAATTAAATCCAATTAAATCCGGAAAAATACCAGAAAAATCCCTAAAAATCCAGAAAAATAATCGGACATTCCAAAATAAGTTCTACATCCGAATCACTAAAGATCCACTAAGGCACAGGCCTCACAGTCCCTCCCTCCTAATAAAAATTTCACCCTCGACATTTACAACAACGGAAAGGAGGAAACTGAGAAACAGAATTATACCTCACTGGAATAAGAAAGGAAAAAGCTGACACATCTCATCCTCACGTTCCCAAGTAGACTCATTACCGGAGTGGCGCTGCCAAGCAACTCTTACCAGAGGGATAACCTTATTTCTCAACCGCTGCTCACGACGGTCTTCAATTCTAATAGGAAACTCTGGCGTAGACAAATCAGCAGTCACTTCGGGCCAAACAAAGTCATCAAGGACATGGGATGCATCAGACACATATTTCCTCAGCTGAGAG
The DNA here is from genome assembly GCA_022559845.1 of Amorphophallus konjac. NCBI lineage: Eukaryota > Viridiplantae > Streptophyta > Magnoliopsida > Alismatales > Araceae > Amorphophallus > Amorphophallus konjac. Next base: position 194,149,358 of record CM040126.1, on the reverse strand, counting down.
ACGTGGAACACATCATGAATAGCTTGCATAGCCGCTGGTAGTTGCAATCGATAAGCCACCGGACCCACAGTTTCTATAATAGGAAACTGGCCAACATAACGCGGACTAAGCTTTCCATGCTTCCCAAATCTGGAAACACCTTTCATCGGAGACACCTTGACAAAAACCATGTCTCCAGGCTCAAATTGTAGTGGACGCATGCGCTGATCTGCATAACTTTTCTGTTGACTCTGAGCTGTCAACAACCTCTGCCTGATCAGACGAACCACATCAGATCATTGATGCACCATGTCAGGTCCCATCAAAAGTCTGTCCCCAATGTCAAACCAGTTCAAGGGAGTACGACAAGGACGACCATATAGTGCTTCATTGGGAGCCATACTAATACTGGAATGATAACTATTATTATAAGCAAATTCAACAAGTGGCAAATGTTGATTCCATGAACCCTGCCAATCAAGGCAACACGACCTCAGCATATCTTCCAGAGTCTGAATAGTCCTTTCCGACTGTCCATCTGACTGCGGGTGATACGCTGAACTGAAGGCTAACTCAGTGCCCAAAGCTTTCTGAAAACAGCGCTAGAAGCCGGAGGTAAATCATGGATCACGATCTGACACAAGTGAAACAGGAATTCCATGCAGCGGCACAATCTTCTGAACATAAAGCTCAGCCAACTTTTGCACATTCCAGGAGACTTTAATCGGCAATAATCTGGCAGTCTTAGTTAATCTGTCAACAAGCAACCAGATACCATCAAAACCTTGAGAAGTCCGAGGTAAACCCACCACAAAATCTGTAGTGACATGATCCCATTTTCACATTGGAATTTCTAACGGCTGAAGCAATCCACCTGGCTTTTGATGTTCGGCTTTAACCTGCTGACAAGTCAAGCACTTAGAAACAAACACAGCCACATCTTTCTTCATGCCTGGCCACCAGAACTGCTTTTTCAGATTCTGATACGTCTTAGTGGTGCCTGGATGAATAGCAAAACGGGATCCATGGGCTTCACTCAGAACCGCATGTCTCAAAGCATCATCAGCGGGAATATACAATCTGCCCTGAAAATTGACAACCAGCTCGTCATCAAATTCAACATCGAACCTTGATATAACACGAGCCAAATCAGAATTAGCTTGCTGAGCTTCTTTAATCTGCTGATATAAAGAAGAACCCAAAGTCAAGGTAGCACAAACTGTTGTCCTCGGGTCGGCAGGAATATCCACGCTGAACACCTCGCTCGGAAGCTGTTCCCATAGTTTCCATTCATGAAGCAACAGATGACCGACTTGTACTTTCCTGCTCAGAGCATCAGCCACAACATTCATTTTACCCGGCTGATAGGAGAGTGTAAAGTCATAATCTTTCATGTATTCCATCCATCGTCTCTGCCTGAGATTCAGATCTTTCTGGGAGAATATATACTATAAACTCTGATGATCAGTAAAAATTTGAAACTTCTCACCATACAAGTAATGTCTCCAGATCTTTAAGGCAAAAACAACTGCAGCTAGCTCAAGATCGTGCGTGGGATAATTTTCTTCATGCTGTTTCAATTGCCGAGACGCATATGCGATCACATTTCCATGTTGCATCAGCACTGCACCCAAACCTACTCGAGAAGCATCTGTGCAAACCACAAATCCACCCGAGCCGGACGGTAAAACCAACACTGGACAAGAGCTTTTTCAATTCAACAAAGCTATCCTCACACTGATCCGACCAGACAAAAGGCACATCTTTACGAGTCAGTCTAGTCATTGGGGCTGCAATCTTTGCAAAGTCTTGAATGAATCTGCGATAATACCCAACCAAACCTAAAAAGCTTCTGATCTCTGTTACAGTTCTTGGTCTCTGCCAATTTAAAACAGCTTCAATCTTTGCAGGGTCTACTGCTACTCCGTCACCAGAAATCACGTGGCCAAGAAAATGAATCTCCCGAAGCCAGAATTCACATTTACTAAGCTTCGCATAAAGCTCGTGATCTCTCAGAGTCTGCAGAACGATCCTCAAGTGATGCTCATGATCTTCATCAGAAGCAGAGTAAATCAGAATGTCATCGACAAAGATCACCACGAACTAGTCCAGATATGGATGGAAAATACTCTGCATTAGGTCCATGAAAGCTGCTGGGGCATTAGTCAAACCAAACGGCATTACCACAAACTCATAATGACCATAACGAGTACTGAAAGCTATCTTCTCTACATCAGATTCCCGGATCCGCAATTGAAAATAGCCAGACCGGAGGTCAATTCATGAAAAGATAGTAGCAGACTGTAACTGGTCAAACAAATCATCAATCCTGGGAAGCGGATATTTATTCTTGATAGTCGCCTGATTCAGCTGTCTGTAATCAATACAACGCCTCAGGCTTCCATCTTTCTTCTTTACAAATAACACTGGAGCACTCCTTGGAGAAAAATTAGGGCGAATATAGCCTTTTTCCAGCAATTCAAGCAACTGTGCTCACAGTTCTTTAAGTTCAGCTGGAGCCCTTCGGTACGGTGCATTTGCTAACGGGGCTGTACCTGGAATCAGTTCAATCACCATTTCTATCTCTCGCTCTGGAGGCAAGCCTGGCAACTCGTCAGGAAACACATTAGGGAACTCACAGATAACAGGAATATCACTGACGTCCTGTCGTGGTTTTTCAACAGCAACCACAGAAGCTAAGAATCCCTGGCAACCTGCACTAAGCAATCTACAGGCTCGAATAGAAGAAATAATCAAGCGAGAAGAGCGGGATCGAATACCTTGGAAATAGAATGCCGATTTCCCTTGTGGCGGAAAATAGACCATCTTCGATCTGCAGTCAACCACAGCTCCATATTACTCCAACCAATCCATACACAGAATGACGTCATAATCTGCCAGCTGCAACGCATACAATCTCGCCGGTGACTGATGATTATTAATCATAACAGAAGATTCTTCCAAACACAGAGGCGTGATCATAAAATCTCCAGAGGGCATCTCAACATACAATTCACAAGTTATCTCTAATGTTGGTTCCTCAATACATGCAATGAAATCCTCAGAGATAAAAGAGTGAGAAGCACCAGAATCAAATAAGACACGAGCTGAATGACCATAAAGCATAATCGTACCTTCCACCAGATGGGATGCAATCGCTTCAGCTCGAGAAATGTGAGAAACCTTGCCCTTTTGCTTCTTCGATACGGCAGAAGACTGCTGGGAAGACGCTGAAGCTTGCGGATAAAATTGCTGCTGAGGTTGAGGTACAAAAGGAGGTCTAAACTGCGATTGCTGAGGCTGAGGAAACGGAGGAGCTTGCTCTAATTTTGGCCTCAACAGACAATCTCGAACAACGTGACCAGGCTGGTCACAACGGAAACAGACAACAGGAAGAGAACACGGTTGACCCTTATGGTGACCACCGCATCTCCTACAAGTCCACGGCTGACTAACAGCAGAACTCTGACGACTTTGGGAAGAAGGCGCTGTCGGCTGCTGAACAGTACCCGTACCGGGCGATTCCTGCTGAAAGAACTTCTTCTTCTTCTTGAACTTCTTAAACTTGGGCTTAGAAGGGGAAGAAGCACTGCTAACCTCTGGCGGAAAAGAGGAAACTCCTGACACTGTCGGTCGGTAAGTCTGCGGAAACTGAACCATCGGATGAACCGACCCAGCTTGCGAATATCCTCTTGGTCTCGCCATCTCTAGCTCGAGTGCCACAGCTGCCTGGCACGCACCATCTAAATCAGCAACTCGACTTGCAATCAATGGCAACTTAAGTTCTGGCCTAAGTCCTCTCAAAAACTGCTGAGTCTTCAATGCCTCATTAGCAAGCACATGGGGAGCATACTGACCCAATTCCATAAATTTGTTCTGATATTGAAGCACGATCATACCGCCCTGAGACAATTCCATGAACTGGTACATCTTCGCCATTTGTAAATAGGCAGGAGTATAGGCACGCTCGGAAGTCTCAACAAACTCTGCCCAAGTGATCTGCCGAAGGGGCCTGAAACCAAAAGCAATCTGCCACTCGGCTTTCCACCACGTAATGGATGTACCTTGAAGTTGAAATGCTGCTAACATAACCTTTTCATCCTCCGCGCACTCCATCGATGGGAACACGCGCTCGATCGCATTCAGTCATTGTCTTGCTATCGTGGGATCAGCCTGCCCGTCAAACGCAGGCGGATTAAATAGAAGAAACTCTTTCAGAGCCTTGCCTCGACTACCAGGCGCTTCAACATGAGGAGCAACAACTGGCGCTGGAGCAGGAATAGCAGGAACTACAGGAGGTTGAGCAGAATCACTCTTTTCTCATACCGAAAAAACATCCTAAGCCAGCAATAAACCTAAAGGACTAACTCTGGACAAGTGTAAATTCCAATTCCTTATACAAATCCTCAACTCCGCTCTGATACCAACTGTGACGACCCTGAGCTCAGGATACCGATATACCGATAACATCGATATACCGATACCAAGAACTGGGGAAGCCACCCAAGAGGCTGATGAGGCCCCTGAAGGGTTAGTGAAGTGTTATCGAGGGGATGTATAACGAATTGCAATCACAAGCGCGCATACTAGATTTAAGCAATAAAATTTAACAAGAGTGTGGAAGCAATTCAAAATAAACAGAGTGCTAAATATATAACTAGTCCAGAGGCACAAAAGTGCTAGCCCAAAAGTACAACTACACGGGGCATACCCCGGCAAAAGTACACCAGAAAGCCCAAAAAGGTGACCCGTCTACTGCTGGCTGCTAAGAACGGTCTCCGAGTACACGCGAAACTCCGGGAGACGACGGGCGCGGCTCACCTGAAAGGAGAAGGGTGAGTCACAGCCAGACTCAGTAGGGGTCACGCGGATCCCTACCTCGCACTAAACAAGCAATCATGCGAAAATAAAGTAATTATAGCATGCATTTAATTAAATTAACAGGCATTGGCATGAATAAACTAATCACAATAAAGCTGTAAATCTAACTACACAGCTAAAACATGCCAATAACAATTAAATCTAATCGACAGAAACTAAATCTACCAATAGAATGTGCCTCAACTAACCAAGTCACATGGAACAGGACAACCACTGGGAGCAGAAACCAGATGCGTCCACTGACGACTTATACTGCGTCTCAAGCACTCACAGTCAGTAACACGACAAACTGAGCGCGTAAACAGTACCAAACCAAGTGACTAGTCAGAGTGACACTCGTCAGTGTTAGTCCAAAGCCTCCGACTATGTGTGCACATACTGACTCTCGCCTGAGCTAGGCCCTCTAGCTAGTTTTCTCCCTCGGTAGGACGCTACCGTTGGCGGGGAGCCTACGACACTAGCTTAAAAACCGTGTAATGGGAACACCCCTCCGCCATCCCCAGGCGGGTCGGTCCTCAAAGACCTTAGGGCTACAACAGTGTTTCCATAGCAAGGAAAGTAAAGATACTCTATTGGGATCTAAAAACATGCCATTATTTCATAAAATAACTCAAACACAGCGCATAATCATTATTGAAAGCATTAAAGAATGAACAGGCGATTTTTAAAAACCCCAGTGCATGTAACGGTCGGCAGCCCCCGCGTCACAGGGCGTAACGGTCGAGGGGTAGTGCGTTACATCCAGCGTAACGCGCCCCGGCGCGGCCGTTACAGCCACCCGAGACCAAAAGGGCTAACAACCCTTACACACAGAGCGTGACGGCCCAGCTGGGCCCCGTCACGCGGCCCTGACGGTCGCACGACTGACCGTCAGGCCAACCGCCTTAACGGGTCAACGCCAACTAACGAGAATGTAACGGCCAGGGAGCTGGCCGTTACACACACTGTGACGCACCCCCTTGGGTCCGTCACAGGACTGTAACGCGTCCCCTATGGACCGTTACGTGTGTGACGGTTCCTGGTAGGACCGTCACACCGTCTAGGTTACGGATGGGTTATGTTTGAAAACGGGTCCCCCCCCGGGTGACCGGAATCACCGGGTAACGACGAAAAAACCTGTTCCTGTCAAACCACACGTCCTAAACAACAATATACCAACTAAAATAACCGCATGCAACACCCACAATGGATTATACATGAAGAACAAAGCTTAAACCCCAAAAATGGAAAATAAGCATTATGCATGCCACAGAAGTTTAATCAAGCAAACAAGCTATAGGAAATGATCCAAGCAAGATTGAGATTCCATCCCCCTACCTCGTTCAAGCCGAAACGGCCGAATAAGCCGCATGCACCGAGTAGGGTTCACCGGGCTTCCACGCCTCGTCTCGCGAATACGGGCCACAAATCATGCCAAGAAGGGCATCAACGCGTTCCACTCGATGCGAGGATTCCGCCGGCGTGCTCCACGCCTCGATCCGACGCTGAAACACCTGAAATCCCTATGAAGGGGGGGGGTGTGATCGGACGAGAGAGGGAGAGAGCGTGAGATCGACGAGGGGAAGAGAGAGAGAGGGAGAGGGGAAATGGGAAAAAAATAAAAGGTTAATATATATATATATATATATATATATATATATATATATATATATATATATATTAATATATATATATATTAATATATATATATTTATAAACCTTAATATTCCCATTAAACCTCAATTAAATCCAATTAAATTCGAAAAAATACCAGAAAAATTCCTAAAAATCCAGGAAAATAACCAAAAATTCCAGAATAAGTTCCAGATCCGAATCACTAAAGATCCACTAAGGCACGGGCCTCACAAGGGATGTCCGGGACACTCACGAGACCGAAGGTCCACCACTGGGTCACAACCGGGTCAATCGGGGGTCAACACAACGCAACCGAAACGCATCTAGCACAAGAAACAGAGTGGCTGTAATGCCCTGGATCCTTGGTAGGTCTTGCTGGATCTTCATTGGATCTTTTGGATTGGTTTCGGTGAGTTTCGGTTCGCTTTGGTGGCTTCCGAGTTGAGTTTTACGAGCCGTGTGGGTTTTTCTCTTGTACTAGCTACGGAACCCTACGGTGAGTTTGTTTCTCAGTTCCTCGACTCGTGGATGCTACAGCGACGATGTAATAGTCGAGCCGGTTGTTTCGACTATTTTTCCGTATTTTTCTGAATTTATGCATTTTCGGTGCATTTTCAGAATTTTTAGAAATTAGAAATATTTTCTAATTTATTTTCTTATAACCCCCCTTTCTCTCTCTCCTCTCTCTCGCGTTCTCTCTCTCTCTCCCTCCCATTTTCTCTCCTCTCGAGCCTCCTCGGCTCCGGCTGCAGACGGGGTACCTAGAGGCACGTGTTGAGGATGCTGTGGAGCTGGCTGGGTGCGCGACGGGATGAGGATCAGATTGGTTTTGGCGCGATCCCGAAAGGTGGATTCAAAGCCGACGGTTCGATTTGTGGCACGGTTTTCGGCGCGGTTTATTACCTTCAGGGCACAGTTTCTTCGGTGAAGGTAGGGTGATGGTTCCTCACTTCTTCCTCTCCGTTTTCCCTGCCATTGCACGTCGTTCGGCAAGGAAACGGCTGAGTTTTGGCTTGTTTAGCATAAACCATGATTTTCGGGTTTTGTAGGGTTCACCGGAAAATGGCAACCATTTGTAGCTCGGTTAGTGTTGAATTGACCGTTGGGATGTTAGGATCCCATTCATGCTAGTTTCGTGTTGATCGGTGGTCATTCGAGGTCGGTAGGAGTCCGGGAACCTCGTTGACTCTTTTAGGGTCGATTTGTTAAAATCGCCCCGATCTAGCATTTTAACCCATGCATGTGGGCTTTTTAGCCTCCTTATGTGGTTTTGCATCGTCGAGGGTTGTTTCCCCTGCACTTCGGCATGAATGGGGCGAGGAATGGGCCGATTTGGCCAACCCTCTGTTTTCCCGCCGTGACTGGTGTGGCGGTCGTTCCAGGGACCGTCACATGCCCTGACGGCCCCATGACAGACCGTCACAGCGTCTGGGCGATTTTTAGTTCTTGGTGGTTTTGAGGGTGTGACGACCCAGGAGTGGCGCGTCACAGCCCTCTGACGCGTCCCGTGAGACGCGTTACGCCTATCTTGTCGTTTAGTGCTTTGGTTAAGTTGGTTCCCCTGACGTGCCTGCCCCTATGCATTAGGTGGGTGTAACGCGCTTGGTGTAGGCTGTTACGTTCTGTTTGACCGCGTTTGATCAGTTGAGTTGGTTCGGCTAACGGTTGTGCTCTCGTGCGTTAGGTGTGTGTAACGTGCCTGCCCCAGGCCGTTACACTTCGTTTTGGGCCGAGTTTGGGTGGCTGTGCCTGTTGATTCTAACGGCCATGCCCCTGTGCGTTAGGCCTGTGTAACGCGTCCGTGATGGACCGTTACATGCTGTTCTGGCTGAGTGGGTGGTTGTGCCGTTGGCTCTAACGGCCATGCCCCCGTGTGTTAGGTGGTTGTAACGCGTCCGGTCTGGACCGTTACATGCCTCTCAGCCAGTTGTTTTCTTGACTTGCGCATGTTGGCCTCTGACGCATCTGCCTTGCCGCGTTAGGTGGCTGTAACGCGCTTGGTCCCACGCGCTACGTGGTTCGAGTGTGCTTTGATTTTGAGGTCTGTTGGCCCTGACGGCCCGGGTCGGGCGCGTCAGAGCTGTGTAACGCGCCTGGTGCTGGCCGTTACGTGCCTTCTGTGTTCTAGGTGTTGTGTAGGGCGTTGTGTGTGACGGCTTCTCCCCTGACCGTCACGTGGAGTGTAACGGCCTAGAGTTAGACCGTCACATGTGTGTAACGGTCTAAGGGTGGCACGTTACAATCCTTGTCCTCCGATTTTCATTGTTTCGGTTTCTGCTTGCCTTGGCTTGTCCTTGTTGCCTGCCCGTTGTCCCGTGGATGTCTCTTGACATCCTATAAGGGTTAAGACTACGTTGTGAGATGGCCAGGAGTCTTCTTGCTTGTGGCAGGATTCTCTATCCTACTTTTGTATGTGTTTTGGTCGGGTCTCGATCAACCCGGGGTGACCCAGTGGTTGACAGGTGACCTTGTGTGTGGGTGTCTTGGCGGTTTTGTCCAATCCGAGACACTGGTTCTGGATACCTAGAGGTGCTGTGTTACCTCGGTTTGCATGTCCAGGCGTGTGCTGAGGGTCTTCGGTGTTCCCTCAGGTCTCCCTGAGTCATTTTCTGTGGAGTGTCGTTTCTTGTGGCTTAGGATTAGACCGATTGGCGGCTTGTTCCGCTGTCTGTGATGATCTTGCCCTTGAGTCGTTCGACTCAGGATCGTTACGCGGTAGGTCTAGTTGCCTTGTCCTGAGTCTGTTGGCAGTGGTTGTGCTGCCATTGGTGCCTTGAAGTACGTGTCGTGGGGCGTTCTTGCCTGCTTGTACTTCGGCACTTGTGTTTTTGAGTCTCTGTGTCTCGTGAGCCTCCATTTGTTGTTACCCTAGGTCTTTGAGTGCCGACCCGCTAGCGGATAGCGGAGGATACGGTTTATAAGCTAGTTTCCTTGGGCTCCTGTGTGGTAGTAGCATCCGCTACGGGGAGAAAACTAGCTAGAGGCCTGGCTTAGGCATAAAGCTTGTGTGTGCACACGTGGTCAGGGGCGGTTGGACTGACGCTAACAGGCGTGACCCTGACTAGTTACTCGTCATGTTGGTACTGCGGTCCCGCTTTGCGTGGGTGCGGTTGTTTCTTCTTGGACTCGGAACGGTGGTTCCTTGGACTTGGTTTGTGGGTGTCTTGTCCCTGTCGGTTCTTTGGGACGACAGCGTTGACTATGTGCTTGGTGGGCAGCATAAGACGTCTGTGGATGCAGCTGGCTGTTCCTCTTGTGAGGAGGAGGTGCTTCCGTCACGTGACACGTGACTCTCGGCGTTTCTTGTGTGTCGTGACCTTTCTGGGTTGGCCTCTCCATGGCTGCACCCGAGGTCAGTGTTCTGTCACATGCATGATGTTCTGGTCGTGCGTGGGACAGTGTGCACGACGTTCTAGTCGTGTGTGCGTGATCGAGTCTGTCGGTCGTCTGTGGGTCTTCTCTAGACCTTTTGTCTGTTCTTGCAGGTCTTCGTTTTAGACCTGGTGTTGTGTCGACAGATCGGTAACTTCTGACTTTGCTAGATCAGAGTCGCCCTTCTGTCGCTGTTTGGAGTAGTTTGGGGTGCCGAGGTTAGTTCGGCCGGCACTTGTCTGGCGCGGGTTCTTCCCCTTTCTTGCTAGCTCCCTGCTCCTACTTCCCGTCTGTTTACTACTGCTTGTAGCGTAGTTTCGCAGCTTTGTAGTGTAGTTTCCTGCTTTACTACACCTGCTGTTTCTATTGTTGTTGTTGTTCCGTGTTACTGTGTGTTTTTCAGTGGGGATCCGTGTGACCCCTACTGAGCCAGTGACACGTGGCTCACCCCTGCTCTTTCAGGTGGGGTGGCGTTGTTCATCTGCTTCTGCGTGGTTCCTAGAGTGCGTGCTCGTTGCGTGCCGTTACTGCCAGCTAGTACCTGCGTCGGGCTTCCCCCGACTTAGCGGTACGCCTTTCTTTTCTGTCGACTGTACTGTGCTAGACTTGTTGTCTTTAGCTTTGGACTGACTCTGGGGTATAATTGTTAATTGAAACTATTAATAAAAAAGTAATTTTATTTCTGTTACTTTAGCAAACCGATCTAATGAAATTTAATTGCTTCTGTTATATCTCTGTGGCTTCAATGTACTCTACACATGCCCTATCCCTTCGGAGCTTTTCCGCTCTTGGGAGGCCTCGCGGGTTCCATGCGGTATCACGTGTATCCGGTAGTCCTACCGGGTATGCCGGGTATCCGGAATCCGGGTCGCTACAGATTGGTATCAGAGCAGTGTTCTGAGATGTTCGGAGTTCTTTTCTGAGCTATCGGAACATTGTTGTGTGAAGTACATGGGAATCCGAGATATACTGTATCCAGAGTCGTGAAAGTCTAGTACAGTCTTCAGCTGGCTGCGGTTTGAGATTTTTTTTGTCGCATTGTTTTCGGTGTGTTGTCTTGTGCGTGCTGTTCTGGCACTGTACGAGATGGATCTGCTCTCATCAGGTCGTGACGAGGTGTTTCTTTTTCGTCGTTGTGTTTGTTTCGATCATGTTGTACTTGGCAGTGTTCGCCGAAAGGCTTGAATCTGTAGTACGTTGTTAGAGGTTTTCTCCGTGTGTTGTTCAGGTTGCTGTTGACCTTTAGCCTTGGTTTGATGACCGTACACGTTCTCACGTTGTCTTGGTCATCCCGGCTTGAGTCTGTTCAGCTCCTGATGTGTTTTGCTTCTGTTGAAGTGCTCGATTATATTCCGTGTTGGAGAAGTTGCTCAGGCAAGCTAGGATTTCCCTTCCTGGTGAGCTTTTGTAGTTGAGCTTCCTGCTTCTCGTCCCTTCTGGTGGAATCTTTTTCGAGGTTTGCCTTGGAATTGCTATCTTAGTGATGCCATTGTCCTGTGTCTGCTTAAGTGTGGATAGATTTGTTCTGAGCCTGATCTGCTCTTTGCTATACGGTTGCTTGGCTTTGGACTCCATTATGGTGTTAAGAGCTGTTGTGTACCGTTTTTGTCGTGCCGTGTCCGGCGGCCGATGTATTGTGAAGGTAAGCTGAGATTGATGCTTTCCTTGTGCTTTGTGCTGAAGCTAGTGCTCTTCCCCTGTTGCACGTAGGCTCCATGTGATCGGTTGTTCACGAGATCGGTACTGGTGGCGTGTTGTTTGCGATCTTTTTTGATTGCGAAGGCGTCTGGTGTGTGCTGAGATGTGACTACCGGGGTTGTTCTGATGCCTGTGTGCGTCGCTGAATGCACAGCGGAAGTGTGTCAGTTAGCTACTCACTTGTCGAGAGGTTTGTTCTTTCTCGATGTGACTTCGTCTTGGCTTCTGGTGCCTTGACTTTGTCTGTTGTCGTGCTGTTGTTGGTGGTTTTTCTGCTATTGGCATTGGCATTTGCGAGTGTTTGAGAATTTGTCGGCATTTTTGCTGATTGAGTACCCTTTTGCTCTGTATTTCTTTTTGGGTGTTGTGCTCTCGAGGCGTGTTTGAAGTCCTTGAGTTGCGTTCCCTGAGATTGTCGTTTCTCGTTGTTGTGGGTCTCTCCTTGGTGAGCAGTCTGATGCATGACCCGTTCCCATGTGGTCGTGTGCTCAGCTGTTTCTGTGCCTTGATGTGACCCTGCTTGCAGCTGTGTTCCATGGTTCTGTGTTCAGAGTGGAACCAGAAACCTGCAGGTGTTGCCGTTGTGTTGTTTCTGTAAGTGTTGTTTCTCTATGATTTTGTGTCTCTACCTTGGACCATTGTCTTGTCGGTTAGCTTGCTGTACTCCCTTTCTCGGATAGAGTTAGCTTGCGACTCGATCAGATGTGATATCTGAGTGAGGACTGACTTGTTTGTGTTTGTGGTCCAGTGTTGTCATTGGCGTCCTGTGTGCCAGGTGTTTCCTGTTGCATTTGGCACTAGAGCCGATGATGTGGTCGAGCTGTCAGCTGATAGGATTGTGTCTCCTCGTGTAAGATGTCGCTTGCCGTGCTGCCGTTGTGTTTCTCGGTCGATTGTGTGTGGTTGTGGCAGTCGTGTCTCTTTCCCCTGTGAGACGTAAGCGACGTTGCCCTTGTTTCGGAGGTGTCGGACCTGTGTCCACTTGTGCCGTGCTCAATCTAGAGCATGTACTCGTGATTATGGTCTGACATTATTCCTCTGAGCTGTGTTCTTCGAGATTCGTGTTGCTTCCGTAATTGTGTTGTTGGGTTGTTCTTCCCTACTTCTCCTTTGTTAGTCCTTAATTTCGAGGGTGAAATTTCTTAAAGGAGGGGAGGATGTAATGCCCTGGATCCTTGGTAGGTCTTGCTGGATCTTCATTGGATCTTTTGTGTTAGGGTACTAGGCCCGGATACAGAGGGGGGTGAATGTATCCTTCAATGAATAATGGCCAATTAAAAACTCAGATGCTAGACGCAAACACAGAATGAAACGAATTCAATTAAACTTATGAGCAAACACAAGGAGCGCGCCTATCCAAGCATCTAGCGGAAGCAAGCACACAAAGCAAACCACTGCTCAATAGACTTTTTAGGTGGTTCGGTCCTCCAGACCTACATCCACCCCTCACTCCCAACCGGAGTGAGGCTTCACTAGCCAATGCTAGACAAGCAGACTCAGTCTGCAAACAGTTGCTGCCACACAGCTTGACCAGGGGAACAGCCTCCCCTCTTCCTCCCAACCGGAGGGACCCCTGGACTTGCAACCCGCAAGCCCAGAACCGGAGATAAGTCTCCCTTCCTCTGACCAGAGGGAACCCACAAGTAGCTCCCAGCTACTTGCAACCGGAGATCAGATCTCCCTTCTCCTGATCCACAGGAGGAACATGACCTCACTACTGAGAATCAAAAGAACAAGGAAAACCAAATAAGAAGAAAAAAATAGAAACACAAAATGAAAATAACTTCAGCAAACAGAACGCTGAAAAGCGAAATGCACAATGTGGCTCTCAACGGAGCTGACTGGCCTGGATCTGATCCACGGTCCAGTAGACAGATCTTCAGGTAAGCTTCTCTTCCTCTTCTCTTCTCTCTCACTTTCTTTTTCTCTTCACCCTTACGAGCTCTCTAACTCTCTCTTTCTCTTCTTTTCCTTCTGCTCTACTTCTCTTTCTTTTCTTCTGGATCGAACTCTCTTCACTTCTCCTTTTTTGCTTTTTCCTTTCGATCAACCTTCATCTGTGGACGAAAGCTTCCTTATATAGCAGCAGCAGCAGGTGGGTAAGGTGCAGAATGTGTGTGCCTCCCACGCTTCATCCAGAACCTTCTTGCCACGTGCCCTTATAGCATTGGTTCCTTTAGTATCGGATCACGTGCAGCCCAGACACCGGTGTATGTTCTTCCTCGGACCTGCAAGGAGATAAAAACCATTAACACTGAGGGCCACAAGAACTAAAACTGCATGAGGTATGTGATAGCAATACGAGATGCACTTTACTGAGAACGACATGAGATACACAAGATTATTACAGTACGAGACAAGAAGAGAATGACACGAGGTCAGATGCAAACAACACGAGGTAAAAAGAGAACGACACGAAGTATCACTGTAACAGAACAAACACTACGAAGAGAACTACACGAGATACATAATAATAAAGCTAACACCACAAAGAAAACGACACGAAGTCAGAAGAGCACAGCACGAGGTGAGAAGGAAGTCTCACGGAGTGAAAAAGGTAGACAGACACGCGATCAGAAGGAACCAGGACGAAGATAGAAATAAACAATCACGAGGACATAAACACAAGAATAACACGAAGACACGAATACAAAAGCAACACGAAGACATGAATACAAAAATAACACGACATAACAAACAGTAAAGAGAATGGCACGAGGTGAAATGACACTTTACTAAAAAGACTTGAATACACATGAAAAATAACTCGAGTACTAAGTTGTTCGAACGTACGAACGACTCGAAGATGAAAACGACACGAAAACAACATGGAACAATTCAAAGACACGAGGTTTAGGAGAAGCAACACGAAGACAGACATAACAAAGAAAGGACTCGAACTAAGAACGACATGGAGACAACACAGTTAGACTCGACTTGAGATGAGATGAAGTCTGTACAGACATGAATGTTCACAATGTATAGAATTTGAAGCAAGTGACCGAGGCGATGTGTAGACTTTACCCAATGTACAGACTTGGTGGTCTTGAACGTAGGTAAGGCAACGCAATGTATAGACTTGCTCAAACGAGTGAACAGGTCGATGTACAGACTTGTCCAATGCATGAAGCACAGTCCACTGTATAGACTTGATGCCTTGAAGGCAATGTACAGACTTGAGAGTGCAACAAATGGACTTTGAAGCGCAGAGGCTGTACAAACTTGCATGAGACGCTGGGTAAGACGATGGATGTATAGACTTGGAATGAGACACACAGAAGGACGATCCAGCGTATAGACTTTGAAGAATTAGGGGTGACATAGATGGAGCGACACGAGGTGGGACAGAAAACAGCACGAGGTGCTACAGTGTTCAGCACGCGCTGGAACAAAACACGACACGAAGACAACCAACAAGCATTGTTGGAACAACACGATGTTGAAAAAGACATCACGAAGTGAAGTGAACACAACCAACACGAAGAATGAAAGGAACAGTACGGACATGCAGGGTATTAACTCATAGCAGTTTTTCTTATTAATCATGGAAAGTTCGAATGCATAACATTACTCATGATATCTGATTAAAAATAACAATATTTAACATAGTGATGCACATCATCAAAACACTAGGGAGGTCACAAAAGTCTAACAATCTCCCCCTTTTTGATGATGGCAACACTATATTAAATAACAGAGATGAAGTGCATGAAGATAAGCTGTGAAAATAAGCAATGCAGACACACAACACACTCGCCTCCTCTGACAACTCCCAAGAGCTCCCCCTGAACACAACATCCACTTTCCTCTGACTAGAAAACTCAAGACACTTATCTTTCGCTCCCCCTCAGCAAAGCACAAGCAAGACACTCTCCCCCTTTGACATCATCAAAAACTAGGGGCAGGTCTGAAGATATCACGAAAAGACAGTTGCTGACAGTGGAGAGAAAACAATAGAGAGTATGGCTGATAAAGGAGAGTTATTGAGATGTTTAAGCAATTAAGAACGCCATTAATTTTATGTGAGGATTTTGAGGATCAGTTAGTCAGACTGTGTAAAATGGTGAATGAAGATTTGCTCCATACACAGAACCAGATTCTAAGCAAGAAGGTACAAGATACCAGTATGGTCAGAGTAAGTCTTTACTCAGAGAGTATAAAGCAAGGAAGTCAGGAAAAACAAAGACCTGTGGTATTGAAAACAAACAAACCAAGACCTAAATGCCAAGTGAACAGAATCTGGATACCAAGAGAAGGAAAATGTTTCAAAGATGGTCAAGATCAAAGATAAATCTATCAAGTACACCTTTGACATTAGGGAGACACCTTGTTTAGAGGCAGGAATCCCCAGTTACTTGGTGGCAAGACCACATTACCCCTTCTGACAAGAGGACAGAGATAGTATTCTAACTGGTGTTGACATTAAGGTGACACCTTTACCAGAGGCCAGACACCCCAGTTACTAACCAGATATATACCATAGCTCTGTATGATCAAGATAGCTAATTAAGCCTGATTTACTGCCATCTCATGACATGGAATTCTTTCACTTCATTGATGAAAGTCCCAGTTACTCAATGAACAGATAACAAGATTTGTAAAACTTCTTTCATAAATTTTTTTTCATTAAACTGCACTTTAAGCCTTGTAAATTAGTCTTGACTCAGTTTGAGAACAATACACCAGTTCCAAAGTTTTTCAGACAAAAACACTATATACCTCATTTCGGACTCAACTTATACTAAGTAGGTATGCTGTACTGGCTAGATCAGAAGTCAGTTACAGTGTAGGAAGATAGTCTTGAATTCAGATTTTGATCTCAGTGGGACTAACAGCCGAAATTCCAACAAGAAATTAGATGAACAGTCTTAACGGATAAAACATTCAAAAATTTCTTTTATCCACCTACTTAAACTGATTCTCTTATAAGGTCAGCAAAAGTCCGTTCAAAGTATGTTCAGATTTGGCCAAAAGAGCATGACACCAATTATCAATCTAGCTCCCCCTGAGACCTTGACACCAACTCAGACTTAACCAAGACAACCCTCAAAACACCTCAAGGAAAACAAAGTGGTATCAATCAGTACGAGTGAATCATCAAATACCCATAATGAGGTTATTTTCAGCAACTGATAATGAGAAAAGATAAACATAAGAGCACATGACAGATTATTTAGGATCAATTATTCAATCATGAAATTCTGTAAATACCTAATTCTCTGCGCAATGTGCTAAATTTTTCAGTATCCAGTGGCTTAGTGAAAATATCTGCAATTTGTGAGTTAGTGCCAACATGGATCAATTCAAAGGTCTTCCTAGCTACTTCATCACGAATAAAATGATGCATGATTTCGATGTGTTTAGTTCGAGAATGAAGTACAGGATTCTTTGCAATGTTTATTGCACTAGTATTGTCACAAAAAATGGAAGTGCAACCTAGCTCAACTGAGTAATCCAGAAGCTGGTGTTTTATCCATATAACCTATGTGCCACAACTCCCTGCTGCCACATACTCAGCTTCAGCAGTAGAAAGAGCCACAAAGTGTTGCTTCTTGGATCCCCAAGAGACTAGGCATCCTCCTAAAAATTCGCAGTGACCACTAGTACTTTTCATGTCCAATTTACATCCTGCATAATCTGCATCTGTATATGCAATGAGATCTAAACTACATGATGCAGGATACCAAAGACCTAGATCATGGGTAGCAGATAAGTATCTAAAGATTCTTTTTACAACTGCCAAATGTAATTCAGTAGGCCTAGACTGGTATCTGGCACACATCCCTACACTAAATTGAATGTCAGGCCTGGATGCTGTTAAGTAGAGGAGTGAACCGATCATACCTCTATATAATTTAGCATCCACTTCTTTACCTTTTTCGTCTGAATCCAGTGAGGAGTTGGTGCCCATGGGTGTTGAGATAGTCTTGAGGTTGGTCATTCCAAACCTTTTCAGCATCTCCAGAGTGTACTTGGTTTGATTTATGAAACAACCATCCTCCATTTGTTTGACCTGCAGCCCAAGAAAATACTTTAGTTCGTCAACTAAACTCATTTCAAATTCATGAGACATAGATTCAGAAAATTCTTTACACAATGTTGAATTGTTAGATCCAAAGATGATATCATCAACATATACCTGGACCACTATTAAATCCTTTCCGAGATTTTTGGTGAAGAGGGTTTGGTCAACCTTACCTCGAGTGTAGCCCTTGCTCAAGAGAAATTCAGAAAGTCTCTCATACCAGGCTCGGGGAGCTTGCTTCAATCCATAGAGGGCTTTATTCAACCTAAAAACTATGTTAGGCTGAACAGAGAAATTAAAACCTGGAGGTTGTTCAACATATACCTCTTCCTTCAA
The DNA here is from genome assembly GCA_022559845.1 of Amorphophallus konjac. Lineage (NCBI taxonomy): Eukaryota > Viridiplantae > Streptophyta > Magnoliopsida > Alismatales > Araceae > Amorphophallus > Amorphophallus konjac. Next base: position 194,131,453 of record CM040126.1, on the reverse strand, counting down.
TATCCCATTTAAGAATGCGCTTTTGACATCCATCTGCTGCAGCCGAAGGTTCCTAGAGCATGCAAATGCAAGCAGAATTCGTATAGCTTCCATCCTAGCCACTGGGGCATAGGATTCATCAAAATCCACACCAAATTCCTGACTGTAGCCTTGAGCTACAAGTCTTGCTTTGTTTCTAGAGATAGCTCCGTTCTCATCAACTTTATTCTTGAAAATCCATTTAGTGCCAATGACATGAGTGTTATCAGGTCTGGGAACTAGTTCCCATACAATATTTTTCTCAAATTGATTTAATTCCTCACTCATGGCGGATACCCAAGAATCATGTTTTAAGGCTTCTTCCACAGATTTGGGTTCCACCTGAGATTCCAATGTAGCTAAGTCATGTTCTTGGACAATTCTAAAATGAGACATAGTCCTAGGAGGATCATGCAAATTTCCTATGACATTTTCACTAGGGTGGTCTTTGTGAAATATTATCTCACCTGAGGGTTCACCTACCTCAGCTGCTCCTTCTTGTTGTGAGTTTTCTGGTTGAGCAGCTGGCTGCATTTCTTCTTCTTCAATTCTCTCCAAGAAATCTCCCTCATTAGATGGCTCCCTGTCATCATCCATCACTTTGTTAGAGAAACCATTTTCATCAAACACTACATGCGGTGTTTCTTCAATAGTTTGGTCAGCTTTATTGAAAACTCTGTAAGCCCTTGAAGTTTCTGAATATCCGAGAAAAATTCCAGGAGAGCTCCTAGCTTCAAATTTGTCCAACCCATTCTTACCATTATTGTGAATAAAACATTTCGAGCCAAAAACTTTAAAGTAAGAAATATTTGGCTGCTTACCCTTGAGAAGTTCATAAGGAGTTTTCCTATGAGTAGGTCTTACCAAGGCACGGTTCAGAATGTAACATGCAGTGTTCGCAGCTTCAACCCAAAATCTCCTTGGAAGTCCACTCTCAATCAGCATAGTCCTGGCCATTTCAATTATTGACCTGTTTCTTCTCTCAACAATTCCGTTCTGCTCCGGTGTCCTGGGAGAAGAGAATCTGTGAGTCACTCCCTCTTTTGAGCAAAATTCAGAAAATGAAGAGTTCTCAAACTCTCCTCCGTGGTCAGATTGAATGGTAATGATATTATGTTCACCTTGCAGTTTGATTTTATTGAAAAGTTCTTCAAAGTGAACAAAAGCATCATTTTTATTTGCTAAACAAAACAACCAAGAGAATCTAGTGTAGTCATCCACTATGACTAATCCATATCTCTTACCTGACAAACTTTGTATGCGAGTAGGACCAAAGAGATCCATGTGCAAGTGCTGCAGCGGTTTAGATGAAAGATTCTCAGTTCTCAACTTAAAAATTGCACGAGTCTGTTTACCTAGTGCACAAGCATCACATAGCTTGGATCCTAACTGAAATCTTATTCGGGGCAAACCTCTAACTAGGTTATGCTTAGACAGTTTATTCAATGTAGACAAACTAGCATGGCCTAGACGCCTATGCCAGTCAAACGCAACCTGTTCAGAATTAGCAGACATACACAAGTGAGTTTCAGAATTATCATCCAGGTCTACGATGTATACATTGTTTACTCTATGACCTTTGAACATGACGTTATCAGAATTCAGCTCAAAAACAGTATAGAAATTGTTGCCAAAGAGTACCTTGTGTCCTTTGTCGCAGAGTTGACTAATACTTATCAAGTTGTGCTGAAGTCCTTCTACAAGATACACATCTTCAATGGAGTTAGTAGAGGACTTACCAATTGTACCAATTCCAACTATTCTTCCTCTGTTATTTCCACCAAATTTGACCAGGCCCCCAAACTTCATTTTCAGTTTGCTAAATTTAGACCGGTCTCCTGTCATGTGCCTGCTACAGCCGCTGTCAAGATACCACTTGTTATGCTCGGCTGCCAGGCTAACCTGCGAAAGTTCAGACAAAGTAATGTGGGACCCAATTCAAATTGGGTCCAAAGACATTTTTCAATTTATCCAAATCACACTTAGGAACCCACATTTGTTTTACTGTTCTTTTCAGAGGTTTCATGTAAATTGATTCTTCCTTCTTGGCATTTCTCAGTGGGTGTTGAATGAGCCTATTCCTATTAAAATTATGCTGTTTCCGAGCAGAGAAATTGTTGTTTGGCCTCTTAGAGGAAACACGTGTGTGCTGAGCATAATTCATGTAGCCATTTTTATTCAAATGAAAATTGTACTGAAGGTGATGCATGTTCGCATGCTTTCCTTGATAACTATCATGCTGAATTTTCTTAGCGAAACTGTTCACCTTTCTAGTGACATCAATAGGAATGGTCGTGTGAGAACCCTTGTTCCACACCTGTTGTACAGGAACAGTTCTAGTCTCAGGATTTCCTGACTTAGTCTGTTGACCAGTGGGTTGAGTAGATTTGCTGGTCGAAACCTTCAATGTAGAGACAGATTTGGAGCTGGATGGGGTTTCCAATTTTTCTTTGCCCTTGGCGGGGCAGAACGTGACAGTTCTGAATTCAAAGGGTTTTTTACTTGTGGGACTGTATCCTAATCCTTCCCTATTGAAGTTTACTCTCGACCCCAGAAGGGCATCCAGATTGTTTCTCCCCTCTGTAAATTTTTCTAGCATTTTTCTTTTGTCCTCAATCTCCTTCTGAAGCTCATTACATTGGTCCAGGAGTTCCTGATTGACTTTTCTAATCGCCTCATATTTTTCTGTAATCAGTCTAAACTCCTTTTTACTCTCTTCAGTTTTACTCTTCAGCTCATTCATCCTAGCTAGATTTTCCTCTCTTTCCATTCTAAACTTCTCGATCTCACTTCTAGCCTGATCTAGGTCAATGGCCATCTCCTTGATTTTCATGTTGTCCGTAACAGCAATAGAGTGTTCCTCAGAAATAGAGTGAAACTTTTGTTTAAGCATTCTGTGCTCCTTGGTTAGAAAATTATATTTAGCTAACAGGTCGCCATAAGCGTCCTCCCAATCATCCAAAGTAAAATTCTCAAATAAGTTCGTTACCTCTTCCTCATGGTTGGCCATGAGGCAAGTCTTCTCTTCATCTTCACTGGACGAGGTGGCTTCTGGATCCTCCTCCTCGTCACTCCATGTGCACAGCATGACTTTCTTCTTCTTGTGCACCATCTTCTTCTGGTATCCGGGAGCCTTAGCTTGCAACTCTGGACATTCACTTTTCATGTGACCAGGTTTCTGACAATGGTAGCATGTAACCTTCTTAACAAACCGGTTCTTCTCAAGTTCTCGTTCAGGAGACTTCCTTGCAGCATTGAATCTCTTTCTCCTGTAGAATTTCCCTTTAGTCCTCATGAACTTTCTGAATTGCCTGGTGAGCATGGCCTGCTCGCTCTTGTCCAGGTCTGAGAATCTGTCAGAGTATTCACTGCTACCACCACTGTTGTTGCTGCTGCTGCTCTTTTTAGTATGTCGTGAGACCTTCAGAGCAACATTCTTTCCCTTTCTGTCATGTCCATCATTCCCTTGTCTGAAGTTCATTTCGTGGGTCATGAGAGACCCAATCAGCTGGGTTACTGACATGGCGGATAAATCTCTTGATTCCTCTATGACGGTCACCTTTGTATCCCAGATGGGAGTTAGGGACCTAAGGATCTTCCTGACAATGTCTTCTTGCTGAATCTCCTTTCCAAATCCTCTCAGACTATTGATGAACACAGACACTCTAGCATACACTTCTATGATCGACTCCTCTGGCTTCATTTTAAACAACTCATACTGAGTTGTAAGCATATTGATCTTGGTAGCTTTTACTTGAGATGTGCCCTCATATATTAACTGTAATTCATCCCACATTTTCTTAGCAGTCTTGCACGCTGAAATCCTCAAGTACTCTTCAGGGTGGACGGCGCACTGTATGATGCTAAGAGCTGTCCAATTCAGTGCAGAGAGTTTTACCTGTTCCTCTGTCCATATGTCTTCGTTCGGTGGAAGTTGGTACGGACCATCTGTAATTACTCTCCAGAGCTTGTGGCTTTGGGCCCTGATAAAGACTTCCATCCTATTCTTCCAGAAAAAATAGTTATTACCATCGAAGAAAGGGGGACGGGTGATTGACTGCCCTTCAGCAATGTAGCTGCGAGGACCAGCGGATCCGTTTTTCTAGCCGTTGGACCACATATTGGGAAATACCCGCTCTGATACCAAGTGTTAGGGTACTAGGCCCGGATACAGAGGGGGGTGAATGTATCCTTCAATGAATAATGGCCAATTAAAAACTCAGATGCTAGACGCAAACACAGAATGAAACGAATTCAATTAAACTTATGAGCAAACACAAGGAGCGCGCCTATCCAAACATCTAGCGGAAGCAAGCACACAAAGCAAATCACTGCTCAATAGACTTTTTAGGTGGTTCGGTCCTCCAGACCTACATCCACCCCTCACTCCCAACCGGAGTGAGGCTTCACTAGCCAATGCTGGACAAGCAGACTCAGTCTACAAACAGTTGCTGCCACACAGCTTGACCAGGGGAACAACCTCCCCTCTTCCTCCCAACTGGAGGGACCCCTGGACTTGCAACCCGCAAGCCCAGAACCGGAGACAAGTCTCCCTTCCTCTGACCAGAGGGAACCCACAAGTAGCTCCCAGCTACTTGCAACCGGAGATCAGATCTCCCTTCTCCTGATCCACAGGAGGAACCCGACCTCACTACTGAGAATCGAAAGAACAAGGAAAACCAAATAAGAAGAAAAAAATAGAAACACGAAATGAAAATAACTTCAGCAAACAGAACGCTGAAAAGTGAAATGCACAATGTGGCTCTCAACGGAGCTGACTGGCCTGGATCTGATCCACGGTCCAGTAGACAGATCTTCAGGTAAGCTTCTCTTCCTCTTCTCTTCTCTCTCACTTTCTTTTTCTCTTCACCCTTACGAGCTCTCTAACTCTCTCTTTCTCTTCTTTTCCTTCTGCTCTACTTCTCTTTCTTTTCTTCTGGATCGAACTCTCTTCACTTCTCCTTTTTTGCTTTTTCCTTTCGGTCAACCTTCATCTGTGGACGAAGGCTTCCTTATATAGCAGCAGCAGCAGGTGGGTAAGGTGCAGAATGCGTGTGCCTCCCACGCTTCATCCAGAACCTTCTTGCCACGTGCCCTTATAGCATTGGTTCCTTTAGTATCGGATCACGTGCAGCCCAGACACCGGTGTATGTTCTTCCTCGGACCTGCAAGGAGATAAAAACCATTAACACTGAGCGCCACAAGAATTAAAACTGCATGAGGTATGTGATAGCAATACGAGATGCACTTTACTGAGAACGACACGAGATACACAAGATTATTACAGTACGAGACAAGAAGAGAATGACACGAGGTCAGATGCAAACAGCACGAGGTAAAAAGAGAAGGACACGAAGTATCACTGTAACAGAACAAACACTATGAAGAGAACGACACGAGATACATAATAATAAAGCTAACATCACAAAGAAAATGACACAAAGTCAGAAGAGAACAGCACGAGGTGAGAAGGAAGTCTCACGGAGTGAAAAAGGTAGACAGACACGCGATCAGAAGGAACCAGGATGAAGATAGAAATAAACAATCACGAGACATAAACACAAGAATAACACGAAGACACGAATACAAAAGCAACACGAAGACATGAATACAAAAACAACACGACATAACAAACAGTAAAGAGAACGGCACGAGGTGAAACGACACTTTACTAAAAAGACTTGAATACACATGAAAAACAACTCGAGTACTAAGTTGTTCGAACGTACGAACGACTCGAAGATGAAAACGACACGAAAACAACATGGAACAATTCAAAGACACGAGGTCTAGGATAAGCAACACGAAGACAGACATAACAAAGAAACGACTCGAACTAAGAACGACATGGAGACAACACAGTTAGACTCGACTTGAGATGAGATGAAGTCTGTACAGACATGAATGTTCACAATGTATAGAATTTGAAGCAAGTGACCGAGGCGATGTGTAGACTTTACCCAATCTACAGACTTGGTGGTCTTGAACGTAGGTAAGGCAACGCAATGTATAGACTTGCTCAAACGAGTGAACAGGTCGATGTACAGACTTGTCCAATGCATGAAGTACAGTCCACTGTATAGACTTGATGCCTTGAAGGCAATGTACAGACTTGAGAGTGCAACAAATGGACTTCGAAGCGCAGAGGCTGTACAGACTTGCATGAGACGCTGGGTAAGACGGTGGATGTATAGACTTGGAATGAGACACACAGAAGGACGATCCAGCGTATAGACTTTGAAGAATTAGGGGTGACATAGATGGAGCGACACGAGGTGGGACAGAAAATAGCACGAGGTGCGGCAGTGTTCAGCACGTGCTGGAACAAAACACGACACGAAGATAACCAACAAGCATTGTTGGAACAACACGATGTTGAAAAAGACATCACGAAGTGAAGTGAACACAACCAACACGAAGAATGAAAGGAACAGTACGGAGATGCAGGGTATTAACTCATAGCAATTTTTCTTATTAATCATGGAAAGTTCGAATGCATAACATTACTCATGATATCTGATTAAAAATAACAATATTTAACATAGTGATGCACATCATCAAAACACTAGGGAGGTCACAAAAGTCCAACATTTTGGATTGGTTTCAGTGAGTTTCGGTTCGCTTTGGTGGCTTCCGAGTTGAGTTTTACGAGCCGTGTGGGTTTTTCTCTCGTACTAGCTACGGAACCCTACGGTGAGTTTGTTTCTCAGTTCCTCGACTCGTGCATGCTACAGCGACGATGTACTCGTCGAGCCGGTCGTTTCGTCTATTTTTGCGTATTTTTCTGAATTTGTGCATTTTCGGCGCATTTTCAGAATTTTCAGAAATTAGAAATATTTTCTAATTTATTTTCTTATAACCCCCCCCCCTTTCTCACTCTCCTCTCTCTCGCGTTCTCTCTCTCTCTCTCCCGTTTTCTCTCCTCTCGAGCCTCCTCGGCTCCGACTGCAGACGGGGTACCTAGAGGCACGTGTTGGGGATGCTGTGGAGCTGGCTGGGTGCACGACAGGACGAGGATCAGATTGGTTTTGGCACGATCCCGAACGGTGGATTCAAAGTTGACGATTTGGTTTGTGGCGCGATTTTTGGTGCGGTTTAGTCCCTTCGGGGCACGGTTTCTTCGGTGGAGGTAGGGTGATGATTCCTCACTTCTTCCTCTCCGTTTTCCCTGCCATTGCACGTCGTTCGATAAGGAAACGGCCGAGTTTGGGCTTGTTTAGTCTAAACCGTGATTTTTGGATTTTGTAGGGTTTGCCGGAAAACGGCAACCATTTGTTGCTCGATTAGTGTTGAACTGACCATTGGGAAGTTAGGATCTCATTCATGCTAGTTTCGTGTTGATCGGAGGTCATTCGAGGCCGGTAGGAGTCCGGGAACCTCGTTGACTCTTTTAGGGTCGATTTGTTAAAATCGCCCCGATCTAGCGTTTTAACCCGTGCATGTGGGCTTTTTAGCCTCCTTATGTGGTTTTGCATCGTCGAGGGTTGTTTCCCCTGCGCTTCGGCGTGAATGGGGCGTGGAACGGGCCGATTTGGCCAACCCTCTGTTTTCCCGCCGTGACTGGTGTGGCGGTCATTCCAGGGACCGTCACATGCCCTGACGGCCCCACGACAGACCGTCACAGCGTCTGGGCGATTTTTAGTTCTGGTGGTTTTGAGGGTGTGACGGCCCAGGAGTGGCACGTCACAGCCCTCTGACGCGTCCCGTGAGATGCGTTACCCCTATCTTGTCGTTTAGTGCTTTGGTTAAGTCGGTTCCCCTGATGCGCCTGCCCCTGTGCGTTAGGTGGGTGTAACGCGCCTGGTGTAGGCCGTTACGTTCTGTTTGACCGCGTTTGACCGGTTGAGTCGGTTCGCCTAATGGTTGTGCTCTCGTGCGTTAGGTGTGTGTAATGCGCCTGCCCCAGGCCGTTACACTTCGTTTTGGGCCGAGTTTGGGTGGCTGTGCCTGTTGATTCTAACGGCCATGCCCCTGTGCGTTAGGCCTATGTAACGCGTCCGTGATGGACCGTTACATGCTGTTCTGGATGAGTGGGTGCTTGTGGCTCTAATGGCCACGCCACCTTGCGTTAGGTGGTTGTAACGCGTCCGGTCCGGACCGTTACATGCCTCTCAGCCAGTTGTTTTCTTGGCTTGAGCCTATTGGCCTCTGACACGTCTGCCTTGCCACGTTAGGTGGATGTAACGCGCTTGGTCCCGCGCGTTACGTGGTTCGAGTGTGCTTTGAGTTTGAGGTCTGTTGGCCCTGACGGCCCGGGTCGGGCGCGTCAGAGCTATGTAACGCGCCTGGTGCTGGCCGTTACGTGCCTTCTGTGTTCTAGGTGTTGTGTATGGCGTTGTGTGTGACGGCTTCTCCCCTGACCGTCATGTGGAGTGTAACGGCCTAGTGTTTGATCGTCACATGTGTGTAACGGTCTAAGGGTGGCTCGTTACAATCCTTGTCCTCCGATTTTCGTTGTTTCAGTTTCTGCTTGCCTTGGCTTGTCCTTGTAGCCTGCCTGTTGTCCCGTGGATGTCTCTTGACGTCCTATAAGGGTTAAGACTACGTTGTGAGATGGCCAGGAGTCTTCTTGCTTGTGGTAGGATTCTCTATCCTACTTTTGTATGTGTTTTGGTCGGGTCCCGGTCAACCCGGGGTGACCCAGTGGTTGATAGGTGACCTTGTGTGTGGGTGTCTTGGCGGTTCTGTCCAATCCGAGACACTGGTTCTGGATGCCTAGAGGTGTTGTGTTACCTCAGTTTACGTGTCCAGGCGTGTGCTGAGGGTCTTCGGTGTTCCCTCAGGTCTCCGTGAGTCGTTTTCTGCGGAGTGTCGTTTCTTGTGGCTTAGGATTAGACCGATTGGCGGCTTGTTCCGCTGTCTGTGACGATCTTGCCCTTGAGTCATTCGACTCAGGATCGTTACGGGGTAGGTCTAGTTACCTTGTCCTGAGTCTGTTGGTAGTGGTTGTGTTGCCATTGGTGCCTTGAAGTACGTGTCGTGGGGCGTTCTTGCCTGCTTGTACTTCGGCACTTGTGTTTTTGAGTCTCTGTGTCTCGTGATCCTCCATTTGTTGTTACCCTAGGTCTTTGAGTGCCGACCCGCTAGCGGATAGCGGAGGGGTATTGATAGCTTCATATTTTCACATATTATTTCTGTATATTTGAAGAATATTCTAAATAAAATTACTTATTATGTGTGAAAATGATGATAGAAATAGATTTCTATTAATATGTGGGTTCTCATAGAAAACAACAATTATTTGGGAGTAATTTGTCTAATGAGATTTACATTGATTAAACAAACGTTTGATATCACATATGTATTTCTCTAATGACAGGTGCAAGGCTATATGGGGATCGAAAGGCTCAACCAGCAGGTCAAGTGGACTTTCTTTGGCAGCCATTTAAATGGGCTTGACTTGAAACACATGCATGGTGGTTACGGGTTTCCTTCACGTAGATAGCTACAAGTGGGTTGCATGAATCAATCAAGGTGGCTGTATATATCACGTGTATATATATATGAGTGGCAGAGATGCAATATATTGGCAAGACCTTGGGCTTAATTTAAATATCAGTAACACATGCATGGCTAGCAGCTAATGTGGCATGGTGATAAGCTTCCTTCACGTAGATGGCTATAGAAGGCATCACGGTGGCTGCAGTATGCATGAAATGCATAAGATCATCACGTGCATGAAGGCTTTAGCGGTTGAAGATAAAAGTGGCCAGCCATGCATGGTTGGCAGCTGGTGGTTGCGATGAGATAAGTGGACGCAGCGAAGGCTTCGGAAGTGAGATGCTCGCGTGAGATGCAGCCAAGGATGCGGAGGCAGTTCACTCCGTGGGTGACGTTCGCGGTAGCGTGAACGGTGGGTGGTTCGCTCTTGGTGAGAGAGGCATTTGCGAAAGCGTCGTACCGGCGGAACTTGGATAATGGCAACGAAAGCGGCGGTGGTTCTGTGGAATTCTGGGTGAGCTGTGCCCCTATAAAAGGAGGGCTCCAGGAATGTATAAGGGGGTTCATCTTCTGTTCTGGGGTTTTTCTTCTTCTGTTTTGTTTTGGGTTTTCTTGGGTTGATCTTTTTTTGTTTTCGGTTCTCTCCCTTTGTTCTTTTAGTTTGGGTTGCCGGCCTTCTTTGGGGGGCTGTTCGCGTTTTGTTTTAGTTGAGTTTGGGCCCGGGTCTACTCGGGCGTCGCGAACTCCCTCGGCTTGGTAGTGCAACGTCCGTCTGTCTTTGGTGGAGTTCCCGTGCTGTTGCAGGTTCTCTCGCTGCCGTGGCCTTGTTAACGGCATCTCCAGGGCACTGTTCGTGGTAGCAACGTGAGCTTGTCTCCCTCTGCATCGTGTGGGTGCCGCAGCAGATTTCTTCTTCGGCTGGAAGTACAACGTAGGCCGTCTCTTGTGGCAGTCTCTTCTGCTGCACTTGTGGTGGCCTGGGCGTGAGAAAGGAGCGTCGACAAAGTCCCCTTTGCTACCGTGGCTTTGCTAGCAGCTTTCCCTGGGTGCTGTTAGGGTGACCGCGACGAGCTTCTTCTGCAGCAGCTGCGTTCCTTTGCTGCCGTGGAGACTTGGGCTCGGTTTGGTGGTGGCGATCTGGGCTTCCACGTTGCAGACAAAGCTTCTCTGAGTTTCACTATTAGTTCCACAGTTTCTTTTAGTGTCTTTCCATGATTATTTATCTTTGTAGTTTAACTTAATGATCGTAGTTGTCTTAGATTAGATTAATTCATTGTAAGCACGTTCTTCCTTTCATATAAGTGTTTTACTTGTTGTTGTTTATTCATGATCATCTCTTTCTTCCTCTAAACGTGGTGTTTGTTGCCATTGTTTAATTTTATTCTAGGTTTTAGTTTCTTAAGTTCATTCACTTAGATTAATTAATTTCAATTCGTCAACTCTTAGTTTAGTGTCCATTTTTTGCTAATTATAAAACTCAAGATTTTCTATCTTAAAATCTAAATTTCCCTGTGGAATCGACTCGTCTCACCGCTTAACTATTTTCTTTTAATTAATTTGTGAGCCGATAATTAAATTTGATAGTAAGCGTATTAACGACATACGTTTTGCAACTATCAATTTTTGGCGCCGTTGCCGGGGAGGTTTATGATTTTTAGGTTGTTAATCTTGTGTTTTTGTACATAATTTGACACTAATAATTTCTCTTTTCTTATTTTTGCAGGAAAAATCAAAAACACAAAAGTGGTAAGTTTTCTTTGTCATTTATTTCAAAAAAAAAAGGGAACGCTTTTTCAAGTAAGTACTCACACACTCCCTCCTCCATTTGAGTTTATTTTTCTCTATTTTTCATAGCTTGTGATTAGATAGGATCATTAATTAAAAAAAATTCATTTGAACTTTAATAAAAATTTTCATCTCAAGATTAGCAACCACATTTCCATATTTTAGGACATGCATCATATAGGTTAGAATTATTTCTTGTTATTTAATTTTGTTAAATGCATCATTGAAGATTGTGGGGGCAAGGTGAGCTCGTCTATCTCTTTCTTAATCACATGACATTCATATTTGCATAGAACCCCTTGTTTGATATTGTGGTGTTGCATTTCATTTCAAATCTATCTTAAGGGCAAAACCCATAATCACATAAGGTGGGGATTTCATCACCCTTCCTTAGCCCACAAACCACAACTCCACATTTTGCATTTCCCAAGCCTAATAAAATATAGTAGACATTGGCCCTAGGGTTCACTTTGAGATTTGATTTCACTTGGGCCCATTATCAATTTGGAAACTAGTGTCTAGGAAAGAGGTCCGATGGCAAACGCCTTAAGTGGGATTGTGGTTTATTAATTAGGACCCTACATCTGTAGGGGGAGCCTCCCACAACCCCACCTCTTTCCTGGCTAGTGGACAGATTTGGTAGTGGACTTGGGCTGGATTTATGTTGATTTGTGAGAAAGCTAACATTTGAGCCCACTTAGTGGTTGAACCTTAAGGGAAATTGTGCTTGTATCACCATCTAAAGGCTGGTGTCTAGGCAAGAGGTTAAAAGGCTACGCCTAAGTGGATCCGTGGTTCATTAATTAGGAGCTTGCGAAAGCAAGGGGAACCTCCCACGATCCTACCTCTTACCTGGCCAACTTGAAGGTCGGTGTGTGCAAGATTGCAATTGAACATTGGGGAATTCTCACTATTTGTGCTCCTAAGTCCAAGGAGCCCTAAGTCTTGTAGGTTAATTTGTTGAACAAGTGTTTGCAAAAATTAAAAAAAAATTGGAGTTCATGCAAGGTAGAAGATCCCAAGTTCCACATTTAGTTGAACCTATCCAAGAAATAGAGAGGGTGATCCATCAAGCCCAAAATCACATTCAAGAAATGGCTAATCAAGGTGAATTGCCCAAGCAGATGAAGGAATACTTCATTCCTTCTAGCTATCAACCTTCCACATGTATCCATCTTCCGGAAGTGCCAGCAGCCCAATATGAGATCAAATCTAGCACGATCCAAATGCTCCCTTCATTCCATGGGCTTACAAATGAAGACCCATATAAGCACTTAGATGAGTTCTTGGAGATATGTTCCACTGTGAAAATTCAGAATTTCACAGACGATGCCCTAAAGTTGACTCTATTCCCTTTCTCCTTGAAAGATAAAGCCAAATATTGGTTAGGGACCTTAGGAAGACCCATTCGGTCATGGGAAGAAATGCAAAAAGAATTCTTGAAGAAATTTTATCCTATAGGTCAGACCAATACAATGAGAAGAGCCATCACGGGCTTTGTTCAAAACCCAGGGGAATTGATCCACGAGTCTTGGGAAAGAATGAAGGAGTTGTTGAGAAAATGCCCACATCATGGGCTATCAAAATGGCAGATTGTGCAGGCCTTTTATGAAGGATTGACTGAACCCTATAGGCAAATGGTAGATGTTTCTTGTGGAGGTGCTTTCATGAGCAAGAGTGAGGAAGAAGCTTATGCCCTTTTTGAAATGTTGAGTGAGAACTCCATCAATCATGCTTCTCTTTCTTCATATGAAAAATCAGTGGGGCCATCTAGAAAAGCTGGGATGTATGAGGTAAAAGAGAGGGGAGAATTTGAGCCTAGATTAGATGTGAATGCCTTGGCCCAAAAATTAGAGAAAGTTGACCTGTTAACCCAACAAGTGGGCGAGCTCATTAAATTGAATAAACAAACCTTCAATGCCCAATCACAACCATCTTTCTACTCTCGCCAAGGTCCAGTCCAAGAGGCTTGTGTGCTATGTGAAAGCCCGGCCCATCAAGTGGATGAATGCCCTACATCAGCTCAATTACCCCCGGCCATCCAAGAGCAAGTCTATGCAGCCCAAGGATTGTCTAAGCCCAACAATGACCCATTTTCAAACACTTACAACCCAGGCTGGAGAAATCACCCAAATTTCTATTGGAAGCCCCAGCAGACCCAAAATTTCCCACCCAAGCCCCAACCTCAAGCCCAGTTTCAAAATCAAACTTTCCATAGGGGCCAATTGTCACAACAGTTACCCAATCACCCTCAATTCCCTTATGGCCAACCATCTTATGGCCAACCCTCATTTGCTCAGCCCGCATATGGGCAATCTTCACATCCTCCTCCAATTTACCAACCACCTATGCAACCTCCACCAATGGCCCAACATGATGACAAAATCAATCAATTACAACAACTCATTTTGGCCCAAAACCAATCTTTCCAAACCCAAATGGCTGAAATGAAGGCCCAGATTGGCCAACTCTTAGAAACCAATGTAAGGAGAGATCCGGGTCAACTTCCAAGTCAACCCATTCCCAACCCTAGAAATTATCCTCCTGGTTTTTAGCAGCCCCTTCCACTCGCCCCTCAAGGGCAATTCCAACAAGGCCCAAATCCTCCAAAGGGCCCACAATTTGAGAATGCCAAGGCCATCTCAGCCTTAAGAAGTGGTAAAACTCTGTCAGATCCTCATCAAACTCATGAATCCAATCAAGCTTCATCCAGTCAAACCCAAGAAGAAGAAGAACCCATTTCCACTCCTATAGTGGATAGTGAGGCAATCAACAAAGAGAAAGGGAAGGCAAGGATAGATGAATCACCTGAAAGCTACAAACCTAAGATTCCCTTCCCTAATGCCTTGGACACTAGGAAAGAAAAGAAAAAGAAGAACAATCAAGCTCAGAATGAAGAATTGATGAAATTGTTCAAACAAGTCCACATCAACATTCCCCTCTTAGATGCAATCCAACATGTACCTGCATATGCTAAATTTCTCAAGGAAATGTGCACTCAAAAGAGGGAACCAAAGATGAATCTGGAAAGAATTCTATTGTCGGAGGATGTTAGTTCTGTCCTACTAAATCAACTCCCCCAGAAAATGAAAGATCCTGGCACCCCACTCATATCTTGTGTCATTGGGGGGGTCACCTTTGAAAATGCTCTGTTGGACTTAGGAGCAAGTGTCAATCTCCTCCCAACATCTGTGTACCAAAAGTTTGGTATGGGAGAACTCAAATCAACCCCTGTCATTCTCCAACTGGCTGATAGATCTGTTAAGACACCTAGGGGGTTGGTAGAAGATGTCCTTGTCAAGATAGAATCTTGCTATTTTCCAGTTGATTTTCTAATCCTTGACATGGAGTCTAAATCAGACTTAGCCCAAAGCCCAATTATATTGGGCCGTCCCTTCTTAGCCACAGCCAATGCCAACATCAATTGTAAGTCTGGGCTTATGGACATCTCTTTTGGAGATCAGAAGATGACACTAAATGTCTTCAAGGCATCTAAACAAATAAGGGAGGAAGAAGATTGTTACATCATTGATGTGATTGATGAGATGGTAGAAAATGACCCTCCCTTGACCAGAATAGAAAACTTTGACAAAGCTGAAGACAAAGAGCCCATTTCAGAGGTCAATGCTCTTCATCAGTTTGAACATTTGTCTGATGTGAAACATGAACCTTCACTTCCCTCCATCCATGCCCCACCACACCTAGAATTGAAACCCCTACCCGATTCCCTGAAATATGCCTTCTTAGGGGATGAGAGGACTTTGCCTGTCATAATAGCATCTGATCTGACACCCACTCAGGAGGACCAACTGATTGATGTCCTCAAAAGACATAAGGAAGCCATAGGTTGGTCTGTGGCCGATCTTAAGGGAATATGTCCATCAGTATGCATGCATCACATTTATCTGGAAGACAATGCAAAGCCATCTAGGGAGATGCAAAGAAGGCTGAACCCTCACATGAAAGAAGTGGTTAAGAAAGAAGTAGTCAAATGGCTTGATGCAGGAATCATATACCCAATCTCTGACAGCCCATGGGTTAGTCCAACTCAAGTGGTACCTAAGAAAGCTGGACTCACTGTGGTGAGCAATGACAAAGGAGAATTAGTACCCACTAGATTACCCACAGGATGGAGGGTATGCATAGATTATAGGAAATTGAATGAGGCCACTAAGAAGGATCATTTTCCCCTACCATTCATTGACCAAATCTTGGAGAAATTAGCTGGCCAACAATATTTCTGTTTCTTGGATGGTTATTCAGGATATAACCAAGTGGCCATTTATCCAGAGGATCAAGAAAGACCACATTCACATGTCCTTATGGAACATTTGCATTTAGGAGAATGCCCTTTGGGTTATGTAATGCTCCACCCACTTTTCAGAGATGCATGATGGCCATTTTTTCAGATATGGTGGGGAACTTCTTAGAAATTTTTATGGATGATTTCTCAGTCTTTGGAAATTCTTTTGAAGTATGCCTAGATAATTTGACAAAAATTTTGGAGAGATGCATAGAAAAGAGGTTGATTCTAAGCTGGGAGAAGAGTCACTTCATGGTAAAAGAGGGCATAGTGTTGGGCCACATAGTTTCTGAGCGGGGTATAGAGGTGGACAAGGCCAAAATTGACCTCATTTCTAATCTTCCCCCACCCACCTCAGTTAAGCAAATTCGGTCTTTCATTGGCCATGCCGGCTTCTATCGCCGGTTTATCCAAAATTTCTCTCAAATTACCCAACCTTTAACCCTTCTCCTAGCCAAAGATGTCCCTTTTCATTTGGATGAATCATGTTTAAAGGCTTTCAATGTTTTGAAGGAGGCTCTGACCAAAGCTCCAATTCTTCAGCCACCTGATTGGTCTCTTCCCTTCGAGATCATGTGTGATGCATCTGATTTTGCTATAGGTGCAGTCTTAGAGCAGAGGATTGACAAACGCCCTGTGGTGATTTATTATGCTAGTCGCACTATGGGTGATGCTCAACTGAATTACACCACCACTGAAAAAGAGCTCTTGGCTGTGGTGTTCGCCCTTGAAAAATTCAGATCATATCTCTTAGGATCCAAGGTCATGATCTACTCTGATCACTCAGCCTTGAGATACCTCATGTCCAAGAAAGAAGCCAAGCCCCGTTTGATTAGATGGATCTTACTATTGCAAGAATTTGATATTGAAATTCGGGATAAAAAGGGGTCTGAGAATGTGGTGGCTGATCATCTCTCTAGAATTCTTGTGCAAGAAAAGGAGCCCATAAGAGACTTTTTTCCTGATGAACAACTCTTGTCCATTAGCCACATCCAACCCCCTTGGTATGCCAATATTGTCAATTATCTGGCTGTTGGATTGATCCCTGAAGGTTGGTCTAAGAATGAGAAGGATAGATTCTATGCTCAGATAAGACACTATTTTTGGGAGGATCCAGAATTATTCTGTATCTGTGCGGATAATGTCATTCGAAGGTGTGTCCCTGAAAATGAGCATCAAAGCATTCTCACCTTCTGCCACACTCTTGCTTGCGGAGGTCATTTTTCTGGAAAGAAAACTGCTGCAAAAGTCCTCCAATGCGGTTTTTATTGGCCCACTCTCTTTAAGGATGCCCATGCTTTTATTCAATCTTGCCCAAAATGTCAAACTATGGGGAATATTTCTCGGAGAGACATGATGCCCTTAAACCCCATTCTTGTGGTCGAAATTTTTGATGTTTGGGGAATTGATTTCATGGGACCATTCCCACCATCTTATGGGCACGAATACATTCTAGTGGCTGTGGATTATGTTTCCAAATGGATTGAGGCTGTAGCAACTAGAACCAATGACCACAAGGTGGTCATGAAATTTGTGCAAAAGAACATTTTCTCTAGATTTGGATTCCCAAGGGCTATAATTAGTGATGGATGTAGTCACTTCACTAACTATCAATTCAAGAGTTTGCTGAAAAAGTATGGGATCACTCACAAAGTGGCCACACCATATCATCCCCAAACAAGTGGGCAGGTGGAAGTTTCCAACCGAGAGATCAAAAATATTTTGCAAAAGACTGTGAGGACTGGGCTGAGAGATTGGATGATGCATTGTGGGCCTACAGAACGGCCTATAAAACCCCTATTGGGATGTCACCCTTCAGATTGATTTATGGAAAAGCCTGCCACCTCCCAGTGGAGCTGGAACATAAGGCTTATTGGGCAATCAAACAATTTAACCTGGATTTGACCCAAGCTGGATCACACAGGGCCTTGCAATTAAGTGAGTTAGAGGAGCTTCGTGAGGAATCCTATGAGAACTCCAAAATCTATAAGGCCAAGATGAAAACTTTTCATGACAAACACATCTCCAGGAAAACATTTGAACCTAATCAAAAGGTCTGGTTGTTTAATTCTAGATTGAAACTTTTCCCTGGGAAGCTTAGATCTAGATGGGATGGGCCATACATTGTAGTTAATTGATTTCCCCATAGTGCTGTTGAGATCTGTGACCCCAAAAATGGCAACACTTTCAAAGTCAATGGTCAGAGACTCAAACCCTTCATTGAAGGAGTCTCAAATAAACTGATTGTGGAAGAAATTGCATTAATTGAACCAAGTTGAATTCGCTGATGTCTGGCTGAAGACATTAAACTTAGCGCTCATTGGGAGGCAGCCCAATGCTTTCTTACTTTCTTACTTTCTTTTAAATAATGATGATCTATTTTTTTTAGGAGCATGGAGCATGGAGCAACATATCTCTCTCTACAGCAACATTTCATCTTGCTCGGGTTGTACCTTTCCCTCTCAAAACATTCACTCTATATTGTCCTAATTTTCCATTTTAAGCATGTCATTGAGGACAATGTCACTTAAGTTGGGGGGTAGCTTAAGCTTAAAATTTCATCAAAATGCTGTAATCTTTCATGATTCCCCTAACAAATGCTTCAGGGTCATTTTTCATGATAAGAAACTTGTCAAAATGATAAGGCTTAGAATATCCACTTGTGACAACAGTGAGTTAAGGGGTGAATTAGTTTGCTATGTTTTTAGCATCTTCCTCGAAACACACTCAGATTCTTGAACTCGCACACATTTGCACACTAATGAGAATAGTGGGTATTAAACATAAGGATGATGAGATTTTTGCCTAATACTTAGGTGATGATTGAAAATTCTACCTAGTCATTGAAGATCAATCGTGGGGAAAAAGCTACCTGCCTACGAATAAGTGCAATGCACCAAAAGAAAAAAAAATGTGAAACAAATCATGGAAAATACTCCTGATCTTAGTAACCAGGCCTGCTTCTCCTAAGGCAAGAGTTGAGGTTCGCGTCAAACGGTGAAGGAATGTGCAGCACCATGATAGAAAAAAAATATGAGAAAAAAAATGATGATGAAATAAGGCAGAGTGAAGCTACCTGTAATTCGAGAGTCTGATTTGCAATAGGTAGAATTGGAAATCATCGTTAAAGTGATAAATAGAAGGCTCATGCATCTAGTTGTCTGATGTCCACTAATCAAATTAGAACACTTACACAAAGAGATACAAAAATTGTGAGTGTAACCTGAGGAAATGTCTAAATACATGGGTTGATGAAGTTTATTCTTGACATTTATTGCTTGAACTTTGCAATATTCTGTAGTTCAAATCATGATGCCCCCATTCTTGTCATGAAACGTGATTTATGAACTCTTGTTGGCCCTAAACTAATAATTGTTTACATTGCTAAGGGTCTAGCAATGAGTAAGTTGGGGGGTGTGATAGCTTCATATTTTCACATATTATTTCTTTATATTTGGGAGAATATTCTAAATAAAATTACTTATTATGTGTGAAAATGATGATAGAAATAGATTTCTATTAATATGTGGGTTCTCATAGAAAACAACAATTATTTGGGAGTAATTTGTCTAATGAGATTTACATTGATTAAACAAACGTTTGATATCACATATGTATTTCTCTAATGACAGGTGCAAGGCTATATGGGGATCGAAAGGCTCAACCAGCAGGTCAAGTGGACTTTCTTTGGCAGCCATTTAAATGGGCTTGACTTGAAACACATGCATGGTGGTTACGGGTTTCCTTCACGTAGATAGCTACAAGTGGGTTGCATGAATCAATCAAGGTGGCTGTATATATCACGTGTATATATATATGAGTGGCAGAGATGCAATATATTGGCAAGACCTTGGGCTTAATTTAAATATCAGTAACACATGCATGGCTAGCAGCTAATGTGGCATGGTGATAAGCTTCCTTCACGTAGATGGCTATAGAAGGCATCACGGTGGCTGCAGTATGCATGAAATGCATAAGATCATCACGTGCATGAAGGCTTTAGCGGTTGAAGATAAAAGTGGCCAGCCATGCATGGTTGGCAGCTGGTGGTTGCGATGAGATAAGTGGACGCAGTGAAGGCTTCGGAAGCGAGATGCTCGCGTGAGATGCAGCCAAGGATGCGGAGGCAGTTCGCTCCGTGGGTGACGTTCGCGGTAGCGTGAACGGTGGGTGGTTCGCTCTTGGTGAGAGAGGCATTTGCGAAAGCGTCGTACCGGCGGAACTTGGATAATGGCAATGAAAGCGGCGGTGGTTCTGTGGAGTTCTGGGCGAGCTGTGCCCCTATAAAAGGAGGGCTCCAGGAACGTAGAAGGGGGTTCATCTTCTGTTCTGGGGTTTTTCTTCTTCTATTTTGTTTTGGGTTTTCTCGGGTTGATCTTTTTTTATTTTCGATTCTCTCCCTTTGTTCTTTTAGTTTGGGTTGCCGGCCTTCTTTGGGGGGCTGTTCGCGTTTTGTTTTAGTTGAGTTTGGGCCCGGGTCTACTCAGGCGTCGCGAACTCCCTCGGCTTGGTAGTGCAACGTCCGTCTGTCTTTGGTGGAGTTCCCGTGCTGTTGCAGGTTCTCTCGCTGCCGTGGCCTTGTTAACGGCATCTCCAGGGCACTGTTCGTGGTAGCAACGTGAGCTTGTCTCCCTCTGCATCGTGTGGGTGCCGCAGCAGATTTCTTCTTCGGCTGGAAGTACAACGTAGGCCGTCTCTTGTGGCAGTCTCTTCTGCTGCACTTGTGGTGGCCTGGGCGTGAGAAAGGAGCGTCGACAAAGTCCCCTTTGCTGCCGTGGCTTTGCTAGCAGCTTTCCCTGGGTGCTGTTAGGGTGACCGCGACGAGCTTCTTCTGCCGCAGCTGCGTTCCTTTGCTGCCGTGGAGACTTGGGCTCGGTTTGGTGGTGGCGATCTGGGCTTCCACGTTACAGACAAAGCTTCTCTTAGTTTCACTATTAGTTCCACAGTTTCTTTTATTGTCTTTCCATGATTATTTATCTTTGTAGTTTAACTTAATGATCATAGTTGTCTTAGATTAGATTAATTCATTGTAAGCACGTTCTTCCTTTCATATAAGTGTTTTACTTGTAGTTGTTTATTCATGATATCTAAACGTGGTGTTTGTTGCCATTGTTTAATTTTATTCTAGGTTTTAGTTTCTTAAGTTCATTCACTTAGATTAATTAATTTCAATTCGTCAACTCTTAGTTTAGTGTCCATTTTTTGCTAATTATAAAACTCAAGATTTTCTATCTTAAAATCTAAATTTCCCTGTGGAATCGACTCGTCTCACCGCTTAACTATTTTCTTTTAATTAATTTGTGAGCCGATAATTAAATTTGGTAGTGAGCGTATTAACGACATACGTTTTGCAACTATCAGGTATCCCTGAGATACGGTTTATAAGCTAGTTTCCGTGGGCTCCTGTGTGGTAGTAGCGTCCGCTACGGGGAGAAAACTAGCTAGAGGCCTGGCTTAGGCATAAAGCTTGTGTGTGCACACGTGGTCAGGGGCAGTTGGACTGACGCCGACAGGCGTGACCCTGACTAGTTACTCGTCGTGTTGGTACTGCGGTCCCGCTTTGCGG
The DNA here is from genome assembly GCA_022559845.1 of Amorphophallus konjac. NCBI lineage: Eukaryota > Viridiplantae > Streptophyta > Magnoliopsida > Alismatales > Araceae > Amorphophallus > Amorphophallus konjac. The sequence goes on along the minus strand of CM040126.1, from coordinate 194,110,340 downwards.
GGGTGCGGTTGTTTCTCCTTGGATTCGGAACGGTGGTTCCATGGACTTGGTTTGTGGGTGTCTTGTCCCTGTCGGTTCTTTGGGACGACAGCGTTGACTAGGTGCTTGGTGGGCAGCATAAGACGTCTGTGGACGCAGCTGGCTGTTCCTCTTGTGAGGAGGAGGTGCTTCCGTCACGTGACTCTCGGTGTTTCTTGTGCGTCGTGACCTTTCTGGGTTGGCCTCTTCGTGGCTGCACCCGAGGTCAGTGTTCTGTCACATGCATGATGTTCTGGTCGTGCGTGGGACAGTGTGCACGACGTTCTAGTCGTGTGTGCATGATCGAGTCTGTCGGTCGTCTGTGGGTCTTTTCTAGACCTTTTGTCTGTTCTTGCAGGTCTTCATCTTAGACCTGGTGCTGTGTCGACAGATCGGTAACTTCTGACTTTGCTAGATCAGAGTCACCCTTTTGTCGCTGTTAGGAGGAGTTTGGGGTGCCGAGGTTAGTTCGGCCGCCACTTGTCTGGCGCGGGTTCTTCCCCTTTCTTGCTTGCTCCCTGCTCCTACTTCTCATCTGTTTACTACTGCTTGTAGCGTAGTTTTGCAGCTTTGTAGTGTAGTTTCCTGCTTTACTACACCTGCTATTTCTGTTGTTATTGTTCCGTGTTACTGTGTGTTTTTTAGTGGGGATCCGCGTGACCCCTACTGAGCCAGTGACACGTGGCTCACCCCTGCTCTTTCAGGTGGGGTGGTGTTGTTCGTCTGCTTCCGCGTGGTTCCTGGAGTGTGTGCTCTTTGCGTGCCGTTGCTGCCAGCTGGTACCTGCGTCGGGCTTCCCCCGACTTAGCGGTACGCCTTTCTTTTCTGTCGACTGTACTGTGCTAGACTTGTGGTCTTTAGCTTTGGACTGACTCTGGGATATAATTGTTAATTGAAACTATTAATAAAAAAGTAATTTTATTTCTGCTACTTTAGTAAATCGATCTAATGAAATTTAATTACTTCTGTTATATCTTTGTGGCTTCAATGTACTCTACACATGTCCTATCCCTTCGGAGCTTTCCCGATCTTGGGAGGCCTCACAGGTTCCATGCGGTATCACGTGTATCCGATAGTCCTACCGGGTATGCCGGGTATTCGGAATCTGGGTCGCTACAGTGGCGGTCCTCCCTAGACCATCACATCAAGAAACGGTCCTCCTTGGACCGCAAAGCTCCAAATAGCGGTCCTTACTGGACCGCAATGCCCAACCGGCGGTCCACCTCAGACCGCAACTAGCAAGAAATAGGCGGTCAAAGGGGCAATCAACTCTTGTCCGTCTCAGAGCTTGGCGGTCTGGCTAGGACCACAAAGCCTGGCTTAGCGGTCCAGCCAGAACCGCATAGCCCCGGAAGAAACTAGAAACCAGGCAGTCATACCCAGACTGCCTAGAGGATGGCGGTCCATTGCCTGACCGCTGGGTGTCACCTAGCGGTCAGTCGCCTGGCCGCTACCACTCCTGACCTCAAACGACCCCAAAATAGAAACAAGTCATGCCCTGACAGCTTCAAGGTGCCTGGTGGTCCACATCAGGCCGCTAAGCTCTTCAGGCGGTCTATCACGCGACCGTAAAACCAACCGACATGGGGGGGGGGGGTAAGTGGCGGCCGACGCATGACCGCCCAGCCATAAAACGGTCTAGTTCGGACCGCTACGCTAACGCAGCGGTCTATCGCAAGACCACCACCCAAAACATGGTGAGACGAGAGAATGGCGGTCTCCCTGGGGACCGCTTCACCCAATAGCGTTTCCTGGTAAGACCGTTTTTACTCCGAAAATTCAAAAATGGCAAAAATCGTGGAAAACTCCATTCCACGCCCCATTCGCGCCCACGCGAATGGGAAAATAAGGGGAAACTAGTCCCCAACCTCTCTAGCTTCGAGAGGACTCATTTAAACCCCAAAAACACAGTTAAAATGCTAGATCTGACTCACTCCCCAAAAATATGCATTTTCCCCAAAATGCTCAAATAAGCCCGCTGGCTCACCACGGCCTACCGAAATCGCAGGAATGGAAGTGCATGAGATGGGGATCCATCTCCCTACCTCCACCGAAGATTTGACGCATCGTGGACGCCGATCTATGAAGAAAACGCTGTTGGAACTCCGCCGGGACATGAACTAACGGCCGAGCTTTCACGCGCCTCCACGCCTCGATCCTCGCTCCGTCCTCACCGTCCTCCTTGCCCCCGTCACCTCGCTTCGCCCCCCGCCTCGCTCTGTTGGTCGCTGGAGAAGAGAGGGTGAGAAGGGAGAGCGTGAGAGAAGAGAGAGGGAGAGAGTGAGAAATGAGAGTGAGGAGAGAGAAAGGGTGAAGGGGTTTATTTATAGGAAAATCCAAAAATTCCAAAAAATATCAAAAATAGGAGAAAAATACTCCCCGTGATCCTCGGAAAATGTACAACATCGTGGTAACGTCCTGGTGTCGGAGAACACAACGGTTCGCCCTACACGGGGTTCCGAAGGTCCGATAGGCAAAAATATGCGTAAACCGCTAAACTCAATTCGGGACCCATGAAAGCGATCCGAAACCCACGGATGTCAATCGGAACAACATCCGAAAAACCCGGGGCATTAAACGTCACTTGACTTGTGGTCTCTGTTTTGAATTTCTGGGCTATCGATCAACGGCGAGGGATATGAGGAGGTCATGCTGGATGACCTCCACCGTAGTCATACAGATGGGCAGGGACTATACCGAGTTCCTTACAGCTATCGATATCTGCTGAAGACATGGAAGGATTTAGCCCTAGCTGGGAGAGAGAGAGCTGCACAGACTCCCAGGGTGCCGCTGAATGTGTGGATCCGCCACTTCTACAATGGGCCCTTCTGCTTTTACCAAGAGTTTGCGAGAGATCAGACTCCGTGGGAGGAGTATACAGAGGTGGAGCAGCGGTTCCGGACATACATGAGGTACATCTATGCACCGCGAGAGAGGTGGAACCCCTACAGGCTGCCGGATGTGATGCACTTAGCAGCGTACTTGGCGTACTGGTTGGCGACGTTTATAGTCTCGCACAGGGAGGACGGTCTACTAAGAGTGGAGGTGCTGTGGCCTGCCTACCTGTTGGCAAAGGGACAGAGGCTGGCTTTAGCTCCTGCAGCTTTAGCCAACATATATCAGGGATTGGGGGTGCTGGCGGTGCACCCGGCACCACGTGAGAGAAGTCTGCTTTTGTCGACCCACTACCTCAATGTGTGCTCGGATCTTTTTGTGAAAGAGTAGAGTAAATGGAAAACATAGTGAATTTTGAGTCATCGACAGAAAAGAGAAAAAATACTTAAGAGGTAAATGATGCGGGACGAAAGTGGGGGGTCTCCTTCTTCCTTCTGATCATAGTCGCGCTATACCCTTTACGCGCGTTCTAGAGAACGCACTATATCATTTACGTGCGTTCACAGACAGCAGCAGAACGAAGAACCTCGACGTTGGGGCTCCCGTGGACGACTCTGGGGGTTCAAACCACAAGGGAAAACACACAGGACGATGGGGAACACATGGGGAATGCTGAAATTGAAATCAAACCAACCTAATACTATCTAGGATAACTTTTGGGAAGGTGGATGTGGGGTGAGCGGCAAGGGAAGAAGGGTGGGCGTCGATGATGTTAGGGCCGTGAGGAAGCTTGGCTGGGGCCTCCCACCCGAACCCTTTGCATGTACGGTGCAGCCGAGCTCCATCCAGACCTTAACAGCATCGTTGGCGGTGGTGGGGTGGCGGAATCGTTGGTGGAAGATGAACGAAGCTCCGAATGGAGCCTCACACTCGACCCCGTCTCAGAGCCGATGTACCCGGGGCTTCGATCATCCTCCATTGAAGGGGAAAGGGAGAGGGTCAGGGGAATAGAATTGGGCCTCGCACCCACAGAGGAACAGACGAAGGGGGTTTCCAAAGATTTGGAGGAATAGCCATGGTGATGTAAAACTGACCTATGGACCTATTTTGCAAGCATTCAAGTTTTGAGCAGCGGACTCACACTAGCGAGCTCACCCGTATGGCGCACACTTAGTGCCCGATGGCGACTAGGCGATGTTGGAGAGGGTCCGAGGCGGGACCTTGAGACTCCAATGGTTGGCTAGCTTGGGGAGAACCCAAAATGAACCTAGGATGCCCAAATCATGAGCGGCCAACACACCAAGGGTGTGGGTTAAGTGGATGCTCTCACAACTCGCCCGCGGTGGTCACTCAATTTGGTGGCAATTTAAGATCGGACACTCTCTTACCACCGACGGAGTAACTATAGCAATACTAAGCTAAGCAAGTCCATTACAGCAATGAGAGATGTTCAGGAGCTCACCTAGCCGGCGTGAAGATGCCGACTCCGGCCGGAGACGGGGGTGAGCGGGGAGGCGAGGGTATACACCCGCACGCCGCGTCGGTGTCGCTTCAACCTGAAATGGCAAGATTACACCACTACGCCTCTCGCAGGAGGGGTGATCTTAGGGTGGGGATTAATCTTATTACATCCAATACTACCTCCACGCAGGGAGGGGCCTTCAGCCGGCCAAGCGGGGTGGGGGAGTTATGAAGAAAACCCGACGTTCGGATCATTGCCGGTTCTGCCAATCTTCAGAGTTGCTGGACAGTAGGGCGGTGATGATGCTGCCAAAATTCCACAGAGCTCAGAACTTGATGAGACTTGCGCCAAAAGCTTGCCAACGGACTAAGGATGACCTCTGAATTTTTTCTGTGCTTGGTAAAGTCGTTCCTGGCCGGGGCAGAGTCTGGAACCGTACTGATTGGTTCTGCCTCTGTCTGGTGCAGAACAATGTGGCTGGTTGCAGAGGGTGCCACGATCTCTACCAAGCTCTGATTGAGACGAGACCTAAACCGTTGGAACCGTGGTTGAGTCTTCTTTCTTTCGGCACCAACGGCATGGTCGGAATATGTCGGAGAGAACCGGGACGATCAGATGAGTAGAGGGGTGTCGGTTCTGGCTTCTATAAACTGACCTGACACACTTGGAGTAGAAAATTCGTAACTTTATATGCCTATATCCAAATGCATCTCTGCTTCTTGAGGATGAAAGAGGACTTGAGAGGGAAGATTTTTACTGAAGAACACTTGATCTGAATCCCAAAAGGTTCATCGTGGTCGAGCTTCCACTCTCGCTCTGGTTCCCTGCCTGAGAGGTCCTGCGCAGTCGAGGGAGAATCGCTCCTGCCGGTAGCTCAGAACTCAGATGTCGACGAAACCACCTCTCCTTGAAAGATATCTGGACGACCTTTCTAGAGATGTAGGCCGTGACACCAGAAGGACTAGGGAGTGGCCGGATTCGATGCAACTTTCAGGACCCAACTCTGCCGCCTGTGACCTGCTATCTGAAATTGCAAACCAGCAAGATTAAGGGAATGGGAGAGAGGGTAGCATAGCTTGGGAGTGATGGCTGATGGTTTGTGGAGGGGGGAGGGATGTGGCTAGGATCTTCCAAGAGGTCTAGGGGGGCAGGGATGGGTGGAGGAAGAGCTAGAGCTGCAAAGGTTGGTGGGGGGAAGATGGAGGTGCACAAGAGAGATGGTGAGTAGGAGAGGAGGTGGGGGGCGAACTTGGCTGTTGGGGGGAGATGGAATTCGACCTAGGGTGGTTTAGGAGGTGGGGAGATGGAAGGGCACAGCCCTAGGGAGAGGGAAATTTGAATTTAGGCTTAGGGAAGAGCCCCTTCAACCTTGGGGAGAGGAAGGGTTGCTTGGGAGAGTGGAAAGGTGCCTAGGAGAAGGGGTTTCCACCTAGGGGTTGGAGGGGGAATTGAATGAGTGCATGGGGAAGGGGAAGGGGCCTTAATGAGGGGTGAATGGGGAGGAGAGAGAATGAATTTCGAAATTGGGGTGGGGAGGAGAGAGAGAGGGAGCACAACCCACTTAGAGAGAGTGATAGTAAGAGAGAGAGAGAGAGGGAGATATTGAGTGGGAACTAGAAGGTGTGAAAATTTTCTGGATTCATTATTCAAGCATAAGTTGTTACAAATGAGAGAGGGGTGGGACTATTTATAGACTTCACACTTTTCCTAAGACCAAACTGACCCTGACAAACTAACTAATGACCAAACAGTCTAAGGGAGGGGCGCCCCTGGGCCTAGCCCAATGAATTGGGCCCATTAACCTATCAAACCAACATAATGACTCAATACTTAGGAAAATGACTCAACAACCTAGGTATATGACTCAAATAAAGGGAAAATTACATGATATTGACTCAAAGAAAATGTGAAGATTACATGACTAGACTCAAAAATACATGACTAACATAATGGCGCTTGCTGACGAACAATCCGAGTCCGGAGAAAATGTGGAGGGGCAAGCGATGCCCTCATCATACCCCCGGGGTGGGGAAAACTCAACCTCATCGAGTATGGGTCCACCAAGGAAGTAGTATATCGAACTGCGGCTCTGGGCGATCCCCGATCTCCATACTCAACCCGCGACCATAGTCGGGGAACGGCGCTTCAACTCGACAAAGTGGCTCGGTCATACCCTCATGCTGGCGATAGGATCTTGCTTGCCTGGTATTGCCGCCGTATGCTCACGTCGGGCTCTCAAGCTATTTGTGGTGGCACTCCGAGGGTGTCTCTCACAAGGGTAGGTGTAAGCTCGAGGCACTCACTAGGATCCACCGCGGTGTCCTTAGAGGGTGCCGGATCCGCCACATGGGAAGTGGGGTGAATCCCAAAACCCATTTGAAAGTCCAACCCATAAGCTGGGTTACCAAAGCCACTCAGATCTTGGCAAGGTCCAAGTCCTCGTGCCCTCAGATTGGAGGTGACCCTAAAGTAGAGCCACTCCAAAGCCATCAGCACCAAGTTGTCAACTTGGAACTCAAAGTGGTGCTTAGGAGTTTGTGCTCGCTTCTTGTGAATCCCACCGCTTGTTGCTTGATACTTGCTTGAATGCATATGCCATGCACTATGATGCGATGTGAGTTGACAATGTATGGTATGCAAAGGTGGTCCAGGACAACCACATATAGACCTATCATGCATTGATGTTATGAGGACGTTGAATGATTTGGGAGGACCGGGGCATCCATAGGTAGGCATGGTGGTGACAAATGATGGGGGACCCGGACATCCATGTATGCTCCTTTCATGCTTATGACTCATGATGAAAGAGGGTGGACCATTACATCCAAATATGGTCCACTTATGCTTCCTACTTGACATGTGGGTGATGTGGATGAATGTACCCGACGGACTAATCATGCCAAGCGGTGTGATGTGCCAAGACATATGAATTCCTTTTCCAAAGATGACTTCCTCATGTGGGATGGTGGGGTGGCCTTTGAGCTTCCACTCAAAAGGGTCAAAGGGATCTAGGTAGGTGGATATGGGGTGGGGCACTTTCTTGATCTCTAGGCGGGTGTTGCCTAAGGTCATGATTTCTATGGTGTAACCTTGGTCATGGATGAGGTGGGCTTGGCCCAACATGGTGTGTGGGGGTAGGAAAGGGTGGGTGGTGGGTGGTGGGGGTGGGTCACGTGGGTACCCATACTCCCAAAGGAAGGGATCAAAGGGGTCATGGACTGGGTTTTCTAGAAGAAGAGACTCTATGCCCACATGGTCTTCACACGGTGGGTCCTCCTCCCTCAAGGTACCAAGGTCGTTAGTGGGCCAGTCGATCAAGGTACTTGGGATCTCAATGGAAGTGGGGTGGATCATGATGGGTTTTTCATCCATAGGGAGAATGAGAAGAAGGTCACTAGTGTAGCAACCAATGGTGAAGACCGAGGTGATAGAACCATCACATGGGCGGATAAGACTAAGACTTTTTGGGTGGGCCTTTCCTAAGGTCAATAAGCAAGTTAACCCTAGTTGCCATTCTAAACCCTTGAGGAGATCATCCCAACCTTCTACCTCATAGTAGGATTGTATTGTGGTGTGATAGGAGTAGAGGGGGGCAATTTGGGATGGGTATCCCAACGGTGAGGGAGGTGGGGGTGAGCTAGGAAGGGTGGGTCCTTGTTTGAGTCATTGGAGTATGACTTCATTCATGGTGAAGGTGTGTGGCTTTTGATGATCCGGACTAGGAGAGGTGGGTGGAAGTGGAGGTTCTTGGATTTCCTCTAGGGTAGGTTTTTGTTCGGGACTAGCATCTATTTCCATGTGGATGGGTGTGTGGGTTTCAATTCCTAGTGTTAATGGGTTGGGTAGGTCTAATGCGGGAGAATTGGTGATAGCTGGAGCATGGTGCACTTGGGGTGGTGGGCAAGGGTGGACTTGGATTTGGATAGGAAGGGGAAGTAGAGGAGGCCTAGGTTGGGGAAAGATTGGTGTAGGAAGCGAGAGGTGGGTTGGGTGAGGGGTTTTGGGTTGGGGGGTGATGGCCATTATGGGCCTAGGTGGAGGGGTGGTCATGGGGTCCACTTGGGTTTGAGTGGTGAAGGTTGGATGAGTGGTGGTCCTTATAGAGGGAATCGTGCCGGTTAAGGGTCTCTTGCCCTTGGGATCATTTGGGGTGGAGGTGGGGGCTAAAGGGGCTTGACTAGTGTAGGTTAGGGGAGGGGGTTTTGGTTGGGGTGTGGGGGACCTTATGGGGTTGGGTGAGGAGGTGGAGGCCTTAGATACTTGGGTTTTAGGGGTGAGGTTTTGGTCGGGTGGGGTTGAGGGAGTGGGAGTGCTCCTTGGGCTTTGGTAACCTGGGTAGGAAGGGGACATATATTTTGCCCTAAGTTGCTCCTTCATGTCCTTCCAAGTGGTGATGGGAGTTTCCCTTCTAAGTACCTTTAGCCCGACAATTTGCATCCAATAAGTTTCTGCCCGTTTGATAAGTTACATTTTGGCAACCCATGCCTTTTCATCCTCAGACATAGGATACCAAGTGAAGTATTGATCCATTGTAGCTTCCCAATCTAAATATTCTCTAGGAGAGGTTCCATCAAAGGTGGGAAGTAGGAAAGAGACCATCCTATCGTCCGTCCTTGGGGCGGGCCTATTTTCTCCAAGTTGGTTGAGTCGGCCCGATATGTTATCAAGCCGCTCATTGGCATAGGTCAAGGCTTTCATGAAGTAGTTGACATGGCCAGGGAAGTTATGGGTGTTAGTGGTAGGCATCTCTTGGTGGCTTGGACTTATGGAGTGGGCCGATTGGTAAGGTCGATATGAGGTGGCCATACTAGGAGACAAGAGTGATGCACTTGAAGACTCTAAATGCATAGACATGCCCTAGGACCAACTTGATAGAGACAAGTTGTGAACTTGCTCTGATACCACTTGATGTAAAACCGACCTATGGACCTATTTTGCAAGCATTCAAGTTTTGAGCAGCGGACTCACACTAGCGAGCTCACCCGTATGGCGCACACTTAGTGCCCGATGGCGACTAGGCGATGTTGGAGAGGGTCCGAGGCGGGACCTTGAGACTCCAATGGTTGGCTAGCTTGGGGAGAATCCCAAATGGACCTAGGATGCCCAAATCATGAGCGGCCAACACACCAAGGGTGTGGGTTAAGTGGATGCTCTCACAACTCGCCTGCGGTGGTCACTCAATTTGGTGGCAATTTAAGATCGGACACTCTCTTACCGCCGACGGAGTAACTATAGCAATACTAAGCTAGGCAAGTCCATTACAGCAATGAGAGATGTTCAGGAGCTCACCTAGCCGGCGTGAAGACGCCGACTCTGGCCGGAGACGGGGGCGAGCGGGGAGGCGAGGGTATACACCCGCACGCCGCGTCGGTGTCGCTTCAACCTGAAATGGCAAGATTACACCACTACGCCTCTCGCAGGAGGGGTGATCTTAGGGTGGGGATTAATCTTATTACATCCAATACTACCTCCACGCAGGGAGGGGCCTTCAGCCAGCCAAGTGGGGTGGGGGAGTTATGAAGAAAACCCGACGTTCGGATCGTTGCCGGTTCTGCCAATCTTCAGAGTTACTGGACAGTAGGGCGGTGATGATGCTGCCAAAATTCCACAGAGCTCAGAACTTGATGAGACTTGCACCAAAAGCTTGCCAACGGACCAAGGATGACCTCTGAATTTTTTCTGTGCTTGGTAAAGTCGTTGCTGGCCAGGGCAGAGTCTGGAACCGCACTGATTGGTTCTGCCTCTGTCTGGTGCAGAACAATGTGGCTGGTTGCAGAGGGTGCCACGATCTCTACCAAGCTCTGATTGAGACGACACCTGAACCGTTAGAACCGTGGTCGAGTCTTCTTTCTGTCGGCACCAACGGCGTGGTCGGAAGATGTCGGAGAGAACCGGGACGATCAGATGAGTAGAGGGGTGTCGGTTCTGACTTCTGTAAACTGACCTAACACACTTGGAGTAGAAAATTCGTAACTTTATATGCCTATGTCCAAATACAGCTCTGCTTCTTGAGGATGAAAGAGGACTTGAGAGGGAAGATTTTTTCTGAAGAACACTTGATCTGAATCCCAAAAGGTTCGTCGTGGTCGAGCTTCCACTCTCTCTCTGGTTCCCTGCCTGAGAGGTCCTGCGCAGTCGAGGGAGAATCGCTCCTGCCGGTAGCTCGGAACTCAGATGTCGACGAAACCACCTCGCCTTGAAAGCTCTATGGACGACCTTTCCAGAGATGTAAGCCTTGACACCAGAAGGACCAGGGAGAGGCCGGATCCGATGCAACTTTCAGGACCCAACTCTGCTGCCTGCGACCTGCTATCTGAAACTGCAAACCAGCAAGATTAAGGGAATGGGAGAGAGGGTAGCATAGCTTGAGAGTGATGGCTGATGGTTTGTGGAGGGGGGAGGGACGTGGCTAGGATCTTCCAAGAGGTCTAGGGGGGCAGGGATGGGTGGAGGAAGAGCTGGAGTTGCAAAGGGTGGTGGGGGGAAGATGGAGGTGCACAAGAGAGATGGTGAGTAGGAGAGGAGGTGGGGGGCGAACTTGGCTATTGGGGGGAGATGGAATTCGACCTAGGGTGGTTTAGGAGGTGGGGAGATGGAAGGGCACAGCCCTAGGGAGAGGGAAATTCGAATTTAGGCTTAGGGAAGAGCCCCTTCAACCTTGGGGAGAGGAAGGGTTGCTTGGGAGAGTGGAAAGGTGCCTAGGAGAAGGGGTTTCCACCTAGGAGTTGGAGGGGGAATTGAATGAGTGCATGGGGAAGGGGAAGGGGCCTTAATGAGGGGTGAATGGGGAGGAGAGAGAATGAATTTCGAAATTGGGGTGGGGAGGAGAGAGAGAGGGGGCACAACCCACTTAGAGAGAGTGATAGTAAGAGAGAGAGAGAGGGAGATATTGAGTGGGAACTAGAAGGTGTGGAAATTTTCTGGATTCATTATTCAAGCATAAATTGTTACAAATGAGAGAGGGGTGGGACTATTTATAGACTCCACACTTTTCCTAAGACCAAACTGACCCTGACAAACTAACTAATGACCAAACAGTCTAAGGGAGGGGCGCCCCTGGGCCTAGCCCAATGAATTGGGCCCATTAACCTATCAAACCAACATAATGACTCAATACTTAGGAAAATGACTCAACAACCTAGGTACATGACTCAAATAAAGGGAAAATTATATGATATTGACTCAAAGAAAATGTGAAGATTACATGACTAGACTCAAAAATACATGACTAACATAATGGCGCTTGCTGACGAACAATCCGAGTCCGGAGAAAATGTGGAGGGGCAAGGGATGCCCTCATCACATGGGGCTACACTCAAGAACACTCATAGATTCATGCTTCGATTCATTGATTCATTATTGCTTAATCAAACGAAAGGGATACATATATAGGGAAAGGGGAAGACAAAACGACGCTAACACGTCGATTTACAACCATGGAAGACAGCTAACATCGAAGACTTTGAGGAATTTGGCGCCGGGAAGTTGGACTGGCTGCAACCACGTTTCTGCCTGAGATCACGCTAGGGGGACCTAACGCCTTCTTCAAGATCACGCTATGGACATATAGCGCCTTCTTCAAGATTGCGCTTGGAGCCTATAGCGCCTTCATGTTTGGCCTGGCAGCTTGCTCGATTTGCTTCGGCTCGACAGCTGGCTTGATTCCCATCAAAACCCCTCCACTTTGGAAGGTTCGTCCTCGAACCTCGTAGCTCAAGATCTCAGTCTGTGAGAACAGCTTGGTTCCCTAAGCTCTGATACCAATTTGATGCGGGACGAAAGTGGGGGGTCTCCTTCTTCCTTCTGATCATAGTCATGCTATACCCTTTACGCGCGTTCTAGAGAACGCGCTATATCGTTTACGCGCGTTCACAGACAGTAGCAGAACGAAGAACCTCGACGTTGGGGCTCCCGTGGACGACTATGGGGGTTCAAACCACAAGGGAAAACACACAGGACGATGGGGAACACATGGGGAATGCTGAAAATTGAAATCAAACCAACCTAATACTATCTAGGATAACTTTTGGGAAGGTGGATGTGGGGTGAGCGGCAAGGGAAGAAGGGTGGGCGTCGATGATGTTAGGGCTGTGAGGAAGCTTGGCTGGGGCCTCTCACCCGAACCCTTCGCAGGTACGGTGCAGCCGAGCTCCATCCAGTCCTTAACAGCATTGTTGGCGGTGGTGGGGTGGCGGAATCGTTGGTGGAAGATGAACGAAACTCCGAATGGAGCCTCACACTCGACCCCGTCTCAGAGCCGATGCACCCGGGGCTTCGATCATCCTCCATTGAAGGGGAAAGGGAGAGGGTCAGGGGAATAGAATTGGGCCTCGCACCCACAGAGGAACAGACGAAGGGGGTTTCCAAAGATTTGGAGGAATAGCCATGGGGCTACACTCAAGAACACTCATAGATTCATGCTTCGATTTATTGATTCATCATTGCTTAATCAAACGAAAGGGATACATATATAGGGAAAGGGGAAGACAAAACGACGCTAACACGTCGATTTACAACCATGGAAGACAGCTAACATCGAAGACTTTGAGGAATTCGGCGCCGGGAAGTTGGACTGGCTGCAACCACGTTTCTGCCTGAGATCGCGCTAGGGGGACCTAGCGCCTTCTTCAAGATCGCGCTATGGACATATAGCGCCTTCTTCAAGATTGCGCTTGGAGCCTATAGCGCCTTCATGTTTGGCCTGGCAGCTTGCTCGATTTGCTTCGGCTCGACAGCTGGCTTGATTCCCATCAGTAAAATTATTTTTTGGGGATAGAGGGACTTGAACCCTCACGATTTCTAAAGTCGACGGATTTTCCTCTTACTATAAATTTCATTGTTGTCGATATTGACATGTAGAATGGGACTCTCTTTATTCTCGTCCGATTAATCATTTTTTTCAAATGATTTGATCACTGAATATTTGACTCTTACTTCAATTTAGAATGGATTCGCAATAACTCTTTAATTTTTCATAAAAATTTGAATTTATTATAATTATATAAATAACTATTATGGATTTGGGTGGTGATTAATCGTTTGATATGTCAGTATATATACATGCGTATTAGGTATATAGGGTTATCTTTTCTGTAATTTAGATAGAAAGAAGAATTCCAGCTACCACCGCAATGCAATCAACTCCATTTGTTAGTACAACTTCCATTGAGTCTATGCACCTATCCTTTTTTCTCAAAACAAGGATTTGGCTCAGGATTGCCTATTTTTTATTACAGGGTTTCTCTGAGTTTGGAAGTTACCACTTAGTAGGTTTCCATACCAAGACTCGATGCAATCAAGTCCGTAGCGTCTACCAATTTCGCCATATCCCTTTTTGATTTGAGATCGGAATCCTATTGGGATCTCTTCTACTTCTTTTTTTTCTCTTTACTTTAGAAGAAACGATTAATTAGATACTGATTCCTATAGCGAAAAAATCTTTACTGCTATTTTTTACCTATCCTCTTTTGTTTTAATCTCTATCAGATGACCCATATTTATCCAATCAAAATTGGATTCTATCATTGATGTATCCGCAACTCAATATGGATAAGATATATCACATATATCTATGTCTCTCCCTCCTTCATTTTTTCAGTGGAATTTGAAATATTGGAACGGTCGATATTCATTCTTCTCTTTTTTCATGCTATTGCCATGCTTTCCGTATGAAACCAGAGGAATGTCTCATTATGATCTGGATTGTATCTTTATCCATATCTTTTTTTTTCTTAGAACCGATCTACTATAGTGCATATAACTAATATTCTAATAATACAATTACTAGAATACGCTATTCTAATTGGATTTTTTTTGTATTTTTCTTTTCTAATCAAATCAAAACTTTATTTTATTAGTCAATTCATAAATTCATATCTTACGTTCAATTTATAATTTATAATTTAATTTTAATTATAAAATTATATAATATGATTCAATATAAAATAATAATTCAATATCAAATATCAATATAATCAAATCAATATCAAATATCAATATAAACAATCAATATAATCAATTAACAAAATACAAATTATATTAAAATTAGAATTCTAGAATTCTATATAATTATAATTTCTATATAATTATAATGTCCATATATCTAAAATTTCTATATAATTAAATTATAATATATAATTATAACATATATAACATATGTATAATTAAATTATAATACAATTATAATATCTAATTACCATATAATATAATATAACAACATATAATAATTATAATACTATATAATAATTATAATATAATATATAATATAAAATACAAATAAACTACATTATAAAATAAAATAGTATAAATCAAATTAAATAAATAAATAAAATTAAATACTAAATTATTAATTTAAAATATATATTTAAATTAAATATTCAATTTAAATTAAATATTAAATATAATCAAATATATATAATATGAAATAAATATTAACTAAATATTAAATATATATAATATAAAAATAATATATAGTATAAAAATAAAAATAAAAATAAAAATAAAAAATAAAACTAATATAAAAATGTAATTAAATATTAAATATATAACATATAAATAAATTATATAACATATAAATAAATATATTATATATTATATTATATATATAATATAAACAAAAAATGAAATATAAAATGAATAAGAATATAATGATATAATAATATAATGAAAATAAGATTTCATTTAATCATTTAAATATTAAAATTTTAATAATAAATTAATTAAATTATTAATTAAATTAAATAATAATAATAAATTAAATTTTAGTAGAAAATAGGCTGTTATGGCTTTATAAAATATATGGAATATAATGGAATATATGAAATATAATATATAAGATAATATAAGATACAAAGAATATATAATTATAATACGCATGAGATTGAGATAAGAAAGAAGAAGAAAAATAAAGAAATTACTAATAGTGTGGATCCTCACTATTTTCGAAATTCCTATGCATTATTTTTCTTTTGCGTTTCTGTTATATGAGCCCGCTTAACTCAGAGGTTAGAGTATCGCATTTGTAATGCGATGGTCATGGGTTTGCCTCCGATAGCTGGCTTTTCTCTATTTATTATTATTATTTTGCACGATTGATGATCTCTCCTCGAGATCAGTGAATATTGAAAAGACTCCTCTCTTTTTCTCCAAATGTCGAGTTGCTCATCTGTTATATTATTTTATGCCGCGGTAACTTCCAACTATGAATAAAAAATTGGAGTAATCTCTGTATAGTACAACCTATACAGAACAAATCATAAAACGTACCCTTAATCTTCTAATTACTTCTAATTACTAATTATATAATATATATAATAATATAATTATATATTAATACAATAATATATTATATATAATAATATTATTATATATATAATATAATATAATATATAATATAATATATATAAATAAATAAATGAAATATATAAACCTATATATATAAATAAATAATATATATATATAAATAAAAATAATAATATATGTATATATATAAATAATAATAAATATATTCATTATATATAAATAATAATAATAAATATATATAATAAAAATAAAAATAATAAATAAAAATAGTAAATGTAAATAAAATAAATAAAACATATATAATATATAATAAAATATTTATATTGATATTGTCCATTTAATTCTTGTTTTATTTGTAGTGCTTCTGTAGATTTTTCTTTGCTTTGTTTATGCGTTAGTTCAGTCTTAATTTAGATTTTTTCTGCAAATTTCAATTCAATAATAAAAGAAAGGAGTTTTTATGTCTCGTTACCGAGGACCTCGTTTCAAAAAAATACGTCGTCTGGGGGCTTTACCAGGACTGACTAGTAAAAGACCTAGATCCGGAAGTGATCTTAAAAACCAATTGCGCTCTCGTAAAAGATCACAACATCATATTCGTCTAGAAGAAAAATAGAACATTTGTAACACCTGAGAATTTTAAAATAGAAATATACAAAAAATTATATATATATATATATTTAATTACTGAACTCATATTCTAATTCTATTGATTTAACCAATTAAAACATTTAATTACCAATAGATGCTTTAGAAGATGCCAAATTATATTTTAGGAAATGCCAATTTATATTTTCAATCACATAGAAAATTAATATTACACTATTCCAAAGAAATAGGAAATATGTTATATAGATAGTGTTTTAATGATAAACATCACTTTTACAAGATGCAAATTCATATTTTCATAATTTAGAAAATTTCATATTTCAACTTTTTATTATATCATTATTTTAAAGAAATAAGGGTATATAGATGAAGTGTTAAAGGATAAACATAATTTAGAAAGTGAGAAAGGGTATATAGATAATTTTGGTTAGTGTAGAGTGAATACAAAAATCCCCGTTCAAAATAACGACATATGTTAAGTCGTTATTTCTTAAACGTGAATAGTGACATAAATAGTACAACTTTTTATTTGAAAAGAATTTTTAAAAATATTTATATGTAAAAATAGAGAAAAATGTAAGGGTCTCACCCCTGAAATTTCACAAACAAATTTCATCAATTTTTAAAGATAAAAATCTTTGAAGTTTAATATGAAAATATTAACTTATGAAATACACGACCCTCTCTGGGGCGTCATTTCTTTTCCGACAATTATCACGATCATTCTATCCCTCCAGCCTGTGTAGGCTGTCAACCCACTAAATACTCTATAATTCTGGATATTGTCTCCCATCCTGTCGACCCTAAGGTTATAAAATACACTCTATTCTCCCTATTTGGTTAGTTCGACGGCTAGATACGGGAACAAGTTCTGAAGAGTTGCAGAGGAAGGGAAGGGCTGCTTCTTCCTCTCATGTCAACTCCTGTCACTTCACAGAGGTAGGTGTTCTCAAATCCTTGTCTAACTAGTAGCTAATAGGTTAATTGATTCATGTTTAGAGTTCGATCAACTAGTCAATCATGCTATATATATCATCTGGCTTTACCGTAATCAAGCAATAATCATGTATGTATCATGTTATTTTGATAGCCTGTTACATATCACCATGATC
Organism: Amorphophallus konjac; assembly: GCA_022559845.1. NCBI lineage: Eukaryota > Viridiplantae > Streptophyta > Magnoliopsida > Alismatales > Araceae > Amorphophallus > Amorphophallus konjac. Next base: position 194,093,003 of record CM040126.1, on the reverse strand, counting down.
TTTAAGGGTTTAAACTTAATTTGTTAGTATGATTTTTATGAGTTTTTGAACATATTTTATCACACTAGTTTTACAATATTAACAACCATGTTTTAAACCTTAATATATAGTCTCTGTTAACATAATATGTTCATAGTTTAAAAACACGGAGGCTCCCAGCCCTCTGGTAAATGGCGCCCCTGACCAAGGCACCATTTTCAAAATTGAAGACTGTTCACATAGTCGTCATTTCAATGAAGACACCACCAAGGTCGTGAATTCGATTTCTGAAATTTTGAGTAATTGATAATTCAACACATTCAAAAATCCATAACTATCAAACTAAAGCACGAAAATTTTGCATGAACATGTTTTTAGAATCCTGACATTTTTCTCAACACATTCGTGCCATTACTTTTTGATCCAGAGTTTTTTTCACAATGATGAATAGTGACACCTCTCCGTAATTAGCGCCCCTGACCAGGGCGCCAATTTCAGAATTGAAGACTATCCGAGAGGGCGTCAATTAATTGAAGACATGCACCATGTCGTCAATTCCATTTTTTGGAATTTTCAAAAATCAATAAATCAACGCATTCAAAAATCTATAACTAATAACTCGGACCTTGAAAATTTTGACAGAATATACTTCCGTGACCCTAAGATTTTTCTCCATCTGACCATGTCTTCGGATTCTGATTTGGAGAAACTTTTTCGAAATGAACAGTGATTTGAGTCACAAAACATATCTGCTAGGTGAAAATCACTGAATTGAAGACGGCCCTTAAGTCTTCAATTTCAGAATTGAAGACGGCCCTCAAGTCTTCAATTAATTGAAGACTGCTCACAGGGGCATCAATTCTGTTTCATGAGGAATTAAAGTTATAACATTATAAAATTCATATCTGTGAAACCAAAACTCAGTAATTATATCTGAACATGTTTCTGGACTCCCAAGGAATTATACTAAGTATTCATATCCTTATTTTCGAATTTCGAGACACTTTTTTGAAATGAATAGTGCTTTGAGTCACAAAACGTATCTGCCAGGTGAAAATCACAGAATTGAAGACGGCCCTTAAGTCTTCAATTTCAGAATTGAAGACGGCCCTCAAGTCTTCAATTAATTGAAGACTGGGTAAAGGGACGCCAATTTCATATATATATATATATATATTTGAAAAAATCAAAATTTGGAAAGATTAGGCAACCCCCAGGTGCCAATTACTGAATTGAAGACGGCCCTTAAGTCTTCAATTTCTGAATTGAAGACGGCCCTTAAGTCTTCAATTTCAGAATTGAGGACAGCCCTCAAGTCTTTAATTAATTGAAGACTGGGTAAAGGGGCGCCAATTTCATATATATATAGTTTTTTTGAAAAATCAAAAATTTGAAAGGTTGGGTAACCCCCAGGCGTCAATTCTTTAAATGACGACTTTCAGGACATCTTCAATTAAATGAAGACATCCTGAGGGGCGCCAATTTGATATATACATATATAAATTTCTAAAAATTGAAAATTTGAAGGATTAGCAAACCCTCAGATGCCAACTCAGTAATTACAACTTCTGATCTTAATTTGTCTCGAGAATTATGCAAACACAACCCTAATCCATACTCCTGCATATGATGAGTTCTTAAAATTCCGTTCCATGAAAAATCTACTTGTGTATACCCTACATGGTCAAACCTTAAATCTCTTAAACTACCATTTGGGAGTGTAGGAACTAAGTGCCATGTAGGGCAAAGTGCTACGTTATGGGAGCCACCTCTTGAGGCCGTACGGCGCAAAGTGCTACACGATGGGAGTCACCTCTTGAGCCTGTAAGGGCCACCTCTAGAATCCTCCATAACCAAATGACTAGTTAATTTCGTCTGAAATACTACGTTTCTAAATTCTTGAAATTCCATATTGGCTATAAATGAGAGTGGATGTCAAAGGTAATACATGAAATGCTGTGCATATAGGGCCCGGTCTGGTCCTAGGAGGAGCATCCGAAGGTACTTGTGCTCATGGGAGTTTATTGACCACGGTGTTTAGCATTGCACCGGAGTACTTGCTTGACTTGAGACACTCCACCCCTACTCTCTCTCTCCTTACTTACTTGACTTGCGTGCCCCGAAACGGGCAATACTTGACTTGTGGCCCGAGAAAGGGTAAAATACTTACATGATAATAGCCAATTCTACTGATACGTACTTGACAATACTTGCTTGAATTGAATTTTTACTTGATATACTTGTACATGAGTTCCTTCTCATACCTGTGTTCATACTTGTACACGAATCCCCGCTTGCTCGAAGTGGCATTTACATCTGTAAATTCTTGAAATACTGCTTGTCAAATACTTGAAATCTTGTTATACTCTCTTTATATAGTTCTTGATCTCTTATTATTCATCATGCCTAGATTTACATGTATACCTGATTTTTTTATTATACGTACATCATGCATAGCCATACTGAGAATACATGCAAATTGTAAATCACGTAAAGATTGCTCGTATTTGAGATGTAATTCCTACTGAGCGATTCTGTAATGACCCGGTTTCTTGTCGGATCTTTGTCGAATCCTTTGCAGGTCTCGTAGGATCTTTAATGGATCTTTCGGGTCTGTTTCGGATTGGTTTCGTTGAGTTTCGGTTCGCTTTGGTGGCTTCCGAGTTGAGTTTGACGAGCCGTGTGGGTTTTTCTCACGTACTAGTTACGGAACTCTACGGTGAGTTTGTTTGTCAATTCTCGAACTCGTGGATACTGCAGCGACGATGTACTCGTCGAGCCGGTCGTTTCGACTATTTTTACGTATTTTTTTGAATTTGTGCATTTTCGGCGCATTTTCGGAATTTTCGAAAATTTGGAAAATTTCCTAATTTCTTTTCCTTTTTCTTTTCTCTTTCTCTCTCTCCTTCTCATTCGCGCGACCGTCCCTCTCTCTCCCGTTCTCTCTCGTTCTCTCCCCTTTCCGGCTCCGGCTGCAGACGGAGGCGTGCGTGGGCGAGGTGGCGAGGCCGTGGAGCTGTCGAGGTGCGCGATAGGGCGAGGATCGGATCGATTCTGGCGCGATCCCGAACGGTGGATTCAAAGCCGGTGAAATCGGTTCGCGAGTGGTTTTCGGCGTGGTTTAGTCCTTTCGGGGCGCGGTTTCTTCGGTGGAGGTAGGGTGACGGATCCTTGCTTCTTCATCTTCGTTTTCCCTGCCATTGCACGGCGTTCGGCTAGGAAACGAGCGTGTTTGGGCTTGTTTTGCCTAAACCGTGATTTTCGTGATTTTTAGGGTCGGCCGGTAAACGGTGACCGTTTGCGGTTCAGTTAGTTTCTAAATGACCGCAGGGATGTTAGAATCCCATCCACGTAGTTTTCGTGCGATTTGGTGTTCATTCGAGGCCGGTAGAAGTCCGGGAACCTCGGTGACCCACTTAGGGTTGATTTGGTAAAATCGCCCGAATCTTGCATTTTTGTGCGTGCATGTGGGCGTTTTGGCCCTTGAATGTTGTATTTTGTCGAATGGGTTTGTATCCCCTGCGTTTCGGCGTGAATGGGGCGTGGAACAGGCCGATCCGGCCATTCCTCTATTTTCCCGCCGTAACCGAAGTAGCGGTCTAGCCAGCGACCGTCACTTGCTTTTGACGGCCCTACGATGGACCGTTATTTGGTTTGAGGGTTTATTAGCCCTTTTGCTTCTGGGTAAGCGACGGCCATAGCTTGGAGCGTCGTTCCCGTGTAACGCGCCGGTGCGTGGCCGTTACTTTGCTTTCATCGTTTTTCCTTGGGGTTAAGTCAGCTGATCTAACGCGCTTGACCCAGCGCGTTAGATGGAAATAACGCACCTTGCCCTGGCCGTTACTTTCCGTTGACTGACTTTGACCTGTTGAGGCGGTTCCTCCGACGGATGTGTTCCCATCCGTTGTTTTGAGTATAACGTGCCTGCCCCTGGCCGTTATATTCTGCGTAGACGAGGTTGGGTGGCTGTCCCGTTGGAAGCGACGGTGGAGCCCCTGTGCGTCGTTAGAGAGTAACGCGCTCACCCCTGTCCGTCGTTTGCTGTAGTGTTGGGTTGAGGGTGGCTATGCCGTTGTGAGTAACGGATAGGCCCCCGTGCGTCGTTTGGTTCTGACGGCCCTCCCCTGCCGCGCTGTTTCGTGAGTGACGCGCCTGGCTTAGCGCGTTGCTTCGTTTTGGGTTTGGGTGGCTATGCCGTTGGGAGTAACGGTGGAGCCCCTGTGCGCCGTTTGCTTGTAACGCCCCTGGTCCCGTGCGTTACTTGGCTTTTGTGTGCTTTGTAGGTTGTTAGGGTGGTGTGAGCGACGGCCTGTGTCCGTCCGTCGTTTAGGAAATAACGCCCCTGAGCTAGACCGTCACTTGCTAATAACGGTCTAGGGCCTGTGCGTTGCTTCCCTTGTGCCTTGGTTTTCCGCCCGATGATTCTGTGTGTCTTGGCTTGTCCTTGTGGTCTGCCCGTTGTCCCGTGGATGTCTCCTGACGTCCTATGAGGGTTAAGACTACGTTGTGAGGTAGCCAGGAGTCTTCTTACTTGTGGTAGGATCCTTGACCCTACTCTTGTATGCTTTTGTTGTTTGGGTTTCGGTCAACCCGGTGTGACCCAGTGGTTGACGTGTGACCTTGTCTGTGCGTGTCTTGGCGGTTCTGTCCTATCCAAGACGCTGCTTCTGGATGTTTCGAGGTGTTGTTCTACCTCGGTTTGCATGTCCAGCTGTGCTGAGGGTTCTTGGTGCTTCCCTCAGGTCTCCGTGTGTTGTTTTCTGCGGAGCGTGGGTTTTCTGGCCTAGGATTAGACCGATTGGCGGCTTGTCCCGCTGTTTGTGACGATCTTGCCTTTGAGTCGTTCAACTCAGGATCGTTACATAGGAGGTCTAGTTGCTTGTCCTGAGTTGTCGGCGGTGGTGATGATGCCATTTGGTGCTTAGAAGTACGAGTAGATGGGCGTGGTTGCCTGTCTGTACTTCGGCACTTGTGTTTTGAGCTTCTGTGTCGTGTGAAGCCTCCACTTGTGTGACCTAAGGCCTAGAGGTGCCGACCCGCTAGCAGATGGCGGAGAGGTTTTCCCGGTGAGCGGTTTTTAGTTAGTTCCGCGGGCTCCTAGTCAACGGTGGCGTCCTGCCGAGGGAGAATACTAGCTAGAGGACCTGGCTTAGACTATAGCCAGTGTGTGCACACGTGGTCAGGGACTGAGGACTTACGTCGACGGGCGTGACCCTGACTAGTTACTTGTTTGCTATTACTGTTTGGTTCAGCTGGTGTCTACATCTCTGCTGTTGTTACAGCAGTACTGTAGGTGAGACACTTGAGGTGCAGCATGAGACGTCAGTGGACGCAGCTGGCTTTTTAAGGAGGTGCTTCCGTCACGTGACGCGTAGCTCTTCGCGTTTTCTTGCGCGTTGTGACCTTTGCGAGTTGCTCGTTCGTGGCTGTGCTCGAGGTCAGTGTTCTGTCATCTGCACGGTGTTCTGATCGTGCGTGGGGCTTTGTGCACGACGTTCTCTGTCGTGTTTTGTCTGTTTCCCGGTGTCGGCGTTCGCCTTCGCCTTTGTTTGGGCTGGTTGACAGGCCGATGTACCCTTCTGTGTGAGTTTAGGGTCATCCACCTGTTGCCTTTTTGTTTGGAGTAGTTTGGGATGCCGAGGTTAGTTCGGTAGCCGCTTGTTTGGTGCGGGTTCTCATCCTCTCCTGCGTGTTCCCTACTCCTACTTCCCGTCTGTTCCTTTACAGCTTTGTAGTGTAGCTTTCCTGCTTTGCTACGTTGCTGTTCTTGCTGCGTTTATTGCTGCTTCCGTTGCTTTTGCTTTGTGCATTTTCCAGTGGGGATCCGCGTGACCCCTACTGAGTTTCTGTTGAGACTCACCCCTGCTGCTTTTCAGGTGGGTTTCGACGTCTGCCTCTGCTATTCCTGGCGGAGTGCTCGCTTGCTGTTGTAGCTACCAGCTGTACCTGCGTCGGGCTTCTCCCGACTTCTGTGTACGTTTCTTTCTGTCAGATTGTACTGTGCTAGACTTGTTGTCTTTCCTTTGGGCTGGACTCTGTGTTTAATTGTTAAAAATTTACTTGCTTACTGTTATATCTCTGTGGCTTCAATGTACTCTACACATGCCCTCCTAACCCTTCAGGGGCCTCATCAGCCTCTTGGGTGGCCTCCCCAGTTCTTGTTATCGGTATCCTGAACTCTGGGTCGTTACAGCTGGTATCAGAGCAGTGTTCTGAGATGTTCGGAGTTTTTCTTTTCTGAGCTATCAGAGCGTTGTTGTGTGAAGTACATGGGAATCCGAGATATACAGTTTCCAGAGTCCTTAGGCCCAGTACAGTCTCTTGCTGGCGTAGGTGTTGCGATGGTTTATCGCAGTGCTTCTCGCGTATGGTCTTGTACGTGCTTGGTTGGCACTGTACGAGATGGTTTTTGCTCTCGTCTGGATGTGACAACGTGCTTCGTTCGGTTTTGAAGTTGGTCTCGATCGTGTTGCACTTGGCAGTGTTTGTCGGTTGGCATGAACCTGCTGTGCATTGTTCGAACTGTTTTCTGTATTTTGCTCAGGTAGCTTATGACTTTTTAGCGTTGGTGTGATGGCCATGCACGTTCTTACGTTGCTTTGGTTATCCCGGCTTGAGTCTGCTTAGCTTCTGATGCATTGTTGTTTTCGTTGTTTCGGTTGTCGTGTTGCCTCGATTGAGAAGTTGCTCGAGCGAACCTAGGATTTTCCCTTCCTGGTGAGCTGTTGTTGTAGAGCTTGTTGCTTCTCGTCCCTTCTTGGTGAAGTTTTTTCGAGGTTAGCCTTGGAATTATTGTCTTAGTGCTGCCTTGTCCTGTGCCTGCTTAAGCGTGGACAGCTTTGTTTTGAGCCTGATCTGCTCCTCGTTGTACGGTTGCTTGGCTTTGGACTCCGTAATGGTGTTAAGAGCTGTCGTGTACCGTATTTGTCGTGCTGTGTCTGACGGCCGATGTGTTGTGAGGGCTCATTTATTACGTCAGGACGTGATGGTAAACTGAGATTGATGCTTTCCTTGTGCTTTGTGCTGAAGCTGGTGCTCTTCCTTTGTTGCACTCAGGCTCCTTGTGATCGGTTGTTCGCGAGATCGGTGCTCGTGGCGTGTTAATTGCGATCTTGTTGATTGCGATGATGCCTGGTGTGTGCTGAGATGCGATTACCGATGTTGTTCTGTTGCCTGTGCACGTTGCTGAGAGTGCAGTGGAAGTGTGTGGGTTGGCTACCCGTTTGTCGAGAAGTCCTTTCCTTCTCGATGTGGCTTCGTCTTGGCTTTTTGTGCCTTGACTTTGTCGGTTGCCGTGCCATTGTTTTTGGTTTTTCGGTGTTGGCATGGGCTTGTACGAGTGTTGGGGGAATTTGTCGGCATTCCTTGCTGATTGAGTACCCTTTTTCTCTGCATTTTTCTTTCTGGGGTGTTGTGCTCTTGAGGCGTGTTGCTAGTCCTTGAGTTGCGTTCCCCGAGATTGTTGTCGTTTCTCGTTGTTGTGGGTCTTCTCTTGGTGAGCAGTTTGATGCGTGACCTGACTTTAGTGGTCATGTGCTCAACTGTTCTTGTGCCTTAATGTGACCCTGCTTGCAGATGTGTTCCTTGGCCCTGTGTGTTGTGCGGAGCCAGAATTCTGCAGGTGTTGCCGTTGTGATTGTTTTTGTAAGTGCTGTTTCTCTATGATTTTGTGTCCTTGCCTTTGGACCATTGTCTTGTCAGTTAGCTTTGCTGTACTCTTTTTCCTTGGAGTTAGCTTGCGACTCTATCAGATGTGATATCTGAGTGAGGATTGACTTGATGGTATCTGTGGTCCAGTGGTGTTGTCGTCGTTGGTGTCCTGTGTGCCAGGTGTTCCCTGTTGCCTTTGGCACTAGAGCCGATGATGTGGTCGAGCTGTCAGCTGGGAGGACTGTGTCTCCTTGTGTGAGCTGCTGCTTGCCGTGTTGTTATTGTGTTTTTCGGTGTTGGTTCTCGATTGTTGTGGCTGTCGTGTCTCTTGCCCTATGAGACGTAAACGACGTTGCCCTTGCTTCGGAGGTGTCAGTTGTGTTCACTTTGGTGTCATGCTCGTGCTGTGGACTTGCTGTCTTGGAAGCTAGAGTGTGTACCTGTAGTTGTGACCTGACGGTGTCCCTCTGAGCTGTGTTTTCCGAGTCTTGTATTGCTGGGTTGCTCTCCCTTGCTTCTCCTTTGCTAGTCCTTAATTTCGAGGGTGAAATTTCTTAAAGGAGGGGAGGATGTAATGACCCGGTTTCTTGTTGGATCTTTGTCGAATCCTTTGCAGGTCTCGTAGGATATTTAATGGATCTTTCGGGTCTGTTTCGGATTGACTTCGTTGAGTTTCGGTTCGCTTTGGTGGCTTCCGAGTTGAGTTTGACGAGCCGTGTGGGTTTTTCTCACGTACTAGTTACGGAACCCTACGGTGAGTTTGTTTGTCAATTCTCGAACTCGTGGATGCTGCAGCGACGATGTACTCGTCGAGCCGGTCGTTTCGACTATTTTTGCGTATTTTTCTGAATTTGTGCATTTTCGGCGCATTTTCGGAATTTTCGAAAATTAGGAAAATTTCCTAATTTCTTTTCTCTTTCTCTCTCTCCTTCTCATTCGCGCGACCGTCCCTCTCTCTCCAGTTCTCTCTCGTTCTCTCCCCTTTCCGGCTCCGGCTGCAGACGGAGGCGTGCGTGGGCGAGGTGGCGAGGCCGTGGAGCTGTCGAGGTGCACGATAGGGCGAGGATCGGATCGATTCTGGCGCGATCCCGAACGGTGGATTCAAAGCCGGTGAAATCGGTTCGCGAGTGGTTTTCGGCGTGATTTAGTCCTTTCGGGGCGCGGTTTCTTCGGTGGAGGTAGGGTGACGGATCCTTGCTTCTTCATCTTCGTTTTCCTTGCCATTGCACGGCGTTCGGCTAGGAAACGAGCGTGTTTGGGCTTGTTTTGCCTAAACCGTGATTTTCGTGGTTTTTAGGGTCGGCCGGTAAACGGTGACCGTTTGCGGTTCAGTTAGTTTCTAAATGACCGCAGGGATGTTAGAATCCCATCCACGTAGTTTTCGTGCGATTTGGTGTTCATTCGAGGCCGGTAGAAGTCCGGGAACCTCGGTGACCCACTTAGGGTTGATTTGGTAAAATCGCCCGAATCTTGCGTTTTTGTGCGTGCATGTGGGCGTTTTGGCCCTTGAATGTTGTATTTTGTCGAATGGGTTTGTATCCCTGCGTTTCGGCGTGAATGGGGTGTGGAACGGGCCGATCTGGCCATTCCTCTGTTTTCCCGCCGTAACCGAAGTAGCGGTCTAGCCAGCGACCGTCACTTGCTTTTGACAGCCCTACGATGGACCGTTATTTGGTTTGAGGGTTTATTAGCCCTTTTGCTTCTGGGTAAGCGACGGCCATAGCTTGGAGCGTCGTTCCCGTGTAACGCGCCGGTGCCTGGCCGTTACTTTGCTTTCATCATTTTTCCTTGGGGTTAAGTCAGCTGATCTAACGCGCTTGACCCAGCGCGTTAGATGGAAATAACGCGCCTTGCCCTGGCCGTTACTTTCCGTTGACTGACTTTGACCTGTTGAGGCGGTTCCTCCGACGGATGTGTTCCCATCCGTTGTTTTGAGTATAACGTGCCTGCCCCTAGCCGTTATATTCTGCGTGGATGAGGTTGGGTGGCTGTCCCGTTGGAAGCGACAGTGGAGCCCCTGTGCGTCGTTAGAGAGTAACGCGCTCACCCCTGTCCGTCGTTTGCTGTGGTGTTGGGTTGAGGGTGGCTATGCCGTTGTGAGTAACGGATAGGCCCCCGTGCGTCGTTTGGTTCTGACGGCCCTCCCCTGCCGCGCTGTTTCGTGAGTGACGCGCCTGGCTTAGCGCGTTGCTTCGTTTTGGGTTTGGGTGGCTATGCCGTTGGGAGTAACGGTGGAGCCCCTGTGCGCCGTTTGCTTGTAACGCCCCTGGTCCCGTGCGTTACTTGGCTTTTGTGTGCTTTGTAGGTTGTTAGGGTGGTGTGAGCGACGGCCTGTGTCCGTCCGTCGTTTGGGAAATAACGCCCCTGAGCTAGACCGTCACTTGCTAATAACGGTCTAGGGCCTGTGCGTTGCTTCCCTTATGCCTTTGTTTTCCGCCCGATGATTCTGTGTGTCTTGGCTTGTCCTTGTGGTCTGCCCGTTGTCCCGTGGATGTCTCCTGACGTCCTATGAGGGTTAAGACTACGTTGTGAGGTAGCCAGGAGTCTTCTTACTTGTGGTAGGATCCTTGACCCTACTCTTGTATGCTTTTGTTGTTTGGGTTTCAGTCAACCCGGTGTGACCCAATGGTTGACGTGTGACCTTGTCTGTGCGTGTCTTGGCGGTTCTGTCCTATCCAAGACGCTGCTTCTGGATGTTTCGAGGTGTTGTTCTACCTCGGTTTGCATGTCCAGCTGTACTGAGGGTTCTTGGTGCTTCCCTCAGGTCTCCGTGTGTTGTTTTCTGCGGAGCGTGGGTTTTCTGGCCTAGGATTAGACCGATTGGCGGCTTGTCCCGCTGTTTGTGACGATCTTGCCTTTGAGTCGTTCAACTCAGGATCGTTACATAGGAGGTCTAGTTGCTTGTCCTGAGTTGTCGACGGTGGTGATGCTGCCATTTGGTGCTTAGAAGTACGAGTAGATGGGCGTGGTTGCCTGTCTGTACTTCGGCACTTGTGTTTTGAGCTTCTGTGTCGTGTGAAGCCTCCACTTGTGTGACCTAAGGCCTAGAGGTGCCGACCCGCTAGCGGATGGCGGAGGGGTTTTCCCGGTGAGCAGTTTTTAGTTAGTTCCGCGGGCTCCTAGTCAACGGTGGCGTCCTGCCGAGGGAGAATACTAGCTAGAGGACCTGGCTTAGACTATAGCCAGTGTGTGCACACGTGGTCAGGGACTGAGGACTTACGTCGACGGGCGTGACCCTGACTAGTTACTTGTTTGCTGTTACTGTTTGGTTCAGCTGGTGTCTACATCTCTGCTGTTGTTACAGCAGTACTGTAGGTGAGACACTTGATGTGCAGCATGAGACGTCAGTGGACGCAGCTGGCTTTTTAAGGAGGTGCTTCCGTCACGTGACGCGTAGCTCTTCGCGTTTTCTTGCGCGTTGTGACCTTTGCGAGTTGCTCGTTCGTGGCTGTGCTCGAGGTCAGTGTTCTGTCGTCTGCACGGTGTTCTGATCGTGCGTGGGGCTTTGTGCACGACGTTCTCTGTCGTGTTTTGTCTGTTTCCCGGTGTCGGCGTTCGCCTTCGCCTTTGTTTGGGCTGGTTGACAGGCCGATGTACCCTTCTGTGTGAGTTTAGGGTCATCCACCTGTTGCCTTTTTTTTTGGAGTAGTTTGGGATGCCGAGGTTAGTTCGGTAGCCGCTTGTTTGGTGCGGGTTCTCACCCTCTCCTGCGTGTTCCCTACTCCTACTTCCCGTCTGTTCCTTTACAGCTTTGTAGTGTAGCTTTCCTGCTTTGCTACGTTGCTGTTCTTGCTGCGTTTATTGCTGCTTCTGTTGCTTTTGCTTTGTGCATTTTCCAGTGGGGATCCGCGTGACCCCTACTGAGTTTCTGTTGAGACTCACCCCTGCTGCTTTTCAGGTGGGTTTCGACGTCTGCCTCTGCTGTTCCTGGCGGAGTGCTCGCTTGCTGTTGTAGCTGCCAGCTGTACTTGCGTCGGGCTTCTCCCGACTTCTGTGTACGTTTCTTTCTGTCAGACTGTACTGTGCTAGACTTGTTGTCTTTCCTTTGGGCTGGACTCTGTGTTTAATTGTTAAAAATTTACTTGCTTACTGTTATATCTCTGTGGCTTCAATATACTCCACACATGCCCTCCTAACCCTTCAGGGGCCTCATCAGCCTCTTGGGTGGCCTCCCCAGTTCTTGTTATCGGTATATCGGTATCCTGAACTCTGGGTCGTTACAGATTCGCTCATCCAGTTACTTCCTAACATTTTCAGGTGATTCGGATAGCGACAAGAATGGGTTTGAGGCCGTGTGAAGAGTGCTAGAACGCGATCCATTTATCATTAGCTAGTCGAGTCTTTGAATTTATTTGAGTCTACCTTGTATTCTCAGTTATGTCAGTTAGTGGTATAAACTTTGTGTTAAGTCGTGTAGCCTAATGTTTGGCTTTCTAAATTTGGAAATTTGTCATGGACTATCTTTATTTCCTTTGATTAATCAAATAAACATCACTTGGACTATTGGAATTTATTAGATTTTTAGTCATTTGCGCACTCCGAAATTTTGTATGTTAAAATTCTTATCGCTCTAATGACACGATCTATATAGACGCGTCACGCATCCGAGTATCTTCCGCGCTCGGGACGTGACAGTCTTCGTGGTATCAGAGCCTAGGTTTTCAAACCTAGGGAACTAGAAGAAATAAAAGGTTAGAAATTGAAATCTAAGTAAAAACTTGAGTCCAAGCATAGGTAAAACCCGAGTCCAAGGATAGATATACCTTACCCGGTGAGATGGATAGAGCCATGGGTTAAGTTCTATAATGACTTTTGACCCTAAAAGTAAACCTAATATTTATCATACTTAACTCTTTTGTAGGATCACGGCTGCAGAAAGAGCACAATGGCGCGAGATGCAGCGCACCGTGCAAGGCCTCACACAGGCACTACAGCAAGTGGCCCAAGGCGGAGCAAACTGTGGAGCGGGAGATCTCCACCGAAGTTTCCGTAACATGAACCCACCGAGGTTCACGGGTTCGTCCGACCCCGAGGATGCCGAGAATTGGCTGAAGGAGATGGAACGAATCTTCCGTGTGATGCAATGCGCAGATGAAGAGAAGGTTTTATTGGCCGTATTCCAACTAGAGCGGGACGCTCGATGCTGGTGGGAATCCATAGAAGCAACATTGCCAGAATACCATGTCACATGGAATGAATTCACGGAGCATTTCAACAACAAGTACTTCTCCGATCATATCCAGAAAAAGAAGGCCACGGAATTCACCGTTCTAAAACAACAAGGCTTGAAAGTGGCCGAGTATGAGGCCCAGTTCTCCAGATTATCTAGGTATGCACCCCACTTGGTGTGTACGGAAAAGATGAAGGCGAGAAGATTCCTCAACGGGCTTCGGCCCCATTATATCACACAACTTACCCCGATGGACATCCAAGTCTATTCGGAGATGGTTCGGCGTGCTCAACTGCTGGAAGACGCCACCGAATTATCTGAGAGAATTCGAGGAAGAGACAAGAAGGAACCCATCACAAGCCCGAGAAAATTCAAACAATCATTTAACAAGAAAAGGTTCTTCATGGGAGGGGAGCCCTCAAAGGCAAAGAAATTCCAGAAGAATGACAGGCCATTCTCCACCACCACACCATCAAAGGAAATTTGCAAGTATTGTGATAAAGCTGGCCATAAGATCGAGAAATGTTGGAGGAAGTTAGGAGCTTGTCTTCGATGCGGGAGCCAAGAGCATCGGATCCCAGACTGCCCACTGATGAAGGAACAAGACACCAAAGACGAGAAGCGTCCGGTAAAGAAACAAGGCCGTCTGCAAGCTCTCCGAGAGATGGAACCCACTGAAGGTGGAATTGTGGAAGGTACTCTCACTATTTGTTCAAAAACTGCTCAAGTTTTATTTAATACCGGAGCAACTCATTCATTCGTTTCCAAGAACTTTGCTGCTTCATTTTCTAAGAAACATGAACTGTTAGATTTGGTCATATCTACACCTCTTGGGAATGAGTCTGATATCACTTATCACTATCCAAATTGTGAAGTGATGATTAAGGGAAGTAATTTACCTGCTAACCTGATATGCCTAGATATAAAGGGTTTTGACGTCATACTAGGTGTCGACTGGTTATCCACATACCAAGCAACTGTAGATTACCGGCATGGCAAGGTAACTTTCGTGGATTTCCCAGAGCTAGTTTACAATAGCCCTCGGAGTAAATAACTTCTTATATAAGCACTCCGAGCTAGTAAACTTATGAATAAGGGATGCATGGCTTTCATAGCATTCATGACTGCCACGGAAGTCGAGAAGGTTAAACTTGAAGACATCCGTGTAATTCGGGATTTTTCCGAAGTTTTTCCAGAAGATTTAACCGGCTTACCCCCTGAAAGGGAAGTGTCGTTCATAATCGACCTTGTCCCTGGTGCTGGTCCTGTTTCTAGGGCACCATACAGAATGTCCCCTGCTGAGCTGAAGGAACTAAAGGAACAACTAATGGAGTTATTGAAAAAGGGTTTCATCAGGTCGAGTACTTCCCCTTGGGGAGCACCCGTGCTGTTCGTCAAAAAGAAGGATGGATCGATGAGACTATGCATCAATTATCGGCAGCTAAATAACCTTACAATCAAGAACAAATACCCGCTGCCAAGGATTGACGAGCTGTTCGATCAGTTATCAGGAGCTTCATATTTCTCCATGATTGATCTTCGTTCTGGTTACCACCAATTGAAGATCAAAGAAGAAGACATTCATAAAACTACATTTCGAAGCAGGTATGGGCATTACGAATTTACTGTTATGTCTTCCGAACTAACAAATGCCCCCGTAACTTTTATGCAGTTAATGAACAGCATATTCAGGCCCTATTTAGACCAATTCATTGTGGTCTTTATTGATGATATTCTGATCTATTCCAAGACTGAAGATGATCATGAAGAACATCTCAAGAAGGCACTGCAGATATTAAGGGAAAACAAGCTATATTCCAAATTCAGCGAATGCGAGTTCTGGCTCGAGGAAGTATCCTTCCTAGGCCATATTATTTCGAAGAATGGAATTGCTGTTGACCCGTCCAAGGACGAAGCCATGAAGAACTGGGAACGACCCACAAATGCAACAGAAATTCGAAGCTTCTTGGGTCTAGCTGGTTACTACCGGCGTTTTATCAAGGACTTCTCCAAGATTGCCGTTCCTCTGACCAGGTTAACCCGCAAGGAAGTGCCTCATGAGTGGAATGAAGACTGTGAAAAGCGTTTCTAAGCTTTGAAGGATCTCTTGACCACTGCTCCAGTCTTATCATTACCAATTGAAGAAGAAAAATACGAGGTATATACCGATGCTTCGAGTATTGGCCTCAAATGTGTATTGATGCAGAATGGAAGAGTCATTGCATATTCTTCCCGATAATTGAAGAAACATGAAGAGAACTACCCGGTTCATGACTTAGAACTGGCCGCGGTAGTATTCACTTTGAAGATCTGGAGGCACTATCTCTACGGAGAACAATTCACTGTGTACTCCGATCATAAAAACCTCAAGTACTTATTCTCCCAAAAGGAGTTGAACATGCGGCAAAGGCGTTGGCTCGAGTATCTCAAGGATTTCGACTTCACTATACAGTACCATCCTGGTAAGGGTAATTCCGTAGCTGATGCCCTTAGTCGAAAGCCGAGAACAATATTGGCCAACTGCATGATACAAGAATGGAAGTTGCTGGAGAAATTCTCCTTACTTGATATCAGCACAGATGAGAAGAACATGTGTATTATTCTATCTCATATGAGCCTACATCCAGATTTGCTACCTGAAATCAAGAAGCTACAAGAAGAAGATCCCTCACTAGTGGAGATAAAGAGCAAGTTGGACGAGAGACTGGATTTTAAGCTGGCACCTGATGGCAGATTGCTATTTCATGAACGGACATGTGTGCCCGACTGTCCCGAATTGAAGAAGAAGATTCTTGAAGAAGCTCATCGATCGAGGTACACGATCCACCCTGGAGCCACTAAGATGTACCAAGACTTGAAAAGAACTTTCTGGTGGCCTAACATGAAAAGGGAGGTAGCAGACTTTGTGTCCCGTTGCCTCACATGCCAACAAGTGAAGGTGGAACATCAAAAACTCGCCAGAAAGCTACATCCGCTCGATATTCCCAAGTGGAAGTGGGAAGACATTAGCATGGACTTTATCATGGGTTTGCCCAAGTCTAGGAGCGGATATGATGGAATTTGGGTAATTATCGACGAGCTAACTAAATCGGCCCATTTCTTACCCATCAAAAGTCGATGGTCAGTCGACGTACTTGCTACCCTGTATATTAAGGAGATGGTTAGATTGCATGGAGTTCCCGTCTCGATCATATCTGACCGAGACCCGCGCTTCACCTCTCTTTTTTGGAAGGGTCTACAACACTCTCTGGGGACGAAACTTAATTTCAACACTGCTTTCCATCCCCAGACAGATGGTCAGACGGAAAGGACAAATCAGGTTGTTGAAGATATGTTAAGGGCATGTATTATAGATTTCGACGGAAGCTGGCACGACCACTTATCCCTAGCTGAATTTGCCTATAATAACAGCTATCAAGCTAGTATTCAAATGGCACCTTTCGAGGTGCTTTATGGCAGGAGTTGTCATTCTCCAATATGCTGGGAAGAAGTTGGTGAAAGACAAATTATAGGCCCAGATATGGTTAGAGATTCGACAGAGAAGATACACCTTATCAGAGAGAGACTCAAGGTAGCTCAGTGCAGGCAAAAATCTTATGCTGATAATAGAAGGAGAGATTTGGAGTTCCAAGTTGGTGACCATGTATTTCTCAAGTTATCTCCTGGCCGAGGTATTAGAAGATTCGGTGTTAAGGGCAAGCTTACACCGAGGTTTATCGGTCCATTCGAAGTATTGGAAAGAGTGGGCGAGGTGGCCTACCGTATTACTTTACCTCCTCAACTCTCGGAAGTGCATAATGTATTTCATATATCTATGCTGAAGAAATATGTGCACGACCCTTCTCACGTCATCGACCATGCTGATTTGGTGATTCAAAGAGATCTTACTTATGAGCAAAGGTCGATGCGGATCCTCGACCGCGAAGTTTGAGTTCTAAGGAGCAAGACTGTGACGACCCAGAGTTCAGGATACCGATATACCGATAACATCAGTATACCGACACCAAGAACTGGGGAGGCCACCCAAGAGGCTGATGAGGCCCCTGAAGGGTTAGTGGGGGGTTAGCTGAGGAATATGCATAATTAATTGCGAATTTGGGGCGCGCAATACAAATAAGTATTTAAGATTTAAACACAAGTGCGGAAGCAATTTAAAATAACCAGAGTGATATATATAACTAGTCCAGAGTCACAAACACTAGTCCACAGGGCACAACTACGCGGGGCATACCCCGGCAAAAGTACAACACAAGCCTCAAAAAGGCAGCTCGTGCTCAGCTGGCAGCTAAGGAACGGTCCCGAAACAGCACGCTACACTCCGGGAGATGTCGGGCGCGGCTCACCTGAAAGGAGAAGGGTGAGTCACAGCCAGACTCAGTAGGGGTCACGCGGATCCCTACCTCGCACTAAACAAGCGAACATGCATAATTAACAGCAATTAAAGCATGCATTCAAATAAATACACAGGCAATGGCATGAATATCTAATCACAAGAAAGCTGTAAACTCTATCTAAGCAAGTATAACAGCTAACACATGCCGCTACTAATTGAATGCAAGCGATTAAAGCTAAAACTACCAATTAGAATGAGCTGCAACTAGTCCAAGCAACAAGGAAGGACAACCACTGGAGTAGAAACCAGAAGCGTCCACTGACGGCTTACACTGCGTCTCAAGCACTCGCAGTCGACAAGCGACAAGCTAAGCGCGCAAACAGTACCAAACCAAGTGACCAGTCGGAGTGGCACCCGTCGGCGTCAGTCCACAGTCTCCGACCACGTGTGCACACACTGACTCTAGCCTGAGCCAGGCCCTCTAACTAGTTTTCTCCCTTGGCAGGACGCTACCATTGGCTGGGAGCCCACGGAACTAGCTTACAAACCGTGAATGGGAAATATACCCCTCCGCCATCCTCAAGCGGGTCGGTACTCAACAGACCTTAGGGCAACAACAGTGGCTCCATTGCCTGGAAAGAAAAGCTACTCTATTGGCACATAAAACACGCCACAATATAGTAAAACAATACAACTATGGCATGAATATAGAACGGAACGCATAAGCAATGGGCTGGGAATATATTACAGCCATTAGGGAAGTGGCGGTCAAGGACCCACGCGCCACATGCAAACGACGGTCGGGGGTCGGCGCGTTACTTCAAGAATGACGCTCCAGTCCCCATCCGTCACTCCCTTCAGGATTCCAGCTCAAGAGGCACCAAAGGCATGTAACGGTGGGGGCCCTGCGCGTTACTTCGAAGCGACGCGTGGGGTCACCGCCGTCACATCCACCCGAGGCTCAAACCACCTATCAGCGTTCTAAATGGTAGCAGGCGAAGTAACGCCCCGGTCTAGGCGCGCCGGACCGAAACGACGGTCGGCCGACTGGCCGCCGGGCGCACCGCCTGACCAAAATCACGGAAAACAGTTGATGAGTAACGGATGGGAGCCCCACCGTTACTCTCCAAGTAACGCACCCCCAATGGGCCGCTATTTGGTAGTGACGCGTCCACCTTGGACCGTCGGGCAAGTGACGGTTCCTGGCAGGACCGTCACTGCACCTGGGTTACGGGCGGGTACGGTTTGTAAACCGAAGCCCTCCCGGACGGCTGAAAACGCCGGGTATCGACGGAAACCTAATAACCTGTCAAACCACGCATGCTAGACAACAATCTAACATCTAAATCTAGCACATGCAAGGCCTAAAACGCATTAAACTCAAGATTTAGGCTAAAACCCCAAAAATGGAAATATGAACATCATGCATGCTACGGGGTGCTAATCAACAAGCGAGCTAAAGGAAACGATCCTAGCAAGATCGAGGTTCCATCCCCCTACCTTTCGCAAGCCGAAACCGTCGAACGGGCCGCATGCAAGGAGGAATAGCCACGGAGCTTCCACGCTCCACCTCGCTCCCACGATCACCGATCCACGCCGAAGTGGACACCCACGCGCTCTACTCGACGCGAGGAATCCAACGGTGCCAACCTCGTCTCAATCCAACGCCGTCTCGACCCCGATCCCTAAGAGAGGAGAGGAGGTGGCCGCACGGAGGAGAGAGAGAGGGAGAGGGTGAAATGAGAGATCGACGGGGAGAGAGAGAGAGAGGGTGAGAGATATAAAAAAAATAAAAATAAAATTAATATATATATGATATAATCATTATATATATAAAAATCTTATTAATATTCAATAACCCTCAAACAGCTCCGAACAAATCCGGAAAAATGCCAGACAAATTCCTAAAAATCCAGGAAAATAGCCGGAATTTCCAGAACAATTAATAGAACAAATACCACGAAGGATCCATTAAGGCACGGGCCTTACAGTCCCTCCCTCCTTACAGAAATTTCGCCCTCGAAATTTACAATAACCGAAAAGGAGGAAACTGAGAAAGGACTTATACCTCACTGGAACAAGAAAGGAAAAAGCTGACGCATCTCATCTTCACGCTCCCAAGTAGACTCGTTACCAGAGTGACGCTGCCAAGCAACCCTTACCAGAGGAATAACCTTATTTCTCAACCGCTGCTCACGACGGTCTTCAATTCGGATAGGAAACTCTGGCGTGGACAAATCAGCAGTCACCTCGGGCCACACTGAATCATCGAGAACATGAGAAGCATCAGACACATATTTCCTCAACTGAGACACGTGGAACACATTATGAATAGCTTGCATGGCCGCCGGCAGTTGCAAACGATAAGCCACTGAACCAATAGCTTCAACAATCGGAAAAGGGCCAACATACCGCGGACTAAGCTTTCCACGCTTCCCAAACCTGGAAACACCCTTCATTGGAGATATTTTAACAAACACCATATCTCCTGGCTCAAATTGTAGTGGACGTCTGCGCCGATCTGCATAACTTTTCTGTCGACTCTGAGCCGTCAACAATCTCTGTCTGATCAGACGAACCACATCAGAACACTGCTGTACCATGTCCGGTCCTGTCAACAGTCGGTCCCCAACATCAAACCAGTTCAGAGGAGTACGACAAGGACGACCATACAGCGCTTCATAAGGAGCCATGCCAATACTGGAGTGAAAACTGTTATTATAAGCAAACTCAACAAGTGGCAAATGCTGACCCCACGAACCTTGCCAATCAAGGCAACACGATCTCAGCATGTCTTCCAAAGTCTGAATAGTTCTCTCTGACTGTCCATCTGACTGTGGATGATACGCTGAACTGAAAGCTAACTCAGTGCCCAAAGCTTTCTGGAAACTACGCCAGAAGCCAGAGGTAAAACGCGGGTCACGATCTGACACAAGTGAAACAGGAATTCCATGCAATGGCACGATCTTCTGCACATAGAGCTCGGCCAATCTCTGCACACTCCAAGTAACTTTAATTGGCAACAATCTGGCGGTTTTCGTCAATCTGTCGACAAGCAGCCAGATTCCATCAAAACCTTGAGAAGTTCGAGGCAAACCCACCACAAAATCTGTAGTAACATGGTCCCATTTCCACATCGGATTTCCAATGGCTGAAGCAGACCACCTGGCTTTTGATGTTCGGCTTTAACTAATTGACAAGTCAAGCACTTAGAAACAAAAATAGCCACGTCCTTCTTCATGCCGGGCCACCAGAACTGCTTCTTCAAATTCTGATACATCTTGGTGACACCAGGGTGAATAGCAAAACGGGAACCATGGGCTTCACTCAAAATCTCATTCCTCAAATCATCATCAACAGGAATATACAATCTGCCCTGGAAACTGACGACCAGCTCGTCATCAAATTCCACATCATATCTTGATATAACACGGGCCAAATCAGAATCAGCTTGCTGGGCTTCTAGAATCTGCTGATACAAAGCTGAACCCAAAACCAAGCTAGCACAAACTGCCATCCTCGGATCGGCAGGAATCTCTACACACAATGCCTCGCTCGGAAGCTGTTCCCACAATTTCCATTCATGAAGCAACAAATGACTGACTTGTACTTTCCTGCTCAGAGCATCAGCCACAACATTCATTTTACCTGGCTGATAGGAGAGTGTAAAGTCATAATCTTTCATGTATTCCATCCATCGCCTCTGCCTGAGATTCAGATCTTTCTGGGAGAAAATATACTGTAAACTCTGATGATCAGTAAGAATCTGAAATTTCTCACCATACAGATAATGTCTCCAGATCTTCAAGGCAAAAATAACTGCAGCTAGCTCTAGATCATGAGTGGGATAATTTCCTTCATGCTGTTTCAATTGCCGAGATGCATATGCGATAACCTTACCATGTTGCATCAGCACTGCACCCAAACCTACTCGAGACGCATCTGTACAAACAAGAAAACCACCCGAGTCGGAAGGCAAAGTCAACACTGGAGAAGAAGTCAACAGCCTTTTCAATTCAACAAAGCTAGCCTCACACTGATCCGACCAGACAAATGGCACACCCTTCCGTGTCAATTTAGTCATCGGTGCTGCAATCTTCGCAAAATCCTGAATGAATCTGCGGTAATATCCAGCCAATCCTAAAAAACTTCGTATCTCCGTGATGGTCCTCGGTCTCTGCCAACTCAAAACGGCATCAATCTTTGCAGGGTCTACTGCTACTCCATCACTAGAAATCACATGGCCAAGAAAATGAATCTCCCGAAGCCAGAATTCACATTTACTGAGCTTCGCATAAAGCTCGTGATCTCTTAGAGTCTGCAGAACGATCCTCAAATGCTGCACATGATCATCAACAGAGGCAGAATATATCAAGATATCATCAACAAAGATCACCACAAAATGGTCCAGAAATGGACGAAAGATACGCTGCATTAGATCCATGAAGGCTGCTGGGGCATTAGTCAAACCAAACGGCATGACTAAAAATTCAAAGTGACCATATCGAGTACTGAAAGCAGTCTTCTCCACATCAGATTCCCGGATCCGCAACTGAAAATAGCCAGATCGGAGATCAATCCGTGAAAAGACAGCAGCAGACTGTAACTGGTCAAACAAATCATCAATCCTGGGGAGCGGATACTTATTCTTGATAGTCGCCTGATTCAGCTGCCTGTAATCAATACAAAGCCTCAGGTTTCCATCTTTCTTTTTCACAAACAGTACTGGGGCACTCCACGGAGAAAAACTGGGACGAATATAACCCTTCTCCAGTAACTCTAGTAGCTGTGCACGCAGTACTTTCAATTCAGCTGGAGCCATTCGGTACGGCGGCTTTGCTAAGGGGCCAGTACCTGGAATCAGTTCAATCACCATCTCAATCTCTCGCTCTGGGGGCAAGCCTGGCAACTCGTCAGGAAACACATCAGGGAACTCACAGACAACCGGAATATCACAAACATCCCGTCGTGGTTTTTCAACAGCCACCACTGAAGCAAGGAATCCCTGACAACCTGCGCTAAGCAACCTATAGGCTCGAATAGCAGAAATAATCATACGAGAAGAACGGGATCGAATACCTTGAAAATAAAAGGCTGATTTTCCCTGGGGCTGAAAATAGACTTTCTTCGATCTGCAGTCAACCACAGCTCCATAATGCTCCAACCAATCCATTCCCAGAATAACATCATAATCTGCCAGCTGCAACGCATACAATCTCGCCGGCAACTGGTGATCATCAATCATCACAGGAGACTCATCCAAACACAAGGGAGTAACCATGAAATCTCCAGAAGGCAATTCCACAAACAACTCACAAGACAGCTCAGAAGTCGGTTCCTCAATACAAGCCATAAAATCCTCAGAAATAAAAGAGTGAGAAGCACCAGAATCAAATAAGACATGAGCTGAATGACCATAAAGCATAATCGTACCTTCCACAAGATGGGACGCAGCAGCATCAGCTCTTGTCAAATGAGAAACTTTGCCTTTCTGCTTCTTAGAACCAACTGAAGATTGCTGAGAAGACGCCGACGCCTGAGAGAAAAATTGCTGTGGAGCTTGAGGTGCAGGAGGTCTAAACTGCGGCTGAGGTTGAGAAAACTGAGGAGCTTGCAATGGATTCGGCCTCAGCGGGCAATCTCGAACCACATGACCTGGCTGGTCACACCTAAAGCAAACAACAGGAAGAGAACACGGTTGGCCCTTATGATGACCACCGCATCTCCGACACGTCCACGGCTGACTAGCAGCTGAGCTCTGTCGAGTCTGAGAAGAAGGTGCTGTCGGCTGCTGAACAGAATCTGCACCGGACGGCTGCTGAACAAACTTCTTCTTCTTCTTGAACCTTTTGAACTTGGGCTTAGAAGGAGAGGAAGCACTGGAAACCTCTGACTGGACCGAAGGAACACTAGGCACGGGCTGTCGGTAAGCCTGCTGAACCTGAGCCACCGGCTGCACTGACCCTGCCTGGGGATATCCACCCGGTCTCGCCATCTCCAGCTCTAAAGCTACAGCTGTCTGGCACGCAGTATCGAGATCCGCAACACGACTCGCTATCAACGGCATCTTCAACTCTGGCCTCAACCCTCGCAAGAATTGCTGGGTCTTCAAAGCTTCACTGGCCAGCACATGGGGCGCATACTGACCCAATTCCAAGAACTTATTCCTGTACTGAAGCACGGTCATACTGCCCTGGGTCAATTCCATAAACCGATACATCTTATCCATCTGCAAGCAGGCAGGAGTATAGGCACGCTCAAAAGCAGCAACGAACTCTGCCCAAGTGATTTGCCGAAGAGGTCTGGATCGAAAGGAAATCTGCCACTCGGCTTTCCACCACGCAATGGACGTACCCTGGAGTTGAAAGGCAGCGAGCATGACTTTCTCATCTTCAGCACACTCCATCGAGACAAAAACACGCTCTATCGCATCCATCCATTGCCTCGCGACTTCTGGATCAGCTTGGCCATCGAAAGCAGGCGGATTGAACATCAGAAATTCCTTCAAAGCCTTGCCTCGACTGCCAGGCACTTCAGCTTGAACGATCGGCACTGGAGGAGCAACTGGAACGACAGGAACAGCGGGAACTGCAGGAGGAGGTGCAGAACCGCTATCTTCCCTGGGCGCATCTCGAGGAACACGAGGAGCTCGAGGAGGTCTTCCTCGACGAGGCGGCATAATTATGCTGCCAAAAACACAATCAACAATGAAATCCATCAATCATACGGAAAACATCCTATGCCAGCAAGAGACAACAACAGGACTAGCTCTGGACCAAGCGTCAATTCCAATTCTTTACGCAAATCCTCAACTTCAAGCTCTGATACCATCTGTGACGACCCAGAGTTCAGGATACCGATATACCGATAACATCAGTATACCGACACCAAGAACTGGGGAGGCCACCCAAGAGGCTGATGAGGCCCCTGAAGGGTTAGTGGGGGGTTAGCTGAGGAATATGCATAATTAATTGCGAATTGGGGCGCGCAATACAAATAAGTATTTAAGATTTAAACACAAGTGCGGAAGCAATTTAAAATAACCAGAGTGATATATATAACTAGTCCAGAGTCACAAACACTAGTCCACAGGGCACAACTACGCGGGGCATACCCCGGCAAAAGTACAACACAAGCCTCAAAAAGGCAGCTCGTGCTCAGCTGGCAGCTAAGGAACGGTCCCGAAACAGCACGCTAAACTCCGGGAGATGTCGGGCGCGGCTCACCTGAAAGGAGAAGGGTGAGTCACAGCCAGACTCAGTAGGGGTCACGCGGATCCCTACCTCGCACTAAACAAGCGAACATGCATAATTAACAGCAATTAAAGCATGCATTCAAATAAATACACAGGCAATGGCATGAATATCTAATCACAAGAAAGCTGTAAACTCTATCTAAGCAAGTATAACAGCTAACACATGCCGCTACTAATTAATGCAAGCGATTAAAGCTAAAACTACCAATTAGAATGAGCTGCAACTAGTCCAAGCAACAAGGAAGGACAACCACTGGAGCAGAAACCAGAAGCGTCCACTGACGGCTTACACTGCGTCTCAAGCACTCGCAGTCGACAAGCGACAAGCTAAGCGCGCAAACAGTACCAGACCAAGTGACCAGTCGGAGTGGCACCCGTCGGCGTCAGTCCACAGTCTCCGACCACGTGTGCACACACTGACTCTAGCCTGAGCCAGGCCCTCTAACTAGTTTTCTCCCTTGGCAGGACGCTACCATTGGCTGGGAGCCCACGGAACTAGCTTACAAACCGTGAATGGGAAATATACCCCTCCGCCATCCTCAAGCGGGTCGGTACTCAACAGACCTTAGGGCAACAACAGTGGCTCCATTGCCTGGAAAGAAAAGCTACTCTATTGGCACATAAAACACGCCACAATATAGTAAAACAATACAACTATGGCATGAATATAGAACGGAACGCATAAGCAATGGGCTGGGAATATATTGCAGCCATCAGGGAAGTGGCGGTCAAGGACCCACGCGCCACATGCAAACGACGGTCGGGGGTCGGCGCGTTACTTCAAGAATGACGCTCCAGTCCCCATCCGTCACTCCCTTCAGGATTCCAGCTCAAGAGGCACCAAAGGCATGTAACGGTGGGGGCCCTGCGCGTTACTTCGAAGCGACGCGTGGGGTCACCGCCGTCACATCCACCCGAGGCTCAAACCACCTATCAGCGTTCTAAATGGTAGCAGGCGAAGTAACGCCCCGGTCTAGGCGCGCCGGACCGAAACGACGGTCGGCCGACTGGCCGCCGGGCGCACCGCCTGACCAAAATCACGGAAAACAGTTGATGAGTAACGGATGGGAGCCCCACCGTTACTCTCCAAGTAACGCACCCCCAATGGGCCGCTATTTGGTAGTGACGCGTCCACCTTGGACCGTCGGGCAAGTGACGGTTCCTGGCAGGACCGTCACTGCACCTGGGTTACGGGCGGGTACGGTTTGTAAACCGAAGCCCTCCCGGACGGCTGAAAACGCCGGGTATCGACGGAAACCTAATAACCTGTCAAACCACGCATGCTAGACAACAATCTAACATCTAAATCTAGCACATGCAAGGCCTAAAACGCATTAAACTCAAGATTTAGGCTAAAACCCCAAAAATGGAAATATGAACATCATGCATGCTACGGGGTGCTAATCAACAAGCGAGCTAAAGGAAACGATCCTAGCAAGATCGAGGTTCCATCCCCCTACCTTTCGCAAGCCGAAACCGTCGAACGGGCCGCATGCAAGGAGGAATAGCCACGGAGCTTCCACGCTCCACCTCGCTCCCACGATCACCGATCCACGCCGAAGTGGACACCCACGCGCTCTACTCGACGCGAGGAATCCAACGGTGCCAACCTCGTCTCAATCCAACGCCGTCTCGACCCCGATCCCTAAGAGAGGAGAGGAGGTGGCCGCACGGAGGAGAGAGAGAGGGAGAGGGTGAAATGAGAGATCGACGGGGGAGAGAGAGAGAGAGGGTGAGAGATATAAAAAAAATAAAAATAAAATTAATATATATATGATATAATCATTATATATATAAAAATCTTATTAATATTCAATAACCCTCAAACAGCTCCGAACAAATCCGGAAAAATGCCAGACAAATTCCTAAAAATCCAGGAAAATAGCCGGAATTTCCAGAACAATTAATAGAACAAATACCACGAAGGATCCATTAAGGCACGGGCCTTACAAAGACGATCCCTATGGTGAAAATCCAATGGAATCGATGCGCGGAACAAGAAGCAACTTGGGAGACCGAAGAATCTATGAAAAGAAGATACCCAGAATTATTCTAAACTGTAAGTATTTTATACTTTCCACAATATCCTTATACAGTTGAATTTGGGGACCAAATTCTTTTAAGTAGGGGAGGGTGTAACACCCGAGAATTTTAAAATAGAAATATATAAAAACATTATATATATATATTTAATTATTGAACTCATATTCTAATTCTATTGATTTAACCAATTAAAATATTTAATTACCAATAGATGCTTTAGAAGATGCCAAATTATATTTTAGGAAATGCCAATTTATATTTTCAATCACTTAGGAAATTAATATTACACTATTCCAAAGAAATAGGAAATAGGTTATATAGATAGTGTTTTAAAGGATAAACATCTCTTTTACAAGATGCCAATTCATATTTTCATAATTTAGAAAATTTCATATTTCAACTTTTTCATTATATCGTTATTTTAAAGAAATAAGGGTATATAGATGAAGTGTTAAAGGATAAACATAATTTAGAAAGTGAGAAAGGGTATATAGATAATTTTGGTTAGTGTAGAGTGAATACAAAAATCTCCGTTCAAAATAACGACATATGTTAAGTCGTTATTTCCTAAACGTGAATAGTGACATGAATAGTGCCACTTTTTATTTAAAAAGATTTTTTCAAAAAAAATTATATGTAAAAATAGAGAAATATGTAAGGGTCTCACCCCTGAAATTTCACAAACAAATTCCATCAACTTAAAGATATAAATCTTTGAAGTTTAATATGAAAATATTAACTTATGAAATACACGACCCTCTCTGGGACGTCATTTCTTTTCCGACAATTATCACGATCATTCTATCCCTCCAGCCCGTGTAGGCTGTCAACCCACTAAATACCCTATAATTCTGGATCTTATCTCACATCCTGTCCACCCTAAGGTTATAAAATACACTCTATTCTCCCTATTTGGTTAGTTCGACGGCTAGATACGGGAACAAGTTCTGAAGAGTTGCAGAGGAAGGGAAGGGCTACTTCTTCCTCTCCTGTCAACTCCTGTCACTTCACAGAGGTAGGTGTTCTCAAATCCTTGCCTAACTAGTAGCTAATAGGTTAATTGATTCATGTTTAGACTTTGATCAACTAGTTAACCATGCTATATATATCATCTGGCTTTAACGTAATCAAGCAATAATCATGTATGTATCATGTTATTTTGATAGCCTGTTACATATCACCATGATCTTTAAGAGTTTAAATTTAGTTTCTTAGTATGATTTTTATGAGTTTTAGAACATATTTTATCACACTAGTTTTACAGTATTAATAACCATGTTTTAAACCTTAATATAGAGTCTCTATTAACATAATATGTTCATAGTTTAAAGACACGGAGGCTCCCAGCCCTCTGGTAAATGGCGCCCCTGACTAGGGCGCCATTTGCAAAATTGAAGACTGTTCGCACAGTCGTCATTTAAATGAAGACACCACCAAGGTCGTCAATTCGATTTCAGGAATTTTGAGTAATTGATAATTCAACACATTCAAAAATCCATAACTATCAAATTAAAGCACGAAATTTTTGCATGAACATGTTTTAAAAATCCTGACATTTTTCTCAACACATTCGTGCCATTACTTCCTGATTCAGAATTTTTTTCACACTGATGAATAGTGACACCTCTCTGTAATTGGCGCCCCTGACCAGGGCGCCAATTTCAGAATTGAAGACTGCCCGAGAGGGCGTCAATTAATTGAAGACATGCACCATGTCGTCAATTCCGTTTTCTGGAATTTTCAGAAATCAATAAATCAACACATTCAAAAATCTATAACTAATAAATCGGACCTTGAAAATTTTGACAGAATATACTTCTGTGACCCTGAGATTTTTCTCCATCTGACCATGTCTTCGGATTCTGATTTGGAGAAACTTTTTTGAAATGAACAGTGATTTGAGTCACAAAACGTATCAGCTAGGTGAAAATCACTAAATTGAAGACGGTCCTTAAGTCTTCAATTTCAGAATTGAAGACGGCCGTAAGTCTTCAATTACTGAATTGAAGACGGCCCTTAAGTTTTCAATTTCAGAATTGAAGACGGCCCTCAAGTCTTCAATTAATTGAAGACTGCTCACAGGGGTGTCAATTCCGTTTCATGAGGAATTAAAGTTATAACATTATAAAATTCATATCTGTGAAACCAAAACTCAGTAATTATATCTGAACATGTTTCTGGACTCCCAAGGAATTATACTAAGTATTCATATCCTTATTTTCGAATTTCGAGAAACTTTTTTAAAATGAATAGTGCTTTGAGTCACAAAACATATCTGCCAGGTGAAAATCACAGAATTGAAGACGACCCTTAAGTCTTCAATTTCAGAATTGAAGACGGCCCTCAAGTCTTCAATTAATTGAAGACTAGGCAAAGGGGCGCCAATTTCATATATATATATATATATATTTGAAAAAATAAAATTTTTGAAAGATTGGGTAACACCAGGCGCCAATTACTGAATTGAAGACGGCCCTTAAGTCTTCAATTTCATAATTGAGGACGGCCCTCAAGTCTTTAATTAATTGAAGACTGGGTAAAGGGGCGCCAATTTCATATATATATATATATATATAATTTTTTAAAAAAATCAAAAATTTGAAAGGTTGGGTAACCCCCAGGCGTCAATTCTTTAAATGACGACTTCCAGGACGTCTTCAATTAAATGAAGACATCCTGAGGGGCGCCAATTTGATATATACATATATAAATTTCTAAAAATTGAAAATTTTAAGGATTAGCAAACCCTCAGATGCTAACTCATTTATTGCAACTTCTGATCTTGATTTGTCTCGAGAATTGTGTAAACACAACCCTAATCCATACTCCTGCATATGATGAGTTCTTAAAATTCCGTTCCATGAAAAATCTACTTGTGTATACCCTACATGGTCAAACCTTGAATCACTTAAACTACCATTTGGGAGTGTAGGAACTAAGTGATATGTAGGGCAAAGTGTTACGTTGTGGGAGCCACCTCTTGAGGCCGTACGGCGCAAAGTGCTACACGACGGGAGTCACCTCTTGAGCCTGTAGGGGCCACATCTAGAATCCTCCATAACCAAATGACAAGTTAATCTCGTCTGAAATACTACGTTTCTAAATTCTTGAAATTCCGTATTGGCTATAAATGAGAGTGGATGTCAAAGGTAATACATGAAATGCTGTGCATATAGGGCCCGGTCTGGTCCTGGGAGGAGCACCCGACTTATGCCCATGAGAGTTTATTGACCACGGTGTTTAGCATTGCACCAGAGTACTTGCTTGACTTGAGACACTCCACCCCTACTCTCTCTCTCCTTACTTACTTGACTGGCGTGGCCCGAAACGGGCAATACTTGACTTGTGGCCCGAGAAAGGGCAAAATACTTACATGATAATAGCCAATTCTACTGATACGTACTTGACAATACTTGCTTGAATTGAATTTTTACTTGATATATGTAATGCCCTGGATCCTTGGTAGGTCTTGCTGGATCTTCATTGGATCTTTTGGATTGGTTTCAGTGAGTTTCGGTTCGCTTTGGTGGCTTCCGAGTTGAGCTTTATGAGCCGTGTGGGTTTTTCTCTCGTACTAGTTACGGAACCCTACGGTGAGTTTGTTTGTTAGTTCTTGAACTCGTGAATGCTACAGCGATGATGTACTCTTCGAGCCGGTCGTTTCGACTATTTTTGCGTATTTTTCTTAATTTGTGCATTTTCGACGCATTTTCAAAATTTTCGGAAATTAGAAAAATTTCCTAATTTCTTTTCTTTTTCTTTCCTTTTCCTCTCTCCTCCTCATTTCGCAGCCGCCTTCTCTCTCTCCCGTTTCGCTTTCTCAGCTCCGACTGCAGACGGGGTACCTTGGGGCGTGTGCTGGGGACGTGGTGGAGCTGGCTAGGTGCGCGATGAGGCGAGGATCGGATCGATTCTGGCGCGATCCCAAACGGTGGATTCAAAGCCGACGGTTCGGTTCATGACGCAGTTTTCGGCGTGGTTTAGTCCCTTCGGGGCACGGTTTCTTCGGTGGAGGTAGGGTGACGGTTCCTCACTTCCTCCTCTCTGTTTTTCCTGCCATTGCACGTCGTTCGGTAAGGAAACGGTCGAGTTTGGGCTTGTTTTGCCTAAACCGTGGTTTTCATGATTTGTAGGGATTGCTGGAAAACGGCGACCGTTTGTGGTGTAGTTAGTTTTAAACTGACCGCAGGGATGTTAGGATCCCATCCATGCTAGTTTTGTGTTGATCGGTGGTCATTCGAGGCCGATAGGAGCCCGGGAACCTCGTTGATCCATTTAGGGTGGATTCGTTAGAATCGCCCCGATCTTGAGTTTTAATGCTTGCATGTGGGCTTTTTAGCCTCCTTATGTTGTTTTTCGTCGATTGGGTTGGTTTCCCCTGCGCTTCGGCGTAAATGGGGCGTGGAACGGGCCGATTTGGCCATCCCTATGTTTTCCCGCCGTAGCTGATGTGGCAGTCGTTCCAGGGACTGTCACTTGCTCTGACGGCCCCACGACTGACCGTTACATTGTCTGGGTTGATTGAGTTCTTCGGGGTTTTGAGAGAGTGACGGCCCAGGGCTGGCGTGTCACATTTCTCTGACGCATCCCGTGAGGCACGTTATATCTCTTTTGTCGTTTATTACTTGTGTTAAGTCGGTTCCTCTAACGCGCTTGACCCAGCGCGTTAGATGGATGTAACGTGCCCTGTTCTGGCCGTTACATTCCGTTTGACCGATGTTGACCATTTGAGGCGGTGCCTCTTGCGGTGGTTCCCCCGTGCGTTAGGTGTTTGTAACGCGCCTGCCCCAGGCCGTTACATGCTGTGTTGGCTGAGTTGGGTTGCTGCACCGTTGGATATAATGGTGGGGCCCCTGTGCATCAGGCGTTTGTAACGCGCCCTGTGCTGGCCGTTACATGCCTCTCAGCTAGCTTTGGTTGTGGGTGTGTTGACCCTGACGCGCCTGGTCTTGTGCGTCAGGTGGC
Source organism: Amorphophallus konjac (assembly GCA_022559845.1). Lineage (NCBI taxonomy): Eukaryota > Viridiplantae > Streptophyta > Magnoliopsida > Alismatales > Araceae > Amorphophallus > Amorphophallus konjac. The sequence goes on along the minus strand of CM040126.1, from coordinate 194,061,608 downwards.
TATAGCGCGCTCGCTCCCATGCGTTAGTTCGTTGTAACGCGTCTCGTCTAGCGCGTTACATGCTTCGTGTGTTTTGTGTTTGAGGGTTGTTGGCCCAGACGGCCCCGGTCTGAAGCGTCAGGTGTGTGTAATGCGCCCCGTGCTGACCGTTACATGCTGTTTTCTGTGTTTTAGAGTTGGTTAGGGTGGTGTGAGTGACGGCTTCTCCCCCGACCGTCGCTCGGAGTGTAACGGCCCAGGTCTAGACCGTCATATGTTTGTAGCGGTCTAGGGGTGGCGCGTTACATGTCCTGTGCTCCGATTTCCGTTCCTTCTGTTTCTGTTTATCTTGGCTTGGCCTTATGGTCTGCCCGCTGTCCCGTGGAGGTCTTCTGACATCCTATGTGGGCTAAGACTACGTTGTAAGGTGGCCAGGAGTCTTCTTGCTTGAGGTAGGATTCTCTTTCCTACTTTTCGAGCATCGTTGTTAGGTTCTGGTCAACCCGGTCTGACCCAGTGGTTGACGTGTGACCCTGTGTGTGGGTGTCTTGGTGATTTTGCCCAGTCCGAGACATGGGTTCTGGATGCCTTGAGGTGCCGTGTTACCTCGGTCTGCATGTCCAGACGTGTGCTGAGGGTCGTTGGTGTTCCCTCAGGTCTCCGTGAGTTGTTTTCTGCGGAGCGTCGTTTCTTGTGGCTTAGGATTAGACCGATTGGCGGCTTGTTCTGCTGTTTGTGACGATCTTGCCTTTGAGTCGTTCGACTCGGGATCGTTACGTGGTAGGTCTAGTTGCCTGGTCCTGAGTCTGTTGGCAGTGGTTGTACTGCCAGTGGTGCTTTGTAGTACGTGTGACAGGGCTTCCGTAGACTGTCTGTACTCTAGCACTCGTGTTTTGGAGTCCGTGCCTTGTGAACCTCCACTAGTCGTAGCTTGTGACGTAGGCTTTTTAGTACGTCACCCACCGGGAGTGGTGGACGGGCAGTATCCTGTTACACGGTTTTTAAGCTAGTTTCGCGGGCCCCGGTCAATGGTAGCGTCCTACCGAGGGGAATACTAGCTAGAGGCCTGGCTTAGGCTATAGTTAGTGTGTGCACATGTGGTCAAGGACTGGGGACTTGCGCCGACGGGCGTGGCCCTGACTAGTCACTCACAGTTGTGGTACTGCGGTCCTGTGTCCGTGGTTGCCGTTCTTCCTTAGGACTGTTGTTCCTTGGACCTGGTTCTTGGTGTGTCTAGTCTCCCCCGTGCTGCACACGGTCGGGTAGACGTGACACTTGTGGCGCAATGTAAGACGTCAGTGGACGCAACTGGCTGTTCTTCTAGTGTGAGGGTACTCCTATCACTTGACCGGTGACTCTCTGCGTTTCTTATGCGTCGTGACCTGTCTGGGTTGGCCTTTCCGTGGCTGTGCCCGAGGTCAGTGTTTCTGTCACATGCATGATGCTCTGGTCGTGCGTGGGACAGTGTGCACGATGTTCCAGTCGTGTGTGTGTGATCGAGTCTATCGGTTGTCTGTGTGGTCTTTTCTAGACCTTCTTGTCTGTTCTTGCAGGTCTTCGTCTTAGACCTGGTGTTGGGTCGACAGATCGGTAACTTCTGACTTTGCCAGATCAGAGTCGCCCTTTTGTCTTTGCTTGGAGTAATTTGGGGTGCCGAGGCTAGTTCGGCCGCCGCTTGTCTAGCGCGGATTCTTCCCCCTTTCTTACTTGTTCCCTACTCCTACTTCCTGTCTGTTTACTACTGCCTGTAGCGTAGTTTTACAGCTTTGTAGTGTAGCTTTTCCTGCTTTGCTACACCTGCTGTTTTTGTCGTTGTTGTTCCGTGTTACTGCGTATTTTTCGGTGGGGATCCGCGTGACCCCTACTGAGCCAGTGACACGTGGCTCACCCCTGCTCTTTCAGGTGGGGTGGCGTTGTTCGTTCTGCTTCCGCGTGGTTCCTGGAGTGTGCGCGCTCGTTGCGTGCCGTTGCTGCCAGCTGGTACTTGCGTCGGGCTTCTCCCGACTTCTTGGTACGTCTTTTCTTTCTGTCGACTGTACTGTGCTAGACTTGTTATCTTTAGCTTTGGACTGAGTCTGGGATATAATTGTTAATTTGAACAGTTAATTAAAAAGTAATTTTATTTCTGCTACTTTAGCAAACCTATTTAATGAAATTTAATTACTCACTGTACTATCTCTGTGGCTTCAATGTACTCTACACGTGCCTTTTTCCCTTCGGAGCTTTCCCGCTCTTGGGAGGCCTCGCGGGTTCCATGCGGTATCACGCGTATCCGGTAGTCCTACCGGGTATGCCGGGTATCCGGAATCTCGGTCGCTACAATATACTTGTACATGAGTTCCTTCTCATACCTGCGTTCATACTTGTACACGAATCCCCGCTTGCCCGAAGTGGCATTTACATCTATAAATTCTTGAAATACTGCTTGTCAAATACTTAAAATCTTGTTATACTCTCTTTATATAGTTCTTGATCTCTTATTGTTCATCATGCCTAGATTTACAGGTACACCTGATTTTTTTATTATACGTACATCATGCATAGCCATACTGAGAATACATGCAAATTGTAAATCACGTAAAGATTGCTCGTATTTGAGATGTAATTCCTACTGAGCGATTCGCTCATCTAGTGACTTCCTAACATTTTCAGGTGATTCGGATAGCGACAAGAATGGGTTTGAGGCCGAGTGAAGAGTGCTAGAACGCCATCCATTTATCATTAGCTTGTCGAGTCTTTGAATTTATTTGAGTCTACCTTGTATTCCCAGTTATGTCAGTTAGTGGTATAAACTTTGTGTTAAGTCGTGTAGCCTAATGTTTGGCTTTCTAAATTTGAAAATTTGTCATGGACTATATTTATTTCCTTTCATTAATCAAATAAACATCACTTGGACTATTGGAATTTATTAGATTTTTAGTCATTTGCTCACTCCGAAATTTTGTATGTTAAAATTTTTATCGCTCTAATGACACGATCTATATAGACGCGTCATGCATCCGAGTATCTTGCACGCCCGGGACGTGACAAAATTACTTTTTCATTATGGTCTGACAGAGCGATAATTACTTAGATATGTGCATATCGCTGGAAAAGTCAAAGGATCGACGGGTCGGGTTTTACTACAACTACTTGAGATGCATTTGGATAACATCCTTTTTCGATTGGGCATGACTTCGACCATTCCTGGAGCCAGGCAATTAGTTAACCATAGACATATTTAGTTAATGGTCGTATAGTAGATATACCAAGTTATCGTTGCCAACCCCGGGATATTATTGCTACAAAGGATAAGCATAGATCAAAAGCTCTGATTCAAAATAATATTGCTTTTTCCTCTCGCGAGGAGGTGCCAAAACATTTGACTATTGACTCATTCCATAATAAAGGAATGGTAAATCAAATAATAGATAGTAAATAGATTGGTTTGAAAATAAATGAGCTCTTAGTCGTAGAACATTATTCTCGTCGGATTTGACCTAACAAAAATAACAAGGTAAGGTTCGGATAATTTTGATCGCTTTTCACTGATATCAATATAAATATAATATATATAATATAAATCTAAGCTTAAGCTAAGGGCTTTTTTTTCCAGATTTTTCCAATTTATGTATCACAACAATCAGCAATAAACTTCTCATTCCTCTTTCGCACTTTTCGGTATTCTTTTACATACCACAGTAATTAAGAATATAAAAATAAATAAGGGTCTTATATTATAGAACTTATAGTATAGATTTTATTATAGGATTTTATTATAGAATGGAAATAATGGTATAAATTGTTACTTGATACATTATGTTAAGTAACCATGGTTAATTAGATGAAGGTACGGAAACGAAAAGAGAGGGATTCGAACCCTCGGTGAACAAAAGCCTACATAGCAGTTCCAATGCTACACCTTGAACCACTCGGCCATCTCTCCTACATAACATAATATTATTATTGACCATAAACCAAGTGAATAGCAAGTAATTCATATTATTGCAGCACAGGTACAATAAATCTATTCTAATGGAAATGTAAAACTTTTCCTAAAATCTTCAAATAAAATAAAAATATTTAATATTTCTTTTACTTCTATTCTAGGTATAGGGAATAAAAGAATAAAAAGCTCTTTTTCTTGTTAGGGAGGATATCCATTAATGTTTGTTAAGACGACGATCTTTCCTTTTTTTATTTATATTATATCGGATAAGACCAATAACTTAACTTAGAATAAATCAACTGAAAAGAATCTATATTTTAGACCAGTGTTACATTTAGACTATGGTTCTATAGGAATAAAAAATGATTTTCCGATCTCAGAGTTCTCAACGGCAACTCCTCTAATTACTTACCCCATAGATCTATTTATTACAAATGGATAAATTGTTCCATAGATTTTTCTATTTTGACTGTATAGTGTATATGTAATGTTCCAGAATTTTTATAAATTATTTTTGAGGAATTTAAAATTTTTTTGGAATTATTAAAGGTCCAAATGAATTAATAAATAAATATTTGATTAAATAAATCATTATTTAGGCCCAATTATGATAAACAATTAACCTAGCCTAATTAATTGAAGCCCAAAGGGTTTAAGGATCAAGCCCATGAAGTTTAGACCATGTTCTAGAAGGTTAATTAGCCTATTCACGAAATTTAGGGATAAATACACCTTGAATAAATAATAAAATGGATAAACCAAAATTAGAGTTTGAACTCATTTCAAATTCGGCGCCCAAAATCTGTAGCGGTCTATCGTGCAACCGCTAAATGCCATCAAGCGGCCCATTAAGCGACCGCTACATTCTGTCAGTTCCGTGAAGTGAAGAAAGAGCAAAAAGATTAGATTTTTGATGAGTTATCTCCTAGAGATCGAGATGGGTGGACTAGTAAACATCTTAAGGACTCTCAGGAATTGATCTAAGGTTTAATAAGGACTCTAGGATCGATCTAATCCTCAAACCCTAGCAAAACCATATAAATAGAACCTAGTTTTGACCTACGCGACCCTTACATTGGCTCGCGTGTAACCAAGGTAAGACGATGCTATTTCAGGTAGGTTCTTTAGAAGATTTTATTGTTAATATATAGGACTAACATCTCCCAAAATTTCATGCTAGGAGATCAAGCACACAAGGAGATAGAAGCCTGCAAAGTTGCTGGTTCCATATTAGCGACCCATGAAACTGTGCAAAAGTCCGATGAAGATCAAGAAATTAGGATACCAAAATGAGGTAATTAGCATTAGTACCTTTAGAACTTTTTGTTCCCTTTAATATCTTCTTCTTACCTTCCAAATTTCATGTTCTTAGGTCAAGAGAGTAAGCATTTAGAGCAGCGTGATGTTGCTGATTTACCATAGGAAGTTCGGGATTAGGGTTTAACTTCCAGTCCAAAATTCCAAGACTAGAAGCCTTAGCAGAGGTAGGTCATCTCATGAACGGCTGAAATATCATTCTAGGGATAAAAGCCCTCTGGTTTTACTCGATTTCATGCTTTATGTGTGTAGAATTTCATGTTTCAATAGGACCTATGCACTTAGTATGTCATGCATGCATGTCTCTTAGCCCTAACGGACTAAAGTATTTTTTTTGTCATGATACATGATTCCCATGCATATTGTAGCCTATTTCTCGTTCTAGCATGTAGAAGTTTTATAAATATGTTGATTCCAGACATGATGTGTGTTAAACATTAGATCCTTTTACTTAAGTTTACTGTCAGTCGTGCTCTAGCGGCGTAAGGTTCGACCGCCAACCTCGTGTAGCGGGCCTACGATAAACCGCTAGACACTCTGTAAACTTGTTTGTTTATGAAATCTCTGGCGGACCAGAAATAGACCGTTTTTATCTCTCTGGCGGCCTTGTGATAAATCGCCAACTCGCTGTAACAGTTCTGTGATATACCGCCAATGTTCTATTTTTCTGTCAACCCGAGATAGGTCAAGAGCAGTCCATTTAACTTATAAGTAAGCCTAGTTAACTATGTTCTAATCTGTCTTAATGTTATGAACTACTCTGAGGTTTATTTTACTGATTCATAACAGTGATTTCATGTTCTTTATGTTTATTTTAAACATATGATAGTGTCATGCCAAAAACCTTATAGTCTTGTATTAAATTATGGTTTAAGTGCTTGTATGAACGAGATTGAACGTTGGTTTCTTACTGTACACATTCTATTCCTATCTCAGAGTCATTTCTATAAGTTCATGGCGTATATTCTAGTATATGGTCATTAGTTACACACTTTGTACTTATAGGAACATAATAACCTCTCCTTTGGATATTCCTTCCAATGGACTAGGAAATCTTGTTTCAAGGCCTCCGTAATTCTCTGCGAGCCTGGGATTCCCACTAGGATGTCGAGTTGGTTGTACCATTAAAACCCAATTATCTAGAAAGCACTACTGATATTTTCTGATTTTGATTCTGTAACGGTTCAATACTCGACTGCTAACGCCCATTAACGGTCCAGTATTTGACTGCCATGTCATATGAGTCCAATTGATTTATTTCTAGATTCAGCCCATTCTAGCGGCCCAGTTATAGACCGCTAAGTTTCATGAGTTCCGTTAACCGAAGGTTGGACCAAGGGTTGATATCCATATGATCCTAGAAGGACTATTGAATTTCTCGGACATGTCACCTTAATCAAAAATGATTTGATTAAATTATGAAAGTTAAGAAAAGTACCGTTATGTTGCCGATTTATTTCCATGACATAACCTAGTTATTTAAGGTATTTATTGGAATTGCTTATTTTCTTGTAGAAGCGTTCGTATTTTTGGTTACTTTATCAGGAATCTATCATTAAAATTGTACATTCTTGGCCACATTATTTACATGCGTGGTGTAGATTGTGATAAATCCACACATGAAGAAGAGTTTAAATATGAGAAAACACAAGGGGAAGAGATGATATAATAATGAAGAAAAGAAGCACGTGGTGCTACTAAGGAGGGTGATCGCCAGAGGGGTTACCTCAAGAAGAAACAAAGAAGATCGCGAATACCTGGTGGAAAATAGAACGCGGGATGGATTGTGAATTCCTCCTCCTCCTTCAATCGGCCGGCCGATGAAGGGGGTTTTCCTTTATTGTTTACCCTTGCAAAAAAGACAAAACAAACAAACAAAAGAGGTGGATCAGCCAAGCGAATGTAGTATCAATCCCAAGTAGATGATATGATGATGAATAAAGAATAAAACATGCGCACCTTTTTTTTGTTTTAAAAACCCCTAAAGAAATAGGGAAAGGAAAAGGATGATGAAACTAATGCAAAAGGAGAAAACTGTATGATGACCGACGAAAAAATAACAATTAGATAAGCAAAAACCCCTGCTGTCCCTGACGACAGTAAAGGGGAACTGAAGCTGATGCTGTTGGCAGGAAGAAAAAGGGAGCAGAGAGCTCTAAAGATCGCGCAGGAAGAAGATGGATAGCCTCTGTAAATTCAGCATCTATGCATAAAAACTCTAACCTCGGTAACCTGCTCCCGTAACCTGCCAACCTCGCCCGAGGTCGATCAAGACATCCCTATATAGGGTTCCAGATCCAAGATAACCTCAAAGTTGAAAAGATAAGAACAGGCAATGATCAAAAGAAGGCAGGACTCTAGTTCCAATTCGAGCAAGGAGACCATTAAAGGCAGGGAACTCTCCAAGAAAGATGAGTTTAAGCAGGACACCGAAAGATAAAACACGACCGTCAGAAGGGCGTCAAATCACAAATTGACGACCTACATCAAGACGTTACTCAAAACACGACCATGATCAAGGGCGTCACTTATTGGATTAAATTGTGGCAATAAAACTTACTTTATTTGAAAATTATGAGAAAACGCCTGAGATGAAGGCGTTACTTGAAAACACGACCTGAGGAAGGACGTTAATCAATAATTCAAATTTATTTTGAAACCGGATAATACCAAGAATTGATGCCCTGACATTTGGTCGTCCTTTCTTTAGAACACGCCCTAGATAAGGTCGCTATTTAAAACACGCCCCTCTTCAGGTCGCGAATCACAAAAATGCAAAGATCAAACCAAAAACACACAAAAATAGAAAAACTTCATATTATGAATGTATTGAAGTTCACTTTGGGGCGTCAACATAGTGACATGAGATTTGATCAACATAGCGTCAATTTTGGCGTGTCTACAGCTGCCCCGCCTTGGCGTCTGCTTTGCAAGGGAGTGAGACGAAATGGAGTGAAAGTGCAACAAACGGAATGAAGTGGAGCGAACTGATAAGTAGATGCCAAGGTGTGATGTGACACGCCTCAGACACTAAGCATTGGAAATCTTTCCAAGATTCAAAGTGAAACAACTCCGAGTGATTCCAAGGAAGCATCGATTTGCTGGATAAAGGAGATTAAACTAAGCAAGTAAAAATGTGCGCATGACACGATAAGGAGACACCATTGGAGAGCGGTTACCAGCCAACGTGGACGTGCTACAACCAAGGCGTATTTGTGGGAAAAATAAAGGGAATTGAGATGGAGATCCAGCAAAGGGACATTTTCAAGTAATCAGCCTAAGCGGCTTCAAAGAGAATAAAGTACTCAATTTGGAATGGAATATCTCATGTCAACTCAATCAAGAGCGAGTGACCTTCATTATTGCCACAATATGAAGATTTTCAGCATGAAGCTCAAAGTCCTACATGATGCATGCTGGGCTAAAAGAAAAAGATAAAACAAACTAAAAGATAGAAAATAATCAAGGATAATATTGTTAAGCCATCTAGATTTGGTCAAGAATCCAGATCTCTGAGCTGACACTAAGCCGAAGCCCGTTTGTCCGCGCATCAACTCAGAAAGTGGAACCATCGTCCCAGACCTTTAATGACTCAACGGCCTATCCGTGTGATCAAGACTCCCCTGGAACTATCACTGTTTTTGATGAAGGGGAACTCAAATTCCAGGTTCATCATAACCACAAGGTCCTTGATATGCTATAATAGCGTAAAATACCATATAGTAATAATGCTTACAAGAACAACATGATGTTACTTCCACAGTGATCCGGGCATCTCGAAACCTGCAATCTTCTGCACTCGAAAACTCATTAACCCTCCCATAATTTCAATAATCTTCAATTCAAAGTATGACATGATCGTAAGTGCTAAATAAAATAAAATTCCAACGAAAATAATAGCACTTAAGTTCATCAGAGCATGTAGGGAAGCAAATTCATAAGCTCACAAATTCACGCCTGCACTGATCGGCGTCAAAACATGAAACACGCCTTTTTATGAGGGCGTCAAAAAGAGAAACACGCCCTTCACTAAGGCGTTAAATGCACCAAGGGTTCAAGAATAAGACGACCCTGGAAAGGGCGCTACACAAAATACGACCTCGGTCCGGTCGCCAATTCAACAATTGATGCCCTAACATAAGGCGTTAATTAAGCACAAACTTTCGTTTTCGATTCAAGAGCAAAACCCAATCCTAATGGCATAAACTTTCTAACTCCGAACAGCCTTAAGACTCCTCGTACTTCTATAAAGGGAAGGCGCACTTCCTTAAATCAATCAAATTTTCCAAGCTCTGTTTCTTCTGCTACTTCTTCCTATCTGTTCTTCTGCAAGCACCGCAACCGTCCGAGCTTATTCCTGCAAACCGAAGATGGAGAGGGCGATTAAGAGATCAAAGCCCTCAACTCCCAGACTAACTGAGATCAATGGGCATATCAGCAGTAGAATCTCCATGAACCAGGCAAAGATAAAATCCTTCTGTTTTTTTCCACTTTTGTCTTAAATGTTCTTCTCTTCTGCATGCTCATTTATCCTTCTTTCTCTGCATTGTTCTTCCTTTCTTCCTTCCACAGGACTTCCCGAATGTCCCAGGAGCAAGGAGATTTACAAAAATTAAGTGGCTGCCTCTTATACTCTCCAAATTTTCTTCAGATATGAGGGTGTACTTAACAAGATGGCACCTTCTGGGTCTAATTATCCATGCCAAACATTACGATCAAATTCATCTTGACTGGGCAGCTATAGGGGCTCTTGTAGAGATATGGCATCCTTCTACTCATACCTTTCTCTTCTCAACTTTTGAAGCCACAATCCTATTAGAAGAATTGGAGATGATCTTAGGCTTAAAGAGAATGAAGCAAGGGGATGAGAAAAAGATGGCCATCATGCCAAAACCAATTTCCTCTCATGAGCTATTAACAAGCTTGATATCTAGCCCCAACCTAGTGAATCAAATCAAAGCTACTAAAGGAATCAATCTTCTAAAGCTCGCCTCATGGGTGTACAAGAGAGCAGATCAAGCCAAAGAAGATGAAGAGATAGAGCGGGTAGCAAAGGCCTTCGTGGTGTGCTTGGCAGGAGCAATCTTATTCCCATCCACGGAGGACTTTCTAGAAGAGGCCCAATTAAGCGCCATAGTGAGCTTATGGGAAGGAGATAGAGTGGGACCGGCTATTCTAGCCTATCTCTATAGCGGACTTACCTCGGCGGCGATGGGAAGGCCCATCTACGGATGCATGCTAGCACTCTCTAGTTGGGTAGATCTCCACTTCAAGTTCGATCCATGTGATGAAACCCAACAATCCTCAAGAATCTTCTCAAAAAGCCCACTCTCTTATATGACCGGTTCACTTGGGATAAGCAATAGAGTGAAGAACCGAATTCCTCAAATCAAGAAGAGAGCGGAATGGAGAGAGCACCTCAAAGTAATGCCAAAGAATCTCTTCACTTGCGCCCCGGGAATACTCAAGACTCAAGAACTCCGTGCAAGATTTTCTCCCGGGACGGACCTTCGGCTCATAGGTGCTTCGGATTTCATCTTATACAACTCACATCGGTGCCTTCCTCAACTCGGGCTTCCACGGCAAGTATTCGAGGATCCATCACACCTTCCTCCAATCAAGACACGGGACCTTGGCAGCAATGAAGATGGTGAAGAAACAACCACAATCCAAGCTCTGTGGAAAATCAATAAAACCCATCAACCTGTAGAAAGCTTGGATGAAGACAGAGATGAATGGAAATCTTATGTAATATCTCTGAGAAAATTGAGGCCCAAAGTGGCTCATTAATCATTGTAATCTTTTTCTTCCAATAAATCAATGATAATTTTCTGATTGAGCCAATAACACAGTGATTCTAATCAAATCTTCCAATAACATGCGATTCTGTTGCAAATAACGACTCAGTCAATGTCGTGAATTCACAAAGTGACGCCTCAGCCAATGTCGCTTCCAATGATTGATCGCTCATAACTGACGCCTTCACCAATGGGCGTTAACTGAAAAACGTCCTAGGACAAGGCGTTAATTCGATTCATATTCCAAAAAGTATTCGTTGAAATTCTGAAAGTAATGCCTTCAGAAAAGTCACGTTTCATTCAAATAACGCCTCAAGCACAGACGTTAATACAGAAAAGTAATAATTGCTTCAATCACATCAATCAATCCCCATTTAATGCGTCTGACGACGGTTATCATTCCCCATGCATACGGAAATAACGCCTCAAGAAATGTCATCAATTATCAATAAACGCCCTGGTTTCAGTCGTTAATTCCATAAAACACGGCCTTCCTTAAGTCGTGAATTCTTTTTGACCGTTCGACTTAATTTTCCCTCTTTTCTTCTTCTTCCTTTGTCCTCTTTCCCTCTTTCTCTCTTCTTCTGCAACCCTAACCGAACCCAACCCCATCTCTCATTCTCTCTCTCTATCTCTTCCTCCCCTCTACACACCCTAGCCCTAGCCATGGCCGGAGGAGGCTTGAAACGACAACGGGTGGCGGCGCTTGAGGTGGTGGTCCTGGGCGAAGACGCCCACGATGAAGACGCCATGGAGGCTCCGCCGGCGGCTGCCGAGGAAGGTCCGGCGGCGATGGCCGGCGACGAAGAAGAAGATGAGGGAGGTGAGGATGATGCTGGTGAAGCCGCAGAAGAAGAAGAAGGCAAAGATGGCGAGGAACAAGGTGGTGGAGAAGAAGAAGGAGGTGGTGATGAGCCACCGCCCACGGCGGCGGCTCCTCCCCGTGTCGGCCAACTACGGCGACCGTGTCAGCCACGGCCTCAGCTACAAGGATCAAAGCACAAGAAGGTAGGCCCCCAAACCTAATTCCCATTTTTTTTATTTTTATTTTTATTTTTCCTGTAATTTTCATAGCTCTCGGGGTATAAACCCTGCAACCCAGAAAGAAGACGCCCTCAGGGGCGTCACGTTTTAGAAATGAAACGCCCAACCCAAGGGCGTTAATTAAATTATTTCCCTGAAAAATAATTAACCCCATGAGAACACGCCCTGCATCATGTCGCCCATTTAAATTCATCATTTTTCATATCATGCTGTTATTTACCGTTAATTCCCATGCTTTAATTAGTTTCCATGAATTATTCGCATGCTGTTATCTTTATTTTATTTTTCTGAAAAACTTGAAAACAACGCCCCCAACCAGGGCATTAATTCAACAACAGACGACCAAACCAGCGGTCGTCCATTCATTAATTCATGATTAAATTAACGGACCCATTTTGGAAAATGCCCCACCCAAGGGCGTAACTTGAAATATTCTTTAAGAATTTCAGAAATTAATCATAGAACCACGCCCAACACAGAGGCGTTTCAAGGATGAACAGCGACCTAGGATAGGTCGTAAATTCAAAGCACACTTAAGAACCACGCCCCCCTTAGGGGCGTTAATTCAACAAACCACGACCTGAGGATGGTCGTTAATTAAAATCAAACACCAATATAACCTAAGGCAATCAAAATGAGATTCAGCATGAATAATCAAAATAATTAAGTGAAAATTCTTTTCTTTATATGCAGGGATTGATGAGGACGCACATCTCCTGGGTCATCGTCCGGGCTGCATACTACGGCCTCCCCGAGTTTCAGAGAGCGAGGGTAGATGCTATGGGGTTCGGAGCCTTCCTTAGCATAGAGCCAGTCAGACCCGACCTACCACTTATCCAGGTTCTACGGGAGAGATGGGACAGGACTAGCCGGGCATTCTTGATGCCATGGGGGCATATGGTTCCTACCCTAGAGGATGTAGCTAGGATCACCGGATTGAGGGTAGACGGTGAGGCTGTGAGTGGGATCACCTACCCTGAGCTCGCCCAGAGACTGCTAGGGCTAGAGATGGTCTACAAGACACCTAGCGAGTGTAGGACTATCTTCCGCACCGACCTGACTACAGTGATGGGCTTGGGGAATGCTAGGCATAGGTCCGGGGAGTCCTTGGAGCAGTTCTCGCAGAGGTTGATCGACGGGGCTATGGCGGTCTACTGCCAAGACCCAGCTGACAGGGAGAGAGCGGACCGAGACCTGAGGAGGTTTCTGCTGCTGCTACTAGGGAGTCTATTGCTCGGGACGAAGGGCGACGTCATCAACTGCCGATTCCTAGGGATCCTCGAGGACTTGGAGGCAGTTGGCAGCTACGCCTGGGGAGCAGCACTGCTGGCGCATATGATGGCCGACCTATCCACGGGGACAGGACGAGAGACGACCGTCAGTGGCTTCTCACCTTTTCTTCAGGTATGCATTTTTCCTCTTTTCTTTTCTTTTTATTATGCTTGTGAATGCCTCACTAATGCTATGCATGGATGCAGGTTTGGAGCCATCTATACATACCGATGGGGCACGTTGACCCACGGCCTGGAGGTGAGGGAGCTTTTCCCCTAGCACGGCGCTGGCTGCCAGTGGTGTTTGGAGCCCCACTGGGCTACGAGCTGTGGGTGCTGCGGAGAGAGTTCCGAGACTTCACTCCCTCGCTGGTATGCATGAATGTTATGCATCTTTCTTTTGTATTTATTTTGAATTTATTATAATGATGATGAAATGATGACATGTATGTTTATGAATGCAGGTGCAGTGGAGACCCTATGAGGGGATGACAGACGAGGGCCAGCCGTGGGTCGTAGCGGGCCGACCTCATTTTGAGCATGAGCTGTGGGTTCATTACCTGAGCGAGATCGAGCCGTTACGGCTTAGGTTGGTGATGAGGACGCTGGGCCTCCACCAGGAGTGGGTAGAGGTCGGCGAGCCACGCGGCATTGGGAAGAAGACGCACGGTCGTACGAAGGCGACCGACTGGAGAGTGCGATTCGAGGAGCAGTACGCCGACTGGCCGCGAGGCGGGACTAGAGTCACCTCTCGGGCGACTGACAGCTCCGAGTACCTTCGGCGCTACTGGGAGGTATACGCCGGCCGACCCTAGATGAGGGTCCTAGGGGTATGTATGAATGCAATTATTTCTAAATTAAATGCAAATGCTTATGTTTCTATCATGTGACTAATATGTAATGGATGCAGGATGCATGAGACATAGCGGCGATGGATGCACAGGCCCACCTACACAGCCTGGAGGACCAGCTGGCCGCCACACGGGCCGACCTAGAGACCCTGGTGAGTGTTTAAATTATTTCTATATGCAAATGTATTTTTTTGTTGAATTATTGATGATTAGCCACTGACGATCTCAATGAATGCAGCGTGCCCAGCAGGGAGTAGTGAGGAGAGACCCCGGGGAGGCCTCCAGCTCGAGAGGGCCCAGTGCAGAGGTGACTGCACTGGCAGAGCAGTTAGCTGGAGCGACCGCACGAGCTGAGGCAGTAGAGCGCGAATTCCAAAACACAAATCCATTCAAATATTGATTATATAATTGTGCACTGATGAAATTCATTTTACAGACTGAGGAGCTTCGAGCCGCTCTTACCTGCGTTGACGAGGGCTTCCGTGCGACGAGCACACAGGTGAGTGGTTCAATCATGTGTTGCTTGAATTGTTAGATTACTAAATCATTGCATTAATTGTGGAACTGATGATTTGTTTACCTGTTTGCAGGCGACTCAGCTCCAGGCGGTACGTACCGAGTTGGCGATCCGTGATCAGCGGATCTCATAGCTAGAGAAGTCCCTGAGGCATCGAGAGGAGTTGCCTCAGGACGTGGCCGAGCTGCGGGTGGCCCTTGAGCTGGAGAGGAGGGAGCGTGCCCGAGAGCGCGAGGAGCGTGCTTGTGAGCGGGAGGAGTACCAGGCAGAGCGTGCCTGGCACCTTGAGCTTCAGCAGGCGGAGCGTGCCCGGTACCAGGAGCAGGTAGCAGCACGCGAGCGAGATCTAGCAGACTCGAGGACCCAGTTGATCCTTTCTCAGGAGCGGCTACGAGTGTCTGAGGAGCGTCTCCAGCGAGGGCGTGAGCGAGCACGGGCCGCGGGGTACTCCTTCACCAGCTCCACCTTTGTGGCGGGCTCTTCCCTCCGAGAGAGGAGCGAGGCAGGGGGTCAGGTTTGGGTTCCAGGTTCTTCACGGGGGCCCATGCCTCCTCCACCAGCGCCAGCTCGGGACGGCGAGGAGGAGGTTGAGAGTAGGAGAGAGAAGGGTGGAGGCGAGAGCTGAGAGACTTACTTATACTCCTCCACCCCCACACCTGTACTCAGACATTCATGATGTATATATATATATATGAGATTGACATGCTTTTGTTACCTGAGCACTTTGTGTGGTTGTGGCCTTGTGTTTGTGTACTTTCCTCTTTCCACGTTCTTCGTCTTTACTTTGCTTTGCCCTGTTTCTGCGACTGTAATCCACACTTTGAATAAACAGGTTAATTCATCTGTTCGACTTGGCTCCTTGCTCAATAAGCAAGGGGTGCCTTTACTTTTGAGCTTAATGGCGGGTCAAGGGGCCAAGCCTTTAATCAAACAAGGTAAATAAAATATCTGATAACGGGGAGATGCATCATGCAAGCACGCATATGCAAACCATAAATAAAAGATGCCCATGCAAAAGAATGCAAGCATACATCGTGAAGAAATGCATTTTTTCTTTTTTTCCTCTCATTCATATTTTTTTTGTTATTTTTCCTGAAAAATACGCCTTAGAGTAGGTCGTGGTTCGAATAAAGACGCCCTAGAAGACGGCGTGAATTTGAAAAGGAAATCTGATTTTTGAAAAAGCAATGACCCGCTTAGGGACGTTATTCGGAAAGAGATGACCTAATCGAGGACGTTTATTCTATAAAAAGCGCCTTAGCCAAAGGCGTTAATTGAATTATTCTGCAAAAAAGGTTGACAAGGCTATCAAGACCCCGGGTCCTACACGGTCACCATCTAAAATTCATTAACCTTTCTTGAGTAATTAAAAGGGGGTCGACGTGATCATAGTTGACTTGTATTCGAGATTTCGTACAGTGCAATTTCCCAGGTCCGCCTTGACCATCCTGCCAGTTCGTGACTTACCACATAGAAAGGATGGAAGAAAATATAAGGGAAGCCCATAAGGGATTCTGAGATGCTCTTGGTAAAGTTACCTCCCCTACCCTATGCCGGTTTGGGTTCGGTCTTTGGCGTAGGGAAATTTGTTGCCTTTTTGCCTCTTTTATATTGCACGCATACGCCCAAGGTTTTCCTTGCGGGGACTTTGCCCTCTTGACATGCTTTTCTTTTCACAACTTGACTTTCACTTTGAATTTGATTTGCATTGATGAATAACCTAATTGTACTTGGTCTTTCGTGGCATTTGCTCCCTTTTGGGCCCTGACTTCCACCTACTAGGGCGGCGGATAGGCTTGGCGTGTCTACCTCGAGGTCTCCCTTCCTCCCTTATGGGCCGAAGAAGAAAAGAACGGGTATTATCTTTCACTTTTAGTCAGGTTTTTGACTTTCCATCGGATTTTGCACCGCTTGAGCTCAAGAATAAAGCGTGTAGTGTGTGTGGGTGTCAACCCCCTTTTAAGTTAGCAAGACTCATGAATGAATTCTGAATTTTGACCTTTCGGACCTTGATCCTTCGTGTGCCATGGTACCAATTTTGAAAGCTTTTGTTTTGATCTCTTTTTGATTTTGAAGAATTTCTTTATTTTTGTTTTTTTGTTTGCTTTTTTGTTGGAATTTCTATTTTTTTTTGGTTTTTTGGAAATATTCCACTTTGTTTTTTTAGATTTTTGAATCAATTTTCATATTTTTTTTCTTGGATTTTAAAAATTACTATATATATATATTTTGGATTTTTGAATCAAGGGTAGTATTTCTTAAGATACAAACCATTCCAAGGGTGAGTTAACTCTTCTCCTTCAGCATTAATCAGTTTATAAGCATTGCCAGAAAAAATGTCTTTTATGACAAACGGTCCCTCCCAATTGGGTTGGAGTTTTGAACGAGGGCCACCCGGCTTTACAAAAATCTTCTTGATTACCATCTCACCGATTTTAAATTTTCTCTCAATTACTTTCTTTTGATAAAAACGTGAGAGTCTGTTTTGATAAATGCGTGCATGCTCAGCGGCAACCAGACGCTTCTCGTCTAGGAGTTCCAATTGGGCAAGGAGTGAATCACGACGTTCATCCATAGAAAATTCCTTATCCAATTGTACTCGTAGAGAGGGAATGAGAATCTCATAAGGGACTACCGCCTCCATTCCATAAGTAAGGGCGAAAGGGGTTTGCCTAGTGGGGGTTCGAATGGAAGTGCGATAGGCCTAGAGAGCTTCAACTAGCTTATCTGGCCAGTCCGAAAATTTATTAGCCTCACACGTCTTTTTAACAATCTTGATCAAAGTTTTATTAGTGGCCTCTGCTTGGCCATTGCCCTGCGGATAATAGGGAGAAGAATGATGCAATGCAATGTTATACATGTTGCAGAGATCCTTGATTTCTTGAGAGATAAATTGAGGTCCATTGTCGGTGACGATGGTGCTCGGGATGCCGAACCTTGCGATGATGTTCTTCATTGTAAACTTGCAGACGGTTGACGCTTTAATCTCCACGTAAGCTTCCGCTTCTGCCCACTTGGTGAAGTACTCCGTTGCCGTGAGGATGAACGATTTTTGCTTGGTCAGGAGATTCGAATCACCAAGAGGTCCAATGATATCAAAAGCCCACATGGAGAAAGGCCATGGGGAGGACGTAGGATGGAGTGAAGAAGCAGGAGAATGAATCTTGTCGGCGTGCAGTTGGCACTTAACACACCTTCGAACATAGATGGAACAATCCTCTTCTAGAGTTGGCCAATAGAAACCTAGCCTAAGGATCTTCTTAGCTAGCATCTGGCTATTCACATGACCACCACACACTCCAGAATGCGCCTCTTCCATAACTTTCCATGATTCATCATCATCTAGGCATCTTCATAAAACACCGGTGAGCCCTCTCCTATAGAGCACACCTCCAACCAAAACATAACGCTGAGCCACTCTTCTAATTACTTTCTTTTCTTCTGCAGTGGCTTCCTCGGGATAGGACTGATCATTGCAATATCTGGCAATCTCATAATACCAAGGCTTCTCTTCGTCAGCCAATTCTTCTTCCCAGTCTAAAAGCATGACCTCTTTGCCTTTAAGAGATTCCTTCTGCTTGTCTTTCTCAAGCACCTTATCCCTAACATCGAGGAACGCACGATCCTTAATAGCTGGCGTGTCACGCTGATGAATTAGAGGAACATGAAAATCACGCTCAGGAGGGAAGACTAAAGCAGAGGCCAAAGAAGCAAGAGCGTCAGCTAGGATGTTCTGGCTACGAGGAACATGGACGAAGATCAATTTGGTGAAGAGTTTGGCATAAGTTGAAGCGAGTTCCTGGTAGGGTTTGAGCTTAGGATTGATAGTGCGGCACTTGACCAGCACCTGGCGCAGAATGAGCTGACTATCACCCACAATCCTCAAATGGGTGACACCATATCGATGGGCGGTTTGAAGACCGGCCAAAAGAGCCTCATGATCAGCTATATTGTTGGTGGCGGGAAAAGTGAGCCGAGCAGCAAATGGGATGGTGACCCCTTCTGGTGTTAAAAGAACCATGCCGATCCCTCTTCCTTGGGAATTTAGAGCTCCATCAAAATGTAATGTCCACATAGGATCCTGGGGTTGATTAATGGACATCAGTTCTTCATCTGGAAACTCCGAATTGACAGGATCAAAACGAGGTAGAGGGTGGTGAGCAAGATGTTCAGCAATGGCGTAACCTTTGATAGCTTTCTGTTGAATGTAAGTGATATCAAACTGAGAGAGGAAGCTTTGCCAGCGTGCTAATCGATCAGTGAGGATAGATTTTTCAAGGAGGAATTTGATCAGATTAATGCGTGCAATGAGGTGAACCTCGTGAGCTAGGAAATAGTGTTTTAATTTCTGAACTACCCAGACCAAAGCAGCGCAAGTCTTCTCCATGGCTGAATACCTCTGCTCATAGGGGTTAAGAAGTTTAGACAAATAGTACGCTGCCCTCTCTTTACCTTCTTCGTCCACTTGAGCCAAGACAGCGCCTACGGAGTCATCCAGGACTGAGACATAGAGAATAAGTGGTTTGCCTGGAATCGGCGGCCTCAGGACAGGAGGATTGGCCAAATAATCCTTCAATCCGTCAAAGGCTGCCTGACACTTGTCATCCCAATTAAACTTGACTCCCGGCTTAGTAAGCTCGTAAAACGGCCTACATCTTTGTGAATGCTGGGAGACGAAGCGGCGAATAAATTGCAACCTCCCGATTAATCCTCGAACTTCTTTCAAATTCTTGGGAGGAGGCATATCTCTAATGGCCCTTGCCTTGTTGGGATCAACTTCAATTCCCCTCTTGCTAACAATGAAACCAAGCAACTTCCCTGATGAAACACCAAATACACATTTCTTGGGGTTCATCTTCAATTGATATTCTCGTGATCTTTGCAAGACCTTAGCTAGAACCCCAGGATGCTCAATCCTTGTCCTTGATTTCACAACCAGGTCATCCACATACACCTCAATATAAATATGAATCATGTCATGAAAAATCGCCATCATAGCCCTCTGATAGGTGGCTCCAGCATTCTTAAGTCCAAAAGGTATGACCACATAACAATAAGTACCCCATGGTGTAGTGAATGATGTCTTCTCTTGATCTTCTTCAGCCAGACGAATTTGATTGTAACCTGAGAAGCCATCCATGAAAGAGAGAGTCTCAAATCCTGTCGTATTATCGATCAAAACATCAATATGAGGGAGGGGGAAGTCATCCTTAGGACACGCACGATTGAGGTCCCGGAAGTCTATACAAATCCGAACGTTTCCATCTTTCTTCATAACCGGGACGATGTTAGCCACCCAATTGGGATAGAGGACAACTCTAACAAATCTAGCCTTATGGAGCTTGTCGACCTCTTCTTTCATCTTTAAAGCCATATTAGGGTGGAAACGCCTCAACCGTTGCTTGACCGGCACAGACCCTGGCTTAAGTGTAAGGCGGTGTTCAACGAGCGCAGGGTCTAAACCAGGCATATCTTCATAACTCCATGCGAACGTGTCCTTGTATTCTTGCAGGACCAAAATGAGTGCCTCCTCTTCGGAGGGCGGTAAATTCTTGCTTATGAGGACAATCCTAGGGTCTTCCTCGGTACCCAAATTAATTTCTTTGGTAGGCTCTTCTACAGAGGCTGATGGTTCGTCAAATCGTCTTATGCCACTAGCAAAAGCATCAGTCTCATCCTCATATTCTTCATAACTTTCATCCCCCTCTTCAATAGGGTCTTCGTCATTCATAATTTCATAGACACCCAAACCCTCATAAGAAACAACAGCATCCTCACATTCTAACTCTGGCAGGATGATTGGATTCTCTATAAATTCAGGAAGAGCTAAACAAGCCTGGCATCTGATAGCTAACTCCAACAAAAACCTATGGGGAATCTGCTTACCCTTGAACTTCTTATGTGAATCTACCCCTTGAATTTTAACGTTAGCAGAAGAAGAGGAGGAGCAACTAGCTTGATCAGAAAAAGGAAGGGAAGGAGGTGAAAAAGTGGATACATGAGGTAATACAGAGAAAGTCCCCTCACCAGAGGGGGAGAAAAGATTTAGCAATGAATCTTGAAGGAGCGGCCCCTGGGTCGGGACGCACTCAGAAGAGGAATAGGAGGTCTCCTCAACAGAAATGGAGGTTTGGAAAGTTGGGAATTTGGCATTTTTTTTTCATTTTTGTCTTTTTCTTCATTTTTATTTTTTGTTTTAAGAAGAAAGCAATGTGCAGGGAGGATAGTAGGAGGAGTGGAAATTGCCAGATCAGAGAAAGGTTGAATCAGTGATGGCCCGCGCGGGGGCTTGATGGAGAGTTTAGAAAATCGCTCGGGGAGCGAAGAAGGAATTGTGAGAGAAACTTGGATTGAATCTGGAGATAAATTGATTATAATCGGAGGCGGTCTTGGCACGCGACCAAACCGATGAGAATATAGAGAAGCAAGCACAGATGGATGCATGGAAGTGAGAGAAAAGAGGCCGGCCCACAGCCTGTCCACGGTGAAACCTTCTTTAAACGGAACATCTGGCTCTCCAGTATCAGTGTAGTCACTCAGCAGCTGTCTCTTATCTGTAATTACGGTCGGCTTCTCAATCAATTCATGAATAAGTGGCGGCCATTCCGGATCAGTCGGCATGAAGAGGCGGCTCAAAGAAATAGTAATATCCTGCATATCGAACCACCTGTACCAGTCACATTCTGGATCATTCATTTTCCTTCTCTTATCAGGCCTTAAGGACTCCAAAGCTTTGTATGTGGCCAACGGGGCAATATGACGAGCAAACTGTCTAGCATGAACATCCTGACAGTCTAATATGGAAGTAATTATGGTAGTTTGCTCCTTATTTTGAAAGCCACCCGTGACAAAATGTGTCTTCAATGTCCAAGTGAGCGGCTAGTGATCTATTTTTAATGTGGATGTCATAAATGCCCATGGTTCATCTTTGTTTTTGCCTGGCCCTTTGTAGCCTAGGCCACCTCGTGTAATCAGCTTCTGAGGTTTAACAGGCCTAATCCTGCCTTGACAATTGGCACCCAGACCTTTGTCATTTTGATACCCCATTTTCATCAAGATGTTCCAGCCAGAGGTGTTCATCATTGTTTTCTTCTTTTTCCCCTTGGGAGGCAGGGGTGTCATAGCAACTGTTGTGACTTTTTCTGGCACTGGTCGTGGACAAGGGACGTCCAACACAGATAATAGTGGCTTGTTGGCTGGCCACATGGATGGAACTGATGAAGCCACATGAATATCTTCCTCTGGTAGAATTGGTATGCTGGTAACTTTAATAATGCGGCCCTTGTGTGGGAATTTAAGGCACTGGTGATTTGTGGAGGGCACCGCATCGAGTTGCTGAATGTAGGGGCGTCCCAGAATGCCATTAAATGTCGGATCCATATCCAGAATGTGAAAATTTGCTGTGATGGCGGCAAGACCCAAACTTACTTTTAACGTAATCATGCCTATAGGAGGTTTGTTCGTGTTATCATATGCAGTGACTGTGATAGTGGACGGCCGAATTTGGCTTTTCGGAATGCCACACAACTTCAAGGTGCTAGGTGGCAAGACATTGATGGATGCTCCAGTGTCCACCAGACATTGCTTAACAGCCACCTTATTAATGTCAACTGTGATGCATAGAGCGTACTTTCTTGCTGGGAGTGGCGCCAGTTCATGTTCATGGAAAGTAATTACCGGCTGACTGCTAGCGGGCGTTAAAACCGTGACTATCTGCTCAACTGGAATGTCCTCATTGACCATCACCTTTTGCAGATATTCTTTCAAAGCTAGCTGATGAGTGGTGGATCTTTTAATTAATTCCAGGATTAAAATCCTTGCTGGGGTTCGGTCCAAGTGCTTTAGCAAATCATACTGAGTCCCTGGCACTGACTCTTGTTCTTGTTCTTGCTCTTGCGGCCCCTGCGCGGGCTCTAGCTCTCTCTGTGGAAAAATACGGTGGAACATCCGTCCACTGCGGAGCGGCGCCACGCCTTGACGTGCCTCTGTCGGGGCAAGTGTGGGAGGAGGATTAGAAGAAGAAGAAGGTGTGTTGGTGTTAAGAAGTGGCGGAGTGGGAGTTCCCGTAGAGAGAGTCCCCGTAGGGGGTGTTGGTGCCCCAGTAGGAGGCGTAGGAGTAGAAAGGGATACCCGAATGCGGGGGGAATTGGTGGGGGGTGGAATGAGAAGAGTTCTGGGTGAAAAAGGTGGTGGAACCGATGGTGGGGGGATCCTTGCCGGTGAAGGAGTAGTGGTGGCGTGTGCAGTGGGCATCGGCGATGGGCGGATGAGGAGTGGCCTAGATGGCAATGGCGAAGGGTTGGTGGTGGATGGGTTTTGTTGTGGCGTAGGCTGTGGAGGTGGTAAGCGTGTAAGGAGGGGGCGAACCGGCAAGGTCGGAGAAAAGGCGGAGGTAGGTGGATTAATAGGGCGCAGAAGGTATCGGCCCAATTGAGGGGTAGGAGAAGAAGAAGGGGTGCGCAAGAGGCGCGGAGGTTGATTTTGATTATGATGAAGTGCCCCGACAGAGGCGTTTTCTTCATGCCATCCCTGCCCTCTCTCCACCTCATAGAGAGACGTGACAGGGTTTACGTGCTGGTTTGGCGGGTGCTCCGGCAGTGGATTGTGGACGATCCCCATATCGTGCTGAGGCGCTGGAGCTCGTTGTTGCTGCTGTGGAGCTGGTTGCTGTGGCTGCTGAGCCTGTTGTTGCCGAGGAGACCTTCTTTCTTTCATGGTGGCGATGAATTGTCTCATCTCATCCCAATTGATGTCACCCTGGTCATTTAGGTCATAAATGTAATCTCTGAAGTGGAAGCAACGATCAAGGTTGTGACCAGGTGCACGATGGAAAGCGCAGTAACGGGATGTGTCAACATTAGCGGGCCACACTGTTCTTTCCCTTGGTAACATGAGCAAATTGGCGGCCATTAAAGCATTGAAAATATCCGGGAGAATTTCTGGTAGTGGAGGGTAGTGGTCCCTTTTGGGGCCAAGTGGTGGTCTCCGTTGTTGTTGTTGGCCATAGTTGGTAGGTGGTGGTACCTGGTGGTACAGTTGCGGAGCTGGAGGGTTAGCGCGGGGCGCTTGGTTTTGCGGTGAAGCAAAGGAATGTTGGGGTGCGAATTGGCGTTGTGGAGTGGAGTTGAAATGGGGGTTTTGTGGTGGAGGTGGGTTAGGTCGTGGGTTAGATTGATGGTGGGGGTGGCCAACTACGCCAACCTGCTCATTTGCAATAGTGCCCTCCGTCGTGGGCCCGCTGTTGTTGACAGTTGTGGTTTTCTTGAATAGCCGTGGCTTCGGCTCAAACATGCCCATAATGGGCGAATCCTTCATCTGCGTCTGAATATAACGAGCCCTTTCATAGAGCTCCTCCATGGTGGTTAACCTATTCATGGCCAAGATATGCCGGAACTGAGGAGTTGCATTGGAAATTATCATCTTGACTTGTTCTTGTTCCGACAGTGTATCTTTCAGCTTCTCGGCCATCGACCGCCATCTATCAGCAAACATTATGAAGTCCTCCTCGGGCTTCATTTTTTCCGCAACCAGGTCCGTGAGTGAGAGGGAGGGTCCGACCCGGTCTCTATACTTCTGCAAGAACTTCTTCTGAACGATATCAAAGTCACCGGCATCAGCAGGATCCAATGAATAGAACCATTCAAGGGCTGGCCCCTCCAGAGATCTCCTGAATAAGTAAGCCAAAGAGGCCTTGTTGTCTTGCCAAAAGGAGGTCTCGTACATAAAATCCTTCAAATGAATAAAAGGGTTACCAGTCCCATTATATCGCCGGAAGTTCGGCATCTCAGATGGTGGTAAGTGGAAGACTGGCAATGTAGGGAGCGAGATCTCCGGGGCATTCTTAGCCATAGTGACCTTCTTCAGTTGCTCTTCCATGCTTGCCAACTTCTGAAGTAGTAGAACATTAGTGTCGGGCTCGACTGGGGCCGTATTTTGAATAAAAGAATGCGGTATAGGCGTCCGTAGAATTCGGGGAGGTTGGAGAAATTGGTGCCTAACCGCAGAGTGGCTCGCCTGTTGGGCCGGCATGGCCGTACCGGGCGTTGGGGGACGGGAAGGAGGTTTATGCAGGACCGCCTGGTCATTAACGGGGTGATGGCCACTCTCGGCCGGAGGGGGATTGGAGGATGAAGAAGGAACAGACTTCCCTTTCAAAGCGGCCTGAACTGCCTGCCACTGGGAATCATCCAACTGAGATAGTGCATTAATTAAATCCGTGACATTGAAGGATGGGGAAGGATTCCCCGAAGTGTTGGAAGGCACAGCCTGAGAAGAGGGCACAACCTCTTGAGGAGTGGTATCAACCACATGGACTTGAGGATAACGAGACTGAGGAGGAGGGTAATTTCCCTCATGATAGATGGAATCTTGGAGGGGACTTTCATATTGACCAAAAACATTCTCATCCTCATCATCATAAGAATATCCGTAGCCTGCCATGTTGATGATTTTACCTGAACGAAGTTTCATGTTTAAGAGGAGAGACGGCCTTATAAAGGAACTATCAAACAAAACCCACTCAATCCAAACAAGCCAAATCAACCCAAGCAAGTTTATGCAACCAAGTTGAGATGAATGCAAGATTTTAGTGTTCCGCTTGAGATTAGAGTGAATTAAATTGCAGAATAATTCCCTCTTTTGCAAAGTGAAACCTAGTTTATCCAAGTGTGATCTCCGGGTTAACTAGATTCTTTCTCTCTCCTCACCAACGATAGGTTCTTTATACTCCGGGTACTTCAAGGGTACAACCAGCCCGGCGTCCGTGAGGGAATCCACGGGTGCGGGGACTTATGGAGGTCTTGGAAAAGGGATTTCCGGTCCAAAGAGACGGAGTGCTCAATGGAGGGTTGTCCCGATTCTAAGAGAGGTGTGTGGAATCCTAGTGTAGAGAGAGGAGGTCTCTCAACCAAATGCCACAAGATGTAAAATAATATGATCAGATCACAGCAATATAGGCAAGCAATGTAATAATCAATCCAACAATCACAGACAGCAACAGGAAGCAGGTTTCTGTAAAAACGCAGGAAAGAGACGACCTGGGGCAGGTCGCTATCAACCAAAGAGACGACAGAGTCACTGTCGTGAATCACTGTGAAAGCCCACGAGCCAGCAGTGAGAAAACAAAACACGCCTCTGGGTGAGGTGCTATAATCGCAAAGGACGCCTCTGAAAGAGGGCGTCAAATCTGAAAACGTGCCTTGATGTGAGGCGCTATGCAATAAAAGGGCGCCCTGGGGCAAGCGGTGAATTCACAGATAGTGTGATAAAAAGCAGTAGAATAATGAAAGACGCCTTGGCAGAAGACGTGACACAGAAAGAAAATGCCCTATATGAAGGCGTTAAAAGAAAAAGCGCCTCTGGTTGAGGCGTTAATTAAGGGAATGTATCAAACAATCACAAACTGGCTGATCCCGGGAGTGTGCAGTGGGTACGGTGGAGGGTGCCCGTGGGGCACAAAAGGAGAGGTACCGTGGGTACCGAGGGGAAAGGGCACATGTGGGTGCCAATAGGAAAGGGCACACGTGGGTGCCAATAGGAGATGGTAATCAAAAGAAAAACAGTGAAAGTCCCACCGTGATCGCCAATTTGTAGATTGTGATAAATCCACACATGAAGAAGAGTTTAAATATGAGAAAACACAAGGGGAAGAGATGATATAATAATGAAGAAAAGAAGCACGTGGTGCTACTAAGGAGGGTGATCGCCAGAGGGGTTACCTCAAGAAGAAACAAAGAAGATCGCGAATACCTGGTAGAAAATAGAATGCAGGATCGATTGTGAATTCCTCCTCCTCCTTCAATCGGCCGGCCGATGAAGGGGGTTTTCCTTTATTGATTACCCTTGCAAAAAAGACAAAACAAACAAACAAAAGAGGTGGATCAACCAAGCGAATGTAGTATCAATCCCAAGTAGATGATATGATGATGAATAGAGAAAAAAACATGCGCACCTTTTTTTTTGTTTTAAAAACCCCTAAAGAAATAGGGAAAGGAAAAGGATGATGAAACTAATGCAAAAGGAGAAAACTGTATGATGACCGACGAAAAAACAACAATTAGATAAGCAAAAACCCCTGCTCTCCCTGACGACAATAAAGGGGAACTGAAGCTGATGCTGTTGGCAGGAAGAAAAAGGGAGCAGAGAGCTCTAAAGATCGCGCAGGAAGAAGATGGATAGCCTCCGTAAATTCAGCATCTATGCATAAAAACTCTAACCTCGGTAACCTGCTCCCGTAACCTGCCAACCTCGCGCGAGGTCGATCAAGACATCCCTATATAGGGTTCCAGATCCAAGATAACCTCAAAGTTGGAAAGATAAGAACGGGCAATGATCAAAAGAAGGCAGGACTCTAGTTCCAATTCGAGCAAGGAGACCATTAAAGGCAGGGAACTCTCTGGGAAAGACGAGTTTAAGCAGGACACCGAAAGATAAAACACGACCGTCAGAAGGGCGTCAAATCACAAATTGACGACCTACATCAAGACGTTACTCAAAACACGACCATGATCAAGGGCGTCACTTATTGGATTAAATTGTGGCAATAAAACTTACTTTATTTGAAAATTATGAGAAAACGCCTGAGATGAAGGCGTTACTTGAAAACACGCCCTGAGGAAGGACGTTAATCAATAATTTGAATTTATTTTGAAACCGGATAATACCAGGAATTGACGCCCTGATATTTGGTCGTCCTTTCTTTAGAACACGCCCTAGATAAGGTCGCCATTTAAAACACGCCCCTCTTCAGGTCGCGAATCACAAAAATGCAAAGATCAAACCAAAAACACACAAAAATAGAAAAACTTCATATTATGAATGTATTGAAGTTCACTTTGGGGCGTCAACATAGTGACATGAGATTTGATCAACATAGCGTCAATTTTGGCGTGTCTACACGTGGAAGTAGCTTGATTTATACTTGAAGATGCAGTTCGAGCACTGATTGTGTCCAATGGCTCTATGCTAGTCCCCTCGGCTGATTGTCGGAAACATACTATTATAAACCACGGGATATGATGCTACTGTCGTCGCATTGCACTGTGAGTACTTTCTTTATAAATAGGTGAAATGTCCACGCCAATCACGAAAATATTCATGACTTGCGAAAATGTCCACAGAAGTTCACGAAGTACTTGTTACTAAGTGAAGAGCACATTCTTGCTTGACTTGCTAGTACATTCTTGTTACATTCTTGAAAGGCCATAATTACATTCTTGCTTGATCATGCTTGTTCAATCATATCTTAACTTGGTCATGTCTTGTTACTTTGGTTTATTCACATGATTTATCGCATTCGCATGATTTTACCTTCTTCTTAGAGCTAAAATGCTAATCACTTTAATATCGTCAATCATGTTGATGCGAAGATACCTACTAGATAAGTGTGCTCATTACCTACTTTTCAATCTTTTCAGGAGATGCAAGTAGTTCGGATTCGGATTCGAGTTATTCTTGTGATGGGTCTGAGAGTGAATGAAGGCTTCATAAAATTGAGAGAGAAGACTTAGGAAGTCAATAATGTCTAGATCAAGTTCATGTAATTTTCTCTTTATTGAGTCAACAAGATTTGGAATCGTCTATGTACTTGGATTTCTATCATTCATGTTATTAATGGAAGGGGAAGTTGATTAAATTATTGTGCAATTACATCTTATGTGTGATTATCTTGCACTCTGATTATTCTTACTTGCAAGAGGCTTACCATGCCAGCTGTTCACCATTCCCAAAATTATCTTCCGCTGTATTAAAAGCTCGGAGCGTGACAGTTAAGTTGGTATCAGAGCCTAAGTCTAAGGACTTAGAGAGAAAAGTCATGTCATAGGATAAGTCCAAGGTTTAGGACCCTTACCTATGAACTAAGGAGGAAATTCCCCACCCATGTGAGAATTTGGGTAGAGCCCGAGATAAGATAATAAGTTAGCTTTAGATTAACCCTTTCAAATTTCCATGAGAATTAACAATATGTTATTATCTCAGGTACCTTATTCTTATAATGGCTCATCGCGTAGACTGGGATGGTATGCAGCAGACTGTTGCGGGCCTCACTCAGGCACTGCAAACGATAGCCCAAGTAGGCACTAGAGCAAGAGCTGGGGACTTGTATCGCAATTTTTGAAGCTTAAATCCTCCACGTTTCTATGGTTCTTCGAATCCAGACGAGGCCGAGAACTGGATCGATGAAATGAATCGTATATTTGACGTCATCCAGTGTACAGACTAGGAAAAAGTGTGCCTAGCTACTTTTCAACTCAACAAAGATGCACGTACTTGGTGGAAGTCGGTTCCGGAACCTCCAGCTGATGCACCACACACATGGGAAGGCTTTCTTACCTTATTCTGTGCCAAGTATTTTTCAGAACATGTTAAGGAGAGAAAGGCTATGGAGTTCGCTCTTCTACGTCAGGGAATGATGACGATTGCCGAGTATGAACTACAATTTTCCAGGCTAGCGCCATATGCGACTCATCTGGTCAGTA
Source organism: Amorphophallus konjac (assembly GCA_022559845.1). Taxonomy (NCBI): domain Eukaryota; kingdom Viridiplantae; phylum Streptophyta; class Magnoliopsida; order Alismatales; family Araceae; genus Amorphophallus; species Amorphophallus konjac. The sequence continues at coordinate 194,032,426 of CM040126.1, read as the reverse complement.
CCGACCTATTGAAGGCCAATCAATTTATGGACGGGTTAAGACCCAGTTATATTCAGCAGCTCGGGACCCAAAATATCCGTACTTATACGGAGATGGTCCAACAGGCGTATCTCTGTGAAAGGACCTTGGAAAAGGTCAAAAAAATAAAGGGCAAAAGTGAAGAGTCAAGCCGACGGTCGGATCGACATAGTAAGAAAGAGAAATTTAGTATCACGGAGCCCTACAAACCTCATGATAGCAGGAAGAGGTGAAGGAACGGGAGTGGGAGTAACTCCTAGAAGAATAAGAAAGTCAAGGAGGAGGATAAGCAAGTCATGGTGGCTTGCACCTTTTGTGAAAGTTCGGCCACTCGGCCGAGGAATGCTGGAAGCGCCTCGGTGCTTGTTTAAGGTGTGACAGCCGTGAGCATCTCATGCCAGACTTCCCTCTCATGAAGGAACAATCGTCTGGTGGTGGACGTAAGAGGCAGGCTTGCCTCAATGCTGTTCTAGAAGATAATGAAGTGCCCCCAAATGATGGGCTTATGAAAGGTATTGTTCACATTTATTCCCGTCCTGCATTTGTGCTATTTGATACTGGTGCTTCTCATTCCTTCATATCCACCACTTTTGCAAAAACATTACCAATTTCATCAGTTCCCTTGCCTTCGGACCTTGCTATTACTACACCTTTATGCCATGGAACCAAACTCACAAACTATTACCCCGATAGTGAAGTAAGGGTGGAAGGTCAAAATCCACCTGCAAACCTCGTATGCCTTGACATAGAAGGCTATGATGCCATTCTAGGGGTAGATTGGCTTGTGGATCATGATGCCGATATTAATTGTCGAAATAGGATAATATCCTTTCGTAAATCAGGTCTTCCAAGATTTTCCTTCATTGGTATCAAGTATAGGAAACATCCTACCATCATTTCTTCCCTTCACGCTTGCAAACTTATTTCGTAAGGATGTGAAGCTTTTCTCGCTTCTGTGATCGTTACCAAGTCTAACGAGATCATCTTAGCAGACATCCCCATTGTAATGAGTTTCTTGATATATTCCCATCAGATTTACCCAGTTTACCACCCGAAAGGGAAGTAAACTTCTCCATTGAACTCATTCCCAGAGTAGCACCTGTTTCTATAGCTCCCTATAGGATGTCCCCCACAGAACTTAAGGAATTGAAGATGCAACTTCAGGAATTATTGGACAAGGGATTCATACGACCTAGCACATCCCCTTGGGGTGCGCCAGTCCTTTTTGTCAAGAAGAGGATCGATCACTCAAGCTCTATATCGATTACCGGCGACTAAATCAACTTACAATTAAGAACAAGTATCCGTTACCGCGTATCGATGAACTCTTTGATCAGCTTTCTGGAGCATAGTATTTTTTCAAGATAGACCTCTAGTCAGGTTATCACCAGCTCAGAATTAAAGATGAAGACATATACAAAACAACTTTTCGAAGCCGTTATGGTCATTATGAGTTTGTTGTAATGCCGTTCGGGTTAACCAATGCCCCAGCAGCATTTATGCAACTCATGAATAAAGTTTTCCAGCCTTATCTAGACCAGTTTGTAGTCGTCTTTATTGATGACATTCTTATTTACTCCAAGATAAAGGAAGAACATGAAGAACATTTGAAAATAGCCTTACAGACTCTAAGAGAACACAAACTCTTTGCCAAACTTAGTAAATGTGAGTTCTAGCTGAAGGAAGTCTCATTTCTTAGCCATATCATTTCAAAGGAGGGTATCGCTGTGGATCCTTCTAAAGTGGAAGCTGTCAAGAACTGGAGCCGGCCAACGACTGTGTCAAAAATAAGAAGTTTCCTAGGGCTAGCTGGCTATTACAGGAGATTTATCAAGGATTTTTCTAAAATTGCTGTTCCTTTGACAAGACTTACAAGAAAAGAAAATCCTTTTGTATGGTCGAAGGACTATGAAAAAAGTTTTCTAACTCTTAAGGAACATCTCACGACATCCCCTATATTATCATTGCCCGTTGAGGGTGGTGGATTTGAAGTCTATATGGATGCGTCTGGCATTGGCCTAGGGTGCATTCTTATGCAAAATGGGAAGGTAATGTGCTATTCTTCAAGACAATTGAAGCGTCACGAGGAAAATTACCCTGTGCATGATTTAGAATTGGCGGTTGTTATATTTGCCTTAAAAATTTGGCGTCACTACCTTTATGGAGAAAAATCTACGGTTTATTCAGACCATAAAAGTTTAAAATATTTGTTCTCCCAAAAGGAGCTAAATATGAGGAAAAGAAGATGGTTGGAATACTTTAAGGACTTTGATTTTGCCATTCAATATCATCCTGGTAAAGTTAATACTGTAGCGGATGCACTCAGCAGAAAACCATTGGGAAAGTTATCAAGTCTTATGATTAGTATGACTAATCTCATTCCTCAATTTGCTCAGTTGAACTTAGATATTGACATGAAGGAAGAAGATTGTTTTATGGCCAATATTCGAACTCAACCTACATTAATAGAAGATCTGGTCAAGCTACAAGACGATGACCCAGTATTACTGGAGATTAAAACCAATATTGAGCAAAGGCCAGATTTCTCTATTGCCAATGATAGAAGATTGCTATTTAAGGGCCGAATTTGTATACCAGATCATGTGGATACTAAGAAACCGATCCTAGAAGAAGCTCACAATTCCAAGTACACCATTCTTCCTGGTGGTACTAAAATGTATCAGGATCTTAAAAGGAACTTTTGGTGGCCCAATATGAAAAGAGAAATAGCAGATTTCGTGTCCCGCTATCTCACTTGTCAACAAGTAAAGACTGAGCATTTAAGACTCGCAGGTAAATTACACCCCTTGAATATTCTCGAATGAAAATGGGAAAGTGTAGGGATGGATTTCATTATGGGTTTACCTAAGACAAGAGGAGGACACGATGCAATATGGGTAATCATAGATCGATTGACAAAATCTGCACATTTTTTGCCAATTAAAAGTCGATGGTCTGTGGATATTCTAGCAGCATTGTACATAAGGGAAATCGTCAAATTACATGGTGTCCCTGTCACTATCATATTGGATTGAGATCCTCGATTCACATCACAGTTTTGGAAGGCTCTTCAACATTCTTTAGGGACCCGACTAAACTTTAGCACATCATTCCATCCACAAACTGATGGTCAAACGGAAAGGATGAATCAAGTGGTGGAAGATATGCTAAGGGCTTGTGCTATTGATTTTGAAGGTAGTTGGCATGATCACTTACCATTAGTGGAATTTGCATATAATAATGGGTACCAGTCTAGTATACAAATGGCACCATTTGAAGCTTTATATGGAAGAAGCTGCCGATCACCAATATGCTGGAATGAAGTAGGAGAAAGGCAATTTCTAGGTCTCGACATGGTCTGGGATACTACAGAAAAGATAAAGCTTATTCGGGAGAGACTTCAGATGACCCAAGATCGACAAAAATCTTATGCTGATAATCGAAGGCGCGACTTAGAGTTCCAAGTGGGAGACCATGTGTACCTTAAGGTTTCTCCGGGTCGTAGTATTCGAAGATTTGGCATTAAAGGTAAGCTTACTCCAAGATTTATTGGCCCATTTGAAATTTTGGAAAAGATCGATGAAGTGGCTTATCGACTGGATTTGCCTCCACAACTAGCAGGAGTTCATGACGTATTCCATGTCTCAATGCTGAAGAAATATGTGTATGATCCTTACCATGTTATCACTTATGATGATTTGGAGATACAGAATGATATGACGTACAAGCAAGCACCAATTAAGATTCTTGAACGAGAAGTGCGTCAACTAAGGAATAAGGCCATTCCTATGGTCAAGATTCAATGGAAGAAGTCATGGCCCTTTGAAGCAACATGGGAGACGGAGGAAGCTATGCGCAAGAAATATCCGGAGTTATTTAATTGTAAGTACACTCTCCATGAAATCCATATATATTGAATTTGGGGACCAAATTCTCTTAAGTGGGGGAGGGTGTAATGCCCCAGAATTTTTATAAATTATTTTTTGATGAATTTAGAAAATTTCAAGAATTATTATAGGTCCAAATGAATTAATAAATAAATATTGGGTTAAATAAATCATTATTTAGGCTCAATTATGATAAACAATTAACCTAGCCTAATTAATTGAAGCCCAAAGGGTTTAAGGACCAAGCCCATGAAGTTTGGCCCATGTTCTAGAAGGTTAATTAGTCTATTCACGGAATTTAGGGATAAATACACCTTGAATAAATAATAAAATGGATAAACCAAAATTAGAGTTTGAACTCATTTCAAATTCGGCACCCAAGATCTGTAGTGGTTTATCATGCAACCGCTAAATGCCATCAAGCGGCCCATTAAGCGACCGCTACATTCTGTCAGTTCCGTGAAGTGAAGAAAGAGCAAAAAGATTAGATTTTTAATGAGTTATCTCCTAGAGATCGAGATGGGTGGACTAGTAAACATCTTAAGGACTCTCAGGAATCGATCTAAGATTTAATAAGGACACTAGGATCGATTTAATCCTCAAACACTAGCAAAACCCTATAAATAGAACCGAATTTTGACCTGCGCGACCCTTACATTGGCTCGCGTGAAACCAAGGTAAGACGATGTTATTTCAGGTAGGTTCTTTAGAAGCTTTTATTATTAATATATAGGACTAACATCTCCCAAAATTTCGTACTAGGAGATCAAGCACACAAGGAGATAGAAGCATGCAAAGTTGCTAGTTCCATATTAGCGACTCAGGAAACTGTGCAAAAGTCCGGTGAAGATCAAGGAATGAGGATACCAAAACGTGGTAATTAGCGTTAGTGTAACACCCTCAAATATAGCTACGTTGTACTCTATATCACCGAGGTGCCTTTTGAAGTATCGGCACAGTTCTTGTAAAGAACTCCGAAGTTAAGCGTGCTTAATGGGGAGTAGTACTGGGATGGGTGACCTCCCGGGAAGTCCTCCATTCTGGAGCCGATCACTGTTAAAAAGGGACAAAACCGTGAGGTCTGTAGGCCAAAGCGGACAATACCTCGACGGTATAGAGTACGGGGCGTGATAGAATGGTATCAGAGCTATACCCAGCCGGAAGTGTGGGAACTAAGTGCCATGCAGGGCAAAGTGCTACGCTATGGGAGCCACCTCTTGAGTCCGTAATGGAGCAAAGTGCTACATAGTGGGAGCCACCTCTTGAGCCTGTAGGGGCCACCTCTAGAGTCCTACCTGCCTGGGGGCTTGATTGCGTGATTGCGTGCTATATGTTCCTAGCGACGAGGACGTCGCCTATATAAGAGGGGTAGATTGTAACACCCTCAAATATAGCTAAGTTGTACTCTATATCACCGAGACGTCTTTTGAAGTATCGGCACAGTTCTTGTAAAGAACTCCGAAGTTAAGCGTGCTTAATGGGGAGTAGTACTGGGATGGGTGACCTCCCGGGAAGTCCTCCATTCTGGAGCTGATCACCTTAAAAAGGGACAAAACCGTGAGGTCTGTAGGCCAAAGCGGACAATACCTCGACGGTATAGAGTACGGGGCGTGACAGTTAGTGCCTTTAGAACTTTTTGTTCCCTTTAATATATACTTCTTACCCTCTAAATTTCATGTCCTTAGGTCAAGAGAGTAAGGAGTTAGAGCAGCGTGAAGTTGCTGATTTACCACAGGAAGTTCGGGATTAGGGTTTAACTTCCAGTCCGAAATTCCAAGACTAGAAGCCTTAGCAGAGGTAGGTCATCTCATGAACGGCTGAAATATCATTCTAGGGATAAAAGCCCTCTGGTTTTACTCGATTTCATGCTTTATGTGTGTAGAATTTCATGTTTCAATAGGACCTGTGCACTTAGTATGTCATGCATGCATGTCTCTTAGCCCTAATGGACTAAAGTATTTCTTTTGTCATGATACATGATTCCCATGCATATTGTAGCCTATTTCTCGTTCTAGCATGTAGAAGTTTTATAAATATGTTGATTCCAGACATGATGTGTGTTAAACATTAGATCCTTTCACTTAAGTTTACTGTCAGTCGTGCTCTAGCGGCCTAAGGTTCGACCGCCAACCTCGTGTAGCGGGCCTACAATAAACCGCTAGACACTCTGTAAACTCGTTTGTTAATGAAATCTCTGGCGGACCAGAAATAGACCATTTTTATCTCTCTGGCGGCCTTGCGATAAACCGCCAACTCGCTGTAACGGTTCTGTGATAGACCGCCAATGTTCTATTTTTCTGTCAACCCGAGATAGATCAAGAGCAGTCCATTTAACTTTTAAGTAAGCCTAGTTAACTATGTTCTAACCTGCCTTAATGTTATGAACAACTCTGAGTTTTATTTTATTGATTCATAATAGTGATTTCATGTTCTTTATGGTTATTTTAAACATATGATAGTGTCATGCCAAAAACCTTATAGTCTTGTATTAAATTATGGTTTAAGTGCTTGTATGAACGAGATTGAACGTTGATTTCTTACTGTACACATTCTATCTCAGAGTCATTTCTGTAAGTTCATGGCGTATATTCTGGTATATGGCCATTAGTTACACACTTTGTACTTATAAGAACATAATCTTGAGCATGATAACCTTTTCTTTGGATATTCCTTCCAATGAACTAGGAAATCTTGTTTCAAGGCCTCCGTAATTCTCCGCGAGTCTGGGATTCCCACTAGGACGTCAAGTTGGTTGTACCATTAAAACCTAATTATCTAGAAAGCACTACCGATGTTTTCTGATTTTGATTCTGTAACGGTTCAATACTCGACCGCTAAAGCCCATTAACGGTCCAATATCTTACCGCCACGTCATCTGAGTCCAATTGATTTATTTCTGGATTCAACCCATTCTAGCGGCCCAATACTAGACCGCCATATCAATATAGCGGCCCAGTTATAGACCACTAAGTTTCCCGAGTTCCGTTAACCCAAGGTTTGACCAAGGGTTGATATCTATATGATCCTAGAAGGACTATTGAATTTCTCGGACATGTCACCTTAATCAAAAATGATTTGACTAAATTATGAAAGTTAAGAAAAGTACCGTTATGCTGTCGATTTATTTCCATGGCATAACCTAGTTATTTAAGGTATTTATTGGAATTCCTTATTTTCTTATAGAAGTGTTCGTATTTTTGGTTAATTTATTAGGAATCTATCATTAAAATTGTACATTCTTGGCCACATTATTTACATGCGTGGAAGTAGCTTGATTTATACTTAAAGATGCTGTTCAAGCACTGATTGTGTTCAAGGGCTCTATGCTAGTCCCCTCGGCTGATTGTCAGAAATATACTATTATAAACCATGGGATATGATGCTACTGGCGGCGTATTGCGCTGGGAGTACTTTCTTTATAAATAAGTGAAATGTCCACGGTAATCACGGAAATATTCACGACTTGCGAAAATGTTCACAGAAGTTCACGAAGTACTTGTTACTAAGTGAAGAGTACATTCTTGCTTGACTTGTTAGTACATTCTTGTTACATTCTTGAAAGGCCATAATTACATTCTTGCTTGATCATGCATGCTCAATCATATCTTAACTTGGTCATGTCTTGTTACTTTGGTTTATTTACATGATTTACCGCATTCGCATGATTTTACCTTATTCTTAGAGCTAAAATGCTAATCACTTTAATATCGCCAATCATGTTGATGCGAAGATACCTACTGGGCAAGTGTGCTCATTACCTACTTTGCAATCTTTTCAGGAGATGCAAGTAGATCGGATTTGGATTCGAGTTGTTCAAGTGATGGGTTCGAGAGCGAATGAAGGTTTCATAAAATTGAGAAAGAAGACTTAGGAAGTCAATAATGTCTAGATCAAGTTCATGTAATTTTTTCTTTATTGAGTCAACAAGATTTGGAATCGTCTATGTACTTGGATTTTTATCATTCTTGTTATTAATGGAAGGAGAAGTTGATTAAATTATTGTGCAATTGCATCTTATGTGTGATTATCTTGTGCTCTGATTATTCTTGCTTGCAAGAGGCTTACCATGCCGGCTGTTCACGATTCTCGAAATTATCTTCTGCTACATTAAAAGCTCAGGGCATGACAATATACACGTTATGCAAACAAAAAATGATGGTGACTTTTTTTAATAGAATAATTATTCTATTCTTTTTTTCCTCTTTGAATCATGATCAAATCAAAACTTCTCGAGTTCTCAGAATTTGTAGATAGTGTAGGAACATAAAGTCCCTGATTCTTAAACTTAGTTAAATGAAATTAGTAATAGTTCCGTTCATTGGGATACTATAAAATTTGGATGAAATACGATCATATTCAAATATTTTATATCTCTCCCTACCAAAAGGACACAATTTGAGTGGAAAGTCTATTTTTTTTAGAATTAGTCTCTTTTTATGTTATTTTGTACTGTACAATTTCTTTGTTTGTGAGATCATTTTCCCCGAGGGGAAATGAGAAGAATTATAGAATGGGTTGCTAATTATGCCTAGATCTCAGATAAATGGAAATTTTACTGATAAGACCTCTTCAATTGTAGCAAATATCTTATTAAGAATAATTTCGACAACTTCAGGAGAAAAAGAGGCATTTACCTATTACAGAGATGGTGCGATTTGATTCTTTTTTTTCTTTTTTTTAGCTATCGGTCTTATGAGAAAGAGACATGTTTCGGGTTGAGGATAGAAAGAAAAATATATGTGGAAATAAACCTACGCTTGGTGAAGGTGAAGTTTGGAGATAGAACAATGCCTTCTGTCATGTATCCTCGATTGATACTATACGGCCTCAGATACTTCAATCGTCAATTTTAGTATTGAGCGAAAGGTTACACCTATAGGTTAAGTTCTATCTATATTACAGGTTAATCCTAGTCTACTTCACTAGTACAAATAGGTGGCATAGGGGAATATGTGGCATAGGGGAAGAAGCACTACACCTAGGAATCAACAACGCGAAAACTTTGTTAAAAATGACTCCCTTTACGTATTTGTATCGGGACTAAGAAGAATGGTTGGGACAACAAACATCCATCTCGTTTGTATTTTGGATACCCATATAACCATCAAAGATTGTTGAAGTGACTAATTCCTGAAAATAGGGGCGTTAGGGACAAAGAAATTATTGTAGTTACCATTTCTATTATATGATTGGTGTTAAGAAAAAAACCTCTTGCAGGAAGGATGGCTAGAGATTTCTTGTAAAAATACCAACTCCTATCAGTTCATAAAAGGATATATATTTTTTGATCCCACGGATTATTCCTTTTAATACTATGCACAGAAAGGAGGAGCCGTATGAGATGAAAGAAAATCTCACGTACGGTTCTAGAACAGGGATTCTTTGAATAGAATGACGACCGTAACTGATGTCTGCTCAATCTGAAGGAAATTATGCAGAAGCTTTACAAAATTACAGGCTGGTTTGCTATTTCTGGGGTTGATGACTCGAGGGTCGGTGGCGACCAGGCGGCACCCCTACTGTTTAGCTTCACCAGCCAGCCAGACGGAGACGTGGTTGCATAGCTGGAGGGCGCTAGGAGAGCCCTGTCTTATCTGCCCGACAGGGGCGAGGAGGGGCTTCCTTTTGACAGTACCGTTGGGGACTCTCATCTGATTTTGGTGCCTTCAGACGGCGGGGCGGCCTACGCCTGTTGACACCTAAAATATACCAGAAGAGACCATAGCAGATTCACAGTTTTGAAGATCAGTCGAGGGCACAGCTCATGTACCATCCCTGGGAGATCTGAGAGTCTAAATAGAAGAAACCCACTACCCCTATCATGTTGTTTGACTAAATCCGTCTTTGGCTAGGTCGCTGTCCAGTACTGCTGTCATTCAGATAGTCAGACTGATAAAACTATATCAACATTCAGGCAACCATCTGCCTGCTGAAACAGATGGTCAGACATCTCTGATACTCCTGAAACGGGATGTACAGCGCCTCGCACATGTTTGTGAATGCAAGGTGTAAACAGTCCCATGGAGTCTTAATATATACATGCCAAGAGTCCCACTGTCAAATGGAGTCCACTGAGTGGATCCTGGGTCGAATGGGCCGAATGACAGGGAAGTGGGCCAAACCTAAAGGTGAAATGGGACGCGCCGAGGTCCGCCACTCTGGGAAGATGATGCTGGCGCGCCAGGAAGCTTAGGCCGAAAGGGTGAGGGACTGGCCTCTATAAGAGGGCGGCCCTTCGAACAGAAAAAAGAGGAGGATCCTTCGAAGAAAAAAGGAGAGAGCCCTTCGAGAAGAAAAGAAGAGGGTGCTTAGCCACCAAAAGAAAGGGGGGAGCTCGAGCGCCCTTCATAGAAGCTGAAGAAAGAGAGAGGGGTTCGAGGAGAGAATCCAGGTGTGAGGGCCGTGCAACTGCAGCTTCTTTGCTCTCTCTCTCTCTTCTCCGTCCGTCTGAGTATTCCTCTTTTGTTTTTCGCTTTCGAGCATTTTTGCTCTAGTAGCATCGAATGCTAATGTAACCCTGTTTGCAGGGATGAAGTTCGGATTTCTTTTCCTTTTGGGTTAGATTTCTTTCTCTTAAATCGCATATGTGTAAGCCATTTGGCTGAAGTAGTTAATAAAAGAATGGGATGAGTTCTGATATGCTGGATCATTCTCTTCCACTTCCCTCTGTATCCGAGGTTTTAATCTATATACGGCTACCGCCAGCTGCAAATGTCTTATGTTTAATTTCTTCTATCTGTTGAGGCTTCCTTGCCATCGTTCTTTATCACTACCCCCAGCCACATATCGAGGGCCTGAGACAGTCTATCTCATGGCTCCTCGTATGTGGAATGGAGAGGAATATCTTCAGGAGTTCTGGTTCATGGCTCTGCTCCTAGTGAGGCCCCAGAAGAGAGTTCGTCTCCCCCTCGAAGCCTCCTCTCTGCGATCATCCGAATAAATAGCCTAGGTTGCTGAATAAACCTCCTCACTTCGAATGCTCAAAGCCTCTGCCTTAACAAACCCTTAAAACCCCCACTTCAAAAAGCCTCCCGGCGTGAGCCCCTCTAGGCGCACGTTTCGCGCCGAGGGCTAGCCGCGCCGGTTGAACTTCAAGCCTTCACGCCGAAAGCCATATTATTCTTCTCGCCAATACCTTCATCCCTTCTATGCCAAGGATGGCCATCTTAATACGTTCGCGCCGATGCCATCAGGCCATGCCATCATTGCTTTAAATGCCCTATCTTCCTGTGGAGAGGCATCACCCTTTCCTCTGTCCTCACGGGAGCCATATCAAAGGGGCCGAATTCCCCCACATTCTACAACCCATTGAGCCACGGAGCCCTGCCATTGCAGGCTCTCCGTTGACTGCATCAGGGATATTATAACAAAGGGATGAAGTCCCATGTGATCTGGACCCTTTGAATCTCGGGCTACGCCCGACACTCATTTCAGTTTCTACTCCGACACTCGTGAGTAGATAGCCTATAATATTCTCTTGGCACACTCCCAAAGTAAGGGGAGATGCTGTCAAATTTTACCCAGAGCTTTACTCTACCACACGGCACGATGTTTCATTAGGAATTGCGTATCTAACCCCTCAATACGACGAGAGCCTGAGCTACATCATCTCATGACATCTTGCCATCACAGGGAATACATCTCGTAATTGGTGATCTCCTTGGACCCCCTCGTGAAGGAAGCCACCCTGATCCTCTGTTTCCATTCATCCATCACCCTGAGGTCCCCATTAAATGAAGAAACCCTCATAAGACCTGAGAAAACCAACAAAGAAATGGCTCCCGGCGCCACATGACTCCCGGCACCGTCCCCTCCCGGCGCCAATCTCGCGCCGGGTGAAGGGCGCACCGAGAAGCCCACCGCGCCGACTGCCCCTTCGTCTCAGCCACGCCGGTTGCCTATCTCACCGATAGCCCTTTAGCTTCCCGTCGCGCAGGGATCCCGTCGCGCCGTTTGGCCTTCGCGCCGGCTCCAATCCATACCATTTCATTTCAACAATAGCTGCCACCCAAATATCTGATGTCTCAGCAACTTCATTGAATCCAAATCCAATCTAAACTCAATGTACCACTCCTGTCAACCTTCATGCCAGCCTTCATTGTCTCACGAGGGAACTATGGCTCTTCACCCAGGTCCATGGGAGATACATTAATGGGGGTTTCACCCCTACATTACACCGAATCCGACATTTCTTCTGTCACCCCGTGGACCCTCGGAGTTCTGCCACCGCATGTCCTCCAACGGTCCTTAGAGGGGAATATTAACAAATGACGCGATGGTGGACACTGTCCCGTCATATGTGGATCCGTCTCGGGCCCAGGGCTACGCCCGATCCTCTTTTGGTTTCCATTCCGGCTCTCCGTGGATGGATGTCCCATATTCCCATTTGGCATAGTCCAAAGGAAGGGGACGCGCTGCCGAATTTATGTTACAACATCGTCGTCACACCCCGCATATCACGGTTCCTCCTGCATGGCTGCATCGACCCTCGGGTATATCAAATGGCGTTGACAGGAGGTCGGGTTGTGCCCAACCAGAAATCTCCGCTATACGCGATGGTGGTCTTCGGGCCCACGTCCTCCGCCACGTACCAAGGGTCCATAATTCTGTGAACTATGCATCATTTGTATGATAAATAAATGCATCCCGCATGCCTTCGTCATGGTCATCATGTAGTTTTTTTTTAATTCGGTTCTGATAGCCCACTATCTCGGCAATTAATCAAAGGTGTTCCCTCCTCGTGGGGGATGTAATTAACGCCATAGCCTTTACGGTGTGGCGGACTGCTGGTCCCGACCGAACCTCACTTTTGCCCGACACGGGTCAGAATGAGCGCATAATAAGATCGTCACCCACGTGACTGGCACGCCCGCGTCGTTAATCAGCCAGTTAGTTACCAGTTAGCTAATTGACCGATCGACACGTGAAATAATGAATAAACAAGAAAAAAAGAAAAGAAGTCGCGAAACAAGTCTGGCAGGCCCGGTGGGACCAGTGTCACCTTTCATCTCTTTGCCGAGATATTCGGGCTTCGAAGCCCTCTCAAAGGCTACTGATTATTGCCTTGTTTGACATTGCAGGCAAACCAATGACGATCAACGGTATAACTGGCGTCGACTTCGATCTTTCGATAGTCGCTGGACACGCGCAAAAGTATCTGGCGGTACCCATGGAATTCGGCAGCTTCCCTCCCGTTGTAGGCTTCCCCAACTTTTTAGGGTTGGCCTTCGTCGATATCCTGGAGGTCGAAGCCCCAGTGCCTGCCAAGGAAGCTGTGGAGAAAGCGGAGCCTCTGAAGGTTCCCTGCTGTAAAGACTCATCCGAAACTCCGGCCCCGGCTGCTAGCTGTCTGGTGCACCACGTCATACGTGGGACCCACCCCAATGTCATCAACAAACACCCTGGAGGATGCCAGCGTCGCCAGGCCCGCAAGAATGCTGCTGTAATCACCGGAACCCTATCTCAGTCTGAGAAATCTATGCTAGTTGGAGGCATGCGCGTCTTCCTCGACGGACGCACTGCACGGGTGACCCCGGACCGAGTCATCCCCAACATTCCTATTCACAATGCCTATCAAGCTCTCACTGGAAGGAGGGCAGAAATAGAAGAAACCGACCACTATGGCCAAGGAAGCCCGGCACCCAGGCCGAAGAAGTTCAAACAAGTGTGGGTTCCCAAGCGAACCCGACCTGCCTACCAGCTAACTCCTATCCGCCGCCGTCTTGTGAACGACGAGGCAGAAGTGAGAAGAGAAAGGGGCCTGCCCCCAAAGGAGGAAGAAGAGGTGGTTGCGGATCCTCCGCGCCACAGAAGTTTCCGGGCTGCGGCCCGTCAAGCCAATGTCCCTGCTGCGGGACGAAGATTCCAACTGCCAGCCGACAGAGCTCGGCTGGCCTATATCCCTCCTGCCGGAGGTCGACAATCACCCCCCGTCCTATATCAAGAGCGGGGTCAAGAGGAGATGACCTGCTTACTCAGAAATTATTTTCGAGGCTTAGGCAATCCCTCACTCGGACAACAGCGACTGATGCAGATAGTCGCCATTGAGGAAGGTTACTGCCCATCAGCGACAGAAGAAGGAAATATGGAAGATAGAATGATGGTGTCGTCAGTCGACGACAATGGATATAATGACGGCTTCGAGGTCAAAGCCGATGAAGCCTTCCCCGAGCGGGAAGAAAGAAGAAGAGTTTCTGTGTTCGAAAGGCTGACCTTTCCGCAGCAAGCCAGAAGGAGGGTCTATCAACAAAGGAGAAGGATGCAGGTTTTTACCTGCAACATGGCTGGCATATCCAGCCGATATGGGGAGCTTCCTGAAGACCCCCAAGAATTGGCTCAATTGGCCGCACGGCCGGGGCCAACTACCCGCAGAATAGAAGCGGCAAAAGAGCTTCTGATGATGGTTAGAGGGAAATAGCCCCAGGTCTATCCCCACTGGGATGACAAGGCCCCCGTCTTGACCGCTAATGTGGTGACGGCAGAAGAAGAAGATGACGTCCTCCTCGACATCCTTCCTGAGGATACGTCTGGGGAGACAACAGAGGGTATCCCCACCACTATAGACCCATCGGTTCTGATGCTACTACAAAAATATCAACGGGAGATAGATTCTCTGAAGAAGCAGCTGATGGAAAAGACTGAACATTCATCGGCTTTTAAACCACCCGAAGTCCAGGGTGAGTCATCCCGGGGAGCGGCTCGTCGTGACGACCCTCCACCGCTCTATACATTGTCCCAGCCGTCAGAGCCAAGCTTGGCGACGGCACAACAGCGGCCGCCACAGCTTCAGCCGCTGCTACCTCCGGTGCTCCCTTAGGTGCACCCGACACCCCCGCTGATGCGTCCTCCACAGGCGACCACCCTGGTCACCACATACCTGCAGCCAGCGCATTTCTATCCAGAACCGATTGACCCCATGGTCGTGAACAGGATGATGGTGGAGAGGATGATCGAGCTGAAGCTCGTAGAGAAAAGTGAAGGCGACTACGTCGCATTTGATGCCTATCGGGTACCCTACCCGCAACACCATGCGGCTAAACGACTTCCCCCGGGGGTCAACAAGCCACCTAAGTTTGACAAATTCAACGGGAAAGGGTCCCCTAAAGAGCATATTGCATATTATATGACCGTTATGGGTGATCTGGCCACCGACGAGTCATATTTGCTGAAATTCTTCGGGTACTCGCTGACAGGGCTCGCATTTGAATGGTACTCTAGCCTCTCGGCCGGGTCAATCAGTGACTGGTCGGATATGCAGAGAAAGTTCAGAGAAAGATTCGATGTCACAGAGAGGGAGGTCACAGTGGCCGTACTCTACTCAACAAAACAAAGGGCAGATGAGACAGCCCTTGATTACATCAAGAGGTGGAGGAACCTCGGAATGAGATGCAAGCAGCCCCCGCATCAGGAGGACGCGGTACAAATATGCAAACAAAACCTCAGGAGGGAAGTCCTGGAGAAGATGATTGGAATGGAAATACGGTCGTTCGACCGGCTGAATAATGTGGTGGCCGAAGTAGAGGCTTTCCTAGCCAAGCCTGTCCCGGCGTCAGCTGCCAGCACAGCCCAGAAAGGCAAGGCTGCAGAACGGCGCCCCACATCTAAAGAAGCGAATGCGCTTGATATCAAGGCGTTCGAACAGCAGAAGGAGAAAGGCAAGAAGGCGGCTCCCCCGCAACCTGCAAAAGCTCTAGATGATAAAGAAGGTCCTTCACTGAGGGACAAAATGAAGAAAGCCTATTCCTTCCCAAAAGACAAGACCCGAGTCCTGTTCGACTGGGTAACAGAATACAGCATGGTCACTCTGCCTGAACCAAGGAGACCGGAGGACCTGAAAAGAAAAGACAGTCCAAGATTCTGCCCCTACCACCAGATGTTGGGACATCCAATCGAAGACTGTTATGTTTTCAAAGATGTCATCGAAGGAATGATAAAGAAGAATGAAATAGAGCTGGGAGAGTACAAAGTAGACCCTCCTCAGCCACATGAAGCTCCTTTCAGGAGAGCAGCAGTCAACATGATCTCCCTCTACCAGGCATTGCCCGAGGAGATCTCTGAAGCAAGCACACGGAGCACCTACGAAGTCCATTTCCTGGAGCCCGTGAAAGAACAACAGGGGTGGCAACAGATCCCTGTGAAGCACAAGAAGAAGAGGGCACCCCACCCAAAAGAGGGGGAACATATCCGTGGCATTACACCCCGGCCTGCTCCGCCAGTGGTAGCACCCGTGTGGGTCACTCCACGTACAGCTGTCAGAATACATACACCTAACAGGAGGAGACAAACTCAACTGCCAGCAATCAAGGAAACCAATCCTGGGGTCCTTCGACTACAGCACCTGATTGAAGGGCTGGATGAATATGTGCTGCCCGAATTGAAACCTCTACTGGTACGGGACCACGTCCCATGGCAAGAGCTAGAACAACTCTCACTCAAACAGGTGGAGGAAGCTGAAGCAGCACCCCCTGAAGAAGGCAGCCTGTTCTGGGGGCAGGCACCCGCAGAGATCAAAAAGAAGAGAAAGCAAAGGAAGAAGAAAAGAAAGGCCACTGGGGCCAATAAAGCACAGGTCGTCTCCTGCAATACCCTATCAGCACTCTTCAACCTAATCGGAGAAGAGGAAGAAGAAGAAATTTGCTTCACACCCCATGCCGGGGGAGGCAAAGCTGAGGCCGCAACTGCTGCGCATGCCACTCGGTCGGGCCGAAAATGGGGGCGTCAGCCACCACCCAATCACAACATAATGTTCAGAGGGGAGCAACCCTACAAGACACCTCCGCCGGAGGTTAAGGGAGTCCAAATCCCTCCTCCGTCGGGCCTATACAACAAAAGTGGGGGCAAGGCAGTCCCTTCATTCCTTGAATTTATGAAGATGTCAAAAGGGAAGCAGCCCTGCCAAGATGCTAACCCTACACCCGGGGCCATTCACCCGCAGCCAGCGCAATCTACTGAGGATGCGAATGCAGATGAAGCTTGCCCTACGGCAACTAATAAAGAAGACCCGACAGCCGGTGCCAGTCAAGAGGATGCCGGGTCCGAGGAAGATGAAGCAGGTCCATCTGGACCCGCAAATCAGAACTTCCCCAAGCCCAGATGGGCTGAAGAGATGAAGCTCTCTAATGTCTGGGCTGGGAGCTGAATAATGAAGCTGCTCAAGAAGCTCCCCGCTCGATTTACGATTTGGGAAATTCTCTCCTTGAGTGAAGAAACTCGACAGGCGATCATCACTGCTTTGCAGACGCCTGCTCATTTTGAAGCCTACATAGCTGAGACTATACCAGAAGCCAGTATGACCTTCTCTCCAGAAGACATGCTACTACCTACTGCCAGCCACAACAGGCCGCTATACATGAAAGGGCACCTGAATGGAAGGAAGCTGAACAGAATACTGGTTGATCCCGGTGCAGCAGTCAACATTCTACCTTACAGAGTATACGAGAGGCACCACTTTAACGTGCACCTCGAGAAAGTCGGGGATATGCGTATCGCTGGCTTCAACCAAAAATGTGAGGTTTCAATGGGAGTGGCAGAGTTCACACTGACCCTGGCAGATTTCACTACAACGGTGCAGTTTCATATCATTGACTCTCGCACCTCCTACAAAGCACTGCTCGGCTGCCCATGGCTGCATGAAAATATGGTGGTGCCCTCCACGCTCCACCAATGCATCAAATATAGCCTCCAGGGGAAGGAGGAGAGGATATTTACTGATATCCACCCATTCGAGGTGTTTGAATGTCACTTGGCAGATGCCAACCTATATACAGGGCCTTCCCGGAAGGTTTCTGAAGCTGAGGCCCCCATAGGGGCATCGAAGAATAGATCGGGTAACGGTTGGTATCCACCACCGCCACGCGGATATGTCAAGACGAAGGTGGTCTCCCACATCACAGCTTCTGGAGATGTCGGCAGAGCGACACCCCCAGCATTATACCCGAAGGCTAAGGAAGTGCAGATCGATCGACAGCACGACCGCATCGGAGTCCCGGCTGGCCTCACCAAGCCAGTCCCCGGCCTCAATGATCCCACTGTCGAACCTTTCAAAGCCTAGGAGGTGACACAGGAAGATGGGCCCAGCAGCTTGTTCTATACAGCTGAGGAGCATCCCACTCGGGAAGACACAGACTGCAGCCTCCCTGAAGATCTAGCCAACCCGCGGGTTCCTGTTCAAGGCCTGGCATTTACAACTGATCGAATGGCCAGGATGTTTCAGAAGAAACACATTCCTCCCGATCAGTCTCAAAAGCGCAAAGAAGCTTTCCAGAATATGTGGCATCCTGTAGATCTGGATAAGGAAATGAGACGTGTCTCTCAACATCCAGGGTTGGGCTTCACCCTGGAGGAATATTATTACAGTGGGCGGTATGAGGTGGATACTATCTCCGCCTTCTACCCTACTGAACATAGCCCTCTGGGAGCAACCTTTGATGAGTATCCGGTGGAAGCCGAATATTTTGAACTGGCTCGGTCCAGGAATCAAGAAGCAGAAACCTCGGCCCCTTGCCGATGCTGGGAGCAGGTTCATCCTGAAGAAGCGACCCTTCAAGCCGAATTTGATACGGCTAGTAGCAGCGAAGCTGAAGACATTCAAGAGATAGCAGCTTCTCCCTCCACAGGGGTCCTACTAATGGCTACTTCAACACCCTTTCTGCCAATCAGGGAAGCCTTAGTCAACTCCAATCAAGGGGAGCCAGTATTCAACTGCCCCGGAAGGCGAGACTTCCTCAACTTCTGCTAACCAGTATGCTGTCCGAATCCGGCAGTAAAATGCTACCAGCCTGTCGCGGCTGCAACCCCTTCTACAAATACTGAAGCTGTTCTCTCGCCCTTTGGAGTCGCAACGGCAATGGATTTGCTAATAGAATAATCCGCTCAGCCGCTAGCATAAGAAATCAAGAAACCTCAAGAAGCTCTGGTAGCGTCCAACGAGGAAGTCGAAGTGCTCGACCCTCAAGATGGTGTCCCGGACTTCGTCGACCTCCAACCGGCACCTCTGGAAATAGAGGACGGAGGCCAGGCCACGGTCGATGAACTAATAGAAGTCAACTTGGGAAATGAGGGGGACCCTAGGCCCACCTTCCTCAGCGCCCAACTATCCCCGGAAGAACGGGAGCTGTACATCCAGTTGCTGCTAGAATACCGGGATTGCTTCACCTGGACTTACAAAGAGATGCCAGGTCTAAGCCCCGCTGTCTCACAACATGAGCTAACAATCAGCCCCGAGGCCGAGCCGGTGAAGCAACCACCGTGGCGCATGAGGCCAGAGCTCATCACCCGAATTTGTGCTGAAGTCGACAAGCTCATTGACATGGGATTTGTTGAAGAAAACCAATACACCACGTGGCTGGCAAATATCGTCCCCGTGAAAAAGAAGAATGGACAGATCCGGATATGTGTCGACTTCCGGGATCTAAATAATGCCCCAAGGATGACTTTCCAGTGCCAATAACCAAAGTCATGATTGATGCTACAACCGGCCATGAGGCCCTATCATTCATGGATGGATCATCCGGCTACAATCAGATTTGGATTGCAGAGCATGACCGAATCCATACTGCTTTCGAACCCCTAAGGGCATTTATCATTACAAGAGAATGCCGTTCGGACTAAAGAATGCTGGCGCAACCTATCAGCGCGCAATGACTAAAATCTTGGATGAATTGCTCTACCACAAGGTCGAGTGCTACATAGATGACCTGGTGGTCAAAACCAGAAGAAAAGAAGATCATCTGCAAGACCTCCGGATTGTTTTTCAGAGGCTGAGGCAGCATGAGCTAAAAATGAACCCTACGAAATGTGCGTTCGGAGTGTCGAGCAGAAAATTCTTGGGCTTCATCGTCCGATATCAGGGAATCGAGATAGACCCCGCAAAAATCAAGGCGATTCAGGAGTTACCTCCGCCAAGGAACATCTCCGAGCTGAGATCACTACAGGGCCGCTTGGCTTATACCCAGCGTTTCATTTCAATTTGTCAGGGCGATGCCAGCCTTTTCACAAGTTGATGATGAAAGATGTCCCCTTTTATTGAGATGAAGATTGCCAGGCAGCCTTCGACAAGCTAAAAGACTACCTGAAAACTCCTCCAGTGTTGGGCGCACCGGTGAAAGGATGACCATTGATACTGTATATAGCAGCTACACATAATTCTCTGGGGGCAATGCTGGCCCAGAATAATGAAGAAGGGAAAGAACAAGCCCTCTATTACCTCAGTTAGAGACTGGTCAGAACTGAAGAGAAATATACTTATATTGAGAAGATCTGTCTGGCACTGGTCTTCGCAGTTAAAAAGCTCTGACACTATATGTTGTCGCATGAAATCAGCTTGGTATCGAAAGAGGATCCCCTGAAGTACATTATGTCTCAACCGGCACTCAAAGGCCGCCTGGGCAAATGGGCGGTAATCCTTATGGAGTTTGATATCTCCTAAGTGCCGCGCAAGGCCGTCAAGGGCCAAGCTATTGCAGACTTCTTCGCTGAGCACCCAGTGCCCGGGGATTGCCCGTTGGAGCCGGAGCTTCCTGAAGATGAAACCCTAGAAGCCGTGCAAGTACAGCCCTCCTTATGGCAACTATTCTTTGATGGCGCTTCCAGAATTGACACCTCTGCCACCGGGTCAGCCAGGGTCAGAGCAGGAGCAGGCATAGTCCTGAAATCCCCAGAAGGAGAAGTGGTGCATACATCCTGCTCCATAAACAAACAATGCACAAACAATGAAGCAGAATATGAAGCCCTGATAATCAGGTTGCAAATTGCTCTGTCCATGGGAATTCAGATGCTGGAAGCATTCGGAGACTCCATGCTAGTTATAAAACAGCTGGAGGGAGAGTTCGATGTGCGAAAGCAAGAGCTCCTCCCCTACCACTAGTTGGCAACTCGCCTGATGTCAAGATTTTACTTCATCAGCATCAAGCACATCAATCGAGGCCGGAATGCTCAGGCAGACGCCCTCGCTAAGCTGGCCAGTTCATTGGTGGTCCCGCCAAACACAAGCCTGAATATAACAATGATCAATCGTCGACAGGTCCCCAGTGTAACAGAGGTCCTAACTGATGAACAAGAGATTGAGGTGGTAGCCGTCGAAGAGGTTCAGCAGCCCGACTGGCGAGAGCTTCTCCTGCGCTGGTTTCAACACCAGCAACTCCCAAAAGAAAGGGAACAAAGAATGAAGCTCCTAAGGGTCAAGGATTCTTACAAGATGAGAAGCGGGACCCTGTTCCGAATTATGGCAGATGCCCGAAGGAAAGTCCTACTCCGTTGCTTATCTTCAGCAGAAGCAGGACAGGTGATGCAGGAGGTCCATGCAGGATCAGCTGGGACACACCAGGCTGGCCCGAAGATGAAAATTGAGATAAAGAAACTGGGTTACTATTGGCCCACCATATTTGATGATTGCTGCAAATTTGCCAAAGCTTGTCAGAAATGTCAAGAACACGCTAATGTGGCAAGGAGACCTCCAGTGCCACTGCATCCCACCCTACCAAGCTGGCCGTTTGCTCAGTGGGGCACGGACGTAGTAGGGCCGCTACCAGCATCCTCATCAGGGTGCCGATATATCTTAGCAACTACAGATTACTTCTCCAGATGGGCGGAGGCAGTAGCACTAAGAGATGTGACGGGAGAACTAGTTGCAAGATTCTTCCGGCAGAATGTATATTTCGGTTCGGGATCCCCACCCGAATCATCTCTGATAATGGCAGTCACTTTAGAAACCAGAAGGTTTATCGGCTGGCCGACAAATATAAAATCGACTAGAGGACATCGTCCCCCTACAACCTTCAAGCCAATGGACTCGCAGAAGCCTTTAACAAGACACTGTGCACGCTGCTGGCAAAGACTATTTAGTCTAATAAAAAAGATTGGGAAGAAAGGATGTACGAAGCACTTTGGGCCTATCGTACTGTCTACAAGAACCCAACCGGCTGTTCACCTTTCTCCCTCGTCTACGGGTCAGAAGCTGTGGTGCCAATTGAACTTGAAGTTCCTTCATTATGAGTTGCCATCCAGCCCGGACTAGTCGGTGATGAGCAGACCAATGCAGAAAGAAGATTGGAAGAGCTCGCTGAGCTCGAAGGAAAACACCTCCGGGCGCAGCAAAACATCCAACTCTACCAAGCTCGCATGGCCCGCGCTTTTGACAAGCTAGTCAAGGGTCAAGAATTCAAGAAAGGATACCTAGTGATGTTCAAAAGAAGAGAAGTGATGACCTCCAACCCCAAAGGGAAGCTGATCGAAAACTGGGTCGGGCCATACATCGTCCGCCGAGTATATGAAGGGGGTGCCTACCTCCTGGTGGACCACAAAGGAGTCGTCCAGTTCTCTCCCCTCAACGAAAAACATATAAAGTTGTATCATGCAGCGCAACCAACATTCCCCGAGTGATCGGTCGGAATGCCCTCATCTTGGTTTAGTGGCATTCCGCCCTAACCAAGCTACCTTTTCTTGGTTTAGTGGCACTCCGCCCTAACCAAGCTACTTTCTCCTCGATTAGCGGCATTCTGCCCTAATCGAGCTACCTCTCCTCGGTTTAGTGGCATTCCCCCTAATCAAGCTACTTTCTCCTCGGTTAGCGGCATTCCACCCTAATCGAGCTACCTTCTCCTCGGTCAGTGGCATTCCACCCTAATCGAGCTACTTCTCCCTTGGTTTAGCGGCACTCCGTCCTAACCGAGCTACCTCTCCTTAGTTAGTGGCGTTCCGCCCTAATCAAGCTACTTTCTCCTCGGTTAGCGGCATTCCGCCCTAATCGAGCTATTTCCCCTCGGTTTAGTGGCATGCCACCCTAATCGAGCTACTTCCCCTCGGTTTAGTGGCATTTCGCCCTAATCGAGCTACCTTCTCCTCGGTTAGCGACATTCCGCCCTAATCGAGCTACTTTCTCCTCGGTCAGTGGCATTCCGCCCTAATCGAGCTACCTCTCCTTGGTTAGCGGCATTCCGCCCTAATCAAGCTACCCTCTCCTTGGTTAGTGGTATTCCGTCCTAATCAAGCTACCTCCCCTCGGTTCGGTGGCATTCTGCCCTAATCGAGCTTCCTTCTCCTTGGTTAATGGCACTTTGCCTTAGCCAAGCTACCCTTCCTTGGTTAGTGGCATTCTGCCCTGACCAAGCTCCCGAAAGAATACACCACGCTATTGCCATTACAGGCCTTACGCCCAAATCGGCGAGAGATCACTCCTTTGCGTTAGCATTCAGCCCTTGCTAACGAATGAACTGTTCTGCTCGGCGCAAGGTCTGGTGCTCCGGTCGACAGCCATCTACTATCAACCAGGGGTTGAACGTCGCACTTCGACTTGCCACCCTATACAAATAAAAAAAAAAGAAAGGAAAATGGGGTTAAAAATAGATATACCCCGCCAGACTTGCTCCTATACCAGGACAAGTGCAAAAATGGCTATAACCCGGCTGTGGCGAAAACCCGAAAGGGCGTCTCAGGCAAAATCAGGTACCCCGCCGCGTGAAAACCTGAAAGGGCACGTGGGCAAAAGCAAGAGGGGGCTGGCTTCGGCGAAAACCCGAAAGGGCGCTTAAGTCAGTAAAGTGGTAATTTCTAAGTTCCGCTCCTATTCTCCGGTCAAGGGAACTCCGAAAGGGACATTCATCAAAGTCCCACCGGAAATCCTTTAACAAACCATGTTCGACCCTCGTCATCATCGGCGAGATAAGTCGATCTTTACCCTCAACTTGGACCTTACGTCCTTGTTGATAATCCCATCCTTGTTTCGGCAATAACCCATGCCGATGAATAAACCCACATTCGACCCTCGTCATCGTCGGCAAGATCGGTCGATCTCCACCTCTAAACTTGGACATTCTATCCTCGCTAACAAACCCACCTTTGCTTCGGCGATAACCTATGCTGGTTAATAAACATGTGTTTGACCCTCGTCATCATCGGCGAGATCGGTCGATCTTTACCCCTAACTCGAATCTTACATCCTTGTTAATAGACCATATCCTTTGCTTCGACATCTAGCCGGTGTCAACGAACCAAAACAGGGTTCAATCCTTGTCATCATCGACAAGGTCTGTCAACATTTTCATGGTCTAGTTCTTCTGTACCCTATACAAATAAAAAAGAAAGAAAGGAAAATGGGGTTAAAAATAGAGATACCCCGCCAGACTTGCTCCTATACCAGGACAAGTGCAAAAAACGGCTATAACCCAGCTGTGGCGAAAATCCGAAAGGGCGTCTCAGGCAAAATCGGGTACCCCGCCGCGTGAAAACCCGAATGGGCGCGCGGGCAAAAGCAAGAGGGGGCTGGCCTCGGTGAAAACCCGAAAGGGCGCTTAGGTCAGTAATGTGAATAAAAAAAATGAATGATAAATAGTGATGAACCATCCTCCGTCCAAAAGGCCATTTACAAGGTCGAGGCGGAGTCTTCATCCGATATCCCACTTACATACATCTATTGTCTACCCTTTTCGACCCTTGTCACCATCGGCAAGATCGGTCGCTACCCTTTTCGGTTTTTGTCACCATCGGTAATACCGTCTACCCTTTTCGACCCTTGTCACCATCGGCAAGATCGGTCGCTACCCTTTCCGGTTTTTGTCACCATCGGCAATACCGTCTACCCTTTTCGACCCTTGTCACCATCGACAAGATCGGTCGCTACCCTTTTCAGTTTTTGTCACCATCGGCAATACCGTCTACCCTTTTCGACCCTTGTCACCATCGGCAAGATCGGTCGCTACCCTTTTCAGTTTTTGTCACCATCGGCAAAACCGTCTACCCTTTTTGACCCTTGTCACCATCGGCAAGATCGGTCGCTACCCTTTTCAGTTTTTGTCACCATCGGCAATACCGTCTACCCTTTTCGACCCTTGTCACCATCGGCAGGACCGGTCACTACCCTACCCGGTTCTTGTCACCATCAGCAAGACCGTCTACCCTTTTCGACCTTTGTCATCATCGGCAAGACCGGTCGCTACCCTTCTGGTTTTTGTCACCATCGGCAATGCCATCTACCCCTTCGACCCTTGTCACCATCGACAAGGTTGGTCAACATCTCCCCCAATCAGGGTCAATAATGGAATTACCACAAGCAACCAGCAGTCACGCTTTCGACGCCTCTTGTCAGCAAGACCTACATCTGTGCCAACCTGGTAGCCTTTGGAACCCCATCCCGCGGTGGAGCGAGGCCCCCATCCTTTCTTTGAAAGGGTGGACGCTCTCCTGCGACATGGACACGAAGGTACTTCCAAGCAGGTCGCCAGAATTGCCACAATACACTACAGAATGTGAGTATGAACGTGGACACCAAAAAAATATATAGTGAAGGAGACTTCTATTCCATTACAAAAAGGGGAAGTGAATACAAAAGGAGCCCTTCTGAGGGGACAGATTACAAAGGCGGATCAGTTAAGATCGCCTGAAAATATCTGCAAAGTCAATAAGCCCAACATGAGGAGCCGCCCCTAGTTCATGGAGCTGCATTTCCTCTTCCTGAACCCGAGTCACCTCAGTTTCCAAAGACGCAACTCGGCCCTCCAGCAAAGAAGTTCTCTCGATGCCTTGGACTTCCGCAACCTCCAGCCGCGGTATCTCAGCCTCTACGGTAGCCAATTCAGCACGGAGGTCTTCCCGTCGGCTACGTAGAATATGTGCCTGGGTTGCGGAAGCCTCAACCTGAGCCCTGCTCTCCTGAAGATCAGAGGTCAGAGATGTCAGCTCCGCCTGACAGTCAGCTTTCTGCAGCTTGAGGGCCGCCAGCCGGTCGCCCATCATCTTCTCAAGAAAATCCCGGCGGTTCACAAATTTCAGCAGGAAAAGCACCCGCTGGGCCCAGATGTCTAAAGGGCAGCCTAATGCCTGCAGTCCGATCGTCAGTCGCACAGCTACCTCCTTCAACTCGGAGTAAGATAGTGTCGGCTGAGATTCCACAACCTGACGCAACATCTCTAGATGCTGCCAAACAAATTCCTCCGATGAGGTAATGCCCAGGGAAGCTGCCGGAGGCACCTCGAAAGTCACTTCCCCGTCTATAGAAGCCCATAAGCCGGTATCCGGCTCGGAAGAGGAAGATGGAACAGCCACCAAAGCCGAAGAAGCAGATACCACGGCAGCATGTTCCTGCTCCGTCAGACTCCTGTCAGGGCTTCCTTCCACAAAGCCTAGGAGGGACGGAGGTTCTAACTCTGTCTCCGGCACAAATGGAGCTGCAGAATCAGGCGCGATCATCATTATGGCCGCCGATACAAAAGCAGACCCCCTTTGCGGGTCAGCCTCAGCCCTCAATTCTGTCGTCGACGCCAGAGCAAGACTCTCCCCCGACTGGCTCGGCTCCGAGGGTAATCCCCTAGCAGCCACATGTATCCTCACCGGCACGGGGCGGAGTAGGGTGATTGTCCCTGAAGGAGATGCGGTGGCCAGCGGTAGCAGATCCGAGGCCTCTGATGAAACCACAGCAGTACTAGAAGTCGATGCCGGGGAATGAATAGTGGCTTCGGGTTCCTGGAATGAAAATTCATGTAAACACCAAGGTGGCAAAAAAAAAAGAGGGGGATATGCGGCTCTGTAAAGGGGCGGACATGATTTACTATGCTGACAGTATCCATCTCTTCAAGCCCCTGAATAGAAGATTCCAACCCTGCAGATGAAGCAGCAAAAGGAGGGGTTATCTCCACCTCCACGTCCAATCCAGCAAATTCCTCCTGCAACACTCCCTCGGATGATGCCCTCGGCAGCCTCGGAGGACTGAAAATCAAAGCATCGCTTGACAGTATAAAGGGAGCCGTTGCCCCTTTGCTCTCTGCTGCAGACACTTGTTCATCACCTTCTGAAGAATGATGGTCAATCTCTTCGTCAGAAGGGGTGGCAGAGCTACTCGAAGAAATATCTATGCTGATCTCGGGTTGGCCCGCCTCCTCCGTCGCCTGACGGGACGCTGAGCGGGTGAGCACACGCCGCAATGGGATAGCACCCTTCTTTAGCACAGTCTTATGTCCCGCGGGCTGTGAAGGAGCTTCCACAACAGGCACCTTAACCGCCGTGCTGACCACTCCTGCCATTACAACAAAACAAGTGCATAAGGCAGGACGGAAAGCTCAATAAAAAGGGGAGTCTAAAGAACTATAGTTGTTCGGCTCACCCTCAGCCTCGCCGGCAGGCGTAGGAGAAGGAAGTCTGACATCCTCCTCAACAGTGAGGAGACTCTTCCCTGCTGCTCCAGCTATCTCAGTCGCCCATGTTGTGGCTGTGACGGAAGGCCCTATCTCTCATGCTTCCAAGAAGGATTCCTCAACACCCGTGGTGTCAACCACTCCGGGAGCTGAAGTTATACAAAGAAGATGTCAGAAGAATGAAAATGTCGTGAAAAGAGCATTCCTTTAGAACCGTAAAGGGATAATGATGTCACCTTCATCTGCTTGCTGGCTGACCTCTTTCTGAGCAGCAAACTGCTCGAATGATGGCACCTCGGGCAGGGGAGTCTTAGCCGCGTCAGTCGAAGGCCGCTTTGAAGAAGTCTTCCGAGCTTTCTTCGCTCGGTTTATTGCAATCTTCATCGCGGAGGCCGCTCTCTTCTTGCCAGGCGGTAGTGGAGTTGTAGTCGGCGCTGGTGCAGGAACCTCAAAATATTCCGGTTTCTGCCCCTGAGAGATAATTTTTCTATAAAGTGCCTGCTGCTTGATATCCGGATAGTCTGTCAAATGAAGCACATGCCATTATGAAGGAGCTGAGCAACAAACTAATCTACATGTCAATGGAGGAGCACTTACCTGCCCGGCCCTTGTAAAAAGATGAGAGTGGCCAATACTGATAAGCCACCTCCTTACTTCGGGAGGCAGCCTCCCGAACAAGCCAGCATATGTCACCGATCTTTTTGCACCTGTCAACCAGGTCGGCCAAGTCCGCATGCCCGTGGGAAGCTATACAATGATATAAGCCGAAGTGGTCAAAGCCCCAGACATCGACATAATGAAAAGATACGAATAGAGGCTTGTCCAGAACACTAGCTACAGGACTCTCAAGGGTCAGTCCATGGATGCTCATCAGGATGAACAGCCAAGACGTATGTTGATAGTATGTCGGGGTTCTGTCCTCTCTATTAACAAACGTCCGACACGGGCAAAAGCGATCCACCTCGCACTTCCATGAAACTGCTTTGGAGAGCGGCTTCTCGATAGGGAACGGGTACTGCTGAAGCTCCAGGAGTGAACCACCAATCTGGCATAGATGTTCTAAATTCTGCGTGAAAGCATCTTCACTTATGTCAGCAAGCACGGGTATCAGTGGTTCAGTTACTCCCTCCTTGATGGCTTTTCTGCTCGCTATATATGCCTCTGCCTCTTTCGGGTGGTGGGAAAATAATCTCTTCAAATGGGCTTCGTCAATGTAAAAAACGGGCCCAGGCTGCTGGCTCAGAAATGTGCGCTCAGCCACATCCCAGCATGTCATTCGGGCATTGCGATAGAAGCTCGTGTGAGCATTCCACCATTTCACATACTCTGGAGTGACCCTGGGAACTCGGTTCGGCATCGGCACTCTGAAAATGTTGGCATCCCAGCGGTGAAAATAGTCCCACCAGGAGCGACCTTCGGCCACAACGGTCGAGCCATGCTTTGACCTGCTGTCCAAAGGGAACATGGCGACCGAGGGCGGAATATGCTGATCGTAGACGAAATTCCGACCAAACCTGAAGGGATAGTAGGGTTCTAAATAAACTACGCCCCCCTTTCTGAATACTAAAACACTGGGACGAATTGATAAAGCCCAGTCAATGAGTTCGGGCTCCAAGACTGGCCGGGTCACAGTGTTGCCCGAAATGAAGTGTGTGAAAGTCTCCACTGCCTCGAGCTTACACTCACGCTGACAGTTCACTAATGGAGATGAATGTGCGGCCAGATTCCAAAAGTGGATAGTCCCCGTTGAATCCATCGGAACCCTTGCCAGTCGGCCACGGATGGAGAAGAGTTGCTGGGACACTGGACCCGGTTCACCACTTGCAAACTCCAGCATTCTGGGATACAATGTCATTGTCTGCAAAGTCCGGGGAGCTAGCTCCGGAAATAAATTGCACACCCAGGCATTAAAGAAATGAAATGGCCCCACCGTTCGAAAAGAGCAGAGGATCCGATGCCTATGAATATCTCCAATGGATTTGTAAATCAGGCACAGTGCGGCTGGACATATTGCAAGCCGTATGCCCCAAGCCATCTGACAAGCCGGGTATATTGCCTCCGGCCTAATAACTGTCTCATCCCCCTGTGGGAGGGCAAAAGTACATAGCCAGAAGATAAGGTAGACAGCACAATGGGTAAGGGGATCCGCCCCCATCGGATTCGGCTCCCCGCGGCTTATCCCCCGAAGAGAAGCAGGCAGCTCTGACTTGAACTTAGGTGGCCTGCTGGGCTTACCCGCAACAGGAGCTACGTGAGGGAACTCGCTGTACTTCAAAGGGCCGCCGAAGAAATACTGAATCCAATGTCCCGCTCGGACTCTCAATTTACTGCTCTTCTCCCGGGGCTGGTATCCCTTCGAGGATCCCCTATTCAGCGTCAGGCAGAGGGAGCAGTATGCCTTCATCAAGTACCGGTACGAATAGCCGAAGTAATATTCACCTTCACCGTCTGTTTCGTCCTTGATGAAGTCATGAATGCAGACCTCCTCATAGGGCTCTCCGTCAATTGGCAGACCCGATAACTGTGATAGGCTCCAAAGATCCAGACAGGTTTCACCTTCTGCTGTATAGAAAGTATTGAACTGCGGGCAAAATACTTCGAACATGCCACAGCACAGCCCTTTTGAAATGGGATACCTGAAGCGAGATGCATACACACTGTGGTACACCCCGGCCCTGACCAGCAGCGGTGCATACTCTTTCAGAACATATTCTGTAAATTCTGCTGCCCCTATACGGAAGAGATGAGCATCTGTCACCTTCGTGTCTGCAAACCACCCAGTTGCCAACTGGAATTTGAACTGAACAGCCAAGCAATTCAGCACAAATGGTTCGTCTCTGTAGCCCCACTTGATGGGTGCCAAAAATAAACCGTAGCCGGGCTTCTCCCTGTTGACCCGACCTACGGTGTTGTCCCACCTGGCTGGTGTGAACTCTGGAGCCCGTGTTAACATTTTCTGCTCTGCCTCCAACTCTGTTACTCCTAAGACGGCGTCCCACTTACGCCGCTCCCCCGGAAGGTAGATAGTATCGCCATGATACACAGAACCTTTCAAGCTGTCCCGGTCCAGTAACATGGCCCGCTCCACCATCCGAGCCAGCATGACGTCCCTCTTCCCAGAGACGTTGAAGGTGCAAATGAAGGGCACGAGGTGACGGTCCTTCGGGAAGTCCAGGCGATAGCCATCATCGCGACTGAAGTCCAGTCCCCCCTCGACAGTCACAATGCGAGAGGCAGATACTGTATCTGTTTCAGAGTCAGAGGACTCATCGATTATGGCGATCCTCCCAAGACCCTGGTCCAGCTGTCCGACATTCCTCCAAGTCACAACTAGACCGGAAGCCCTGCCCTGGGGAGAAGAGTCAACATCAGCAGTGCCGGAAGCAACACGGCTAGAAGAAGAAGCCATTTTCAGCGAGCTGTAAGCATAAAACCAAGAAAAGGAGATAAAAAGATGATATGAAGAAGAACATAGAAAAGAAAATTTCAGAAGAAAATTTTGACAGCATCCCCCCTTATTCGGAGTATGCCCAGAAGTCAAATGGGAGAGCACCCACCAGGAGGGGATGACTCCACAATGAAGAGGGACGGAGTCCCAAGGTAGAAACCGGTCGAGGGAATGCTCCCCACGCCGACGGCAGAAGCAAAGGGAAAAGAAGAGGTCGAAGAGAGAGAGAGCTCGGTGAGAAATGAGCTTCTCTCTCCCCCTCTCGGCGCCTATATCGGCCCAGCCAAAAGGTGCGCCGAGATGGGGGTCGCGCCGACAGTTGAGCGCGCCAAAAGGTGCACCGAAACGGCCTCTGCGCCGAAAGTCAAAAACGCCAGAAGGCGCGCCAAGAGCGTCATAGCGCCGAGAGCGCTACCGCGCCAAGAATTCCCATGCCGAGGCCACCACCTGCGCTGAGAAGGTAGTGCCGGAAGCATCCATGGGGCCAATTATCCCACCAGGGGTGATACTATCACTGGATCAAACCAAAAATGCTAGTGTTCATCCAAATTTGCTTATAAAGCATGGAAATCACGCAAGCAGAATGAAGACTCAGAGTCAAAAGAATAGCCAATGTACAGGAGCAGGCCTGAAGAGACCACGAAGCGCAGTGTGTGACGTGATGTACACCCGCATGTCCCGTGTCACTCATGCTTCGCTCACGCCACCTACGGGTGGGGGGCATTTGTTGACACCTAAAATATACCAGAAGAGACCATAGCAGATTTATAGTTTTGAAGATCAGTTGAGGGCACAGCTCATGTACCATCCCTGGGAGATCTGAGAGTCTGAATAGAAGAAACCCACTACCCCTATCATGTTGTTCGACTAAAGCCGTCTTTGGCTAGGTCGATGTCCAGTACTACTGTCATTCAGATAGTCAGACTGATAAAACTATAACAACATTCAGGCAACCATCTGCCTACTGAAACAGATGGTCAGACATCTCTGATACTCCTGAAACTGGATGTACAGCGCCTCGCTCATGTTTGTGAATGTAAGGTGTAAACAGTCCCATGGAGTCTTAATATATACATGCCAAGAGTCCCACTGTCAAAAGGAGTCCACTGAGTGGATCCTGGGTCGAATGGGCCGAATGACAGGGAAGTGGGCCAAACCCAAAGGTGAAATGGGACGCGCCGAGGTCCGCCACGTTGGGAAGATGATGCTGGCGCGCCAGGAAGCTTAGGCCGAAAGGGTGAGGGACTGGCCTCTATAAGAGGGCGGCCCTTCGAACAGAAAAAAGAGGAGGATCCTTCGAAGAAAAAAGGAGAGAGCCCTTCGAGAAGAAAAGAAGAGGGTGCTTAGCCACCAAAAGAAAGGGGGGAGCTCGAGCGCCCTTCATAGAAGCTGAAGAAAGAGAGAGGGGTTCGAGGAGAGAATCCAGGTGTGAGGGCCGTGCAATTGCAGCTTCTTTGCTCTCTCTCTCTCTTCTCCATCCGTCTGAGTATTCCTCTTTTGTTTTTCGCTTTCGAGCATCTTTGCTCTAGTAGCATCGAATGCTAATGTAACCCTGTTTGCAGGGATGAAGTTTGGATTTCTTTTCCTTTTGGGTTAGATTTCTTTCTCTTAAATCGCATATGTGTAAGCCATTTGGCTGAAGTAGTTAATAAAAGAATGGGATGAGTTCTGATATGCTGGATCATTCTCTTCCGCTTCCCTCTGTATCCGAGGTTTTAATCTATATACGGCTACCACCAGCTGCAAATGTCTTATGTTTAATTTCTTCTATCTGTTGAGGCTTCCTTGCCATCGTTCTTTATCACTACCCCCAGCCACATTTCGAGGGCCTGAGACAGTCTATCTCATGGCTCCTCGTATGTGGAATGGAGAGGAATATCTTCAGGAGTTCTGGTTCATGGCTCTGCTCCTAGTGAGGCCCCAGAAGAGAGTTCGTCTCCCCCTCTAAGCCTCCTCTCTGCGATCATCCGAATAAATAGCCCAGGTTGCTGAATAAACCTCCTCGCTTCGAATGCTCAAAGCCTCTGCCTTAACAAACCCTTAAAACCCTATTGTGTGACCTTTTCTTTCTTTCATCCTTTTCGTTCGTTTCTTTTCGTTCGCGTGTCGATCAACCATTTGACTAACTGGTAGTCAACTGACTGATTGACGACGCGGGCGTGCCAGTCACATGAGTGACGATTCTATTGTGCGCTCATTCTGACCCATGTCGGGCGAATGTGAGGTTAGGTCGGGACCAGCAGTCCGCCATACCATAAAGGTTATGGCGTTAATTACATCCCCCACGAGGAGGGAACACCTTTGATTAATTGCCGAGATATCGGGCTGTCGAAGCCGGGTTAAAAGAGCTACATGATGATTATAGCAATGACAGGCAGGATGCAGCATTAATCATGCGAAAGATGCGTAGTTGAATGGGAAAATGGATCCTAGGTACGTGGCGGAGGACGCAGGTCCGAAGACCACCATCGCGCGTGACGAGGGCTTCCAGCCAGACATGATCCGGCTTTTAGCCGACGCCATTTGATATACCAGGAGATCTATGCATGCATGCACACAAGACATTCATGATTATATTGAACATGAAGATAGCGTTATGAAGACGGCGACGATTACCCATATTTATTACCCCTCGTCGAGAAGAGGGAGAGCAACACAAGTATGCTAGCGAATGCGAAATGCTAACGGATTATGATGGTGAGTATGATGACGACATGACTCGGGCTCGCTTGACCCTCCTTTATTCAATTCAATGCCTGCTACGACTTGCCGACATTGCCCCCGAGAGGCGAGGCTTGCCCCGGGGTAAATAGACCATTAGAGCGGCACAAGGTTTCAAGACCGGCGTGACTATGTAAGAAAACTTATACGGCGCGATAAAACGTAGGCATAGCGGCTAATACGGCGCGGTCTTATGCAGTTGAGATGGCGCGCAAGAGAGTTGGGGCGCGCCGGTTTAGGGCGTGCCGGAAAGTCGCAAGGAAATTTTTTAAGGAAATGAGTGTGGGGTTAATCCGGCGCGGGGGGGTACGGCGCCGGTTTAGGGCGCGCCGGTTAAGACCGCGCCGTATTAAACCTGTTTTGTTGAATTATGAACTTTTTAAGTTCGTTAGACTTCATGGGACCCTTTCTTAAGTTTTTTGGGCCAAACGATTGTTTGTTTGGAGTCCATGGCCTTCGGGAAATGATGGGGAGGTCAGTGCGAGGTTCATACTCGAGCACTGAGTTGATTCGATTTGGAGCGATCATTTTTATTGACATAATTATCTAGAGTCTGTCGAAAATTTGACAGCATCTCCCCTGAACAAACAGAGTTGCAGGGGAGGATCGGGGTCATACTCACTAATGGAGCAAGCCCCTAAATCACCGGTCTACCCAAAGGCGGCCAGCATACCCCACTGGATAGGATACCCCGAGGACAAGCCTGCTAGGGGCACCAAAGCTCCATGGGGGAAGAAATAGAAGGGCGAAGTCACTGATGATGAGGACGACACCCCGAGGGCTCGCCTACGAGGGGTGAAGGACTCGTGGTCAGTGATTCGTCCCATGAAGGGACTGACCATTGGGAGAGTGGAACTCTGAGGACTAGCCTACAAGGAGCGCACACCCCCTGGTCTCGATCGGGCCTTGGTCTGTCGGGGTTGAGTTCGTTGACCCAGACCCCCTTCATTATTGGCCATGGCTTCGAGAAGACGCCCACCATGAAGAGGTAGGGCTCTCGGTCGCCCGGCAACTGCAGGAACTAGAAGGGGAATATCCCCCTCCCCGGGTGATTGAAGTGACGGGGAAACCTCGGAACGATGCAGATGGCCACGAAGAACATGTAATAACGGCCTAAGTTAGACAGACCCCGGCAGGGACATATGCTCGAACAGTTAGAAAACAATACTCGAGGGGACAAAGGCGCATGCAGAGGCACGACTCCATCCGAGAGGAGAAAGGGATGCAAAGCCCTTGAACTAAACATGAAAGAAATGAAACGCAAGAGAGCCCCCAGGGAGGGGTGTTTCTGTAGCCCGCGGTGATTCGGGGCATAATATGCATCTCGAGGAAACCGGAATCGGCCCTATGCAGAGAAGAATCCTGACGCACGTATCAGTATAGATAAAGATAGAGAAAGGAGGGATCGTTCCTCCAATTTATTGATTCAAGCATCCACAGGCATGTATACAGATCACCATCCCTAAGACAAGGAGGATTTGACATTCGCACGGTGAGATTACAATTCCGGCACCATTGTTTGGTTGCCGTTTAATGCTATTTAGAAGCAGAGGACGCCCAGGTTACGATAACAAAGAGAAGATGGCAGAAGAAATCGTAAAGAAAGGGGGGAGGGGAATCGACTCATATCATCGTCGCCCCTCCCCTCCATCGTTTACATTCGATGTATAGAAGCTTAGAGGAAAAGGAAAAGAAACGCGGAAAGCAGGAATAGGAACGGCCCCTGCCCACCTGTTCCTAAAAAAAAAACAGAGTATCGTCGATGCCGGCCGACAGTCGCCCCTTCAGAGAAGAAGAACCCTCCCTCTCTGTGTATCCCGAGAAAGGAAGAAGACTCTCTCCGTTTCGCAGTTGCCTCACCCTTTTCTTTTTTTTTCTATTTCTCTGAGAGCCCAGAGCCTTCCCAGCCTTCCAGCCTTCTAGCCTTCTATCCTTCTATATTCTTCTACCCCTTTTCTTTCAATCGAACCTCGCCCCTATATATAACAGGTTGGAGGCTTTTCATCCGGCGTGAGCTTTTGGCGCGCCGGGGAAGTCTTCATCAACTTATCGCGCCGGTTTAAGGCGCCATTCGATAGGGTAACTGGCGCGCCGGGAAGAGGGCGGAAGGAAGGGGGGCGCGCCGGGCTAAGGGCTGAAGAAAAGGGGGCGCCGATTTAAGGGTATTGAGTGGGGGGCGCGCCGGTTTAAGGCGGGCCGGGCTAATGCTTCTTGTACGCTTCAAGCCAGGCAATGAACTCGGGGATAATTTCGGGGGCCATCGTGAACATGTACTCTGCCACTGCTTACTAAGGCTTCGGCGATATGATCTGTCGAAGCTCATAGATTGGCGTACGGCCATTCTCGAGGTGCATAGATTGCTTTAGACTGCTCACACGGGTTTTCTGCGGGCACACGGCCTTTAGCTCTCTGATCCATGCCGTTAGCTTGGCCTGGCTCGTTTCCGAGGCTTCTCGGAAGATGTGAAAACACCAGGGATAGCTCCGCCCGAGCTGGGTGATCATTCGGCCGCTAATGGGCCCATCTTGGCAGGAAGCCGTACCCATGTCGGTTGATGGGGATCTCCCGCCGCCAGAGCTTTCGGTCCTCCGTGCTGGAGAGCCGGGGGAACTCCTTCGTCCTCAGGAGAACCTCTTCATTTGGTGGGGGATCACTGGATAGACCGTCATCCTTGATCGGACAACGGATGTGGTGTATGCGGCATGACGGAGTCGATGCCGGTTCATTAGGCAGGCTTGGTCGCACTGCCGGTTGGTTGTGAGCTTGTCTCAGCTCCCCTGAGGTGAAGTCCCCGTGTCTGTACGGAATGACCCGAGGTTCTGGCGGCTTGAGAAATCTTCAATATGTTGATCTTTATCGGCTTCCGTACTTCGGTGGGCCGGGTCATTCGTCCTTACGGCTTGGTCGCCGACGATCATATTTTAGGTGCCAACAAAATCCCCCCAGACGTGGGTGTTGCGAGCAAGGCACGAGTGTAGCAAGGCCGACGGATGTATTTCACCCGGACTGACCTCCCCTTTGATTGGCGGGCACCTGGGATGGCCTTTAATTCGGCACGGGCGTTGACCCGGCACCGTTCAGACGTTAATACGGCGCGCCCTTACCCTTTGTGGTTTTAATCCGGTGCGGTCTCAGGCATTTCGCTTTGACCCGGTGCGCCTTTTACCGGCGCGCCTTTCGCTAGAGGGCCGTTAATCCGGCGCGCTAAATAGCGCGCCGGTTTAACGGAGGGGGGTCTCCTCCATATAAGGCTTTCGCCTTCATTTCTTCTTCTCCATCCCTCATTTGCCCAAATTTTTTCTCTCTCTTCCCTCTCTTCCCTCTCTTGGGCGCCGAGAGCGGCGGTTTCTTCCTTCGGGTGAGTGGAGGTGCCGTCAGTTTGGGTTTCAAAACCCTTTCTTTGGGCCCCGGGAGGCTTCTAGCAGGGCTTGCCCTCGGAGCTGTTTCCCCGGGTGTTCCTCTGGCCTCGGTGTAATGCTGATGGCTGCTTTTTAGGGATCGTTCCTCAGTGGACGCGTTCCCGCTTTTCTTCGGCAATTCCCTGTGCTGGGGAGACTCTGCCGAAATTTTGTCAGAAGTTCGCCTTTGATTAGCCATTTCCTGACGTTGCTTTTTTTGTTTGATATGCTCTTTTTGCAGCTGTCATGGCATCCAGCTCTTCCTCTCGTGCCGTGGTGACATGGGAGAGTGTTAATTCTCTCGACTGGGGGCACGGCCAGGTGGCCATAGTTGCAGAGTCTTCGGATTCGGAGACGGACACTGTAGACACCGGTCGTCTCCTTATTCTCGGGGGCGACTCCTTTCATTATAATAGAGAAGGCGTGACCAGGAAGGATTATCCCAAGGACAAGCACCTGATGTCCCTTCTTCGGCGCTTCAACCTTCAGGGAAAGCGGGATGTGTTCGCCGTCCGGAAGGTCGAGCAGGCTCTGCTGGTGGAGAGAGACAGCTTGGCCGAATGCGTAATGCGGGGAAGACCCATCTATCTCCCTGGGGAGGTCAGGAAGTGGAGCGTTGTGCTGGGGCTGCAAGACCTGGCTCCGGCAGATGGACTGTTGACCAGAGCTCCTGAATTTGTACCTGCTCGGTGGAATGACTCCGCGGGCAGAGTAGATCGGGAGAAGCCGATCTTTGGTTTATTCCTTGCCCCGTTGAGATGGGGATATAGAGATGAGTCATTCCTGCTGGATTGCTTGGTGATTCGCTTCAAGCACCAGATCTCCGTGGGGTGGTTTGCTGAGTTGAAACTTACAGACGCCCACGCATTCAGGCCCGGAGCAGTGGAATTCATAGACTATGTGCTGCATCATTATGCTCCTCTTTTGACCAGAGCTGGTGTATATCACAGCGTGTACGCTTCAAGATATCGGTACCCGATTTCCCGAGGCTTGTGCTGTGGCATGATCGAAGTGTTTTGCCCTGAATACAACACCTTCTATACTTCAGAGGGGGAGACCTCCTTAGACTTGTGGAGTCTATCTCAACTCAGCGGCCTGCCCATTGATGGAGAGCCGTATGAAGAAGTTTGTTGGCCCGACTAGTTGAAGGACCAGACCAACGGTGACGGTCGGTATATGGCAGGCTACGCCTATCGATATCTAATGAAGGCGTATCGCACCCTCTTCCATTCGTCGCAAGACACGAGAGAAGCTCGAAAGCCGGGCGAGAAACGAAGAGTGCGGATGGGCGCTTGGCTTCAATATTTCTTCCAGGGGAAGAACAAGTATGAAGATTTTCCTCCGATAGCATCGATGGCCCAGAAGCGGAGGAAGAGGATACGACGCCAGGCCGCTTTGTCATTTTCTTCGAGAGGAGGGCAGGGGGAAAACCCAAACCCTACTGGTGTTGATGCAGTGACTCATTATGCTGCATATTTGGTTTATTGGCTTTGTTCCTTTGCTCTCCCTCAAGGCGACGAGAGCGTGATCAGGGCAGAAGCCATATATCCAGCCTGTCTTATGGCTTGGGGTACCAAGCTGTCTCTTTGCCCAGTGGCCCTGTGCCTTACTTACAAGATGTTGGGAGACTTGCACAAGACGCGCCTCCCCAGAAGCCTTCGGACGGTTGGTCCGTTACATTTCTTTAATGCTTGGGTCTGCACCCTGTTCCCGGAGGCAGCTCCTCGAGCGTTACAAGCAGTTCCTCTGGTCCCGCGCATGATAGAGTTTGCAAGTGCCGAGCCATCATCGCTAGCGGAGCAACTCTATGCCATTCGGGGTAAATTGACCCGTCTTCCCGTGGACTCACCTGGGGTTCTTCATTTCTGGAGCTTAGCTGCTCACTCGAGCCCGTTGACAAACAGGACGAGGCAATGCAAGCTCTTTGAAACTGAGGAGTACATCCATCCGATTTCCCAGGCCAATTATACCAGGCCTATTCTGGAGCCGGAGTTGGTTGATTGGGCACTGGCCATCAGGCCTAGTGTCCTCGTATTTCGCAAGAGCGGCATTCTGTGGCTGGAGCCGTATTACCCGTTCCGTTTCAGTCGGAACTTTGGCTACGACCAGCAGATTCTACATTCCTCTTCGCAATTTGCATTGCCCAACAGGCACAGGGCCGGGCAAACGTCCAATGATGACGCCCGGATATGGTGAGACTTTTTCCATCGTCGCGAAGACGTTTCTTTCCGGGTGCCCGCCCCTGCACGGTTCCCTCGCGTCACACCTGAATACGTCAAGTGGTGGAACGCGCGGACGGGATTTTACAGGACCTCCCGGAGAGAGTGCTGGGCCGTGGCGGAGCACAGGTTCTTAGCTTCCCAGCCGGAGCCAGTTCTTGATATTGACGCTTCTTATTTGAAGAAGTTGAAATCTTGGACTAACACGGACGTGAAGGCCTATCTAGAGGCCCGCAAGCTCGTAAAAGGCCGCAAGATGAAAGTTGAGCTGAAGTTGCCCCCGATCAACAAAGATGATTATGTGAAGACCCTTCGGGGTTTATGCCGGGTAAGTAGTGAGAGGGTGATTCTCCAGCAACTCCCTTTGCCAGTAGAGGAGCCCATCGCGGCGGTGGCCGACTGGCGTCCCGAGGTGGACAGGTTGTATCCCTACCGGGCTTTCATTCGCAAAGAGGACAGGCGGGCTGACTTATATGCCAACACCCCCTGGCTGTTCGCACTCCTTCGGTCTCATGGCCTCTCGGTGGGTAGCCCCAGTGAAGCCATACTGGACCATCCTCTTCAGATCTCCTTCAAATATGCAGACAGGTGGGGGCTGGACCATCTGAGCCTGTATTATCTGCTGTCCTCCCGTGGACACGAGGACCTGGCGTTGCTAGCTGAGCCGAGCGAAAAGATCGGGGATCTATGCTGGCTCATTCGCGAGGCGGCTTCGAGGGACAAGACGCCATCGCTATTTTATTGGCCTCTCTTCCCCTTTTACACGGGACCGGCAAGTAAGTTCTATCTTTTCCTTCAGGCCCTTCGGCCAGCTTCTTCTTTTCATTGTGGTTGTGTCATCCTCACCCTTGTGCGTATGCAGTCCGACCGACTTCGGAGGAGACCCGGCACTTCAGGGAGCTGATCATAAAAGCCAAAAAGCCGGCATATTTTGAAGTTCCTGAGCCGGCCCTGACCACGACGCCACTACCTCCTACAGATTCGAGGAAGAGGACTAGGTCCCAACTACGGGAGGCCGTCGGGAAGGCGAAAGCGGCGGTGACCCGAGTGACACGGGCGCGCCGGAAGAAAGCCGCAGAGAAGGAATCGGCAACCCTCCTTCCTCCTGTTGTATCTTTTGAAGAGTTTGAGGCTTCTCGCGCACAAGGGCTAGAGGCCGAAGGTAGGCTCTTCTTTTCTTCAGAGTGCATTAGCTTGTTTCGACCGCTTGGGGTGGCCCATGCTGACAGTTGCCGACACAGCTGCCGTGGTCGTTGGATCGGAGGCGACGGTAGATGTTGCGGCTAGGGACGGGACAGAGGAAGTCCCCACTGCTCCCGTAGAAAGGGATCTGCCCTCTCCAACACCCTGGCGGGAGATGGAAGGTGATCTATAGTTTAGTTGTGATAGCAACGCGAATCTTCGTATCTTCAGCCGCCTTGACCCCTTTTTTTGCTGTGAATTGTAGTCGATATACAACCACCATTGTTTCCGGGCTCGGAGAGCGCAGAGGAGGTGGTCCCCTCGGGGCAGGGAGAGCCCGCCCCCGAGGTATCATCTATTGCTGCCCTCAGTGTGGAGAGCACCGGGAAAGCTTCCGCCGAGGGTGATGCTCCTGCTTCGACGGCGGAGCGTCCTGAGAGAGCAGAGGGGTCTTCCTCCTCTGAGCATGTAGATTATGGTGGCGGCTCCAGTGACGAGGAGCCATCTCCGCTTGATTTTGAGACCGACGATGCTGGGGTGTCCTCGGCCTATGAAAGTGACTATCCGACTTTCAGCCCGGCCCGGTTATCATAGGGCGGTCCTGTGCCGTCATTATCGCTTATGGGTGAGGAGGCTGGCGCTGGGGGAACTGCTCTTAAAGATTTGAGCTTAGTTCCGGCCGAGGTAAGGACCTATCCAGGACCGATGCTTACCATGCTTCTTTTCTCCTTCTTCTAGCCAGGTTTTAACTGTATATACATCTCCGATGCAGACTGAGGTGGCGCTGCCAACTATGACGGTGCAGATACCACTCCCGGCCCTGGGAACAGGCCAGGCGACTTTCCCGTCCGTCCTGCGGCCCATCGCCTTGCGGTACCCAAAGGATCATGCGGCAGCGATGGTTCCAGTTGGTCCTGGAGCGCTCGTGGAAGTTGATAGTTCGGCGATAGCCGGAGATTCTCCGTCAAGGGAGGCTGCACAGCAGTCAGTTCTGGAGAAGGGTGGCTCTGCTGAGATAGAAGCCGGGGAGATTATTGAGGGACGGACGTCCTCGATGCTCGAGGTTCTTGTTGGACTCCCACCCCAGGGGACCGGCAAAGAGATTGTTGTTGCTGAGGATCTAGCCACCGCATCTGCCGGTGCGGTTGTTCCCAGTGGTAATGGGCTGCAGCTTATGCCGTCGTCATCCTCCGGGACGGCTGATGATATATGGGCTGCCGTGGATGGCAGAGTAGAGTTCGAACTGCCCGAGACGTCGCCACTTGGTCTTCAATCCTCGAGTGATGTCATGTGGCAGTTCCTGGGGACCCTCCAGCAGACCGTAACAGCCAGTAGGGATTTAACTTATGTTCAGCTGAGGGGCTTGATAGAGCATCTGTCCCGCTCGCTGCTGGCCCTCGGTTGTCCCATGGACGACTGGACTCCGCGGGTAATCTTGCTCCTGAAGTATGTGAACCGGAGGGAGTTCTTGGGCCGGGAGGCAGCTGACCAGCTGGCGGCCATATCATTGGAGCGGGCTGAAAACAAGACGGCCATTATTTCTCTGCAAGAGATCGCGGCGAGGGCGAGGGATGAAGCCAATGCCTCTTTACAACGCCGGAGCTCCCTGACGGCCCGGATGACGGCATTGCGGGCCGAACTTTCCAGGATAGAGGCTGAACTTGAAGAATTAGATCGCCTGGGGGTCCAAAAGGTTGAGGATGCTGAGATGGCTGAAGGACAAGCTGCTTCCCTGGAGATGAAGCTATCCGAGCTGGAGGCCACCGAGTTCAGGTTGCAAGAACCGATCCGTCATCCCTCCCTGGGTATTCCTGTGCTGAAGGACATCTTCCGACGCCCTTTGCCGTAGTCTCTTTTCTTTAGGTGCTCCCTTTTAATGCACCTTATGTATTTCAGGGCATGGCCCATGTAATCATGTGCTTTTTACTTCATAGTAATGAAAAATCTCCGTCCTGATTTTGAATGAAGACTCCATCTTGTCATTTTTTCCTTTCATTTGCCCGTTGATTCTAGTCCGAGTGTATGAGTCACCAGGGCAGGAGAGCGCTCACGCCTTCAGGGAAGGGGTGAGGTGTTCACTCCACCGCGCCGTGACTTTTCTCGAGACTGGAAACGGCCTATGCCGGCCGAGGGTTCGGGGGACTCAGGAGGGCATAGTGAAACTGATGGATACACGGTCCTGCCGAGAACGGCCAGAACCAAGAACGGGTAGCGACCGGTCTTGCCGATGGTGACAAGGGTCGAAAGGGGTAGACAGTCTTGCCGATGGTGACAAAGACCGGATAGGTAGCGACCGATCTTGTCGATGGTGACAAGGGTCGAAAGGGGTAGACGGTCTTGCCGATGGTGACAAGAACCGGATAGGTAGCGACCGATCTTGCCGATGGTGACAAGGGTCGAAAGGGGTAGACGGTCTTGCCGATGGTGACAAGAACTAGATAGGTAGCGACCGATCTTGCCGATGCTGACAAGGGTCGAAAGGGGTAGACGGTCTTGCCGGTGGTGACAAGAACCGGATAGGTAGCGACTGATCTTGCCGATGGTGACAAGGGTCGAAAGGGGTGGACAGTCTTGCCGATGGTGACAAAGACCGGATAGGTAGCGACCGATCTTGCCGATGGTGACAAGGGTCGAGAGGGGTAGACGGTCTTGCCGATGGTGACAAGAACCGGATAGGTAGCGACCGATCTTGCCGATGGTGACAAGGGTCGAGAGGGGTAGACGGTCTTGCCGATGGTGACAAGAACCGGATAGGTAGCGACCGATCTTGCGATGGTGACAAGGGTCGAGAGGGGTAGACGGTCTTGCCGATGGTGACAAGAACCGGATAGGTAGCGACCGATCTTGTCGATGGTGACAAGGGTCGAAAGGGGTAGACGGTCTTGCCGATGGTGACAAAAATTGGATAGGTAGCGACCGATCTTGCCGATGGTGACAAGGGTCGAAAGGGGTAGACAGTCTTGCCGATGGTGACAAAGACCGGATAGGTAGCGACCGATCTTGCCGATGGTGACAAGGGTCGAAAGGGGTAGACGGTCTTGCCGATGGTGACAAGAACCGGATAGGTAGTGACCGATCTTGCCGATGGTGACAAGGGTCGAAAGGGGTAGACGGTCTTGCCGATGGTGACAAGAACCGGATAGGTAGCGACCGATCTTGCCGATGGTGATAAGGGTCGAAAGGGGTAACAATAGATGTATATTGCCGGGATATCGGATGAAGGCTCCGCCACGACCTCGAAAAGGGGTCTTCCGGACAGAGAATGAATCATCACTATTCAGCATTCATTTTTATTCACATTACTGACCTAAGCGCCCTTTCGGGTTTTCACCGAAGCCAGCCCCCTCTTGCTTTTGCCCACGCGCCCTTTCGGGTTTTCACGTGGCGGGGTACCCGATTTTGCCTGCGACGCCCTTTCGGGTTTTCGCCACAGCTGGGTTATAGCCATTTTTGCACTTGACCTGATATAGGAGCAAGTCTGGCGGGGTATCTTTATTTTTAACCCCAATTTCTTTCCCTTTTTTTTCTTTTTTTTTTGTTTTTGAATTCGAGATTCAGAAGAACTGGACCGCGGGAACACTGACCGTCCTTGTAGATGAGAACAAGGGTTGGTCTTAGGTTTATCTCGTCGACACTGGTTAAATGTCGAAGCAAGGACGTGGCTTATTAACAAGGATGTAGGATCCAAGTTCAAGAGTAGAGATCGACCGTTCTCGCCGATGATGGCGAGAGTCGAAAAGGATTTATTCGTCGGCGTATGCTACTGCCGAAACAAGGATGGGGTTGTCAACAGGGATGTAAGGTCCAAGTTGAGGGTAGAGATCGACCAATCTCGTCGAGGATGACGGGGGTCGAAAAGGATTTGTTCGTCGGCATATATCACTGCCGAAACAAGGATGGGGTTGTCAACAGGGACGTAGGGTCCAAGTTGAGGGTAGAGGTCGACCGATCTCGCCGATGATGACGAGGGTCGAAAATGGTGTGTTAAAGGATTTCCGGCGGGACTTTGATGATCGTCTCTTTCGGAGTTTTATTGGGTGGAGGATAGGAGA
This sequence comes from Amorphophallus konjac, assembly GCA_022559845.1. Lineage (NCBI taxonomy): Eukaryota > Viridiplantae > Streptophyta > Magnoliopsida > Alismatales > Araceae > Amorphophallus > Amorphophallus konjac. Next base: position 193,988,381 of record CM040126.1, on the reverse strand, counting down.
GGCATTTGGGAAATTACCACTTTACCGACTCAGGCGCCCTTTCGGGTTTTCGCCGAAGCCAGCCCCCTCTTGCTTTTACCCACGTGCCCTTTCGGGTTTTCACGTGACGGGGTACCCGATTTTGCCTGCGACGCCCTTTCGGGTTTTCGCCACAGCCGGGTTATAGCCATTTTTTGCACTTGTCCCGATATGGGAGCAAGTCCGACGGGGTATCTCTATTTTTAACCCCATTTTTATTTTGACTTCTTTCTTTTCTTCCTCTTTCTTTATTCGGAATGCGAACCGAGAGAGGGTAGCTTGATCAGGGCGAAATGCCGTTAACCAGGGAAAGGTAGCTTGATTAGGGCGGAGAGCCGCTAGCCAAGGAAAAGTAGCTTGATTAGGGCGGAATGCTGCTAACCAAGGGAGAAGGTAGCTCAGTTCGGGCGGAGTGCCATTAAACCAAGGAGAAGGTAGCTTGGTTAGGGCGGAGTGCCACTAGCCAAGGAAATGGTAGCTCGGTGAAGGCGGAGTGACGCTAACCAAGGAGAAGGTAGCTCGGTTAGGGCGGAGTGACGCTAACCAAGGAGAAGGTAGCTCGGTTAGGGCGGAGTGCTACTAGCCAAGGGAAAGGGTAGCTCGGTTAGGGCGGAGTGCCGCTAACCAAGGAGAAGGCAGCTCGGTTAGGGCGGAGTGCTACTAGCCAAGGGAAGGGTAGCTTGGTTAGGGCGGAGTGCCACTAGCCAAGGAAAGGGTAGCTCGGTTAGGGCGGAGTGCCGCTAACCAAGGAGAAGGTAGCTCGGTTAGGGCGGAGTGACGCTAACTAAGGAGAAGGTAGCTCGGTTAGGGCGGAGTGACGCTAACCAAGGAGAAGGTAGCTCGGTTAGGGCGGAGTGCTACTAGCCAAAGGAAAGGGTAGCTCCGTTAGGGCGGAGTGCCGCTAACCAAGGAGAAGGTAGCTCGGTTAGGGCGGAGTGCTACTAGCCAAGGGAAGGGTAGCTTGGTTAGGGCGGAGTGCCACTAGCCAAAGAAAGGGTAGCTCGGTTAGGGCGGAGTGATGCTAACCAAGGAGAAGGTAGCTCGGTTAGGGCGGAGTGCCACTAGCCAAGGAAAGGGTAGCTCGGTTAGGGCGGAGTGCCACTAGCCAAGGAAAGGGTGTTCCAACCGATCACACGGAGTGTGTCAGCTGCGCCGCATGATACAGCTTAATGTGTTTTCCGTTGAGGGGAGAGAACTGGATGACTCCTTTGTGGTCTACAAGGACGTAGGCACCCCCTTCATATACTCGGCGGACGACATACGGTCCGACCCAGTTTTCGACCAGCTTCCCTTTGGGGTTAGAGGCCATCACTTCTCTTCTTTTGACCATCACCAGGTCTCCTTTCTTGAACTCTCGACCCTTGACCAACTTGTCAAAAGCGCGGGCCATGCGAGCTTGGTAGAGTTGGATGTTTTGTTGTGCCCGGAGGCGTTTTCCTTCGAGCTCAGCGAGCTCTTCCAATCTTCTTTCTGCATTGGTCTGCTCATCACCGACTAATCCGTGCTGGATGGCAACTCGCAATGAAGGAACTTCAAGTTCAATCGGCACTACGGCTTCTGACCCATAGATAAGGGAGAAAGGTGAACAGCCGGTTGGGGTCTTGTAGATAGTACGATAAGCCCAAAGTGCTTCGTACATCCTTTCTTCCCAATCCTTTTTGTTAGACTTGACAGTCTTTGCCAGTAACGTGCACAAGGTCTTGTTAAAGGCCTCTGCTAGTCCATTGGCTTGAGGGTTGTAGGGGGGCGATGTCCTCCAGTCAATTTTGTATTTGTCGGCCAGCCGATAAACCTTTTGATTTCTGAAATGGCTGCCGTTATCAGAGATGATTCGGCTGGGGATCCCGAACCGGAATATTACATTCTGCTGGAAGAATCTTGCAACTAGTTATCCGGTCACATCTCTTAGTGCTACTGCCTCCGCCCATCTAGAGAAGTAGTCTGTAGCTGCTAAGATGTATTTGCACCCTGATGAAGATGCTGGTAGTGGCCCCACCACGTCCGTGCCCCATTGAGCAAATGGCCAACTTGGTAGAGTGGGATGCAGTGGCACTGGAGGTCTCCTTGCCACATTCGCGTGTTCTTGACATTTCTGACAAGCTTTGGCAAACTTGCAGCAATCATCAAATATAGTGGGCCAATAATAACCCAGCTTCTTTATCTCAATTTTCATTTTTGGGCCAGCCTGGTGTGCTCCAGCTGATCCTGCATGAACTTCTTGCATCACTTGTCCCGCCTCTGCTGAAGACAAGCAGCGGAGTAGGACTTTCCTTCGGGCATCTGCCATAATTCGGAACAAGGTCCCGCTTCTCATCTCGTAAGAATCCTTGATCCTCAGGAGCTTCATTCTCTGTTCCTTTTCTTTTGGAAGTTGCTGGTGTTGAAACCAGCGTAGGAGATGCTCTCGCCAGTCGGGCTGCTGAACCCCTTCGATGACTGCTACTTCCATCTCTTGTTCGTCGGCCAGAACCTCTGTTACGCTAGGGACCTGTCGGCGGTTGATCACTGTTACATTCAGGCTTGTGTCTGGCGGGACTGCCAATGAACTAGCCAACTTAGCGAGGGCGTCCGCCTGAGCATTCCGGCCTCGATTGATATGCTTGATGCTGATGAAGTAAAATCTTGACATCAGGCGAGTTGCCAACTGGTGGTAGGGGAAGAGCTCTTGCTTTCGCACCTCGAACTCTCCTTCCAGCTGTTTTATAACTAGCATGGAGTCTCCGAATGCTTCCAGCATCTGAATTCCCATGGACAGAGCAATCTGCAACCCGATTATCAGGGCTTCATATTCCGCTTCATTGTTTGTGCATTGTTTGTTTATGGAGCAGGAAGTGTGCACCACTTCTCCTTCCGGAGATTTCAGGACTATACCTGCCCCTGCTCTGACCCTGGATGACCCGGTAGCAGAGGTGTCAATTCTGGAAGCGCCATCAAAGTATAGCTGCCATGAGGAGGGCTGTACTTGGGCGGCTTCTAGGGTTTCATCCTCGGAAGTTCCGGTTCCCACGGGCTTTCCCCGGGTATCGGATGTTCAGCAAAGAAGTCTGCAATAGCTTGACCTTTGATGGCTTTGCGCGGTACGTAGGAGACATCAAACTCCATAAGGATTACCGCCCATTTGCCTAGGCGGCCTTTGAGTGCCGGCTGGGACATAATATATTTTAGGGGATCCTCCTTGGATACCAAGCTGATTTCATGCGACAACATATAATGCCGGAGCTTTTTGACTGCGAAGACTAGTGCCAGGCAGATCTTCTCAATATAAGTATATTTTTCTTCAGTTCTGACCAGTCTCCGACTGAGGTAATAGAGGGCTTGTTCTTTCCCTTCTTCATTATTCTGGGCCAGCATTGCCCCCAGAGAATTGTGTGTGGCTGCTATATACAGTATCAACGGCCGTCCTTTCACCGGTGCGCCCAATACTGGAGGAGTCTTCAGATAGTCTTTTAGCTTGTCAAAGGCTGTCTGGCAATCTTCATCCCAATAAAAGGGAACATCTTTCATCATCAACTTGTGAAAAGGCTGGCATCGCCCTGACAAATTGGAAATGAACCGCCGGATATAAGCCAGGCGGCCCTGTAGCGACCTCAGCTCGGAGATGTTCCTAGGTGGAGGTAACTCCTGAATCGCCTTGATCTTTGCGGGGTCTATCTCGATTCCCCGATATCGGACGATGAAGCCCAAGAATTTTCCGCTCGACACTCCGAACGCACATTTCATAGGATTCATTTTTAGTTCATGCTGCCTCAGCCTCTGAAAAACAATCCGGAGGTCTTGCAGGTGATCTTCTTTTCTTCTGGTCTTGACCACCAGGTCATCTATGTAGCACTCGACCTTGTGGTAGAGCAATTCATCAAAAATTTTGGTCATTGCGCGCTGATAGGTTGCGCCAGCATTTTTCAGTCCGAATGGCATTCTCTTGTAATGATAAATGCCTTTAGGAGTTCGGAAAGCAGTATGGACCCGGTCATGCTCCGCAATCCAAATCTGATTGTAGCCGGAAGACCCATCCATGAACGACAGGGCTTCATGGCCGGTTGTAGCATCGATCATGACCTCGGTTATTGGTACCGGGAAATCATCTTTAGGGCAGGCTTTATTTAGATCTCGGAAGTCAACACAAATCCGGATCTGTCCATTCTTCTTTTTCACAGGGACGATATTCGCCAGCCATGTGGTGTACTGATTTTCTTCAACAAATCCCACATCAATGAGCTTGTCAACCTCAGCACAGATTCGGGTGATGAGCTCCGGCCTCATACGCCGCGGCGGCTGCTTCACCGGCTCGACTTCGGGGCTGATTGTTAGCTCGTGTTGTGAGACAGCAGGGTTTAGACCTGGCATCTCTTTATAAGTCCAGGCGAAGCAATCCCGGTATTCTAGCAGCAGTTGGATGTACAGCTCCCGTTCTTCTGGGGATAGTTGGGCACTGAGGAAGGTGGGCCTAGGGTCCTCCTCATCTCCCAAGTTGACTTCTATTAGTTCATCGACTGTGGCTTGGCCTCCGTCTTCTATCTCCGGAGGTGCCGGCTGGAGGTCAACGAAGTCTGGAACTCCATCTTGAGGGTCGAGTACTTCGACTCCTCATCAGACACTACCAGAGCTTCATGGGGTCCTCTTGCTTCTCGTGCTAGCGACTGTGTGGATGGATCTATTGACATATCCGTTGCCGTTGCAGCTCCCGAGGGTGAGAGAACAGCTTCAGCGCTTGTAGATGAGGTTGCAGCCATGACAGGCCAGTAGTTGTTTGCCGCCGGACTCAGACAGCATATTGGATTTGTAGCAGAAGTTGAGGGAGTCTCGCCTTCTGGGACAGTTGAATCTCCCGCAGAAGTGGCTTTATCTTTTCTGGTAGCCGGCTCCCCTTGATTGGAGTAAACCGAGGCTTCGTTGACTGGCAGAAAGGATGTTGAAGTCGCCATTAGTATGACCCCTGCGGGGGGAGAGACTTCTGCTTCTTGAGTATCTTCGGCTTCGCTGCTGCTAGCCGTATCAAATTCGGCTTGAAAGGCCGCTTCCTCAGGACGGACCTGCTCCCAGCATCGGCAGGAGATCAAGGTCTCCATTTGTTGATTCCCGGGTAGAGCCAATTCGGCATGTTCAGCTTCCGCCGGATATTCATCAAAGGTTGCTCCCAGAGGGCTATCTTCAGTTGGATAGAAGGTGGAGATGGTATCCACCTCATACCGCCCACTGTAATAGTAGTCTTCCAGGGTGAAGCCCAGACCCGGATGTTGAGAGACACGTCTCATTTCTTTATCCAGATTTGCAGGATACCACATCTTCTGGAAAGCTTCCTTGCGTTTTTGAGGTTGATCGGGAGGGATGTATTACTTTTGAAACATCCTGGCCGTCCGATCAGTGGTAAATGCCAGGCCCTGAACAGGAACCCGCGGGTTGGATAGATCCTCAGGGAGGCTGCAGTCTGTATCCTCCCGAGTGGGATGCTCCTCAGCTGTATAGAACAAGCTGCTGGGCCCATCTTCTTGTGCCACCTCCCACGCTTTGAAAGGTTCGACAGTGGGGTCATTAAGGCCGGAGACTGGCTTGGTGAGGCCGGCCGGGACTCCGATGCGGTCGTGCTGTCGATCAACATGCACTTCCTTAGCTTTGGGGTATAATGCTGGGGGTGTCACCCTGCCGACATTTCCAGAAGCCGTGATGTGGGAAACCACCTTCGTCTTGACATATCCGCGCGGCGGTGGTGGATACCAACCGTCACCCGATTTATTCTTCGATGCCCCTACGGGGGCTCCATCTTCAGAAACCTTCCGGGGAGACCCCGTATATAGGTTGGCGTCCGCCAAGTGACATTCAAACACCTCGAATGGGTGGATGTCAGCAAATATCCTCTCCTCCTTCCCCTGGAGGCTGTATTTGATACATTGGTGGAGCGTGGAGGGCACCACCATATTTTCATGCAGCCATGGGCGGCCGAGCAGTGCTTTGTAAGAGGTGCGAGAGTCAATGATATGAAACTGCACCGTTGTAGTGAAATCTGCCAGGGTCAGTGTGAACTCTGCCACTCCCATAGATACTTCACACTTTTGGTTGAAGCCAGCGATACGCATATCCCCGACTTTCTCGAGATGCACATTAAAGTGGTACCTCTCGTATATTCTATATGGCAAGATGTTGACTGCTGCACCAGGATCAACCAGAATCCGGTTCAGTTCTCTTCCGTTCAGGTGCCCTTTCATATATAGCGGCCTGTTGTGACTGGCAGTAGGTAGTAGCATGTCTTCTGGAGAGAAGGTCATACTGGCTTCTGGTATAGCCTCAGCTATGCAGACTTCAAAATGAGCAGGCATCTGCAGAGCAGTGATGATCGCCTGTCGAGTCTCTTCACTCAAAGAGAGAATTTCCCAGATCGTAAATCGTGCAGAGAACTTCTTGAGCAACTTCATTATTCGGCTTCCAGCCCGGACATTGGAGAGCTTCATTTCTTCAACCCATCTGGGCTTTGAAAGGCTCTGATTCGCGGGCCCTGACGGACCTGCTTCGCCTTCCTCGGACTCGGCACCCTCTTGACTGGCATCGGCTGTCGGGTCTTCTTTATTAGCTGCTGTAGGGCAAGCCCCATCTGTATTTGCATCCTCAGTAGATTGCGCTGGCTGCGAGTGAATGACCCCGGGCGTAAGGTTAGCCTCCTGACAAGGCTGCTTCCCCTTTGACATCTTCATGAATTCAAGGAATGAAGGGACTGTCTTGCCCCCAGTTTTGCTGTATAGACCTGACGGAGGAGGGATTTGGACTCCCTTAACTTCCGGCGAAGGTGTCTTGTAGGGTTGCTCCCCTCTGAACATAATGTTGTGATTGGGTGGCGGCTGGCGCCCCCATTTCCGGCCTGACCGAGTGGCATGTGCAGCAGTTGCGGCCTCGGCCTTGCCTCCCCCAGCATGGGGTGTGAAGCAGATTTCTTCTTCTTCCTCTTCTCCGGGTAGGTTGAAGAGTGCTGACAGAGTATTGCAGGAGACGACCTGTATTTTATGGGCCCCAGCGGCCTTTCTTTTCTTTTTCTTTTGCTTTCTCTTCTTTTTGGTTTCTGCAGGTGCTTGCCCCCAGAACAGGTTGCTCTCTTGAGGTGGTGCTGTTTCAGCTTCTTCCCTTTGCTTGAGTGAGAGTTGCTCCAGCTCTTGCCATGGGACGTGGTCCCGTACCAGCAGAGGTTTCAGTTCGGGCTGTACATATTCATCTAACCCTTCAATTAAGTGTTGCAGTCGAAGGACCCCAGGATTGGTTTCCTTGATTACTGGCAGCGGAGTTTGTCTTCTCCTGTTAGGCGTATGTATTCTGACAGCTGTAGGTGGAGTGACCCATACGGGTGCTACCACTGGCGGAGCAGGCCGGGGTGTAATGCCACGGATATGTGCCCCCTCTTTTGGGCGGGGTGCCCTCTTCTTCTTGTGCTTCACAGGGATTTGCTGCCACCCCTGTTGTTCTTTCACGGGCTCCAGGAAATGGATTTCGTAGGTGCTCCGTGTGCTTGCTTCAGAGATCTCCTCAGGTAATGCCTGGTAGAGGGAGACCATGTTGACTGCTGCTCTTCTGGGAGGAGCTTCATGTGGCTGAGGAGGGTCTACTTTGTACTCTCCCAGCTCTATTTCATTCTTCTTCACCATTCCTTCAATGATGTCTTTGAAAACATAACAGTCTTCGATTGAATGTCCCAACATCTGGTGGTAGGGGCAGAATCTCGGACTGTCTCTTCTTTTGAGGTCTTCTGGTCTTCTTGGCTCAGGCAGAGTGACCATACTGTATTCTGTTACCCAGTCAAACAGGATCCGGGTCTTATCCTTAGGAAAGGAATAAGCCTTCTTCATTTTGTCCCTCAACGAAGGACCTTCTTTGTCATCTGGAGCTTTTGCAGGTTGCGGGGGAGCCGCTTTCTTGCCTTTCTCCTTCTGTTGTTCGAACGCCTTGATATCAAGCGCATTCGCTTCTTTAGGTACGGGGCGCCGTTCCGCAGCCTTGCCTTTCTGGGCTATGCTGGCAGTTGACGTCGGGACAGGCTTGGCTAGAAAAGCTTCCACCTCAGCCACCACATTATTCAGCCGGTCGAACGACCGTATTTCCATGCCAATCATCTTTTCCAGGACCTCCCTCCTGAGATTTTGCTTACATATTTGCACAGCGTCCTCCTGATGCGGGGGGCGCTTACATCTCATTCGAGGTTCCTCCACCTCTTGATGTAATCAAGGGCTGTCTCATCTGCCCTTTGTTTTGTTGAATAGAGCTCGGCCACTGTGACCTCCCTCTCTGTGACATGGAATCTTTCTCTGAACTTCCTCTGCATATCTGACCAGTCATTAATTGACCCGGCCGAGAGACTGGAATACCATTCGAAAGCGAGCCCCGTCAGCGAGGACCCGAAGAATTTTAGCAGGTATGACTCGTCGGTGGCCAGATCACCCATAACGGTCATATAATATGCAATATGCTCTTTTGGGGAACCCTTCCCGTTGAATTTGTCAAATTTGGGCGGCTTGTTGACTCCCGGGGGAAGTCGTTTAGCCGCATGGTGTTGCGGGTAGGGCACCCGATAGGCATCGAATGCGACGTAGTCGCCTTCGCTCTTCTCTGCGAGCTTTAGCTCGATCATCCTTTCCACCATCATCCGGTTCACGACCGTGGGGTCGACTGGCTCCGGATAGAAGTGTGCTGGCTGCAGGTATGGGGTGACCAGGGTGGTCGCCTGTGGAGGATGCAACAGCGGGGGTGTTGGGTGCACCTGAGGAAGCACCGGAGGTAGCAGCGGCTGAGGCTGTGGCGGCCGCTGTTGTGCTGTCGTCACAGTTGGTTCTGACGGCTGTGGTAGTGTATAGAGCGGTGGAGGGTCGTCTCGACGAGCCACTCCCCGGGATGATTCACCCTGGACTTCGGGTGGTTTAGAGGCCGATGAGTGTTCAGTTTTCTCCATCAGCTGTTTCTTCAGGGAATCTATTTCCCGTTGATATTTTTGCAGCAGCATCAAGACTGATGGATCTATAGTGGTGGGGACACCTTCTGTTGTCTCCCCGGACGTACCCTCAGGCAGGATGTCGAGGAGTACGTCGTCTTCTTCTTCCGTCGTCACCACATTAGCGGTCAAGACGGGGGCTTTATCATCCCAGTGGAGGTAGACCTGGGGCTGCTTCTCTTTCATCATTGTCAGAAGCCCTCTTGCTGCTTCTGTCCTGCGGGTAGTCGGCCCCGGCCGTACGGCCAATTGAGCCAGTTCTTGGGGGTCTTCAGGGAGCTCCCCATATCGGCTGGACACGCCAGCCATGTTGCAAGTGAAAACCTGCATCCTTCTTCTTTGTCGATGGACCCTCCGCCTGGCTTGTTGCGGAAAGGTCAGCCTCTCGAACACAGAAACCCTTCTTCTTTCTTCCCGCTCGGGGAAGGCTTCATCGGCTTCGATCTCAAAGCCGTCATCGTATCTATTGTCGTCGACCGACGACACCATCATTCTATCTTCCATATCTTCTTCATCCGCCACTGATGGGAAGTAGTCTTCGTCAGTGGCGACTGTCTGCATCAGTCGCTGCTGACCCAGCGAGGGGTTGCCCAGCCCTCGAAAGTAGTTCCTGATCAGACAGGTTACCTCCTCTTGACCCCGCTCTTGATAGAGTACGGGGGATAGTTGTCGACCTCCAGTAGGAGGGATATAGGCCAGCCGAGCTCTGTCGGCCGGCTGTTGGAATCTTCGTCCCGTGACTGGGACGTTGGCTTGGCGGGCAGCAGCCCGGAAACTTCTGCGACGCGGGGGATCCGCAACCACTTCTTCTTCATTCGTCGGGGACAAGCCCCTTTCTCTTCTCGCTCCCGCCTCGTCGTTCATAGGACGGCGGCGGATGGGTGTCAGATGGTAGGCAGGTCGGGTCTGCTTGGGAACCCACACCTGTTTGAACTTTTTCGGCTTGAGTGCCGAGCTTCCTTGGCCATAGGGGCCGGCTTCTTCTCTTTCTGCCCTCCTTCCAGCGAGGGCATGATAGGTGTTGTGGACAGGGACGTTGGGGATGACTCGGTCTGGGGTCACCCGCGCCGTGTGCCCGTTGAGGAAGACACGCATGCCTCCCACCAGCATTGACTTCCCGGACTGAGAGACAGTTCCGGTGATCACAGCAGTGTTCTTGCGGTCCTGGCGACGCTGACGTCCTCCAGAGCGTCTGTTGATGACAGTGGGGTGCGTCCCACGTACAACGTGGTGCACCAGGCAGCTAGCGGCCGGGGCCGGATTCTTGAGCGACCCATCGCAGCAGGGAGCCTTCAGAGGCTCCACTTCCTTCACGGTTTCCTCGACAGGTTCCGTGGCTTCGACTTCCAGCATGTCGACAAAGGCCAACCCCAAGAAGTTGGGGAAGCCCACAGCAGGAGGAAAGCTACCAAATTCCATGGGCACCGCCAGGTACCCTTGCGCGTGTCTGGCGACGATCGCAGGACTGAAGCCGACGCCGGTTATCCCGTGAGTCGTCATTGTTTGCACTGAAATATCAAACAAGGCGATAATCAGTAGTCTTTGAGAGGGCTTCGAAGCCCGAGTATCTCGGCAAAGAGATGAAAGGTGACACTGGTCCCACCGGGCGTGCCAGACTTGTTTGCGACCTTTTCTTTCTTTCGTCCTTTTCGTTCGTTTCTTTTCGTTCGCGTGTCGATCAACCATTTGGCTAACTGGTAGTCAACTGACTGATTGACGACGCGGGCGTGCCAGTCACATGAGTGACAATTCTATTGTGCGCTCATTCTGACCCATGTCGGGCGAATGTGAGGTTCGGTCGGGACCAGCAGTCCGCCATACCATAAAGGTTATGGCGTTAATTACATCCCCCACGAGGAGGGAACACCTTTGATTAATTGCCGAGATATCGGGCTGTCGAAGCCGGGTTAAAAGAGCTACATGATGATTATAGCAATGACAGGCAGGATGCAGCATTAATCATGCGAAAGATGCGTAGTTAAATGGGAAAATGGATCCTAGGTACGTGGCGGAGGACGCAGGTCCGAAGACCACCATCGCGCGTGACGAGGGCTTCCGGCCAGACATGATCCGGCTTTTAGCCGACGCCATTTGATATACCAGGAGATCTATGCATGCATGCACACAAGACATTCATGATTATATTGAACATGAAGATAGCGTTATGAAGACGGTGACGATCACCCATATTTATTACCCCTCGTCGAGAAGAGGGAGAGCAACACAAGTATGCTAGCGAAAGCGAAATGCTAACGGATTATGATGGTGAGTATGATGACGGCATGACTCGGGCTCGCTTGACCCTCCTTTATTCAATTCAATGCCTGCTACGGCTTGCCGACATTGCCCCCGAGAGGCGAGGCTTGCCCCGGGGTAAATAGACCATTAGAGCGGCACAAGGTTTCAAAACCGGCGTGACTATGTAAGAAAACTTATACGGCGCGATAAAGCGTAGGCATAGCGGCTAATACGGCGCGGTCTTCATGCAGTTGAGACGGCGCGCAAGAGAGTTGGGGCGCGCCGGTTTAGGGCGCGCCGGAAAGTCGCAAGGAAATTTTTTAAGGAAATGAGTGTGGGGTTAATCCGGCGCGGGGGGGTACCGCGCCGGTTTAGGGCGCGCCGGTTAAGACCGCGCCGTATTAAACCTGTTTTGTTGAATTATGAACTTTTTAAGTTCGTTAGACTTCATGGGACCCTTTCTTAAGTTGTTTGGGCCAAACGATTGTTTGTTTGGAGTCCATGGCCTTCTGGAAATGATGGGGAGGTCAGTGCGAGGTTCATACTCGAGCACTGAGTTGATTCGATTTGGAGCGATCATTTTATTGACATAATTATCTAGAGTCTGTCGAAAATTTGACAGCATCTCCCCTGAACAAACAGAGTTGCAGGGGAGGATCGGGGTCATACTCACTAATGGAGCAAGCCCCTAAATCACCGGTCTGCCCAAAGGCGGCCAGCATACCCCACTGGATAGGATACCCCGAGGACAAGCCTGCTAGGGGCACCAAAGCTCCATGGGGGAAGAAATAGAAGGGCGAAGTCACTGATGATGAGGACGACACCCCGAGGGCTAGCCTACGAGGGGTGAAGGACTCGTGGTCAGTGATTCGTCCCATGAAGGGACTGACCATTGGGAGAGTGGAACTCCGAGGACTAGCCTACAAGGAGCGCACACCCCCTGGTCTCGATCGGGCCTTGGTCTGTCGGGGTTGAGTTCGTTGACCCAGGCCCCCTTCATTATTGGCCATGGCTTCGAGAAGACGCCCACCATGAAGAGGTAGGGCTCTCGGTCGCCCGGCAACTGCAGGAACTAAAAGGGGAATGTCCCCCTCCCCGGGTGATTGAAGTGACGGGGAAACCTCGGAACGATGCAGATGGCCACGAAGAACATGTAATAACGGCCTAAGTTAGACAGACCCCCGGCAGGGACATATGCTCGAACAGTTAGAAAACAATACTCGAGGGGACAAAGGCGCATGCAGAGGCACGGCTCCATCCGAGAGGAGAAAGGGATGCAAAGCCCTTGAACTAAACATGAAAGAAATGAAACGCAAGAGAGCCCCCGGGGAGGGGTGTTTCTGTAGCCCGCGGTGATTCGGGGCATAATATGCATCTCGAGGAAACCGGAATCGGCCCTATGCAGAGAAGAATCCTGACGCACGTATCAGTATAGATAAAGATAGAGAAAGGGGAGATCGTTCCTCCAATTTATTGATTCAAGCATCCACAGGCATGCATACAGATCACCATCCCTAAGACAGGGAGGATTTGACATTCGCACGGCGAGATTACAATTCCGGCACCATTGTTTGGTTGCCGTTTAACGCTATTTAGAAGCAGAGGACGCCCAGGTCACGATAACAGAGAGAAGATGGCAGAAGAAATCGCAAAAAGGGGGGAGGGGAATCGACTCATATCATCGTCGCCCCTCCCCTCCATCGCTTACATTCGATAGGTAGAAGCTTAGAGGAAAAGGAAAAGAAACGCGGAAAGCAGGAAGAGAACGGCCCCTGCCCACCTGTTCCTCAAAAAAAAATAGAGTATCGTCGATGCAGGCCGACGGTCGCCCCTTCAGAGAAGAAAAACCCTCCCTCTCTGTGTATCCCGAGAAAGGAAGAAGACTCTCTCGTTTCGCAGTTGCCTCACCCTTTTCTTTTTCTCTTTCTCTGAGAGCCCAGAGCCTTCCCAGCCTTCAGCCTTCTAGCCTTCTCTTCTTCAATCGAACCTCGCCCCTATATATAACAGGTTGGAGGCTCTTCATCCGGCGTGAGCTTTTGGCGCGCCGGGGAAGTCTTCATCAACTTATCGCGCCGGTTTAAGGCGCCATTCGATAGGGTAACTGGCGCGCCGGGAAGAGGGCGGAAGGTAGGGGGGCGCGCCGGGATAAGGGCTGGAGGTAAGGGGCGCGCCGGGCTAAGGGCTGAAGGAAAGGGGGCGCCGGTTTAAGGGTATTGAGTGGGGGGCGCGCCGGTTTAAGGCGCGCCGGGCTAATGCTTCTTGTACGCTTCAAGCCAGGCAATGAACTCGGGGATAATTCCGGGGGCCATCGTGAACATGTACTCTGCCACTGCTTACTAAGGCTTCGACGATATGATCTGTCGAAGCTCCTAGATTGGCGTACGGCCATTCTCGAGGTGCATAGATTGCTTTAGACTGCTCGCATGGGTTTTCTGCGGGCACACGGCCTTTAGCTCTCTGATCCATGCCGTTAGCTTGGCCTGGCTCGTTTCCGAGGCTTCTCGGAAGACGTGAAAACACCAGGGATAGCTCCGCCCGAGCTGGGTGATCATTCGGTCGCTAATGGGCCCATCTTGGCAGGAAGCCGCACCCATGTCGGGTGATCGGGATCTCCCGCTGCCAGAGCTTTCGGTCCTCCGTGCTGGAGAGCCGGGGGAACTCCTTCGTCCTCAGGAGAACCTCTTCATTTGGTGGGGGATCACCGGATAGACCGTCATCCTTGATCGGACAACGGATGTGGTGTATGTGGCATGACGGAGTCGATGCCGGTTCATTAGGCAGGCTTGGTCGCACTGCCGGTTGGTTGTGAGCTTGTCTCGGCTCCCCTGAGGTGAAGTCCCCGTGTCTGTACGGAATGACCCGAGGCTCTGGCGGCTTGAGAAATCTTCAATATGTTGATCTTTATCGGCTTCCGTACTTCGGTGGGCCGGGTCATTCATCCTTACGGCTTGGTCGCCGACGATCATATTTTAGGTGCCAACAAACCCCCACTTCAAAAAGCCTCCCGGCGTGAGCCCCTCTCGGCGCACGTTTCGCGCCGAGGGCTAGCCGCGCCGGTTGAACTTCAAGCCTTCATGCCGAAAGCCATATTATTCTTCTCGCCAATACCTTCATCCCTTCTATGCCAAGGATGGCCATCTTAATACGTTCGCGCCGATGCCATCAGGCCGTGCCATCATTGCTTTAAATGCCCTATCTTCCTGTGGTGAGGCATCACCCTTTCCTCTGTCCTCACGGGAGCCATATCAAAGGGGCCGAATTCCCCCACATTCTACAACCCATTGAGCCATGGAGCCCTGCCATTGCAGGCTCTCCGTTGACTGCATCGGGGATATTATAACAAAGGGATGAAGTCCCACGTGATCTGGACCCTTTGAATCTCGGGCTACGCCCGGCACTCATTTCGGTTTCTACTCCGGCACTCGTGAGTAGATAGTCTATAATATTCTCTTGGCACACTCCCAAAGTAAGGGGAGATGCTGTCAAATTTTATCTAGAGCTTTACTCTACCACATGGCACGATGTTTCATCAGGAATTGCGTATCTAACCCCTCAATACGGCGAGAGCCTGAGCTACATCATCTCATGACATCTTGCCATCACAGGGAATACATCTCGTAATTGGTGATCTCCTTGGACCCCCTCGTGAAGGAAGCCACCCTGATCCTCTATTTCCATTCATCCATCACCCTGAGGTCCCCATTAATTGAAGAAACCCTCATAAGACTTGAGAAAACCAACAAAGAAACGGCTCCTGGCGCCACATGACTCCCGACGCTGTCCCCTCCCGGCGCCAATCTCGCACCGGGTGAAGGGCGCGCCGAGAAGCCCACCGCGCAGACTGCCCCTTCATCCCAGCCACGCCGCTTGCCTATCGCGCAGATAGCCCTTTAGCTTCCCGTCGCGCCGTTTGGCCCTCGCGCCGGCTCCAATCCATACCATTTCATTTCAACAATAGCTGCCACCCAAATATCTGATGTCTCAGCAACTTCATTGAACCCAAATCCAATCTAAACTCAATGTACCACTCCTGTCAACCTTCATGCCAGCCTTCATTGTCTCACGAGAGAACTATGGCTCTTCACCCAGGTCCATGGGAGATACATTAATGGGGGTTTCACCCCTACATTACACCGAATCCGACATTTCTTCTGTCACCCCGCTGACCCTCGGAGTTCTGCCACCGCATGTCCTCCAACGGTCCTTAGAGGGGAATATTAACAAATGACGCGATGGCGGACACTGTCCCGTCATATGTGGATCTGTCTCGGGCCCATGGCTATGCCCGATCCTCTTTTGGTTTCCATTCCGGCTCTCCGTGGATGGATGTCCCATATTCCCATTTGGCATAGTCCAAAGGAAGGGGACGTGCTGCCGAATTTATGTTACAACATCATCGTCACACCCCGCATATCACGGTTCCTCGTGCATGGCTGTATCGACCCTTGGGTATATCAAATGGCGTTGACAGGAGGTCGGGTTGTGCCCAACCAGAAATCTCCGCTATGCGCGATGGTGGTCTTCGGGCCCACATCCTCCGCCACGTACCAAGGGTCCATAATTCTGTGAACTATGCATCCTTTGTATGATAAATAAATGCATCCCGCATGCCTTCGTCATGGTCATCATGTAGTTTTTTTTAATTCGGCTCCGATAGCCCACTATCTCGGTAATTAATCAAAAGTGTTCCCTCCTCATGGGGGATGTAATTAACGCCATAGCCTTTACGGTGTGGCGGACTGCTGGTCCCGACCGAACCTCACTTTTGCCCGACACGGGTCAGAATGAGCGCATAATAATTTCGTCACCTACGTGACTGGCACGCCCGCGTTGTTAATCAGCCAGTTAGTTACCAGTTAGCTAATTAACCGATCGACACGCGAAATAATGAATAAACAAGAAAGAAAGATAAAAAGTCACGAAACGGCGCCCTTCCTTATCAGCGAGAGCCGGATGCGGCGTTGTATACAAAGTGGGTGATGAGCATCCAATCGACGGTACTACTACTACACCGGTCTATGACGAGCTGCTTAGAGCCGTACTACCCGCACAGGTTTGCCCGGAACTTCGGGTAAGACTAGGGGATACCACCGAACCAGGAGTTTCCCTTAGCGAGCAGACAGTACAGAGGTCGGACACCCACTTGTTGGCTGCAGTGTGATGGGATTTCTACTATCGTTGGGAGCCGGAGTGACAGCCGACACCTGGACCGGAACACAGAGGACGGTTCGACGTCCATTATGCCAAGTGGTGGTTCGAGCATAGACACTTGTATCGACAGAAGGCCTTGGCGATCAGGAAGGCCGAGGAGGATCATCTTCTGAGGGAGGATCTACCTCCTATTTCGCTGGATGATGAGCGTCTGAGGACTCGCTTCTCTCAGATTCGCCGGGAGGTGGAGCGGCTAGCATAGCAGGTGCCTCGGGGCAGCCGGGGCTCGTTGTCTGAGGGACGAGGTGACAGCAGCGCACTGAAGCCCCTTAAGCAGGTGCGGCTAGCGCCTACAGATACTAGAATTGAGGCGTCTCGACTGAGGGCACTGAGGACTTGGTGGGCCCAATTCTTGGCCGACTGCGACTTTGGGAAGAAGGGCCCGCTGGATCAGGTGCTCCTTGCTGACACGGCGGTCGACGACTGGAGACGCCACATCGCCCATGTGATAGGGTCAGCCGGGCCCCTGGAGTTTGTGTCCCATGTCGAGTGTGGTTACACCATGAGGGACATTAAGTAGGCGATCGTGAAGGCCGCACGAGCTGTGGGTTTGAGGCCGGTGCAACTGGTTCCCCTGCCGTCGACCCCATTCACGGCCTCAGGTGAGACCCTTTCTTCGATATGTTGTCTCGGCTTTATTATTTTCTAAGATGCATGGCTGAGATGTTGGGTTGCTGTGTTGGCTGACAGGCTCTGCGGCAGAGGGAGATCAGCCCTCCACAAAGGCGTCTTCGAGGAGTGGAGACGGGGTGTGAGCGACGTCACGCGGTTCGGGGTGCGAAGAGGACGCAGAGCGCGCGGGCTGCTCTTTTGTTTGCTACAACACAGAAATAAGAGAAGAGAGAAGGGGCCACCACGGGAGATTGCTCCGGCGGGGCGAGCGGGACAAATGTAATATAGCAAGATATGGGGGTTAAACGGCCATAGCGGGAAGTGACTCGCCGCGACCTTGGGGGGACGGGAATGGTGCAGAAATTAAATAGCAAGAATTGAAACGGCCATTGGGGAAGTGACTCGCCACGGCCTCGAGAATATGAGCAGATAAGAATATAACAGAATATAAGGAGAATATAAAGAGCGGGAATTTAAACGGCCATTGGGGAAGTGACTCGCCGCGGCCTCGAGAACATGAATAGATAAGAATATAATATATAAGAACGAGAATTTAAACGGCCATTGGGGAAGTGACTCGCCGCGGCCTCGAGAATATGAATAGATAAGAATATAACATATAAGAACGGGAATTTAAACGGTCATTGGGGAAGTGACTCGTCGCGGCCTCGAGAATATGAGCAGAATACAATAGAATATAAAGAGAATATAAGAACGGGAATTTAAACGGCCATTGGGGAAGTGACTCACCTCGGCCTCGAGAACAAGATGTGATCGTCAGGGGCCAAAAGACCCCAAATAAAGAAAGTGATCGCGCCTACCTCAAGAGCGGGAGATGGCGGGTTGCTTCTTCCTCCCCCTTCGGCCGGCCGACGGAGAGGGCTTTCCTTGGGTACCCTTACAAAACAGTAGACAATAAACGAACGGAATTATAAAATGGCAGTGTAGTAACAATTCCTTGCAATAAAAGTAACGAGATCGTGACCTGACACACACCTGGTTGGTGTGGTTTTAAACCCCTCTCGGACTCGAGTAGGAGGAAAAATGCGATGGTGAATGCAAGAAGTATGCAAGAGACGGCGCCCTTATGTAGGGAGATAGAGGATGCAGTATGATGAATGTAAAGAACTATGGAGAAAAAGGGGAAGAAAAGGCTTATTGGATGAGCCGAAGGTGAGATCCGGCGGAGCTCCGGTAGCGTAGGGACGACGTGGAAGTGCGGTAGACGAAGATAGCCTTCCTCTCGCGAGACTGGACACCCGAGAAGCCGGCAGAACCTCCACCTACAAAAGACCCCATGGGTTAGAAAATGACTCCGGTGGCCTCTGGGCTCCGGCAGCCTATCGGATCTCTTAGAAGCTCTTACAGAACTGAGGGGGTGGGCCTCTATTTATAGGGCTCCAGAGGGTGGAGGCGTCCAGGACCCTGGACACCTCCATCAGGGCCGAACTAATATTTTATTCTATTTTTATTTATTTTTTTGGAATATTTTTGTGGAGACGTCCAGGGTCCCGGACGCCTCCAACAGGTCCACCGAACACCACCGACGGCCGCACGCGGTTTGGCATAACGCGTGGTTTTGTGAGCGGCGCCTCGTGATTCAGAAATGGGCGCGTCCAGCTGGCTGGACGTCTTCATAATTTGGATTTTTTCGGTGGGCGGTGCCCGTGAGGGAGTTGATGGAGGCGTCCAGGGGCCTGGACGCCTCCATAAATATTTTTTATTATTATTTTTGTTTTGTCTCTTATGCCAAGTGGCATTTTAATTTTTTATATTTGTTTTTATGGAGGCGTCCAGAGGACTGGACGCCTCCATTAATATATTATTTTTTATTTTGTTTTTGTGTTTTATTTTTATGCCAAAGCTGGCATTTTATATTTTTTATACTTGTTTTTATGGAGGCGTCCAGGGGCCTGGACGCCTCCATTAATATATATTTTTTTATTTGATTTTGGACTTGAAAAAAAATAAATTAAAAGAATGGGGGCGTCCAGGGGCCTGGACGCCCCCATAAAGGCCCACCCGAGTCCTCGGACAAGGTGTTGGCGGCTGCCCGGCAGACACCCTTCTTGGTTCCGGAACCTCCTGATGCGTCTGACTGGTGTTGATGCCGTCCGAATGCCGTGACGAGACGATTCCGGATGCCGAAAAGGGCGGAAGAAGACTCAAGAAAAGGAAGCACTCAAGTGATTCAAAACGCGTAAGCCGTCGTGGGGCGTTGTATAGTGATATGAGACTTTCTCAGGAGACGTCAGGAATAGCGTGTCTACAGCTGCCCCGCCTTGGCGTCTGCTTTGCAAGGGAGCGACACGTAGTGAAATGGTTTCGAAGTGGAGTGAAATGAAGTGGGAGCGGACTGATAAGTTAATGCCAAGGTGTGATGAGACACGCTTTTGACGTTACTGTCTGGAATCTTTTTTTGAAGTTTCAATGAGGCGACCTTGAAGGAGGTCTTTCAAGTCTTGACGGTTGCTTGGACGGAGATCAAATAAGGGAGGGTGAAATGTGCACTCAGGCATGAAAATAAAGGAGACCAACTTCTCGGTGTGGAAGTACCTGGGTCATAAACCTGCAGGTTTCACCTTTGGGGAGCGGTTACCAGCCAACGTGGAAGTGCTGCGGCCAAGGTGGGTCAAGCAAGGTAAAAAGTAAAGGAATATCTGAGGGTCTGTCCAAACAAGGGTCTCCTTTGGAAGAGCAATGTAGGGCCGTTTCAAGGAAACTCGGTATTTCATTCGGAGTGGAATATCTCATATTTGTAAGAATTGAAGCACATCGGCTTTCGCAATTGAATCACTTGAATGATCTTCCGCAATAAATCAAAGTCCTATATGAATGCATGCTGGGCTTAAAGAAAAATTTAAAACAAACTAAAATAGAAAATAGCCAAGGATAATATTGTCAACTTGTTAAGAATGGGTCAGGATACCGATCCGGTGAGCCGACACTGGGCTGGGGCCCGTTTATCCGCGCACCAACTCACTAAATGGAACCGTCGTCCCCATGCTATCACAAGTTAACGGCCTATCCGTACAACCCAAATTCTTCCGGGATCATCACTGTTTTTGTTGAAGGGGAACTCAAATCTTGGATTCGTTCGGGCCGCAAGGTCCTTGACATGTTCTAGTAGCGTAGGTATCATATACTATGATGCATAACATGGTGGGACCAACCATTGAAAGGTGGGACAGGAGATAGGACAAAGACGTCCGTTAGTAAAACCTGCACAGCCAGCATGGATTAATAACATCAGAAAGTAACAGAATCGTAACAGAATCGCACCACAATGGAAAGGAGATCTAGCCAAAATCCTGACATCGACCGCTGATGTGACATGTTCCGTCTTGTAGCGCCCTAGCCTTCCTATAAGAACTCCCCTTAGGCTAGTTCATTCAAATGCACCAAGGTGGGTTTTGTAAGCTCAGGAGAGGAAGGAGAGGAGAATCTAGAGATTTCAGGATGGAAGGAGAGTCTTCCCGCGTTATGAAGAGGAGCAGGCCTAGCGGCGAGATCAGGCGACTCTCCGACCTCGAGGGTCATCTGAGTGGGACGATCATGTCGCATATGGTAAGCTGATTCTTTTCAAATTTCTCTACGTGAGCCTTCTTCTTACTTCCTTCATTTCTTCTACTTTCTTTTCTCTTTCAGCCATATCCACTCTTCCCAGGCCCGAGGAAGTTTTCCAAACTGCCATGGCTTTCAAAGCTAACTTCCAACATCTCCATCGGCATGAGGGCCATACTCTCGAAGTGGCATCTGCAGGGGCTCCTTATTCATGCCAAACACTACGAGAAGATTCGTATGGACTGGGTGGCTATGGGCGCACTAGTGGAGATCTGGCATCCCCAGACCCATACTTTTATCTTCCCGACCTTCGAGGTGACCATCCTCCTCGAGGAGGTGGAACTTCTGCTCGGATTGAAGAAATTTAAGAGTGACGGGAAGGTGAAGGCTATGCGGATGCTGACATGGGGGACTTCCGAAAGCGTCCTTGGAAGCTTCATGCCGCTCGACGCAGCCCGAAAGGTTCGTACTCAAAAGGGAATTGATTTGCAAAAGCTCACGGAATGGGTCATGGAGGCCCTGAGGGGGGCACCAGATGATGACTACTTAGAAGGAATCATGAAGGGGTTCACTATCTATCTGGCGGGTGCTCTCTTGTTTCCTCATACCGACAACATAGTGGAGGAGGATCAACTAAGTGCCATTTGCGGAATCTGGAGTGGAAAGAGGGTGGGACCCACCGTCCTTGCCTTTACAGCGGCCTTACTGCCTCGAGCATGGGTAGGCCTCCTTTTAGTTGCGCACTTGTCTTGAATTGCCGGCTTGATTTGCACTTCAAATTTGACCACCGCGAGGGAATGCCAACTGCTTCGAAGCTCTTCCAACAAAGCCCTCTTCATCACATAGCCGATGTGTTAGGTTTCGATGGTACTGTAGTGAACCGCGTTCCGTGGCTGAAGAAACGTGAAGACTGGCGGTCTCACTTCCGCACCGTGACACAAGGCTTCTTTACTTGTGCATCGGCATGTTTGCTTTCGCTTGATCTCCTCATGAGGCCTTCTCCTAAAGTTGATCTTCAACTGATTGGTGCAACCGAGTTCATCCTTTATAACGCACATCGATGCTGCCTCCAGGTCGGCATTCCACGCCATTCATTCCCACTACCGACTGGCATCGTTCCTTTGAAGAAGAGGGAGTTGGACACGGAGGCGGATGCGAGGGAAGCGAAAGCCATTAAAGCTCCCTGGAAGACAAGTGTTGCGGGAAAGGCCTTAGCGCACGTGGGGGAAGAATGTGAGCTGTGGAGGGTTTATGTAACCGAACTGGGGAAGTTAAGGCCTAAGGCGCCTAAGCCCCTGATGTAGCTCATTCTGCTTCTCTGATGGAATAAAATCTGGCATGGATGTTTTGGGACCCCCGTCCCCTTAATTATTATTATCTTTTTTGTGGTTTTTCTTTTTCTTTGTATTTTTTCTTTTGTTTGGATTATATACATACTCTTATCCTTTTTTATTATTATATATATTTTTTGAAATTTTTATTATGGGGGTGTCCAGGGGCCTGGACGCCCCTAATTTTTTATTTTTTATAGTTTTTTTTTTGTTTTGGGGGCGTCTAGGCGCCTAGACGCCCCTAAATTTTTGAATTTTGTAAAAAAATAAAAAAAAGGTGGGGGTAAGTGAAATGAAAATGCTTCACCCTTCTATATGTATATGCATGTGGCACTAACTTATGTGCAATGCAGGATGCTCGTGACAACATGATCGCCGACCTGCGGGCTCAGTTGGCGGAAGCTAGGCGGCAGTTGGTGGCCATCCGACAGGAGTTGGAGATCCTGGTGAGTTTATGCAATGCATTTTTTTTGTGACCTGGATTTTTGATGCTTAGCCTTTGATTGACGTTTGCCCCGTGTTTCAGCGGGCCCACCCGGCAGCGACAGTCGGGGTGGCTGGTGGAGCGGGTTCCAGTTCGCGGGGCCCTCCTCCGGAGGTTTCTGCCCTCCAGGAGTAGCTGGCGTATGCGGTGGCTCACGCTGAGGAGGCCGAGCGTGACCGCGAGGCTCGAGTGAGTGTTTGCCGGACCTCGACTCTCCTTCTGGCTGCTCTCCTTCTATCACTGTTCTCTTACGGTGCATGCGTGCTTTGACAGATGGCCGAGATCTGAGAGGCCCTGGCGCGTGCTGTTCGTACCGAGCAGGAGCGCGACGCTCGGGTGGCGGAGCGTGACGCCCGGATTGTGGAGCTGGAGGAGGAGCATCGACGGGAGGCTAAGGAGCTCCCTCGTGACGTGCTGGATCTGCGGATCGCCCTCGAGCTGTCGAGGAGGGAGGCGGTGAGAGAGAGAGAGGAGAGGGAGAGAGAGAGGGAGGAGCGACAGCGGGATCAGACCGAGAGGAGGGCTCTGGAGGCCCAGCTGATGGACCTCCGATTGAGTCTCGGCACGGCGGAGGGGAGGCTTCGGGAGAGCGAGGAGCGGTACCAGAGGGCGAAGGAACACGGGGCGCGACTTCGTCAGCCTGGTTCTTTTTCCATGGGCAGCTCTCTGGTTTCTTCGGCCGAGGAGCGTCGTCGCGCCTTCGAGGCTGGAGTGCCACCGCAGGGTGAGGCGAGCACGGCTTCTCAGGGTTCGCAGAGGCCCCCTAGGGATCCCCGGTAGAGGAGGGAGGAGAGAGATGACCAGGAGGGTGATGGTGAGAGTTAGAGAGTTGCTTGTACACGTCACCCTTCTCACTGTATGATGTACTTTTGGCTATTATATGAAATAAAAATGACTTTCTTGTGTTGTGTGTACTTTTCTCTCTCCCACACTTTCTTCTTCGCACTGAGTTGTCCTTCGAGGCACGCTCCACGAGACCTTGCCCTGAACAGCGGGGAACTACGCTTTGCATGGGGGGATTCTGTTTCCTTTCTCCCCCTTTTGGGCGCGTCCAGGCGCGAGGACGCGTCTTAATCCTTGAATTCAAATTTAAAGCGTCGGGTGGCCTTTCTTCTCCCGTGCCTTACCCGCAAACGAGCCCGCCTTCGACCGAAACTCGCTTGCCCCTTTTTCATCTTCCTCCTCTTTTGATTGATGGAGTTCGGTGGGCCCGACCATGGTGAAGGTGGAGAGGGACGAGGAACTCCTCGCCCGAGGAGGGACGCGCCAGAGCACGGAACGGCCTCCAGATTGGCATTCCACGCCATTCGTTCCCGCCACCGACTGGCATCGTTCCTTTGAAGAAAAGGGAGTTGGGCACTGAAGCGGACGCGAAGGAAGCGAAGGCCATTAAAGCTCCCTAGAAGACATGTGTTGCGGGAAAGACCTTAGCGCACGTGGTGGAAGAATGCGAGCCGTGGAGGGCTTATGTAACCGAACTGGGGAAGTTAAGGCCTAAGGTGCCTAAACCCCTGATGTAGCTCATTCTGCTTCTCTGATGGAATAAAATCTGGCATTGATTTTTCGTACCAGTTCCCTTAATTATTATTATCTTTTTTGTGGTTTTTATTTTTTCTTTGTGTTTTTTTTATTTGGATTATACATACTCTTATCTTTTTTACTTTTATTATATATATATATATTTTTGAAAAAAATTTATTATGGGGGCGTCCAGGGGACTGGACACCCCTAATTTTATATTTTTGATTTTTTTAAAATTTTGTCATGGGCGCGTCTAGAGGCCTGGACGCCCCAACTTTTTATTTATTATTTTTTTTGATTTTTTTTGTTTTGGGGCGCCTGGACGCCCCTAAATTTTTGAATTTTGAAAAAAAAATAAAAAAAAAGTGGGGGCGTCCAGGCGCCTGGACGCCCCAGTAACAGTGGATCTTATATATATTGGGGGGGCCTCACCCCCTGCTCATTTGCACTGTTATTCTGACGACCCAGTCACCCCAGACGACCCATTCTTAGTCCCAATGGAGCGAGGAGGATCGAGCCAGGGTCCAGGGAAGCGGAAACGACGGGCTCGTCGTCCGAGGAGGCTGAGGGATGATGCCGAGGAGGCTGCTGCGGCAGAGGAGATTGCCGCGGGTGAGGAGGCTCTTCCTTTGGCCTTGGAGGCTGCAGTGGACGCTGGCGGCGCGGCAGAGGACGAGCACGATCCGGTAAGACCCTTAGACCTCCATTCTATTGGTTCACTGGGTTAAAAGGGCGGACGAAAGGCTGTGTGAAGAACGCCGGGTGTGAGGGAAGGAGGCGTCCAGGGGCCTGGACGCCTCCACATTTTCTTTTTTTGTTCTTTTTTAATTTATTTATTTTCGTAAATAATAAAAAGAATTAAAAAAAAGGAGGCGTCCAGGAAATGGGACGCCTCCATAATAATATATATATATATTTTATTTATTTTTTTTTTGTTTTTGGGTTTTTCTAAAAATAAAAGAAAATAAAGGAAATGGAAAGGAGGCGTCCAGGGCCACAAAAAATAAATATTTAAAAAAGAAAAATAAAATAAAATGAATAAGTAGTATATGCAGTGTTATTGTTTATTACTATTCATGATGCTGATGTGTTCTCTGTTGGTTTTGTGGTGTGCAGGGCGTGATGAAGGGCCGGATCAGCTGGTCCCTGGTGGTGGCAGCATACCGCGGGCTGCCGGACTTCCAGAGGGCGCGTGTGGACGCCATGGGCTTTGGAGCTTTCCTTAGGATCGAGCCCTTCCGGCTCGACCTTCCTCTTATCGAGGCATTGAGGGAGCGGTGGCACGCACCGAGCCGAGCGTTTCTGATGCCCTGGGGGCATATGGTGCCGACACTCGAGGACGTGGCTCGGATCACCGGGCTACGGGTTGACGGAGAGGCGGTGAGCGGGGTCACCTACCCCGACTACCGAGAGAGTGCCCTGGACCTGCTGTGGTTAGAGACGAGTGTGACTGACAGGGACAGCAGGGTAGTCGGCCGAGTGGAGATCATGGAGGCGCTCGGATTCGTCGACCCGCGCCAGCGGGTCAGCGAGACTGGAGCGGAGTTTCTGGCACGACTGGAGGGAGATGCCCGTGCAGCTTTCACCCAGGACCCGAGCGAGCGGGAGCTGGTGGATCTAGACCTTCGGAGGTTTCTTTTCTTCTTCCTGGGCCGCCTTCTGCTGGGGACGAAGGGGGATGGCATCCACTGCCGCTTCCTCGGGATTTTGGCGGATCTTGACAGAGTGGGGCACTACGCGTGGGGAGCGGCTCTGCTTGCCCATTTGATTGCTGATCTCTCCCAGACTTCGGAGAAGGAGATGACAGTCAGCGGCTTCGCACCTTTTCTCCAGGTACACAATTTATTTATGTATTTCCACAGTTAAATATGTAATTATTGTACTAATGATGTATGATGAATGTAGGTGTGGAGCTATTACTATTTCCCGATGGGGAGGGCTAGGCATGGGAACAGGAGGGCCGTGCCTCTGGCGCGACGGTGGAGGCCGGTCGTGGTTGCAGCACCCCACGGCTACCAGCTGGCGTCGCTTCGTCGGGAGCTGAGCGAGTATCCCGAGGCCATGGTATGATGCGTATGGTTTTTTGTGTTTTCTTATATGACTGAATGGTAACAAACATGATGTATGTATGGTGATGTAGGTGGTGTGGAGACCCTACCTGGGCATGGGCGACGCTGGCCAGCCTTGGGTTGTAGTGGGTCTTCCTCGTTTCAGGCGGGACGTGTAGGTCCATTGCCTGAACGAGATCGAGCCGCTTCGGCTGAGGCTGGTTATGAGGACGTTGGGGCTAGCCCAGGAGTGGGTTGATGTAGAAGAGCCGGCCCGCATTGGGCGGAAGACCAAGGGAAGGCGAAGGTTGTGGACTGGCGTACGCGCTTCCCAGCACAGTACCAGGACTGGCAGCAGGGCGGGGTCCCAGTGGTATCCCACGTACAGGACAGTACTGATTACCTGAGACGGTACCGGGCTACGTATGGGGACCGCCTCTTCCTTGGTGGTATGGCAGGGGTAAGTGAAATGAGAATGCTTCACTCTTTCTATATGTATATGCATGTGGTACTAACTTATGTGCAATGCAGGATGCTCGTGATACCATGATCGCCGACCTGCGGACCCAGTTGGCAGACGCCAGGCGACAGTTGGTGGCCATCCGACAAGAGTTGGAGATCCTGGTGAGTTTATGTGATGCATTTTTTGTGACCTGGATTTTTGATGCTTAGCCTTTGACTGACGTTTGCCCCGTGTTTCAGCGGGCCCACCAGACAGCGGCAGCTGGGACGGCTGGTGGAGCGGGTTCCAGTTCGCGGGGCCCTCCTCCGGAGGTTTCTGCCCTCCAGGAGCAGCTGGCGTATGCGGTGGCTCGAGCTGAGGAGGCCGAGCGTGACCGCGAGGCTCGAGTGAGCGTTTGCCTGACCTCGACTCTCCTTCTGGCTGCCCTCCTTCTATCACTATTCTCTTACGGTGCATGCGTGCTTTGACAGGTGGCCGAGATTCGGGAGGCCCTGGCGCGTGCTGTTCGTGCCGAGCAGGAGCGCGACGCTCGGGTGGCGAGCGTGACGCCCGATTGCAGAGCTGGAGGAGGAGCGTCGACGGGAGACTGAGGAGCTCCCTCGCGACGTAGTGGATCTGCGGATCGCCCTCGAGCTGTCGAGGAGAGAGGCGATGAGGGAGAGAGAGGAGAGGGAGAGGGATAGGGAGAGCGTGGAGAGAGAGGGGGAGAGGGATAGGGAGAGAGAGAGGGAGGAGCGACAGCGGGATCAGACCGAGAGGAGGGCTCTAGAGGCCAGCTGCTGGAGCTCCGATTGAGTCTCGGCACGGCGGAGGGGAGGCTTCGAGACAGCGAGGAGCGGTACCAGAGGGCGAAGGAACACGGGGCGCGACTTCGTCAGTCTGGTTCTTTTTCCATGGGCAGCTATCTGGTTTCTTCGGCCGAGGAGCGTCGTCGTGCCTTCGAGGCTGGAGTGCCACCGCAGGGCGAGGCGAGCACGGCTTCTCAGGGTTCGCAGAGGCCCCCTAGGGATCCCCGGCAGAGGAGGGAGGAGAGAGATGACCAGGAGGGTGGCAGTGAGAGTTAGAGAGTTGCTTGTACACGTCACCCTTCTCACTGTATGATGTACTTTGACTATTATATGTAATAGATTTCGTGTGGCGTGCCCTTTTCTTTCCCACACTTACTTTTGCACCACGTTGTTTACGCTTCACGAGACTTTTGCCCTGGACAGAAGGGAACTACTTTGCACGGGGGGATTATGTTCCTTTCTCCCTTTTTGGGCGCGTCCAGGCGCAAGGATGCGTCTTAATCCTTGAATTCAAATTTAAAGCGTCGGGTGGCCTTTCTTCTCCCGTGCCTTACCCGCAAACGAGCCCGCCTTCCGCTGAAACTCGCTTGCCCCCCCTTTTTCGTCTTCCTCCTCTTTTGATCGATGGAGTTCGGTGGGCCCGACCATGGTGAAGGTGGAGAGGGACGCGGGACTCCTCGCCCAAGGAGGGACGCGCCAGAGCACGGAACGGCGTCTATGGAGGAGGAAGGGCCGCTTCGGGCCCCCGAGGGACCCGAGGGGCCCGATGTCGCGGAGGGAGGTGAACACGGTCTGGTAGGTCCTCCAATCTCTTCCTCTTTGATCCATTTTGAGTTTTGAAGCAAGGCGTGCGAGGGGGAAAGGGTTCGGCGAGTGTTGCACTCAAGTGATGGACGCGTCCTAGATAGGGGACGCGTTCTTTGTTATGATGCGAGGTCCTCCTTCCTTGGTGCAGGACATGGCGAGGACCCTGGGCCTGGCCGATGAGTGGGCGAGTGCGGACGAGCCGAGCCGCGTCAGGAGGGAGAGTCGCGGCAAGGCGAGGCTCGAGGATTGGTACGTACGCCTCCCTGGACAGCAAGGGAGTGTATTGGTGTAGGACAGCGTCGACTTCCTGTGGTGGCAGAGAGAGAGTTATGCGGGGCTTCCCCAAGCTGGGGACACGCGTGGCATCGGCGGCTCGCGCGCCCAACTGTCAGAGGCTAGGCGGCAGCTGGCCGTCGCTCAACATGAGCTGTCGCTCCTGGTAAGTTACGTGCCGCACTTTTATCTTCAGATTTTGGAGTTTCACTAACGGCCGTTGTTTATTTTGTTCCAGCGTGCCCAGCAGACAGCGACGGCGGGGATGATTGGTGGCGCATCTTCCAGTTCCTCGGCCCCTTTTCTCGAGATTGCCTCCCTCCGGGAGTAACTTACTGGTGCGGTGGCTAGGGCTGCCCGGGCGGAAGAGGAGCGTGACGCCTGGGTGGCGACTATAGCAGAGCAGCGACATCGCGATGAGGAGAGACCTTCTCCAAACATCTTGGAGTTAAGGGTTCTTCTGTAGATGATGAGGAGAGAGGCAGAGAGAGAGAAAGCCGAGAGAAGGTCCGAGCGACAGCGGGATCAGACCGAGAGGAGGGCCTTGGAGGCCCAAGTGAGGGAGCTCCAGCTGGGCCTTCAGGCCATCGTGCAGAGGCTAGGAGGGATGCAGATGCGCTACGAGAGAGCGCGAGAGTTCGGGGAGCGACTCCGCCAGTCCGGTCGCTTTGCCGCTAGTGGCTTCTTCGCCACGCCAGGGGAGGAGCAGCGAGTCACTGCTGCGGAGCAGGCGCCAAGAGGCGAGGCAGGTGCTGCTGCACGAGGATCCCAGAGGCTTCTGAGGGACCTGCACCTCAGGGGAGAGGAGGGGAGCGCCCAGAGAGATGTGTGATGGTGAGGATCGGCGAGCTGGTGGACTTGCCTCCTCCTTATGTTTATGATGTTTTTGTCAGCTCATGTAGAATTATGAAGGGAGTGATTTGATTTTCTGCTGCTTGTTTGTTCTCTTGTGCATTCCTTCTTCCCTACACTTCTTCTCCTTTGCACTATTCCCATGTGATGGGTCTGCCGAGACTCCACCCCAAGCAGGGAATCGCGTCTTGTTATGACCATTTTCCACGGGAATCTGTCGTCGAAGTCAATAATGACGGCCCTAGTGCCTTGCGTCAAATTTTGCGGACGTCCTTCAAAACATGATAGGGTATCCCTAGACAACATAGGGTGCTAGTCGTCATATTCTTTGTCCAATCAATCACCCTGTGCGAACGGTGAAGTGACACACGGGACCGCATGGCAGGTGCCTCATTGCGAGGGCTATCATTAAAGGTGATGGAGGCAATCTTGGCCTGTACTCCTTCCATTTCTATAAATTCGTGTCCCTTTTATCCTCCCAGGTATATCGAGAGCTAACTCGAGGAGCACAAGTTCTCACGGGAGAGGAGGAGTTCAAAATTCTGAGAGTTGGATGGAGGGCGAATCTTCCCACTCCTCGAAGAGAAGCAGATCCAGTGGTAGTAGTTCCAGGAGGCTTTCGGACCTCGAAGGGCACTTCAGCGAAAGGGCCCAATCACAACTTGTAAGCCAAGTTTTCCTGCCCTTTTTTCCATTCTTTTTTCTTCCTTTCTTTCTGACCAAATCTCCTCTCCATTCCCTGCATGCGTAGAGTGCGATGAAATCACAGATCTCATGGGAGTTGGCAGTGGCAGCATACCGAGGTCTCCCAGATTTTCAAAAGGCCAGGCTAGACGTGATGGGTTTTGGCACCTTTCTTCGGATCGAGCCGATCCAGCTCGACCTGGTCCCGATCCAAGCCTTGTGTGAGAGATGGGACCCAGTGAGTCGGGCATTCCTGATGCCCTGGGGGCACATGGTGCCCAGCTTGGAGGATGTGGTCCGGATCACAAGCCTGAAGGTGGAGGGCGAGGCAGTAACCGGGGTCACTTATGCGGATTACCGAGAAGGTGCTCGGAAGCTACTGGGTTTGGACCTAGATGGTCGGAAAAATAGGTCGGTAGCTAGGGCGTCCCTCATGGATGCATTAGGGCTCACCGACACTCGTCGGCGGGATGACGAATCCTCAGAAGAGTTCATGGAAAGAATAGAAATAGGATGCCGTGCCATGTACTGCACAGATTTCGGCAACTGGGAAAGATGCAACATAGATTTGAGGAGATTTCTCCTCTTCCTTTTGGGGAGATTGGTACTGAGCTCGAAAGGGGACGGTATCCAATGTCGCTTCCTGGAGCTGCTGTCAGATCTTGAAAGAGTAGGATACTATGCTTGGGGAGCTGCCATGCTGGCGCACTTGTTTGCGGGTCTGTTCCAAGAAACGAACCGTGAGATGACTGTGAGTGGTTTCACACCATTCATCTATGTATTTTTGGTTTTACTTGTTTTGTATATTTTTTTTTTGTGTTTTTGCAAGGTACTGATGACCTGCGTTGAGCAGCTGTGGAGCTATTATTACCTCCCCATGGGGAGAGCTCGGCATTGGCGACCCACGATGGTGCCGCTAGCCAGGCGGTGGGAACCCATCATGAGTGCGGCACCCCTAACCTACCAACTGATGGTGCTAAGGTGGGAGCTACAAGAGTTCCCTGCAGTGATGGTAAACTGGAGACCCTACTCAGACATGGTCGATGCCGACCAGC
The DNA here is from genome assembly GCA_022559845.1 of Amorphophallus konjac. Classification (NCBI taxonomy): domain Eukaryota; kingdom Viridiplantae; phylum Streptophyta; class Magnoliopsida; order Alismatales; family Araceae; genus Amorphophallus; species Amorphophallus konjac. The sequence continues at coordinate 193,957,473 of CM040126.1, read as the reverse complement.
CGTGGGTTCTAGCAAGTCGTGCCCGGTTCGGACGAGAATTGTGGATGCACTGCCTGAATGAAATCGAGCCGCTTCAGCTACGATTGGTTATGAGGTCCTTAAGACTGGCTCAGGAATGGGTGGATACGACTGCGCCACCTCGTGTCGGGAGAAAGACACGAGGACCGGCGACCTGCATTGACTGGCGCGTGCGGTTCCCTGAACAGTATGAGGACTGGCAACGGAGTGGCACGATTGTAGAATCACATGCGCGGGATAGCGAGGACTACTTGCGTCTATATAGGACAAAGTACGCAGAGCGGCTCCAACCCCGGGGACTTGTGGAGGTAGGTTTCCCCTTTTTCTCTTTTCTTCTTTCTCCACCCCTTTTTTGGTTTTCTGGTGGAAATGCTGACTCGTATGGCTGCAGGACATCCGTGATACGATGATAGCGACTTTACGAACTCGCTTGGCAGAGATGGAGCAACGGTTGGGCGATGCCCGCGGAGCTACGAGCGCCTTGGTAGGTGTACAGTGCGTTCCTAATTAAAACCCCAGATTCCAGATGTTGGCTGCTAATTCACACGGTCGTAGCATGCCCAGATTGGCGCGGCTTCCCCAGCGATGGGAGTAGGTGGTGCCACTTCTAGCTTGTGGATTCCCACCTCAGAACTTGACTTGCTTCATGAACAACTTGCTCACGCCACGCAGCGTGCTGCGGAGGCAGAAGGGATGCTCTGTATACAGGTAAAAGTTTCAGTGTTGAGTTCTCTTTGTTTACGCTTTATCGCGTATCTGAGATGGTACATCTGGCAGGAAAAGGAGACGGAAGAAGCGCTTGCCCAAGCTGCGCAGAAGGAGACTAGGATAGCAGAACTGGAGAGGGAACTGCGGCGTCATCCTGATGACGACTCTTCTAGGGATGCCATGGAACTGAGGATCACTCTCCAGTTGGAGAGGGAAGACCGCGAGAGAGAACGTGCAGAGAAAGAAAGAGACACAGAGAGAGAAAGAGCCTTCAGATTGACTGAAAGGGAGGAACGAAGGGCCATGGAGGTCCAACTATTCGAACTCCGAATCAGCCTTGGTCTTGCTGAACAGTGGCTGAGGGATGTTGAGGAGCGCTACCGAAGAGCACGAGAGCATGGCTTTCGTGTTGGTAGCTTCTCTGCTGTTTCCGTGGATCAACTCCGGGGTGTGGGAATAGGAAGGGGAGTACAGAGCGGTAGGAGTACCGCTTTTCGTAGTTGGGTAGCACCTTTGAGGGCGTTTTGCCCGGAGAGTAGTGGGACGAGTAATGTAGAGAGAGAGGGCGGAACTTGATGTAATTTTTTTTTTGTTTTTTTGGAATAAAATACAAGGTTTGGTTTGTTTGTTTTTCACCTTTGCTTCTGTTGCCTGAATCCCTGCACACATCACTGAAACAATCAAATCAGAATTTCTGTTCTGACTTGGCCCCTTGCTCAATAAGCAAATGGTCACTGTGACTGTCCTTGATAACTGGTCAAGGGGCCAAGCCTTTATTTAACGAAGGCAAGGGAAAGATGCGGTGATGATAAATGCGACAGGCAAGCACACGAATGCAAGCGGTATTAAAAGTGAGATGCTGCACGCAAATGCAATCATGCAAAATTGATTTGTTTTCTTTTTTTATATTTGGCATTTTTTTTGTTTTATCATAAAAAAGATTTTTTGTTTGCAAATATGTACATTTTCTCTTTTCTATTTTTTGTTGTTTTTATCATTTCAATTTTTTTCTTGCTAACGCCTGGCAAGCACCCAAATGGCACCTAACCTACGTGAGACAGGGGTTTCTTACTAACCTCCCAGGTATCCTAAGTGCACATCTAGGTTGATTTGGGCCTCTAGACCCCTCGAATGATGATCCCGCCAGCTAAGACTTACCCTGATGACAATACCGTCATGCCATGCTTAGGCTCCCAGTCACTTCCGACCACAGGGATTCACCCAAAAGGTGTTTGAGGTAAGAGATTTGCCCGACCCGGGTCTGTTTCCTCACAACTCTAGATGGTATATGATGGAACACCCTGGAACCCTAACGACCAACCGCGCGACGCTGACCCGGAATCAGACGCCGTCGCACCCATAGGTGACGCGCTTGCATTGGCCTAAGCCCGAGGTTAAACAAGAAGACATCAAGGCGGTAAACAGGGGTCTTGACCAGCCAGAAACACGGAGACTCCTTCGCAGCGATAGCTTTTACTTTTCAAAGTAGGCAACCAAATGTGTATATTGAAATAAGGTCGCAGACCCTAGGCAGTTTTCACCCTTCAGAAACTCCATCGAACCTTCATTTTTAGAGGGAGAAGGAAGAGTGTAGGGGATAAACCTCCCGAGAGGACCGGCAAAGCCGTTAACCCGGCGAGCGAATAAGGGCCCATTAACTCTTTCCTTTCGGACAACTTCGGACCAAATCTCGAGCATTTACATTCCACGGCCCCTTTTGTGGATTCAGACTTTTGCTTTGAGGGGTTCCGTTTATCGCAACAGGCACGGTCACGACCAGGCTTTTCCCCTGATTTTGATTTTGTTTCTTTTTGTGAGGGAGATAAAGTTGTTTGACGTTTTTGGGCTCCCTTTTCGTATGCCTGCGGGGACACTGCCCTCTTCTCGTGCTCTGATCGATGCTCAAGGAAATGGATCCTATTCTTGCCTTTGGGGTTTGAGTTTCGGTTTCTCATGCTCAGCGTTTTAAGGGCGCCAACTGTCTCATTTGGTCGAAGAGAAAAGAATAAAGATTACAGCTTCCGGAGATCTTCTGGGTGGGGCCCCACCGTAGGTGATGCTACCGACTTTTTTGAATAAAATACATAAGTGAGCACATGTTAGCTTCCTTCGAGCGAGCATAGGCCGACGTGGCCGGACAGGGAGCTCCACGATTCTGGCAAATCAAGACCCGGTGCCTACCAAGTCTTAATGGGCCCTATCCTAACATGAAGGTTAGATGCAGTGACTTAACTACATGGTGACTGCCAGGCATCGGCATTTTGAATTTTCCATATTTTTAGTGGTTTTTGGTATTTCTTTGTTTTTGATGTTTTCTATCTTTTCATCATCATTTTTTTTGTTTGTTTTGTGCTAAGGGTAGTATTTCTTAAGATAAAACCCATTCCAAGGGTGGGATAACTCGGTCCCTTCGGCGTTGATTAGCTTGTAGGCGTTGCCAGGGTATACGGCTTGAATTACAAATGGTCCTTCCCAATTGGGTTGGAGCTTAGAACGCGGACCTCCAGGTTTGACAAAAATTCTTTTTACGACCATCTCACCGACTTTGAATTTTCTCTCAACGACTTTCTTTTGGTAAAAGCGAGCGAGTCTATTTTGATACACACACGCATGTTCGGCAGCGGCCAGCCGCTTCTCATCCAAGAGTTCCAACTGGGCGAGGAGTGAATTACGACGATCGTCGAGGAGAAATTCCTCGTCCAATTGTACCCTGAGAGAAGGGATCAGAGTCTCATACGGGACTACCGCTTTCATACCATAAGTAAGGGCAAACGGAGTCTGCCCGGTGGGGGTACGGATTGAAGTGCGATAGGCCCATAGGGCTTCGATAAGTTTTTCTGGCCAGTCTGAAAACTTACTAGACTCGCAGGTTTTTTTGATGATTTTGAGTAATATTTTATTGGTGGCCTCCGCTTGGCCGTTACCTTGTGGGTAATAAGGCGATGAATGATCCAATGCAATTGCGTACCTTTTGCAGAGGTCCTGTAGGTCCTGAGAAATGAACTGTGGCCCATTGTCGGTGACGATCGTGCTTGGGACGCCGAATCTTCATGATGAACTTGCAGACTGTTGACGTCTTGATTTCCGCGTAAGCTTCGGCTTCGGCCCATTTGGTGAAGTATTCCGTCGTAGTAAGGATGAAAGATTTCTGCTTGGTGAGGGAATTGGGATCACCTAGGGGACCAATGATGTCGAATGCCCACATGGAGAAAGGCCACGGGGAGGATATTGGATGAAGTGAGGAAGATGGTGAATGGATTTTATCGGCGTGAAGTTGACACTTGACACACCTACGGACATAGACAGCACAATCCTCTTCCATAGTGGGACAATAAAAGCCTTGCCGAATGATCTTCTTGGCGAGCATCTGACTATTCACGTGGCCACCGCACACACCCGAGTGCGTCTCCTCTACACATTTCCAAACCTCATCGTCACCAAGACATCTTAACAGAATACCAGTAAGGCTCCTCCTATAGAGTAGACCTCCAACCAATGTATATTTCTGAGCCGCCCTTCTTATGGCTTTCTTGTCCTCTGTGGTGGCCCCTTCAGGATAAGACTGATCTTGGCAGTATTTGACGATTTCATAGAACCATGGTTTCTCTTCATCAGCCAGTTCTTCTTCGGCCTCTGCCAACATGATCTCCCTCTTCTCAAGGATATCTTCCTGCAGGATCTTTCTTGCTATCCTGTCTTTGATATTTACGTAGGAAGCATCATCGATTGCAGGGGCGTGAAGTTTGTAGATGGAAATGGACTTAAACCATCTTCCTAGAGGGAACCTTATAAATAATGCCAACGAGGCGAGGGCATCGGCGAGAATATTCTGATGACGAGGGACATGAACAAAGATCAGTTTTGTGAACAGTTTGGCAAAGGCAGCAGTGAGTTCTTGGTATGGCTTGAGTTTGGAATCGCGAGTGCGATATTTAGTGAGCACCTGGCGAAGGATGAGTTGACTATCACCTACGACTCGCAACTCAGTGATAGGAAAAGAATGGGCGAGTTCTAGGCCAGCTAGAAGGGCTTCATATTCGGCTATATTGTTGGTGACTGGAAATTTGAGTTGGTATTCCAATGGGAATGTGAGGCCTTCAGGCGACAGGAGGGCGATGCCGATTCCTCTCCTTTGAGAATTCAGAGCTCCATCAAAATATAGCATCCACATTGGCTCATTTGATTGGTTGACGGACATTAGTTCCTCATCTGGAAACTCTGATTGGACGGGATCGAACTTGGGAAGAGGATGGTGAGTGAGATGCTCGGCTATGGCATAGCCTTTAATCACCTTTTGTTGGATGTAGGTGATGTCGAACTGAGAGAGAAAACTTTGCCAGCGTGCTAGCCTATCCGTAAGGACGGCTTTCTCCAGAAGAAATTTGATAGGATTCATTCGAGCAATCAAGTGGACCTCATGAGCCAAAAAGTAGTGCTTCAATTTCTGCACTACCCAAACGAGGGCAGCACATGTTTTCTCCATGACGGTGTACTTCTGCTCACAGGGATTGAGAAGTTTGGACAAGTAATAGGTTGCCCGTTCCTTACCTTCTTCATCAGCTTGTGCGAGGACGGCTCCCACGGAGTCATCCAAGACTGAGACGTAAAGGATCAGAGGTTTTTCTGGTTTGGGTGGAATGAGAACGGGTGGACTAGCCAGATATTCGTTCAACCCTTTAAAAGCTTTCTGACATTTAGAATTCCAGTGGAATTCTACTCCTGGCTTGGTCAACTCGTAGAGAGGTCTACACCTTTGTGAATGTTGGGACACAAACCGACGAATAAACTGCAACCTCCCGATTAGACCTCGGACTTCCCTCAAATTCTTGGGAGGCGGCATATCCCTGATAGCCTTGGCTTTGTCGGGATCTATCTCGATCCCTCTTTTACTCACAATGAACCCCAGCAATTTACCCGACGACACACCAAACACACACTTTTTCGGGTTCATTTTCAATTGGAACTCCCTTGACCTCTGCAAGACCTTAGCCAAAACTTCTGGATGTTCCATCCTGGTCCTTGATTTCACCAATAAGTCATCCACATACACTTCCAGATATATGTGCATCATGTCATGAAATATGGCCATCATCGCTCTTTGGTAAGTAGCTCCAGCATTCCTTAACCCAAATGGCATGACCACGTAACAATATGTTCCCCAAGGGGTAGTGAATGATGTCTTTTCCTAATCTTCTTCTGCCAAACGAATTTGATTGTATCCTGAAAATCCATCCATGAATGAGAGGGTTTCATATCCTGCCGTGTTATCGATCAACACATCAATGTGAGGCAAGGGAAAATCGTCCTTTGGACACGCGCGGTTAAGGTCCCGGAAGTCGATACAAATCTTGACTTTCCCATCTGTTTTCATGACCGGGACAATGTTCGCCACCCATTGAGGATAAAGGACGACTCTAATGAACCTAGCTTTGTGGAGCTTATCGACCTCTTCTTTCATTTTCAAAGCCATCTGAGGGTGGAAACGCCTTAACCTTTGTTTTACCGAGACGGTCCCTGGTTTTAGAGTTAAACGGTGTTCGACCAAGGTTGAATCTAGACCCGGCATATCCTCGTAGCTCCATGCAAACGTGTCCTTATATTCCTTGAGAACTTTAATTAATGCCTCTTCTTCAGAGGGTGGTAGGTTGTCACTTATGAGGATGATCCTAGGGTCTTCCTCAATTCCCAAGTCGACTTCTTTGGTGGATTCTTCTACGGCGGTTGACGGCTCGTCGAATCTCCTCATTCCACTGGTGTATGCGCCCGCCGCATCCTCATATTCTTCACCCTCATCTTCAGTGGGGCATTCTTCATTCGTGATCTCGTAGACTCCATACCCTTCATCAAATGTACAGTCGCCCTCACATTCTATTTCCGGTAGTTGGATGGGATTTTCTAACAACTGGGGGATGGCAAGAAGGGCCTGACACCTGGCGGCCAAATCCAGAAGGAATCGACGAGGGATCTGCCTACCCTTGGATTTCTTCCTAGGTACTACCCTTGGCCTATCATTCCTAGATTGACTGACAATATTTACAGAAGAAGAGGAAGACGAAGAGGATGGTGTAGAATGTACAGGAGAAGACCCCTCAGAGGAGGGGTAGAAAAGGTCGCTCATCGGACCTTGGACGGGTGGTCCGCAGGGCGGTACGCACCCGTGGGAGATGTAGGAGGTTTCCTCAACGAAGATGTGTTGTTGGGGAGTTTGAAAATTGACATTTTTTTTCGTTCTCATTTTGAATGACAAAGCAGTGAAAAGAGATTGGAGGAGAGAGAAAAGTGGTTATGGCTAGAGGATTGTGAGGCTCATAGAGCAGATCATGGTTGAAGACCTGGGGCGGGTTGAAAAGCCCGCGTAGGTATGTAAGCAGAGAAGGGGACCTGGGAAGATCATCAGACAATTGTCTGGCCCAGGAAGAAGATATCAGCAAAGGCTGAGACGAGTGGATGGAGAAGATGGCGGCTAATGAGCCATCGACGGCAATGTTGAGGACGGATGAAGATCCGTCGATGACAGGGTCCTTCTGGCGAGGACGAGGATAGTTTGGAACCTTGGCAAGAGTGGTAATATTCTCTGGTATTCCGGAGATCAATGGTGGTCCTTCAAGCTGCGGAGACGAGAACATCCTTTCCAGTGCAACGGAAATGTCCCGTATGTCGAACCATTTGTTCCACTCGCATTCCGGATCTTTGATCTTGCCGCTTTTGGTGATCCTTGGACATTTTTCAGCCTAATATACAGCATGTGATCCCCCATATGCTTCTCGTGGGTGATCTCCCATCTGAACAACGGGCCCTCTGTTGAAGTGGTTTGATAGAGTCCATGTGAGGGGCTTCCAATCCGCCTTGAACGGTCCTTTGAAGCCTAGGCCAAACCTACGGTTCGGCCTAATTTCCTTTGGCAGTTTGAGCATACCCTGTAATTGTGCGCCCAGACCTTTACCCTGTTGATAGCCGATGTTCCTCATAATCTCCCAACCTTTGGAGTGAAAAGGGAGACATGATGTTGTGGTTGTCCTGACCGGCTCCTTTGGTGCTAGTGGAACGTGAGATAGATCACGCACGTCCAGCAATGACAATATGGGCCGATGAGATGGCCACACAGAGGGCAGAGAGGTGTTGATAGCATCCACTGTGTGAAGGACAGGTGTACTGACCACTTTAATAATCCTCCTATTGTAAGGAAACTTCAGGCACTGATGGTTGGTGGAAGGCACAGCGTCCATGGCTTCGATGTAAGGGCGACCCAGTATAGCCTTGAATGTGGGGTCCATGTCGAGGACATGGAATTCCGTGGGAATTGACATGGGGCCTAGTTCTGCCTTCAGAATAATCATCCCCTGTGGCGGCCTTTTGCTATTGTCATAAGCCGTGACCGTGATCGAGGAAGGTCTTATTTGTTCCTCGTTCACCCCACACAACTGAAGGGTGTCCATGGAGATCACATTTATGGACGCACCCGTGTCCACAAGACACGGGTTTATGGATACCCCATTAATTTTTATTGAAATGCACAGTGCATATTTTTGAGCTTCCTTGGGAGTGAGCTCGTAGTTGTGGAACATGATGGCCGGTTGTGTGTCTGTCGGGGTCAGGACGGTCGAAATCTTCTCCACGGGGAGGTCTTCATTAACCATGACTTTTTGAAGATATTCCATCAAGGCCACCTGGTGGGATGTGGATCTTTGAAGTAGCTCCATGATGGAGATCCGAGCAGGTGTTTTATCCAAGTGTTTCAATAGATCATACTATGTACCAGGGATAGCTCTTTCTGGTTGTTCTCCATCATCCTTCTTTAGCTGAGATTGCTCAGGATTCTGACTGTTGTGGGGAAAAACTCTGTGGAAAATCCTTCCACTCCGGAGCACCATTACCTGCGGCTTTTGTACCTCTATGGGGGTAGCAGA